>CM041639.1:38471271-38553975 GCA_023333625.1 Bothriochloa decipiens | reverse complement strand
AAACAGGCTAGTCTTGATCCCATGGCAAGTCCATGCAAACCTTGCTTAGAAACTGAACGCTCAAATCTTCACGTGTATACAAAGGCATTTTAAAATCTACTTCCCACTCTGTCATAAAGATTAGAGGTATAAATGATGTCACTGATAGCCAATCACATGTACACTCTCCGGAATGTAGTGTGCAACAAGCACTTGAGACCTAAGGGGAAAAAACTTTACCCTAATTAATAAGTTGGCGAAGTAACGAAATTCTTAACTTTTTTCTATATAAAAAAGAATCTATTCCTACACTCCTTAATCTAAATTTAATGCATACGTACATATACACCACTACAAATTCAGTTAAAGCACCTCCTTAATCTTAATTTGTATTCAGTTAAAGCACCATGCCGAGTATTCTCAGTCTCACAAAGTGTGTTATGATCACTGTTGAAAAAATCAAATGTGTTTTTTATCTTTAACCAAACATTCACAAGAGCTTATAATCAAGTAAATATCTAGTCAAATTTGTGAGCAACTTTTCCTCAAATTTTTTTTTTGTGAGCAACTGTGTAGACAGTTGTAGGTCTATACATGCCTACGGAGTATACTTCAGTCCTTGTGCTCCTCATCTCTGCCATAGTCACATTCAGTACTCTCCACTCGGCTCGCCCAAATGAAGTGTTATAATTTCTTGCAGAGCGAAGCTCTCTATACACCTACGAAACTTTAAAACCCAGCTGTACATACTAATAGTACTAGCTGCTAGAGCACTATCAGAGTGGAGTACTACTAAGTACTGTAGCCACGAAGTATACTCACTTCATATCGCAAAGGCTAGTATGGCTGCGTTTCAGTTTCAGTCTCCGCATTAATTCTAGAGGCTAGTATGGCTATAGCTAGTACGGAGAAGTACTATTGTAGGCTAGTCAAAAGACCATAGAAGTCATCTAATTTTAGAAGCCGTTTGGATCCTTTCTTTTGTGTAAATTGGAATTTACATAACCAATTAGGCTGTTTAGGCCTCGATTAGTTGCTAAAATTTCTAGCCTGAAAAGTACAATAACATTTCGGTTATATTTGATAAATATTATCTAATCATAGCTTAATTAGGATCAAAAGATTCGTCTCGTGATTTACAACTAATCTGTATAATTAGTTATTTATTTTATCAATATTTAATGCTTCATACATATGACACAACATTTGATGTGATGAAGAAAGAGTGAAATTTCTAACCTTTTCAAGGCAACTAAACAAGTCTTAGTTAGAAATTTGAATATTCTATCACTTGTCATAGTTCAAGCCTACTCAAATGTATCAAAGATGAAAATAAATTCTATAGATCACTCCGTTATATTTTTCTAATTTACAACTTAACTGATATCTCTCTCGTATCTTCTCCCACGAATAAAAAACTAAAAAATAAACATCTTTTTGGTGCGACATTCTAACGTGGGCTGATGATCGTGCCTGCTACAATCCCGTAACCCTTCCTCCCGCAACGCCTCGTCGCAAAGGAAAAATTGCGTCCAAATAAAATCATCGGCAGAAAACATGGAAGCAAGGGCCAATCCACCCGTACATGCAAGGTAAGCGCCAAATCAACGGGAGGCCACCAATCCCGTAGGTCTGTTGCTGCATACAATTTCTTTCCGAAACCAAAAAAAGACTCTCCCCGTGTCTTGTTGCATGCAGTTTTTTTTTTCCAAAACAAAATGTATCACGAGTTCCACTCCGTCGTCCCTCACGGCCACTTCTCCGGCCCCTGCAGCGTCTTCCCTCCCGTCCCACGACGCCTCCAACGACGGCAGCGACGATCCCCCGCCACCTGCACCGCCTCACTGGCGACCTCTGGGGCAGCCTGGCCGGGGACGCACCTCCCTTGACCATGGGCACAACTGCCATGGGTTGGCCCGGCCGCTCGGCTGGGGGCGCGGTGACCCTGGCCGGCTGCTCGTGAGGGTGCGATTCAAGTCTGTCGTCGCCGGCGACCAGCACACACCAGGTATCACGTCGTATCCGGCACTCCCTGCTGTGCGAAACTGAACACGTGAACCCTAACTTAAGCAATCTGGGTATGTATTCAGATCTCATCTAACTACAATTTTTTGTATGTAGTATATGCCAAAAAAATGCGATTTTTTTTTGCTAAAGTTGATGTGCTTTGCTGGGTCCGCCGCTGCTCGAGGATTCAGCAATTGCGTTGTTCTCTTTCTGTTGATGATCCGATGAAACTAGAACTTAGCTGAAAGCATTGTTTTGGTGACAAAAAGTATGAGTTTAGAATTCAGGCTTCCTGTCATGTGGTAGCAAAAGGCTACCCACTAGCACTTTTGATGTTAAGATCCCCCAGCATCCTATGTAAAACAGGGAATCTCTTGCAGCGTTCATGTTTAGGTTCCCCATAATTATGAGACCAAATGTTTTAATTTATGCATCTTACAAGGCATATATGAATGTTGATTTGCAGCAGTTCACTAGAATGTGGAACCACTTCTGATGTTTTCTTTGTAAACATTGATGGAGCTAGCTGAGTAGAAATAGACTACAATCAGGATTTCCAAGAACAAGCCTTGTGATAATTTGCTTGGTTGCATTGCTCCAGCGTCAAGGATTGAAACAATGGGAACAATATTCTTTATGTGAATATTAACATTATTTTCATGTAATAAACTGGAATAATCATATGGCTAAAAATTTTTGTTCTAAATCTATTTTTTTTCCAAATAACCGAATATCTGGGATTGAATCTTGACGTCTGTCCATCGAGAGAACAATGATTTGAATATGTCTGGTATATATGCAGTCATGGTTTGGATAATTTACAGGAGGTCTCTATTGGTGTCAGGCTTGTGTTGGTAATTTTCATCCTTGTAGTTCTGCTGCTTATGCTCTTGTCCAGGTCGTTTTGGCAATCTGCAGCAGTGGTGGTGACCAAGGTCTACTGCAAATGCAACCATGTGTGCTTTCCTCAATTCGAACGAAGGTTGTATTTTTTGAAGGGATTCAACACTATAACTGTACAGTATTCGCCATGCTTTGAAGAATAAAATCAACACCTTGAGATTGGTAACTATTACTTTGTTGGATATTCTCATACTGCAACTATTGCTCCAGTGTAGAGAAACTGGGCATTGGTCCAATTATTATTTTATTTGCCCTGTGCAATATATCAGTTTGCCAGGTAGATTTCCTGTAGAAAACCTGTACTGATATTTTGGTGTATGCTGATTAGAGTATTAGATGTTGTGTACTGCTAATTTGGTGCTGATCATGCGGCGGTATTGGGTAAATGTTGTCTCAAATGCAATTTTGTTGTCATCATACCATTGAATTGTAAGCTGACTAAATGCTCTATTGTAAAATTCCCAGGCCATGATATCAATTTTGGACACCTGAATCTTGTTGGACACGAGAGAGCTTTACCCCCAATGGCAAAACACGTGAGAGATTTCTTATAACAGTTTGTTGCAGGGCGGTTCCTCTGCAACGTGATCAGTGTCTCATCATCGCTGCAAATTTAGCTTGTAAGAGGTCTGAATACCTGTGTGACTTCTAGCAAGCGGTTGAGTACTTAAGGTTTGATGTTTATCGATACTTGCTTAACACTTATCGATGTAAGCACCCTGATTCTGTATCGACATGGTGTTGCTCTTTGTATATCAGTTCTGCTGAATTCCTTACAATTGGATGCAATTGCTTTGTAGGAATAAAATACAAGGTCACAACGCATAAGGCCATTTTTAGTATTAAATAACTGGTGTCCATGAAAATAAGTCTCATTCTTGATCCACTCTCACCTTACTGCTTTACTCATGCACCCTGGTGGAACAAGATGCACCCTGGTGCAGATCCAAATGCTGAGTAGCACTGGTTAGTATGACTATTTTTAACCCTTATTTTGATTTGCCTTAAGCAATCCTTTGAATTTTTTTGACATACTTAATATTGCTGTATTCAGGACTCCCAGGATCCAATCATTCAGAGGTTGGCTAGCACGTTGTTTGTGTTCCAGCTTATGATTCAAGAACGTGAGGTAGCTGAAAACTGCACACTCTTGCACCTTGCTAGCAATGGAAATTCAACCATCACATTCTGTCAGTAATCAAGATAAGTGTAGCTATGCTGCTGTTACCTTTTTTTTTTCCTTCTGAGAAGCAAGCTTTCATCTTGCTTGCAGGATGTAGCTTTGAATAGGTGGTCATTGAACTCTAAATATTTTGAGATTCATTGCTTCAAATTTGCAAGTGTTCAAAATCATCATTTTTCCTGGGCACCATGTTGTATTTATGGTTGCAAAAATCCTATAGTTATCTTGCATTCAGAGTTGCGTCTCTGAGACTTGAAACTTCCCTCCTCTGCTTCCCCTCCCTCCCAACTGTATGGTCTCGGTATGCCGGGCAAAACTATGTAAATGTGATCTTTCACTTTTGTTCAATAAAAAAGTTGGCGGGGAAACTTCCCCCGAATTGATAAAAAAAGCACGAACTGTTAGTACACTTGCAGCCGTAGCAGCTGCATCTATACATGACTGTGCTTACTATCCATTTCTTGATAATTTTTATAAGAATAAATTTTATCATGTCATCTACAATTTGGATGACGTTATCGGATCTGGAATTTTTCTTTCAAGCATGCATGAACAGAGAGATGTTTTCTTTTTCTCAAGTTAGTAATTCTAGAGCATTGACAAGCTGACTCACTTGAGGTCGGTATATAATGATTTATGTTCACACTGTGTTGGCAACCTGATTTGGAGTAAACATGTATTGAGATGTGTGAACCTCAGTGCAGAACATGTTAAAATTACGTCTAGAACAAACAAGTTCAACTTCTCTAAAGTTGGATATTTCTTAAGAATACATATCAACTAGAGGGTCTATATAGTGTAGTGTAAGTCCGCAACGCCGCGTTCTTTATGACTGTTAATTTCATGAACTTTGTTTTTTTAATAATGATCACTTTAACATCGTATTTAATTTTACAGTATTGTTATTTTATCGTGTGATCTATGTATTTTTAATATAAAAGTTCAGTTGCCCCGTAGCAACGCACGAGCACGATACTAGTTATCTAAAAAAAATCTCTCTCGTATAGCCAACGACAATATACACGTATAGTCCATATACAACCGTATTAACTTAATTAATATGCGTCTAAATTATGATTACTAAAATTAATTCAACCAATGATCAAACGGGGCCTTAGGGGAAATGAATATGCCCGTTTAGAATGAAGAAATCAAAAACAGAGGAATGAAATAAAATACATGAATTTGAGAGGAATATAGTTGTAAAATAGAGAAATGAAAAAAACATAGGAAATAAACACAAATGGTTGTTTAGAATGCAGGAATTTGCAATAACACACGAAATGAATACAGATCGCTCTTGTTAATGCTTCTCCACATGCAAACAGCAGGTTTGCTCCGTTGCTCAACACTCAACATGCAAACGGCAGATTTGGAACGGGGATAATGCAGCAGGCCACCTCGAGAAATGGATGTTTATTTTTCCTTTGAAAATGGAAGACTGAAAATGAGACGTCACGGTCGGGCTCTAGCTCGGCGCGAAGCATCGCTGCATGGACAGGTTTGTGGGACCGTGGCGCCGTGGTGGGTTCTCGTGCCGGGTCAGTATTACTCCTATACAGTACGGAGTACTTTGCTTGCTCGTCTGGTTTTGCTTCCGGCCAAGCCTTGCGCAGACAGTGTTGATGGAAGCTGACAGTTGCAGCAGCCATGAATACTCACTGAAGCAACCTGCTGACAAGCCTGCAATTATGGTGGACGATTTCGCATTTTGTGGCTTTCAGCTATTTATCGTTCACATCGGTTTTAGGTTTTCGGCTCAAGGAAAGTACTGTTTTGATTAGGAGACGAAATAGGATGAGATAATAGTGCCCAGTTTCTAAGAGCATCTCCAATATTTTGGTAAATGACTTGCTATTCTTCAAAATTTAGCTAAACATGTAAAAATCGTTCTCCAACAGTTTGCCAAAGTTGGTTGCCAAATTTCGCAGGTTGCCAAATCCTCCGTCCGTGCGCGTATATATACGCGCGCGGATCCGACTTGCTATCCCTCTTGCGCGGCCGGCGCTACACTTCCCGCGCTCGCAAGGAAATTTCCTCCTCTCTCGCGATCACATCTCTGGCCACGATTCTTTCACCGACGGCATGGACTCCACTGCGGCCTTCGACGCCGGCGGACGCGGAGAACTGGTCCAGCAGGCGGTGGAATCCGGATCCATGAGGAGGTGCTGGACGTCACCGTGTAGCGGCCGTAGCCCTTCGCCCGCGCGTTGTTGTCGTCGTAGAGCTCGAATCCGGAAAGCGATCCGCCGCGAAGCACGATGACCGTCGTCGTCGTAGAGCTCGAATACAGAACAGAAGGGTGCTAACCTAATTTTATTACTCTTCCTGGATATTTATGCAAAATGCCTAGACTCAGAGGTTTACTAATATAGGCTTAGTTAATTTTGAAAAAGTCTGGGGGCTAATCTGCAAAGTGGTCCTCCTGCACCGGTCACGGTTCCTTTATTTTTATTTTTTTTGTTTTTGACAAGTTGATAATAGAGAAATGTTAGAGAGAGCTTATTTTTAACTTGGCATATTCTTTTAGCAACTTGCCAAAACACAATATTTGGTAAGTTAATTTTACCAAACTATTGGAGATGCTCTAAGGAGACGACGAGACTATCCTAACTAATGTATGGTTGGAAGGGATTAATTTACTGTTACTTTTGTTTAGTTTAGGTGATTTGGTTTAATGGGATGGATGACCATCAGCTGCATTTGCAGTCACATGTCGGTAAACATCACTAACTCAAGTAGTACATTTTTCCTAACTCATAATAAATGCACTTTTAGCATTCAACAGGTATAAAGTTTGACTAAATTTAACAATATTAACATTTATATCTCTAAACAAGTTTATTATAAATATATAACATATTATTCTAATGATGTTTATTTAGTATCATAATTATAATAATTTTTATTCATATTTGGTCGAACTTAAAAATGTTTGACTCTTGTTTATTTATTTTGAGATTAAGGGAGTATTTCTATACTCTCTCCGTCCCTTCGTCCAAAAATAAGCACCCCTCATTTATAGAGAGGTTAAGCTTTTCAATTTTTTTATCAAATATATACTCATTATGTGTAACAGGTATTAGTAGATTAAATATGGAATATACTTTTGTAAGAAACATATTTTAAGATATGAATATTAATAATATTTTTTACGTAGAAGTCTGACTACTCGTTAAATAAGATAAGCATTTATTTTGGATCACAGGGAGTAGTTTTGTTTTGTTTTCTATTTTCCAAATACAATTATTAAATGTTAGGACACCTCTTGATAAGGAATGCATGTGATTTTACTAGTACCATTGATATCCTCTCTAGAGACGGGAGGAGTGCTACAAGACCAGAGGAGTTCATGGGATATGCGAGTCGTGTTGCTAGCTCACGAGACGTAAAGCCTCGGGTACCCTAAGAGGACCTCGATTGATGTAGAAACATCCTAGGGAACACCACCTTTAGATCAATTTTGAGTATAGAAACATATAATAAGTTAAAGCCTTGAAAGGACTTTTTTTCTGTTCTTCTTAACTCAATTTTGGTTCCTCCTGCATCACCACGCCGCAGGGCATCGCCGTCACAACAACGCTGGCTACAGTTTGGTTGAAAACTATTTTATTAGGCAGCCGCAACTCCCTCCTCGTCAGGAGCAACTCCCATCCTCGTCAGCGTAACAATCCGAAAATCCGAACTATAAATTTTTTTTCTCAAAAACCTATGAGTGATGAGTGCGATATGTCATCATCAACCCTAACCATGCATCAACCTTATCATGTCATGCATAACATCCCATATGAGTATAGCATAATTAAAATATTTCAAAGTAATTTTGATCAATGTTTCATGTGTTGTTTTCAAATATGGCAATAGCATAACTTCAATATTTCATTAGTTCACATATCATGTCACACACAAAGGTGATTTGGATTTTATTTGGTTTATGTGATGTTTAATTAAAAATAAGACCATAATATTTATTTTCCTAAAATAAATACTAAGGGAATAATACCCTAGCAAAGTAAGGGCTTGGTATGCCCACTACTTTATTGTACAAAATTGGCACATCATATATATATGTATGTATATGTATATAAAAGTATTTAAAAAAAGGAAAAGAGAAAAGAAAATAAAAAAAGAAAAGGAAGAAGCAAATGGCCCGTGGAAGGAAGCAGCCCAACCCCGCCGGCCCAGCTCCCTCTCCCTCCCTCTCCCTTTCTCTTCGCTCGATCGGCCCAGCAAGCCAGGCCGCCGGCCAGCTCGCCCGCCCGCTCTCTCTTTCTCTCCCGCTCGCTGCGCCGGCCCAGCAAGGCGGCCCAACACCGCGCGCCCGCGCTCGCCTGTGCCGCTTCACTCAGCCACCGCCGCTGACGAGTGGGTCCCGCCGTGGGACCCACCTGTCATCTTTTCGCTAAGGTCATCCGACCTCCCTGCTTTTCCCAGCGCCGCGCGCGCTCGCCCGCACTCCACACCATGTGCCTGGCCGCCGTACCGCGCCTGCCCGCGTCCAACCGCCCGCGTGCCACGTCGGCCAACAAGCTGACGCCACAAGGCACCCACGCCCACGAGCATCTCGCTCTCCCGCGCGCGCTCGCAACCGCCTGCGCGCAGCTGTCCCCTGCCTGTCTCCTCTCATCCTTTACCGCGAAGATGTCTCACCTCGCCTCTCTGCCCGCTGGAGCCCACCGGACCCGAGGTAGCCACCTGGAAGCTTCCCTTGGACGGGAATGCCCCCAACCGCTCGGGCAAACCACCATGACCACCATGCCCCTCGCCCCATCCTTATAAGCAGCACCCCAGCGCTCTAGGGTTCCCAGGCCGCCGCCACCGCTCGGGTGGTGTTCAATTTCATCTTGCCAGCCACAATTTGGAGAAGAAGGGGAGAAGAGGAGAAGAGAGGAGGCGGGGAGGAACTGCCGCCACCGCTGGAGTTGGAGAAGAAGGAGGAGCGTCGCTGCGAAGCTGCTGCTGCTGCGGAGCCGTCGGGTCGAGGAGCAAGGACTGGACCGTGAGCTGAAGCCGGAGCCGCTTGGACTTGTACCGCACCTCCATCCTCGTCCGCGTCGGTGAGCACCGCCGCCATCGCCCCTCTTCCGCCCTCGCCCTTGCTACTGGCCATGGCGCTCCGCCTTGGGAATGCGTAGGCCGAGACCTTCACTGGTCTCCCTGGACACACCCGCACACACGCACTTGGACCGGCCCAGCCCCTTGAACCACGGCATCGGGCGGATGCCGAAGTGGAACGCCGCCATGTCTGCCGCCGCACTGCACGCCGCCGCGATGAGGCCACCTTGCTACCTTGTCGTTGAGCCCGAGCCACCTTGACCTCGAATCCGTGCTCGCCTTGATGAGACGGACCCGATGCGCACGCTAGCCCCTTGGATGACGCCATGGATGCCTCGGCGTGAGCCACCATGCCAGTGCACCGTTGCTCTGGAGCGTTGCCTTGCACCGCCGTGTTCCCACCGTCTCCGACCGCCGTCGGGAGCAAGAGGATAAGGATCGTCTCCGCTGTGAAGATGTCACCAAGCGCCGCCGCCGCCAAGTCGCTGTCCGCCGAGGAGCTCATCACCGGAAGCCAAGCAGCCGCCTTGAAGCCCACCTCTGTGTTCGCCTTGACGTTCTAGAGCCGATGGGCGATTTGATGACGTCGGAGGACCACCAGAGCACCAGAATTTGGAGAAGATTCGCCGCCGACGAGCCCTGACGTCGGGCGGGAGAAGACAGAGGAAGAGGGATGGATTGGAGGAGCAGTTGGTGGACGCGGTGTTCGTGGACCTGAGTCGCTGTCAGGGGGGCCAGGAGGAATCGGTGCACCGTGAAACGGTCGGTGGACCACATGGACCAGAGGACGACGCCGTGGACGCGGTTCACGTGAGCTTGAGTCACTGCCAGTGGACCCCAAGAGAGCCGGTGCATCGTAGACCAGCGTCTGTGGATCGAGCCCAGTTTGAATCCAGCATGATGACATGGCAGCACCTGAGCGTGCCACGTGGCGGGCCCGGCCCGGCCTAGATCCGACCCACTTGGCCCATTAACGGCCCAATATCGGCCCGTTAACGGCCCAGTGGGGCCCACCTGTCAGTTGATCATTGACCGTTGACTGCTGACGTCAGCAGTGACGTCACCCCGGACCCACCTGTTAGGCCACCGTTGACCCGGTCATTGCTGACGTCAGCATGACGTCACCTGCCACGTCGGCACCTGACCTGTTACTGTTAAAACCGCCTGTGACACGTGGCCCAATCAGGGATGCCACGTGTCAGCACCAGGTTAATCAGGCCCTTTTTCTTTTACAGAAAATGGTTAAATCTTTAAAAAATCATAACTAATTGATACGAGCTCTGAAAATTATGATCCACATATCCAAATTTTTTATAAATCGAGCTCTATCTATTTTTGCTATGTTTGAGTGCATTTGGATCTTTTATTTGGCATTCATTTTTTATGCTAATCTATAGGGGTCGCTCCCGTGACCATTAATTCTCGTTACAGGCTCGAGCGAGGACAAGTCTGACGAAAGTGACTACCAGAAGAAGTACGACAGCTACGTCAGTGAAGGTGCCACACCTCACCCAACCATGTAGATCCCTCTACGCATGGCAAATGTAGTATGGCTAGTGCTTTAATTCCTGTTGCTATAATGAATTGCTTATGCTAGGATTGCATAGTAGATTATTACTTGATGAGCCCTATCTTTTTGTAAACTTTCACCTGCTTACCCGCTGTTATGTTAGCCACTTGCTTATCTGCTATATTTATATATATATACTTCACTCGCTTATATTTTGATGCGACGTGATGAACCCTGGGAAGACTTGGAGGGTGCCAGACTGGAGATGTGTGAGTTGATGGAACAGATGGGCTTGTGAGCTGATGATGCTATATCTGGGTTTTGGGTGGAGCTTACGGCAGGGAGTAGGGTGAGGGTTGAGTCGATCGAATCGGGATCTACGACGAGCTTTTGGAGTAAGTCTTGCCGGGGAATGGATCTAGACATTCCCATGAGAGGAGCCTGTGGCGGGCTAACTGAGATGTGATGGTGGTCTTTGGGTGTGACCCTCTGAGAGGTGGAGCCCGGGACGAAGGTGCCGTGGTAGCACGTTAAAGATAAACCCTGATGAAGATATCCCGGCTTGGTCAAACCTAGGAACTGCTGCGCTGGTATCCGGACCTTAGGAATCCCTTGCTTTCCACTCGCTCTTCATGGGGGGGAGACAGCCGAACCGCTGGATAGATCGATGACACTACTGCTAGGCGAGTAGTGCTAGGGAGGTATATGCATGAGATGGAGCTAACACCCTACCGAGACGATCATGGCACCCCCTTCGGAAGTGGGTACATGGCATGGCATCCTCTACGGGAGCGGATACATGCTCTCTTCACAGTTCCAGCGATCCAGAGCTGGATGGTAGAGTGGCTTCGTTCGATGGCAATAGGCGCCCGGAATCTGCCTAGGTGATTGCAAGCACCGATGATGGTTATCTAGTGGATTAGTGAAACCTTTGCAGAGTGTATGGTTGATCGATCGATACATATGCCAATTCTTTGGCTATGGACCTTTTCTGTGTGCACCGGACTAGTGAGTGGAGTGTTCTACCTTCCCCTGAGTATGATTTCCGGCAGTGAGCCAGGTCGAGGGCTGCGGGCCGTTGAGGCAAGCCGAGAGGGAGTCGGCTTGTCGACTTGAGTCTGAGATGGTGTTGGAGGAGTTGGGATGATGCTACAGATATGGATGGTGACGAATGGTGAGGATGGGAATGTGTTTAAAACTTGATTTACCATCTTGTTATTTGTATACCTGATTAATGCATAGAAAACCCCAGCCTTATAGGTTCCTTTTGATATATCTATTTTGCATCCAATTACCACAAAGCAATGCATAGGATGGGAGTGTGGCCAGTACAAATCGTACTGAAAATTTGGTTTCAGGTTCAAGGAGTGAGTACTCATCTGGGGAGTACAGCGAATGAGGGTTTCGTGTCTACGCTCAAGTTGGATCGAAGTTGATAGCTTTCGCACCTCAAGCTTTTATTGTTATGCTGCATGAACTCTGATTCCGCCAAGTGGCGATGTAATAAGTTATTGTAAACCTCTCTATTTGCACTCTTTTATTCGATGTATGGATGATGGTATTCAACTGTTATCGGGTAATGGGATTTAAATGGTCATATTACATTTCGATTCTGAGGATTTCCCTTCGCGAAAATCGAGGTCGTTTCAGCCAGGCCGGTGAAGGCCGACATCCAAACAGGTTAATTGTACGCATCATCATTTCTATCACGTTCAAAGCCGCGGCATTGTACTATGAGCACGGCTCACCCAGATGACATAGCAGAGCAGGCGGCTCGCAGGCTCGCCATAGGAGTAGCTTGCGCCTCGCCCAGACGACCCAAACGATGCTGGTTCGCTTACTATCTAATCCACTGTTACTTCTCGCACAACTTTAGATTCCTAAATTAGCCACCAAATTCATTATGCAGAATTTCTATTTCCGTCACATCAAAATGCCTGCACATGCATAGAGTACTAAATATAGATGAAATTAAAAACTAATTGCATAGTTTGGTTGTACTTTGCGAGACGAACATTTAAGCCTAATTAATCAAAGTTTAAAATTTTTTTACCAAATACAAACGAAATACTAAAATGTGCTGATTTGACGTGGCACTGTATAGAATATCAATTCTACGTCCAACTAAACAAAGTCCGAAGTAGGAGTAGTGGAGTACACCTACAAAAGAGTAAAAACCACGCAGGTGTAGTAGCTGCTAGCAGGAGTGGCAGCAGTAATCTCGCAGTACGGTACTAGGAAGTTGGCACTTGCAGCGCCAGGACGTCGATCTGAACCCTCACTGATGGAGTAGCACAGTGGTGATACAGGAGTAGCACCGGCATCTGCATTCACGGCGAGATCAGCTCGGTCGCTAGGGTCAGGATTTGGCGCAGTACTGTACTTCTTTTGTCGTTGGTCAATAGACATTGGTCAGGCCAGGTACTGTACAACGATTTCCTTGTTCTTCTACGTTTGGTAAGATGGTGACATTTTGAGCGGAGCATTCTAGCAATGGTTCCCAAAACAGAGGTGCAACTTTAGATTTGAAGAGCCTCTTCTATTTTTGAGAACCTTGTTTTTTTTTAATTTTGCTTCAATAGTAGCCCTCGGATTAGGGCCCCTACTATTTTGGGCCCATGTGTAAGTCACATTAGTCATGTTCTCCTGTTCGGAGGGAGCGCACCGAGGGGACGCATCCGCGTCGAAGAGGAGGCCGTGCCACGTCCCGGCTCTGGCTTCGGCGAGTGCGGGATCATCCCCAGATCCCGCAGTCGTCGGCGCGAGCGTGACCCTGTCCCCGACGAGCACACGAGTCCCGGAGGAACTGCGGCACCGTCCTCGACAAGCACATGGGTCCACCTGACGACTAAATTAACCTGTTTTGATATATGAGATGAAATAGACCATAATCGAACTACCCTTACCGTTAGTACGAAATTATAAATTCTTATAATTTTTCGACAAAAAAATATCTCAACTTTGACCAAAATTATAGAGTAAAATACACTCAGGGTCCTCAAACTTTTAGGGACCTCCCATGTAGGTAACGTTACTCCGCAGCTTCCCATCCTCTTGTCTTTGGCATTTGGGTCCTCAAACTTTTGGGGACCTCCCATCTGGGTAACGTTACTCGGCAGCTTCCCATCCTCTTGTCTTTGGCATTTCGTCGAACATATGGTAGGCCGCACAATGGAGCGGCAGCTGAACGGCCCGCTGCTGAAGCCGGCGCTGGCACCATTGCTTGTGCTCCTGCCTCACCGTTGCATCACAGGCGCGCCATCGACAGGGCAACACGGTGCCGCCTTGAGACCCTGCGTGGTGGCCGGAGGTGGACTTGAGAGGAGGCGCAGCGGGGACGGCCTCCCCGCGGCGGAACAACACAGCCAAGCTGCTCCAAAGAGTGCCACCGGCGACACCTAGCCGCCGGCACCGCCGCCCCACCCGTTGTGCCTTCGGAGTACCGAGGCTGGCCGCGTGTCCGCCGCCGTCTACCACGCCGGCGTGTCGTCGGCCTTCAGGAGCAGCATCACGGCCACCACGCCCCCGGCATCGACTCTCGCCGGGACGTCGAAGAAGTAAGCAACGCACGCGTCTGGGTCCGCCGTGCACGCGCGCAATGTTGTGCCCGCGTCTCCGACCCTGCCGCCATGTGCCGCCACCAGATCCTCTGTTGGGTGCCCCGGGTGATTGAGGTCGCGGTGGGTGCTTCATGCCCTCCCTCGGCTACGTCGTGGTGGTTCTCGGACCTGAACACAACGAGCGAGACAGTGGCGGGTTGTGGCACGTCGACCGGCGGGTGAGAGGGTGACGAGCGTGGCAATGCCGATGTCGCCCTCCAGTTCCCCATCGTGGAGGTGCGGGCGCCGCCCTCCAAGATCCCCAACGCGGCCATGGCGTGGAGGATTGGCACGGAGAAGAGAGAGGTGGGTGAGATGATGTGTTCGACTCGAAGGTGATTTCATCCCTGATTCCATCGCTCCTGCGACTTCAGCCAGCCAGGCCGAAAAGAAACGTAGCCCAAGAGCGTTTCTTTGGACCAAAAGAGAGTGTTTTTTTTGCACTAGCGGGCCAGACTCACAGATGGACTCAAGAAATCAAACACTGCAAGCTGCAGCTCTAGGGCCCGGTCGGGCGTTTTTTTTTGTCCATATCAAACACGCCCTTAGCGTCTGTTGGTTTTCACGCCAACCGGATAGTGAGGCCCCTCGGTCCGCCGAATGAAACCGAGGGGCCGAATATGCGCGAGGGACAATGAACAATGTAACCTCACAGAATTAAAGGCAATAGAACCCTCTCTCTTCATTACTACCAGTTGGTGCTATTTATACGTCCCCGTAAACTTTTACATGACCATTTTGCCCACTTCACCTACTACATATTCCCAGCATATGCCGGCGTCTAGGGTCACGCCCGTCAACTTGCCTCACGCCGCCTCCTGTCTCCCATCCACCGACAAGAGGGCCCCAGTCATCCGACCGCCACCCTTAGGCCCCGCCAAGGCACCTTCGGCGGAATCGTTACCTGCATTTAGATGCAAGAACAAAGCACAGGATTCATGCCGAAACGACACCGAAAGGACACCGAATACCTAACCGGCACCATGGTTGCATGCGAGCCAAGTCTCACGCCTGCCCTGTTTGCGTGGCGTGCTTTTCCTTGAACAAATGGTGACAACCGAAAACACGCCGAAAGCAAACCGAACACTACTCACTGCGAAAACCCGGGACTACCGGCAGCCAAATACTGTCATGCCTCCGTCGGCTGGAATCAAAACGCCTGGCCGATTGACTTATAACGGCCTAACCGAATGAAAACCGCTGACTGGGGTGGGCAGAATGTGTCCATCCCCCAACAGTAGCCCCTCGACACTCCTTCGACCGCTTGCGTGCAAAGAAGCAGCCGAAGTTATATGTCAAAGGTTCGGTTACGCCGTCCCCGGATGGAGGCCGAAACTCGGTATCTCCCTTGTTCCCCGAATTGCTGCCCTTGGAATTTGAAATGCCCTTGCGCTGTAAAAACCGTCCCGTGGGGCCATTTATAGTGGGTGGGGTCGGCGTCGGTTTGCGCGGGAATGAACCACCGTGAGCGCGCGCAGACACGTGTTGAGCAGCGGTGAACCGGCGCCTCCTCGGTTCTCGAGTCACGCGATTGTTCGACCGCTCCTCCGCACGGTATAAAAGGGGTCGCCGTCCCCGCCGTGCTCATTTTTACAGCGCCACCTGAGAACACGTGTGTTGACGCATTCGGAGCTGCATCAATTATGTCCTCCATTCGCTCCTGCTTAATCAGCGAGTAACTCTTTCTTTTGGGCCTCTCGTGCTTTTGTGTCTTGCGCACGTTATCGGCTGTTCTATGCACTTTTTTCGTGGCTGCTTTTTACTTATTTTCTGCTTTCGTTTCCTTTTACTTTTCTCTTTAGCTCGGGAGACCCGCTATTTCACGAATTCGGCTCGTGTTATGACACAAGGCGCGACTGCCTCTAGCTCAACCAGCAGCGGGTCCGGGTCAGATTCGGCTTCGGATTCATTGTCTGACTCGGGTTTCTCCTCTGCTTCATCGAAGCGCCACCCATCTGCTATTGTCGCTGACTCGTTCGTTGAGATTATGGATGAGCCCGGGTGCTCGAGGGCAGCTGATGCTGCTGACAACCGATTAGAAGCTAGAACGGCCATCAGCAGCCTGGGAGCCGATTTGGTGGGCGACGATGTCAGCGAGAGCATTGTGTATGATGATGCTGGGGCCAAAAAGGAAGGCACCACTGATGCAGATTATGATCAACAGGCCGAAACGGACGATGCTCAGTCTCGACGAAAAAGAGGAAAAAGTCGTTTCGGTCTGTGTTTATTCTTGGCACATCTGAAGTGACCAAGCTGTCATTGGATGACTACCACGTCTTGGCGTGATGAGCTCTGAGACCCGATCCAAATGTCGGGCCTCGGGCGTCGAAAGAGTTCCATGGCCGAAACCCTATGAGGCTGTTGTCTTCAAGGACTTTTTTGAGGCCAGACTTTGGTTTCCAGTTGAGCCATTTTTCTGTGAGGTCCTCCATCGGTTCAAACTATAGATAAATCATCTGACACCGAATGCCATATCTCGGCTAAGCATCTTCGCGATGGCGCTGAAAATGATGGGATGCCAGCTTAGCGTGTCAGTGTTTTCTCGTTTCTATGAAACTCATCTTCGTGGTCGATTCAGCCAGACACAAACCACTGGTGAGAGGGTCAGAGTGGAGCACGGTGGGTATATCCATAGCTGAGATAGGGGCCTTCCTTAGCTTGCATCGTACTATTGGAACAAATGGTCCGACTGGCAGAACTACTGGTTTTACGTTTGGGTTTGCAGTGACGAAGAGGTGCAAACTGCTTTGGATAAAGGTTTGTCGAAAGCTCACGCTCTTGTGACCCAGCAAGTCCTGTTTGCTGCCCAACGTCAAGCAACCGTTGGCTTGTATGGTCCGGAGGAAGAAGTGGCTGACACTGCTTTTCGGGAAACCTGCGGTCGCTAGAGCAGCCGTGATCTTGTTGAGGAAATGGTGGCCTTGAACCGGTGGCCTTTGTGTAGTGAATTGCATTTTTCCTACATTGTGGAGAGAAAGTAGTATCATGGCCCAGCGATTTGGTTGAGCAGGCCTATCAGGTTCTCGAATGACGCGGCGTTCATTGCTTGGGTGGAACGGAAAGCCAGTGAAATTTGTGGGTTATACATTACCCGTGAACACCAAGCATGCCAAAAGCACCTTGGCGCCACCTCACGGCTGAATTGGGTGTTCTATGCTATGGGGATAGTGTATCCAAACCACGCGGTTCACCGCAAACGAGGGAAACAAGCTATCGGCTCTGCAACTCAGGCCACGAATGCAACTGCTGTGGCTGAGGCCCGAAAGCAGAAGCACGATTGTGGCGCAGCGGCTGGCTCGGAGCCCGTGGACATTCAGGTATGCCACGAGTTGGCCAAAATGTCTTGGCCTAAACCCATAAGGAGAACCAAAAAGGTTATGTTCAGTGATGGATGTAGTCATGGCGCTGTCCGCGTCAAAATGATAGATAGAGCTTTATTGCTTTTTAATAGTAGGCATTGCTGCGTCCGAAGTTTCGGCGGTCCTGATGTTGCTTTGATGGGTATTTTAGGTTGTTTCAAGTTCAGCTACGCTTTCAGAAGACATGATGACCAAGAAGCCCACCAACCCCCGCAATGTCCCAGTTGTGGACGTCGAGTTGAGCGGCATCCAATTCGGTGGCAGCCAGTGACCTCCGCCTACTCGCCACACCGAAAGGGCACCCCAGCCGGACTCCTCGAAACGGGCTAGGACGGGGGCTGGCACCAGTGAGGGGCGAGAGAAATCATTGGATCCTCCATCCTCTGCCGATAGGCATCCGGGTATGTCACGATTTTGCCCAGAGCGCATTCGAGTGATGAAGGAGATGGCGAATAACATGCTATTCGGGCATGGTACACTCTCCTTAGATGTCTGTGAGGGGGATTACGGTGAGATGAGAGTATATTTGGGTTCTTCTTCCCCGGAAGACGGAAGCCCTGGACGAGAGAAAGCTTATCACATTGCTCGTGCTCTAGGGGTTGACTCGGATGCTGTGCTGGTGAGCAACGTGGACTATCGGCAGATCGGGATTCTGCCATCGGTGGAAGGTCTCAAATTCGCCGACGCTTGCAGCCGCTCCTTTGCCGCTCTGGTAACTGAATGAGACTTGCTCGTGGCTAGCGACGACGAATTGCTTAGTGCTATCGACTATCATGCCATTTTGGTGAGTGCTGCTAGTTTTTTATATGTTTTTTGTTCTGGTGGGGGTTTTTTAGTGCAACTTATGACTTGCTATGCCGAATGATTTTTCTATAGAGCTCGCTCCTGGTGCGGTCCTTGCAGAAACAAAGGCAAGTCGATAGAGCTTATTTGCTGAAGCGGGCTGAGGATAGCGAAAGGCGGGCGAAAGAGCTGGAGGAGAAACTCGCTGCCGAGACTACCAAGCTGAGGACTGAAGCTGCCGTGCACCAGGAGCCTAAGAACGCCCTAAAGATAGGTCAGTGGGAGGAGAAGCTGAGCTAAAAGGAGGTTGGTGTGGCCGTGCAAAAAGCGCTAAACACCTATGAGAGGGTCCTGACCGGCGTGGGCGTGATTGCCACACCTCCTTCGGCCGAGGGTTTCCTCTCGGCTGCTGCAGAATGGCTATCAGCTCAGCTTGAATCATTCAGAGATCTAATGGATTTGGGGCACGAGTATCTGGCCATGAAGCAACTCGTGCCTTGATGAAAAGCCTCAAGGAGGCCGGATGCACCCATGCTGATGCAATCAAAGCCGAGGACCCAAACCAGTTCTGGCTGGTGGACGATGGCGCCCACCAATCTGTTGTCAAATTTTTTGACGGCTTCTGGTTCCCCGGTGGCCGAGACATCGCGCTATATCGGGCAGCTCTTTCGGACCCCGACTTGGTGAGTGCTGCTCGATTGTCCTTTGTGCCGACGATTGGGTTTTGGCTTGTTTTTTATGTCTGGCTTGGTTTCTCACAGACTCCCGAAGAGCATTCTGTAATTAAGGAGAAGGTGGCCACATTCATCACGGCCCGAAATGAAAAAGAAAGCGCCATCGGCGGCTAGACTCCTCGGTCCACCCCCTTCTCGCGAAGAGCCTTAGCCGAACGCCACGCCCGGGACTGTCGACCCCAACCAGTCTACCGCCGAAGCTTCAGCCTCGAATGTAGGGAACGTGGAGTGACGATCTTGTCAGCTTGCTTTATGAACTTGTGGCCATCGCGATGAACTTCTGGGTGTAATGACACTTTCTTAAACTTAATGCTTTAATTCACGCAGGTTCCTTCGGTGGAGCCTATGCAAGATATTTTTGAGGAATACCCAATTACTATCGACTGTGGGGGCTTTGTTATTTGGGGCGATACATGGTATCACCATCGTATTTAGCATCTGGGCTCTAGTCTGTCAGGTTTCATTAAGTATCGATTAGACAATGTTTTTCAAAAGCTAGGGCTTCCTCGTTATCCGGGGGACTTTAGGGATCTGAAGACGGCACATAGTGGTTTTGTATTTGACATAATCGATTGGGAGTGGGAGCCTTATTACTAATAACTCCCTTTGGTGCTGTCCTCTTCTTATTAAAGTGAAGATTGGGAGCATTCGGCTTTCATGATTGTTCGCAACATTGTTTGCATTTACAAGCTTTTTTGGTGAAAAAGTCAAGGGGCTCATCCAGTGGCAGCCCCTCGACCTCTTTTTGGAACCGAAAAAGGCTTATTTTAGCTATTAAGGCACCGTTCCCCCCAACTTTTAAAGTCGAGGGGCTCATTCGACGGCAGCCCCTTGGCCCCTCTTGAAACCGAATAGGCTTTTTTTAGTTGTCGAAAAACGCCGTCCCCCCACTTTTAAAGTTGAGGGGCTCATTTGGTGACAACCCCTCGGCCCCTTTTGAAACCGAATAGGCTTGTTTTAGTTGTCGAAAAATGCCGTCGCCCCAACTTTTAAAGTCGAGGGGATCATTCGGCGACAGCCCCTCGACCCCTTTTGAAACCGAATAGGCTTGTTTTAGTTGTCGAAAAATGCCATCCCCCAACTTTTAAAGTCGAGGGGCTCATTCGGCAAAAGCCCCTTGGCCCCTTTTGAAACTGAATAGGCTTATTTTAAAGACTCAACATTCGCTTAATGCATTAATGCTTTTCTATCAAAGGCGAGACTGTATGCACTTTTACTTGCTTATTTACCACTCACCTGTTCGCCGGATTACAATATTCTATACGAGATGCAAGGTTTACATTTTGTTCCGTGAAATGGTTGGCTGGAATGGCGAAAGGTAATTTTGCCGCCACATGGTGACCTGGTGTATCGAACGCTGTATGCTCATCTTGTGCGGCCGACTTCGAAGGGGCTCGGGAATGCTGAGGCGGATGTGGCTCTTTAGTCATTTGTTGCTGAGAAACCGTGGTGGGTGGCGCGAACACACGTGAAAGGTCTGCAAGCAACTGTAGAGAATCACCAAGCTTGAGTCTTGGAGCAGCTTTTTCTCTTGGTGGTGCGAGTGTCAACCGCCAGACTAGCGCCAGGTTCTATAACTTTGCTTGCTGAAAATCTGCACCACTCTCTGAGTGGTGCACAATTTGCACTTGTTGCATTCAGTGCTCTGGCTGTTCCACTCTGGATTCGGCCCGATTATTGATATTGCTTAGTGGAAGAAATCCGGAGTGTGGATGCCATGCTATGCACTCCCCAAAAGCTTTTCCTGATGCCTCCTATTTCTACTGGCTGAAACCTGACCATAGCTTCATGAGTAGACTATCAGGAGTGGGTGACCTACAACCTCTGTATTTTGCTATCACTGATGCCACGATTTTGCTGGGTTTATATAGCGGGTTGAGGTGGTAACTTGCATTGAATTCGAGTACGAATGCTATCATTGCTATCTAATTGCCTTGATTTGGTAGGCACAACATTATTGTACTTTTCGACAGTACATTGTCTTGATTGCTGTATATATTGTGTGATTCACTCCGCATTTGATGTGTCAGATCGTATCTCCACTCATAATACATATGAGCGAGTGGCCGTTGAGCTGTTGCCTTTGGTCCCTCTTTTTGGAGATGCAGCTGTGGGCGATTCGGCTCGATCCTTTTTGGATTCGAGATGCTGTAGCCTCTGGGCTTGCAGCTTAGTCTCCTTTTTTTACTTTTGTTTTATTAAGCCACTAGGCTTGAGGTTGCTTGCAACCTTTACCGAAATGCCATTGGCCGTCGAATATACAAGGACGTCCCGAATGGGACCCTGGCTTTCGACCACAAACGATAGGTGTAAGGGGAAAGTGGAAACTTAATTAAAGTTCATCAGTTACAATAGAGTGCCTCATTAAAAAACCTCACACCCATTTTAGGTTTCCCCAGTGAGGAAAAAGAGCGCAACTCTTTGATTCGAATGGAAAAAAGTAAAATGAAAATTACAACCCCCTTGGGGGACAATTCAGCTCAAGGGTAGAATTGCCACAAGTTGTCAGCATTCTAGGTGTGCGTTGTTTTGGCTCCCTCCTCGTTGGTGAGCTTGAAGACTCCTGGCTTGATCACCTTAGAGACAACGAACGATCCATACCATTGTGACTGCAGCTTGCCCTGCTTGCTTGCATGACGAATTAGCACCATATCGCCAAGATTTATATTCTTGTGGAGCACTGTTTTGTCCCTCCATGCTCTTGTTTCTTGATGGTATCAGTCAAGATTCTCTGTAGCCTGGCATGTACGCAATTCAGCGATTTCCAGCTCGACATAACACTTGATGGGAGTTGTTGCCGCTATTTTGGTTCTGAACGAGCCGAATTTGAGCTCTTCTGTTGTTATGGCTTCTTCACCGAGGGTGAACCCTGTGGATCTTGTGTTGGAAATGTTGTGACCCCATATGGTTGTTATCATCTCGTTGGCCCATTTTCCTTTTCTGAAACCCTCAAGAAGCTTGGACACTGCTTGGAAAATTTCTCCGTTTTTCCTTTCGACTGCTCCGTTAGATTCAGGATGATAAACTGAAATGAAGGCCAGCTTAATCCCCAACTCATCACAAAATTGTTAGAATTGGGTCGAGTCAAATTGTTTGCCATTGTCCATGGTGATGTATGACGGCACACCGAAATGACACACGATTCTTTGATAGATGAAACTGACTAGATTGCCTGATGTGATTTTGGCTAAAGCCTTTGCCTCCACCCACTTGGTGAAGTATTCCAGTGCAACTATCGCATATTTCTGGTTTCCTAGAGCTTGGGGTAATGGACCGACTATATCTACCCCCACCTCTGCAGGGGTCATTTCGGCATGACAGATGATGTAGGGTTTGCAGGAGCTTCTGCTTCTTGGCGAACATCTAACAAGCTCTGCAGTTTTGATGATATGCTTGGCATCTTCGGCTGCATGAGGCCAGTAGAAGCCCTGCCGTATTGCTCTGTGAGCGATTTCATGAGGCCCTCTATGGATTCAACACATTTCCCAATGTATCTCATTTAACAGCTGCTTGCCTTGCTCTTTGCCGATACATTTGAGCAATGGAGCAACTACCCCTTCTTTGTATAATTCACCATGAATGATGGAATAAGGCTTTGCTCTTGACTGCATTCACTGCAAATCATGTTCATTGTCTGGCTCATATGTGCCATTGAGAAAGGCCACTATCAGCACCCGCCAGTCTTCGCTGGTAATGATGTGCACTGGCAGAGGCTTGTCCTCTTCATCTTTGATTGCCTTGATAGATAATGACTGGAAGAACACATCAGATAGCAATGGCGACCCCTGCACTGCTACTTTCGCTAGCTCATCTGCCTCCATGTTTTCTGCTCTTGGGATGTGCTTCAAAGTGAAATCATCAAAATACTTTTCCATTTGGCAAACAACTGCCAGATACTTTGTCAATTCTGGTTCTATTGCCGAGTACTCTTTTTTGATATGCCGAGTCAGACTTGATGATACATCTGCGTATGCCTAGAGCCCTTAACTTTCGCAGTCCCAACAACATCGCTTCATATTCGGCTGTGTTGTTTGTCATGAGGAACAAAACTCTTGCCGCGTATCTGATTTTTGGCCCCGAAGGCAGTGTAAGGACTACGGATATCCCAGCTCCTGCTGAACACCAAGCTCCATCACAGTGGAAGGTCCAAGTCGGTGGTTGGACCTGGAGGGTGGTATCGTCTGCGGCTGGGGTCCAATCGGCTATGAAGTCTGTGATGATTTGCGACTTGATAGTGGACCTATACTGAAAAGTGATTTAGTGCGCGTTCAGTTTGGTGGCCCATTTGCCAATTTGGCCCACTGCCTCGCTGTTGCGAGACATCGATTCCAATGGATGGGCTGACAAGACTTTGACGTCGTGCTCTTGGAAATAATGTTTGAGTTTCCGGGAGGCCATGACCACCGTGTAGGCTATTTTTTTCAACTCTGAGTAATTTAGCTTGGCGCCAGCTAATGCTTCGGAGGTGAAGTAGATCGGGAACTGCATCATTTTTCCCTGATGTTCTTTTTCCTTGACCAGGCCGCACTGACGACAACCGATGAGGCCGCCAGATACAAGAACAATTCGGCCTCTGTGGATGGCTTAGACAACTAGTGAGCCTTGTGAGGTAGCTCTTGAGATTATCAAAAGCAGATTGCTATTCCGGTCCCCATTCGAATTGGTCTGCCATTTTTAGTACCCGAAAGAAAGGAAGGCCCTTTTCGGCTGATCTTGAAATGAACCGGTTGAGCGCTGCAACCCTGCTAGTTAACCTTTGTACTTGCTTTCGGTTTGTTGGCACCATATTGGTGGTTGCTGCTATCTTTTTGGGGTTTGCTTCTATACCTCTGGCTGATACCAGACAGCCCAGTAGCTTGCCCTTCCAAACACCAAAGATACACTTGTCTGGATTGAGCCTGAGACTGCTGCCCCTGAGGTTGGTGAATGTCTCCTTAAGATCCTCTATGTGGGTGCCCTTGGTATCGCTCTTGACGACAATATCATTGACATAAGCGACCAGATTCTTCTTTCTTTTTTGTTCCTTGATTACCTCATCTGTCATTCTAGAAAAGGTTGGCCCTGCGTTTCGAAGCCCTTCCGGCATGCTCTTGTAGCAGTAAGTGCCGCCAGGTGTTATGAAACTGGTTTTCTCCTCATCCTCAGGGTTTAACCAAATTTGGTGATAACCCAAGAAACAGTCCAATAAGCTCATCATTTCGCAGCCGGCTGTGATATCGACTAACTTGTCAATTCTTGGGAGCGGATATGGGTCTTTTGGACAATGTTTGTTCAGGTCATTGAAATCAACGCACATTCTCCACTTTCTGCTCTTCTTTTTCACCATGACCACATTTGTTAACCATTCTGGGTATTGGACCAGCCTGATTACATCCGCGTCCAAAAGCCTCTGCACTTCGGCTACCGCTGCCTGTGCTCTTTCGTCGGACATTTTTCTCAGCTTCTGTTTTCTAGGCTTGGCTGTCTTCGACACATTAAGATTGTGCTGCGCCAGCTGCCTACTGACCCCCTGTAGGCCCCTGGTGGACCAAGCGAATACGTCCTCGTTTTTTGATAGGAACCATAGTAGCTCCTTACTTTCAGCTTCGGTTAAGCTTGCCCCTAAATGCACACACCTGTTGGGTCTATCCTCGCAGAGGGGTACACTGACGGTGTCTTTGGCTGCGGCAGCCCTCAGCTCTTTAGGTTTGTCAGATTTGTTGTCGTCATCTGACTCACTGTCCGAATCTGCATCCCCACTTTTCTTGTCTTTTGCGACCTCATTGACCATGTTGTACCCCGGGATCGGCTTACCCTCAATGCGCCTGGCTGCTTGCTGATCTCCGTGTACCGATATGATGCCGAAAGGCGAAGGTATCTTCATGCATAGATAGCTTTGTCGGATGACTACGTCAAACCTGCTAATGACGCCTCGTCCGAAGAAAGCTATGTAGGGGTAAACGATGTCAACGACGCCGAATAGGATTTCCTTGCTGTGCACCTTCGTGCCTTCACTGAAAGTAACCGTGAGTCTCTTTTTCCCCAAAGTGTCAATTTTATCTCCTCCAAATCCGAACAGTGCATTCCCTGGAGGATCTAAATTGCGATGATCGAGTTGCATCTGATCGAAAAGCTTTGGTAAATAAGATATCAGCAGAGCTACCATTGTCTGTCAGCACATTGTGTAAGGTATAACCGACAACATGAACTGTGATGACAAAAGCATCTGAATGCGGATAATCCCTGACTTGGAAATCACTTTCATTAAATAATATCGGGACCATTGACCAGGCCGGTCTGTTTAGCGGTACTCTAGGCGAGACGTTAAGTACCCTCCTTTCGTACTCCTTCCTGGCTCTTTTGTTGGCATGCTCAAGGTTGGATTCACCAGTGATTGTGAAAATGTTTCCTTTCGACTGGAGAATAGGATTTATGATTTGAAGGTCTTGTGACTGCTCTTGTTTCGCTTGCGGTTGCACCTGTTGTGCCTGCTGAAGCTGCTCAACCACCGCAGGCAACAAAACTGCGACTGAATGAGCATGCCCCTGATTCTGGCCAAACTGATGATATTAATTGGGTGGCGTTAACTGCCAAATATACAGATTCTGATAATAATGAATTGCTGGCGCCGATTGAGGCGTCTGCTAATAGTGCTGCTGGTAAGCCGAAGCGTGACTTGAAGTTGGTGCCTGGCTGGTGTTATGAAACACATGCTTGCTAGATTGGGCCGCGCTTGTTGCTTCATCTTTTTCTTTCTGCTCCTTTGCCATTTGCCCGTATCAGCACTCATTTGATGTGTGTCCGGCATTTTCGCCGCATACAAAACAATAGAGGACTCTTTGGCCCTTTCCGCGCCCTCTGCCTCGGCCCCCTCATGGAGGCCGTCCTCCTCTCACATTCTGGGTGGATGAGCGGGCTTGATTCTCCTGCGTGAGGTTAGGGGCCAATTGGGCTGACTCGTCCTGCACATTGTTGACGAAAGGACGCTTATTGTTAAATTTTGGTCCTGCCGATCGCGCTTGCCTCGGGGTGTTCTGCTTGAGGCTATTTCGCGCTGCTTTTCAGCGCTCTTTATCCTCTTCAGACCTGGCGAATTTGCGTATTTGAGTGAACAACTCATTGACTGTCACAGGGGAGCTCCAAGACAACTGTTCTCCACATGGCCCCATCTTGATCCCTTCTATCGCTACTGCAATGAAAACTTCGTCCGTGACATTCGGCGTTTGCACTCTAAGTTGTCCAGATACTTGGACAAGGGTTCATCATCTAGTTGATGTAACTTGAGTAAATCCCTTGTGCCTTTTTTCTCTGTCTGGAAACCTTGAAAAGTCTTCACCAATTCATATTTGATTTGCTCCCATGACCGAATTGACAATGGCCGGAGTGACACGTACCATTCATGTGCGACATCGTCGGCTGCCATGATAAACGATTTTGCCAAAGTAGTAGCTTCTCCTCCTGCCGAATGCACAGCTGCCTCGTAGCTTGCTATGAACTTCCTAGGATTTGATTTTCCATCAAATTTTGGCAACCTAGGCTTGTACCCCGGCGGCCACGAACATGTCTGCAGTTCGACCGACAACGGGGACATAATGTCAATCGCTGCAAGATCGATGACCGGATGGGGTGCTATCGGCTGGTGATGTGGTTGCGGCTGGTGTTTCCCCTCCGGTGCTGCCTGCATGGCCTCCAGATCCCTTTGCAGCTTGAGCTTGGTGGCTTCGGCCTGCCTGATCACCTCTTGTGCTATGGCCAGTCATTTTCTTGTTGCAATCTGGTTAGCCATGCGCTGCCTTTCTTCCTCAAGGACCTGGATGTCGGCTTGGTACTCGTCGAGTCTCTTCAATAATGCCACGTGCTGCCTGAGTATCTCATCCCGAACCTCATGTGAATCACCGGCCCCTGCTCTTCTTCTTCTTCGATCTTGACATCGTTGATTGGCTGGAGAACCGGCTGGTGTTGTTACAGGGGCGGGGTTGGGTGTGGAACCAGCGCCTGAGTTTCGGCCGCCGCCGCTGCATTTCCAGCCGGATCCACCGACGTGCCGACCGCATCCGCCGGTTGATTATTGTTCTTGGATGTTGCCGTCACATTGAGAAGCTCTATCACGGTGCGCGTCTTCGGCATGGTATGCTCGTGCACCACCACAGTGGGTGCCAATGTTGGTTTTCACGCCAACCGGGTAGCGAGGCCCCCTCGATCCGCCGAATGAGACTGAGGGGCTGAATATGCGCGAGGGACAATGAACAATGTAACCTCACAGAATTAAAGGCAATAGAACTCTCTCTCTTCATTACTACCAGTTGGTGTTATTTATACATCCCCGTAAACTTTTACATGACCATTTTTCCCTCTTCACCTACTACATATTCCCAACATATGCCGGCGTCTAGGGTCATCCCCATCAACTTGCCTCACGCCGCCTCCTGTCTCCCATCCGCCGACCAAGAGGGCCCCATTGACGTCATCGGACTGCCCCCCTGGGGCCCCGCCAAGGCAGCTTCGGCGGAATCGCTACCTGCATTCAGATGCAAGAACAAAGCACAGGATTCATGCCAAAACGACACCGAAAGGACACCGAATACCTAACCGGCACCATGGTTGCACGCGAGCCAAGTCTCATGCCCGTCCCATTTGCGTGGCGTGCTTTTCCTTGAACAAACGGTGACAACCGAAAACACGCCGAAAGCAAACCCAACACTACTCACTGCGGAAACCCGGGACTACCGGCAGCCGAATACTGTCGTGCCTCGGCCGGCCGAAGTCAAAACGCCTGGCCAAGTGACTTACAACGGCGTAACCGAATGAAAACCGATGACTGGGGTGGGCAGGATGTGTCCATCCCCCAACAGCGTCAAACTATGACTGTTTCCCACGTCTAAAAGGACTATATTGTTTTCTTTGAAGATTATCCTATTCCCTTTTACTCTCATTTATGCATCATCATTTGTGATCACTGATGAGTGATCTCATATCGATGCATCTCTGAAATCAAAGTATCAAACACATGCATAACAGTCCCCATAATAAAATGTTAGCATGCCATCCACTTTTCTGCCACGAGAGCAACCACGATTGTAAATTAGAAGAGTTAGAATTAGAAAAGGAGTGGTACTATTCTTTATGATATAAACTTACACAAGGACAGCCACGTGAATGATTCAAGTAAAGTTTGATCAAAATTATTCATGGAGTCGCAGCAGTGTCTCAAATCCATTGCTATAATTGATTTGCAGAGGAAGAGCGAGAGTACCTACAAGCTTTAGAAATTGGAGCGCCGAGGAGACGGCCGTGCTAATCAAAGAATGGGCGCCACTGTACCGTAGTCGCCGCGGAGGTGCCAAGGGCGCGGGGTTGCCGCTGCACATGCGCGGCTGCGCGCGCGGCTCCGACGCCCTCGTCAACGAGGACTGGCGCACCGTGATGGCGGCGGTGAACTCGTACCGCCACGCCGCCGGCCTCGACTCCGTTCGCACGCTCGGTCAGTGCCAGAAGAAAATGAAGTACCTCAAGAGCCAGTACGTGAACGGGCTGGCGCCACGGTTGGGGTGGCCAATCTTCAGAGCTCTCCACGCTGTATGGGCTGATGAAGTCGGGGACCACGGTGCTGGAGCGGTGGAGGGCCGCGGGGCCCCGGCGGGAGACGCTGGCGGTACTGCGGCCGTGGCCGCGGGCGCGGCGGATGAGGGCGCCTCGGCGGCGGTCGATGTTTTTGGTCCGTCCGGCGACGAGCGCGGCACTGCGATGATAGACGCACTCGCCAGTGCGGCGGCGGCGGCGGTGGCGGCGGAGGGCTTTGTCCCGGCAGGGGACGCCAGGCGTGGTTCAGCGGTGGAGGCGCCTGAGGGCGCTGCGGCGGCCGGGGACGCCAGCCGCGGTTCAGCGGTGGAGGAGCGTGATGCTGCGGTGATTGTCGAGGGCGCTGCGTCGGCTGGGGACGCAGGCGGCACTGCATCGGTGCCTGCGCAGATGTAAATGCCTGCGAGCTTCGTCATATTTGTCATCGGTGGCTGGGGACGAAGCTAGCAGACATTTGCAAGGAGCAGATGACAAATATGACGAAGCTCGCAGGCATTTACTTGGAGCTGAATACTCTCGACGTCGAGAGGGAGAAGGCCGCGGCGGTTCACTGCCGCCGTGCATAGCGCCCTTTTCCTGTCCGCGTCATGCACATGCGGCACTTTTGGTAAGCGAACCCTACTTTGCCTAACCGTGTTCTTGGCTTCGCCTAACCGTGTTCTTGGCTTCTTGTTGATGTTGACGATGTGTACACTCTTCCAGCGTGTGGTCAGTCAGGTAGGCTTTGGCTCATGGTCAAGAAGGATGTAGAAGTCGTTATAGATTCCAGTAGTGACAACTTCTTCCTTGCTTTATGCGTCCTCAAGCAATAGAAGAAGCAGTTTGGTTTAGTTTGCATGTTGCATGTATGGCGATCCCCATCATCATAAGACTTGTAGTATTTTGGGGCAGGTTCAATCTTCTGTTGTAAAATATTTGAATCTTCCCATCCTATGGGTGACTTGAACAATATTTTGCATGTCAATGAAAAGCTGGGCCCTTGCCTAGCCAATGTTAATCGTATTTCTGAATTCTGTTGTTTGGTGAAAAACTGTGGCTTGTTCGACTTAGGGTATAGTCCAGATTACACTTGTGGACTAACAAAAGATTCAGCTCTAATCCTACATATGAAAGATTGGACAGATTTCTCGGCAATGCAGGTTGGTTTACTTCCTTCCCTAACACTGTGGTTTATAATTTACCTATGATGAAAAGTGATCATGCTCCCATTGTTGCTGTCCTGGATTCTAAAAGACATAGAACTCATAATCCCTTTAAGTTTGAAAACTGATGGTTGCTTGAAGCCTTGAAAATGATTTTGAAAATGTTACTAAGAATAGTTGGTCTATTTTCTCGAATAAGAATAGTTGGTCTAAATCAGTCAATAGGCATTTTCATCAAAAAGTGTCCTTTCTTGCTAATGAACTGAGGCATTGGAGAAAAACTAAACCTTGAATTAATGATCAGCTTGAGAATATTGAACAGGAATTGCTTAAACACCAGTCTAGACTCTAGACCCCCACATCTCCAAAATCACTATGTTCAAAAAGAACTTATTTTTCAGCATCAATCCATTCTTGCTACACAGTAAGCTTATCATAGACAAAGATACAAGAAATCATGCTTCCTATTTTGCTTGCTCGCATGGCTTTGCTGCCAGCTTTTTTGAGCCTTGGCCCTTGGGGTTGCAGTCTGAACACTCTCAATGATAGGATAGGAGCAGCAATTTGCTAGCGATAGCAGGTGGCAGCTCATTGATGCTGCAAGCTCTGCAATCATACCAAGGTTTAGTAGCTATTTAGACAATTTAATCAATAAAAAGATTAAGAACAAGTTTGTGGTACGCATGTGTGATTAAGAACAATGAACATATACATGATACTACTGTAAGTTATTAAGATCTTGTTCGCCGTTAAAGGAGGTACCGGATGTGGTTAGGCTAGTATCGACACAGCGCCAGTTGTCCCACCCGATGCTGTGTAGAGATGCAGCAGTATCGATCTTCAGGTGCCACGAAGGAGAGGAAGTCGTGGATCGCTTTATTGAGTAGTCACGTAATCGCTCCGCAAAAAACCTAATGGCCATCTTCACCTGACCAGACGACTTTGATTTCGAAGACATGCTCTCCCTATTCCTGGGCTCACAGAAACCGGGTGAGACTTCAGAGTTTAGAGACTAACGTCGCGGGTCTTTCTTTTATCTTATAGCCAGAGCTCCTTTTTTTAGGCCACGGTGGAGGCTCACAGCGCGCTTGTACGCGGCGTTGCTGCCTGATCAAGGGCTTTGTTAGCAACACTACAAGCCAAGAGGAGCCTGGAGCTGTAACACTCTAAATTTTTCATGAATTTAAAATAGTCAATTTGATTTAATTTAGCATTTTTGTGGGCATTTAACCTAGGTAAAATAATTAGTATTACAAAATTAAAATCAAGCTTAGGTCAAAAAACATGTTTGTGCATTCATACTGGTGCACAATTTATTTTGTGATGTTTGGTTTTGGTTGGGTTTGATTTGGATTTCAAATTCCTTTTGAAAATAGGTTTGAAAAATAGTTTAAATAAAAGAAAAGCTATTTCTTTTCCCTCTTTCTCCCTCTCCTGCCTTTTGGCCCGGTCAGCCAAGCAGCCCAACCGGCGGCTCACCCCGCAACCGGCCCGACGGCCTTTCTCCCTCTGGCCCACTGGCCATCCGCTCGGCCTGCTCCTTCTCCGCGCGGGCCGCTCCCTTTTCCCTCTTGGGACGACAGGTCGGCCCATCAAGCAAGCCGCCAGCACCGCCGCTTTCCCTCTCTGGCTGACGGACGGGGCCCGCATCTCCTCCTTCCTCCTCTGACCCGGAGTCGAGCCGGACGCTGAGACCGACCCCGCCTCCACGCTCGGTCGCACTTGCCATGCCCTCGGGCTATATAAGCATTGAGTCCGCGTTCACAACTCCTATCCAAACCCTATCGCCAGCCGTCTTCGCCTCGCGCAGCACCGGCCGCCGAAACCCTAGCCGCCATTGCCACCATCCGCCGGAGCTTGAAATTTACTGGCGTCGTTGCTCCTTCGCCACAGTAAGGTACACCCGGAGCTCCGCCTTGAACCCGTGAACACGTTGGTGCTATCAATTTTGATCTATCGAGCTCACTCGGTGTTGATTGCTACCCGCAGTACGCCGCCGTCCGCCGTCGCCCACCATTAGCTTGCCGCCGACCACCTCAAGCTTCATCTTCTACCCTGGTAAGCCCGCCTTGATTCCTTCTTTCGTTTGGTGTCAGTTTCCAGTTGAGCAGTGGTTCGTAGCCTTCGGCATCTGAACGCCGGCGAGCTCGTCTCCGCCGTTGTCGACCACCGGCCATCATTAGCCTACTCGGGTTCTAATCTTCATGCTAAAAGAGACTGCATGAACCTCCACGTTCAATTGGTCCAGGTCCGTAGGGCTAGTTCTATCTACGCCGGCGAGGTTTCCCACCGCCGGCCATGTCCTCCGCCGCGTTGGTCGTCGTCCCCAGCGAGGCCGACTCCCCAACCTGATCCGAGCCGTCCATCTCAGATCCAACGGGTCTGGTCTGCCCGTACCCATTTGTTTGCCAAGTTTGCAGATAACCCCCTGCCTTTCTGTTTATTCTATTAAGAGCTCTTGGCGGTTTTCACTTACGCTTTGCTGACTGGAAAGCGTATTTTCCTCTTAGCAGATTCCAAATATGCTTTGTCCACTAGAAGGCGTATTTTTCCTTTAACGGATCCCAGAATACGTTTTATCCTCTGGAAGACGTATTTTTCCTTTTTCAGTTTCAAAATATGTTTTTGTCTATTTACAGTTTTGCCACTATCTTCAAACGCTTATAATTTCTCCGTTTTAACTCCGTTCAAGTTCCGTTAGATTCATAATTTCGTAATCTACGCAGTGATGCCACTGTTGGAATAGTTTGTAGACTTTATATTTTGAGTTTATATTTAATGTATTTATTTGTCTATAGAAAATCTTTAAAAATTCATATCTTCACCGTTACAACTCCGTTTTCGGTGAACTTGACGTCTGTGTGATCGTAGCAGCGTGTAGAATATTTTTATAAGCTTTTTATTCTGTTTTGATGAGATTGGTGTACTGTTCCTCTAATAACTCTTTGTTTACTTCGTGTATGTATGCTCGACTGGATTGTTTGGTGTGATTGTTAATGTTGAGTTTAGACGGTGAGAGTTTTGTTGAGCAAGGCTACTTTGAGGATCAGCAGGACCTGCACTACTTTGTGAATCAAGGCAAGTATAGCATGGACCCTTCTTGTTACCTATACACTATAAATGAAATTTCATACGCATGTGTCCACTTGTTGACCTTAGAGATTTTAACTAGATGTTGCTATCCTGATTCCTCGACACCTATGGGTTGCATTGGGTAGCCATGATGCTAGTGCTTAAAGAATATCATGATCTTGTGACTTGATGAGTATGGGTGTCATGAACAGTAATAATTACCTTTAACAACATGAGGGCTAATCTGTAATAGAACCTCCGGGATTTACAGTACAGCTGTGAGGGCTATATGGCTCTGGCTTTAGCTCAGTATGAAGCTCTTTTCTATCTTGTTAGTGGTTTTCTTTTTGGCACAGGAGGGGTGTGTCCGGGTTGGGTGTAGTTGGAACCCTGTCTATATATGTATAGGCTGCGGTTGTGTGCCATCTAGAAGGGGGATACTACATTCTTAGGCGCAGAAACCTTAGCGGCCCTAACTTGTTAGACAAACTTTTGAAAGTCTTCATAGTGTAACCTGCCTGCTCTCCTTGGAAGAGTTTTGGGCCTTGCAGACCCGGGCATATGGGAAACATGACTCACAGTGAAAGTATACACCTCTGCGCAGAGTTTATTAAACTGGTATACTAGCCTTGCTCAAGGACACGAGCGGCCTTAGAATCTTTACATTAATGATAATCTTTCCTGTCCTGTTAAAATGTTCATTTATCTACTGTTATGTTTATTATTCATTTATGTAGACAATGATCATGATGGTTTTGGAAAACAGTTGCTACCTTGATGCTATGCCTTAATATGAATAATTTAGAAAAGTTAAATGCAGTCAAACAGTGTTAGCTTAATTGAGCCTCATTAACCCATGTTATGCTTGTTGAGTACGGTTGTGTACTTACGCTTGCTTTACTTTTAATTTTGGAAAATCCCGGACGGGTAACAGATGAAGGTTGAAATGAGAGCTATCATGATGAGTACTAGGCTTGGTGTTCACCAGTTGGCATGTCCCTGTGTGGAGCTTTCGCAATAAAGTTATATTAGATATCTATTTGTTTTGTGCAAGACTCTGTGATAAATATTGGCTCGTTATGTAATAAACACGATGAAGATACTCCTTGTAATTTGTCATCTTATATGTGCGACTGTTCCTGGGGCGCATATAAGGCTATGTGTACATTCTATTTTATCCTTAAAAATGGAGTGTGATAAATTGGTATCAGAGCTGTGTTGACTGTAGAACGCAAGCCTAGATAGAATGGTCGTTCTTAGCCTCTTTTGCTACACTAGTTTTATGCTTTTTAACTTCAACCTTGTTATTTACTCAAATTTTATGCTCTTATACTTACTCTATTGTGAAAATCTTGACTTCACTCTAACCTAAGTCTAATTCTTGTAGATGCCTCCTCAGACCCGCCGCTTGACTGCTGCCGAGTATCGTGCTCAGTTCAACCCCATGGAGGCTAGGGAAGATGTTCTGCCAACACCAACCCCGGAGCCTACATCACCTCAAGTTGAAGAGGAAGAACCAATGGAGGCTGCTAAAGAAGAGGAGGAGGAGGAAGTGGCGCCTGTGGATGAGGAGCAGGAGATCCTCGACATCAGCGATGGTGAGACGATGGAAGTAGCTCAAGATGGTGGTCAATCTCCACCGCCGTCTGTGGGTGGTTCTGGTGGAGGAGGTGGACCGCACGCTCCTATGGGATGTACTGTGAAGATCTCTTGCATACCAGAGTGTCACACCAGATCGCATATATGACTCATGAGGCTTCTTCGTAATTACTATGCAGATTGAGACCCCGCTATGCAGTACGCTTGTTTCCAATACACCCATCCGTTATAAGGTACCTACTAGGAGACAAATGTGACTATATGTTCCCCAGGGGAGATGCAGAATTCCTATGAGATAGAGATGATCTATGAGCATCTTGGTCTTTGTCCAACTTAAGAGGATGGCATAGAGGGTGCTGTCTTTACGGCTTGGATTGCTCTCCGTGGACATCACTTTGGAAATATGCGAGATGATGAGTTTCGCTATTTGCCTCGTGCTGGCTACAGTATGGAGGATGGATGAGTTATGATGAATCCTCAAGATTTGCCACCTGAGTCACTGGAATTGGCACACTTTGCTTATGACATGATGCTCACGCATCAGCGCTTGGTAAGCACGGTGGACCAGCAGGCGCAGAAGATTAAAGAGCAGCAAGAAGAAATTGATAGGCTTAGGACCATGACTAGACAACCAAAGATCTATGAATGGCTGAACCATGAGCTTCGACCTTAGCTTAAAAACCCTTATGTAATAGGCACGTTATTAGTACCGTGAGTCAAATTTAGTCGTGTCATTCTAGTGTTTGTGAACCTTGAGTGCTTGATGATTTATGATTATATAATATGGATGATTTAGATTTTTATGTGAGTGCTAGAACTTTGTGGGCATGTCTGTAAGTTTCTTAGTTAAGGATATTAAGGTTAAAGTTTGAATAAATTAAGTTGGGTTGGTTTATCCTGTCTCTGATATTGCTGTCTTCTGAGCAGCCTGCAAGATTTTGGTTATATCTCAAAATTGGTTTTCCCAATTCTTATGAGATTTTTTTGGGTGAAACTAGACTTCTTTATCTATCAATTCCCATAAGATTCATGTCTATATCAGCTCTGAATTGGAAGTTATATCTGTCACAATCTCATGTTCAGTGCTGCCTGGAATTTCTGAACAGCTTCTGTTGTTTGGTTAATTCAACAGACTAGATGATAGAATCTGGTAATGTGGTCTGAACAAAAGTTGTAGAGAATTTCTTAGCCTTTCCAACCATATATAGAACATCTCCTTTTGATACCTAGATCTCAAGATATGACTATTTTTCTATACTACTAAAATTGAATCTAGCCTAGAAATTTTTAGTTTTGCAATCCTTATCATTATATAAGTGATTTGTATCCTAAATATCTCTAAGCTTTGATTTTGTTGAAATACAGATGGCTGCTCATGGTGGAAGAGGTAACCGTGGTAGAGGCCAAGGTGCTGGACATATCACCAATGAGGAAATAAGGGAGGCACAGATGCAGATGATGCAGGCTAGACCCAGTTTGTGCAGACAATGCAAGCTGGAGGATTATCGCATGCTCAACTACCGAGGGATAAATGTATGGACTTTAAGCAAGGTCATCCCCTTGTGTTTACTCACACTACTAACCCTTTGGACACTGAAGACTGGTTGCGTGCTGTGGAGAAGCAGTTGAATCTCGCACAGTGCAATGATGCTGAGAAAGTGTTGTATGCTTCGGGGCAACTCCAGGGAGCTGCTCAGACCTGGTGGGAGTCATACCAAACTGCACGTCCTAACAATGCTCCTGCTCTTATCTAGGAGAGGTTCAAAGAAGATTTCTTGGCTCGCCATATCCCTGACGGTTTAAAAGAGCAGAAGGCAGAGAAGTTCAGGAGTCTCAAAATGGGCTCTATGACCATGAGTGAGTATCATGCTGAGTTCGAGGAGTTGGATCGCTACGCTCCCAATGAAGTTCTAAGGGATGTTGATAAGTGGCGTCATTTCCTCAATGGCATTTACTATGAACTTAGATTGCAATTGAAGGGCAACAAGTATGATACTTTTGAGGAGTTAGTGAATAGTGCTATTGTGCTAGATAATGAATGTTTGGCACAGGACAAGAAGAGGAAGATGAATGAACAGGGCTCTAGAAGTAGCTCACGTTTCTGTTCTAACTTCCACCAAGGTTTCAAGCAGAAGTACCAAGGAACAGTCAGTCAGAAGAATCATGGTCAGAACCAGTAGAACTGGAATGGGAATCAACGCTCACCCTACCAGCAGTGTCACTATAACAACCAGACTCCAAGTCTCACTGCTCCTAATAACACTCCTCTGAAGAATGGTGGTCCCAATACGCCTACAAGATGTTTTGTATGTGGAAAGGAAGGGCACATGTCTTTCAACTATCCAGATAATAAGATGAAACAGCAGACTCCTCAGCGGCAGAATAGCAATCAGAAGCCTCTGCAGTATGAAAAAGTTCATCATGTGTCCACTGACATAGCTCAGGAAGCATTAGAGGTTATGCTGGGTACGTTCAACATCAACTCTATCTCTGCTACTGTACTTTTTGATTCTAGAACTTCGCATTCCTTTATCTCACAAGCATTTGTTAGAAGTCATAGCATACCAGTCGTAGCCATGAAGAACCAAATGGTAGTAAATTCACCGGGGGGTGCTATACCAACTTCTTACTACTGCCCCTTATCTAAGCTTCACTTAAGGGGGTAGACTTTTTAGCAAATCCTATAGTGTTGAATGCATCTGGTATTGATTTAATTCTGGGGTTGGATTGGATAGAAGCTCACCAAGTTATGATAAAGTGTAAAGAGAGGGTTGTGGATCTGACTACACCAAAAGAAGATAGAATCAGTGTTGATGTCATAGTGCAAGCGCCACCTACAGCTATACTGAATCAGCTTGATGACAATGCAGATCCTCAAAATCAGGTGGTGGAGGAATTCCCGGATGTGTTCCCTGATGAATTGTCAGGTATGCCACCTGACCGCGATATTGAATTTATTATTGAGTTATTACCTGGCACTGCACCCATAGCTAAGTGTCCATATAGAATGGGGGTTAATGAACTAGAAGAACTTAAGAAATAGTTAAAAGAATTAGAAGAGAAGGGTTTCATTCATCCTAGTGCATCACCTTGGGGTTCTCCTATGATTTTTGTTGATAAGAAGGATGGAACTCAGCGAATGTGTGTTGATTATCGCTCTCTTAATGAGGTTACCATCAAGAACAAGTACCCGTTGCCCAGGATTGATGACTTGTTTGATCAGTTGAGAGGAGCTTGTGTGTTCTCTAAGATTGACCTGCATTATGGATATCATCAGTTGAAGATTCAGAGTTTAGATATACCGAAGACGACATTCACTACTAGGTATGGGTTGCATGAGTATACAGTTATGTCTTTTGGGTTGACCAATACACCTGCCTACTTCATGTACATGATGAACAAGGCGTTTATGGATTATCTGGATAAGTTCGTGGTGGTTTTTATTGATGATATTTTGGTATTCTCAAAGAACAAGGAAGAACATGTAGAACATTTGAGGTTAGTCTTGCAGAAGCTTAGAGAGCACAAACTTTACGCGAAGAAGAGCAAGTGTGAATTCTGGTTGGAGGAAGTCTTTTTCCTTGGCCATGTGGTTTCTAATGGTGGGATAGCAGTTGATCCAAGCAAGGTGAAAGATGTGTTGGATTGGAAGCCACCTACAGATGTCAGCGAGATTCACAGTTTTCTTGGGTTGGCTGGTTATTACAGGAGGTTCATTGAAGGATTCTCGAAGATTGCTAAGTCATTGACAGCCTTACTAGAGAAGAATGCCAAGTTTGTATGGTCCGACAAATGTCAAGCTAGTTTTGAAGAATTCAAGAAGAGATTGACAACAGCTCCAGTGTTGGTATTGCCAGATCTAAGCAAGAAGTTCTCTATCTACTGTGATGCATCTCGTTTGGGATTGGGGTGTGTTCTTATGCAAGAAGGTAGAGTTGTTGCTTATGCTTCGAGACAGTTGAGGAAACATGAGCTTAATTATCCTACCCATGATTTAGAATTAGCAGTTGTGGTTTATGCTTTGAAGATTTGGCGACACTATCTGATAGGCCACAAGACTGATATCTTCACCGATCACAAGAGCTTGAAGTACATCTTCACTCAGTTTGACTTGAACATGAGACAACGTCGTTGGTTGGAACTGTTAAATGATTATGATTTTGATATGTATTACCACCCTGGGAAGGCAAATGTCATGGCTGATGCGCTTAGTAGAAAGAAGCATGCTAATGAGCTTCGGGCGACACCTGAATCTGATGAGTTGTGTGCAGAGTTTGCTCATTTGAACCTTACTCTTGTTACTAATGCCATGAAGATAGAGGTGACGCCAACCTTAGAGGAAGAGATTCGCAAGGGTCAGTTGGAAGATGAGGATCTCAGGTATATAGCAAAGAAGTTAGTGGAAGGGAAGGCACCCGGTTTTCGCATTGATGAAGAGGGTACCTTATGGTATGTCAACCGGATATGTGTTCCGGAGGTAAAAGCTCTTCGTCAGGCAATTCTGCGAGAGGCACATGAGTCAGCTTACTCTATCCATCCTGGAAGTACTAAGATGTACATGGATCTCAAGAAAAAGTATTGTGGATTGGTCTAAAGAGGGATATGGCAGAGTACATTGCTATATGTGATACTTATCAACGTGTGAAAGCTGAACACCAAAGGCCAGCTGGATTATTGTAGCCAATGAAGATACCTGAATGGAAGTGGGAAGAGGTTGGTATGGACTTTATAAGAGGTTTACCTCGTACTCAGAAAGGTTTCAACTCTATTTGGGTAATAGTAGACTGACTGACCAAAGTTGCTCATTTTTTGCCAGTGAAGACAAAGTACAATGGCCCAAAGTTAGCAAAACTATACATGGAAAGGATTGTTTGTTTACATGGGGTACCAAAGAAGATCGTGTCTGATAGAGGTACTCAATTCACATCTCATTTTTGGAAAGCAGTGCATAGCTCTTTGGGAACAAAGTTGAACTTTAGTACAGCATATCACCCACAGACTGATGGTCAGACTAAGAGACTTAATCAAATTTTGGAGGACATGTTGAGAGCTTGTGTATTGCAGTATGGTATAAGTTGGGATAAGAATTTATGTTATGCAGAGTTCTCATACAAGAATAGTTATCAACAGAGTCTCAAGATGACACCATTTGAAGCTCTGTATGGGCATAAGTGCAGAACGCCGCTATTTTGGAATCAAACTGGGGAAAGTCAATTGTTTGGGACAGATGTTCTAAGAACCGCAGAAGAACAGGTATGGGTGATTAGGGAGAACCTGAGGGTAGCACAATCTCGCCAGAAGAGTTATGCAGACACACGGAGAAGAGAATTAGCATTCAAAGAAGGCGATTATGCGTACTTGAAGGTGTCTCCTATGAGAAGTGTGAAACAGTTTAACCAAAAAGGAAAACTTGCACAAGGTATATTGGCCCATTTAAAGTTTTAAAGAGATGTGGAGAACTGGCTTATCAGTTGGAGTTGCCTGAGAGTTTAGCGGGTGTGCATGATGTGTTCCATGTGTCTCAACTTAAGAAGTGTTTGTGGGTACCTGAGAAGGAGCACTTACCTCTAGAGGAACTTACTGTTAAAGAGGATATCACTTACGAAGAGTTTTCAGTAAAGATATTAGATACAGCAAAAAAGGTTATCCGAAGCCGGGTGATTAAGATGTGCAAGGTGCAGTGGAATTGATACTCGGAGGCTGAGGCAACATGGGAAACTAAGGATGCATTAAGGGCAACTTATCTGCAGTTGTTTGAGTAAGCAAAATCCAATCTCGAGGACGAGATTTTCTCAAGGGGGTAGAATTGTAACACGCTAAATTTTTCATGAATTTAAAATAGTCAATTTGATTTAATTTAGCATTTTTGTGGGCATTTAACCTAGGTAAAATAATTAGTATTATAAAATTAAAATCAAACCTAGGTCAAGAAACATGTTTGTGGATTCATGCTGGTGCATAATTTATTTTGTGATGTTTGGTTTTGGTTGGGTTTGATTTGGATCTCAAATTCCTTTTGAAAATAGGATTGAAAAATAGTTTAAATAAAAGAAAAGCTATTTCTTTTCCCTCCTTCTCCCTCTCCTGCCTTTTGGCCCAGTCAGCCAAGCAGCCCAACCGGCGGCTCACCCCGCAACCGGCCCGACGGCCTTTCTCCCTCTGGCCCACTGGCCATCCGCTCGGCCTGCTCCTTCTCCGCGCGGGCCGCTCCCTTTTCCCTCTTGGGCCGACAGGCCGGCCCATCAAGCAAGCCGCCAGCACCGCCGCTTTCCTTCTCTGGTTGACGAACGAGGCCCGCATCTCCTCCTTCCTCCTCCGACCCGGAGTCGAGCCGGACGCTGAGACCTACCCCGCCTGCACGCTCGGTCACACTTGCCATGCCCTCGGGCTATATAAGCATTGATTCTGCATTCACAACTCCTATCCAAACCCTATCGCTAGTCGTCTTCGCCTCGCGCAGCAGCGGCCGCCGAAACCCTAGCCGCCATCCGCCGGAGCTTGAAATTTACCGGCATCGTTGCTCCTTCGCCACAGTAAGGTACACCCGGAGCTCACTCGGTGTTGATTGCTACCCACAGTCCGCCGCTGTCCGCTATCGCCTGCCATTAGCTTGCCGCCAACCACCTCAAGATTCATCTTCTACCCTGGTAATCCCGCCTTGATTCCTTCTTTCGTTTGGTGTCGGTTTCCAGTTGAGCAGTGGTCCATAGCCTTCGGCATGTGAATGCCGGCGAGCTCGTCTCCGCCCTTGTCGGCCACTGGCCGTCGTTAGCCTACTCGGGTTCTCATCTACGTGCTAGAAGAGACTACGCGAACCTCCGCGTTCGATTGGTCCAGGTCTCAGGTCCAGCCGAGGTCCGTAGGGCTAGTTCTATCTACGCTAGCGAGGTTTCCCACCGCTGGCCATGTCCTCCGCCGCGTTGGTCGTCGTCCCCAGCGAGGCCGACTCCCCAACCCGACCTGAGCCGTCCATCTCAGATCCAACGGGTCTGGTTCGCCCGTACCCATTTGTTTGCTAATTTTGCAGATAACCCCCTGCCTTTCTGTTTATTCTATTAAGAGCTCTTGGCGGTTTTCACCGATTACGCTTTGCAGACTAGAAAGCGTATTTTCTTCTTAGCAGATTCCAAATATGCTTTGTCCACTGGAAGGCGTAATTTTCCTTTAACGGATCCCAGAATAATTTTTATCCTCTCGAAGACGTATTTTCCTTTTTCAGTTTTAAAATATGTTTTTGTCTATTTACAGTTTTGCCACTATCTTCGAACGCTTATAATTTCTCCGTTTTAACTCCGTTCAAATTCCGTTAGGTTCATAATTTCGTAATCTACGCAGTGATGCCACTGTTGGAATAGTTTGTAGACTTTATATTTTGAGTTCATATTTAATGTATTTATTTGTCTATAGGAAATCTTTAAAAATTCATATCTTCGCCGTTACAACTCCGTTTTCGGTGAACTTGACGTCTGTGTGATCATAGCAGCGTGTAGAATATTTTTACAAGCTTTTTATTCTATTTTGATAAGATTGGTGTATTGTTTCTTTAATAACTCTTTGTTTACTTTGTGTATGTATGCTCGACTAGATTGTTTAGTGTGATTGTTAATGTCGAGTTTAGACGGTGAGGGTTTTGTTGAGCAAGGCTACTTTGAGGATCAGCAGGACCTGCATGACTTTGTAAATCAAGACAAGTATAGCATGGATCCTCCTTGTTACCTATACACTATAAATGAAATTTCATATGCATGTGTCCACTTGTTGACCTTACAGATTTTAACTAGATGTTGCTATCCTGATTCCTTGACACCTATGGGTTGCATTGGGTAGCCATGATGCTAGTGCTTAAAGAATATCATGATCTTGTGACTTGATGAGTATGAGTGTCATAAACAGTAATAATGACCTTTAACAACATGAGGGCTAATATGTAATAGAACCTCCGGGATTTACAGTACAGCTGTGAGGGCTATATGGCTCTGGCTTTAGCTCAGTATGAAGCTCTTTTCTAGCTTGTTAGTGGTTTTCTTTTTAGCACAGGAGGGGTGTATCCGGGTTGGGTGTAGTTGGACCCCTGTCTATATATGTATAGGCTGCGGTTGTGTGCTATCTAGAAGAGGGATACTGCATTCGTAGGCGCAGAATCCTTAGCGGCCCTAACTTGTTAGACAAACTTTTGAAAGATTTCATAGTGTACCCTGTCTGCTCTCCTTGGAAGAGTTTTAGGCCTTGCAAACCCAGGCATATGGGCAACACGACTCACAGTGAAAGTGTACACCTCTACGCAGAGTTTATTAAACTGGTATACTAGCCTTGCTCAAGGACACGAGCGGCCTTAGAATCTTTACACTAATGATGATCTCTCCTGTCCTGTTAAAATATTTATTTATCTACTGTTATGTTTATTATTCATTTATGTAGACAATGATCATGATGGTTTTAGGAAACACTTGCTACCTTGATGCTATGCCTTAATATGAATAATTTATAAAAGTTAAATGCAGTCAAACAGTGTCAGCTTAATTGAACCTCATTAACCCATGTTATGCTTGTTGAGTACGGGTGTGTACTTACGTTTGCTTTACTTTTAATTTTAGAAAATTCCGGATGGGTAACAGATGAAGGTTGGAATGAGAGCTATCGTGATGAGTACTAGGCTTGATGTTCACCAGTTGGCGTGTCCCTGTGTAAAGCTTCCGTAATAAAGTTATATTAGCTATCTTTTTGTTTTGTGTAAGACTCTGTGATAAATATTGGTTCATTATATAATAAACAGGGTGAAGATACTCCTTATAATTTATTATCTTATATGTATGACTGTTCCTAAAACGTATATAAGGCTATATATACATTCTATTTTTATCGTTAGCAATACAGCATGACAGGAGCCGAGAGCGCGCCGAAGACCGCGACGTCGACGCGCCAGACCGCGATCACCAAGTCACCCATACCGTCTGGGCGCGTGAACACCCGCCAGGCTGGCGCAGAGCAAGCCAAGCGCAGACGCCAACCGAATCCACGTATCAAGGGACACGAGTGGGTGTGAGAATCGTGTGCGGCTGCGTCCGCGTGGGCTTCGGCCGTGTAAAATAGAAGAAAACGAGAGCAGAGAGAGGTTAACAAACTTCAGAACCAAGTAATAGAATTAATCATTCCTCTCTACTTGCGTGTTCTTCCTGTTATCCTTGCCCCTGCTCTTGGTTCTGATCCCCATTCTACTCCTACCTATCTATGTTGCTAACAGGCTTGAAGCAAGTGCTACCGTAACAAGCTAATTATAGTATTTTGACTGGTTCTTCGGTGAAAGAAGCGTTTATCCCATTGTAAGTTAGGACTGCTAGATAAAGTTTTGTGCTCTCTCTCTTTAGATGCCGAAGTTAACTTCCCTGTGTTATTCCTGCCTACATTTAGGAATAGAAACCTCCAACGTTCTACACTTCTACTTACTCATCAATTAGCCTCTATTAGCTTTTGTTGGATCATGGTCAATTCATGCTTAGATCTTCCATTTGGCATCTAAAACATGAACAAAATTTAGTCTAGTCCATAAAGACTCCAAGTCAGCTAATTTTAGAGAAAATTAACGTTGACGGCCTACAGTCACGGCACAGGCGGAAGCAGTGGCGGACGCTGCACAAGATTGAAGGGGGTTGAGCTCTTCTTCCTCCTCTCTTCTTTTCATTTTTGTTCTTTCCTACACCTCTTCTTCTCCCTTAACCCCTCAAGTTCTTCACTGATGCACCAGCTATAGGAGGGCTGGAGCCCCACCAGCTCCCCTGTAGATCCGCCCCTGGGCGGAAGGAAATCTGAGGCGTTACGCTTGCCGTCTGGTTTTGCTGCCGGCCTTTGAGAGTCATGTGCAGACACTGACAATGGTGGTATGGCTGACAGTTGCAGCAGCCAAGGTGGTTCTGAATAGAGTACTCTTCTGAATACTCACTGAACCAGACGCTGTCAATCCTGCAATTATGGCAATTATATGGCGTAAGTTTCCCTAGTTACTAGAAGTACTCCGACTCGTAATCGCTAGAATCAGAACCCAGCAGCGATGCCGGTGAATTAATGTCACTAAAAGACCTATAATTCCTTCGTCCCAGGTTTAAATGCACATTTAGGATTCAAAATTTTTTCCCAATAATATAAACACGCACATAAGCTATCACATAACGTATTTTAAATCTACTCATCACATACGGTTGATTTAGGTTTTTTAATAATACTATATGACGCGGAATAAACCACAAAATGGCTAATAAACAAGCTGAAACGAGCAGAATACACTCTCCGTAATGTAGTGCAACAAGTACTTCGATTAGACCCGGCCAAGGGATTAAAAACAACTATGCCCTAGTAAGTTCTTGAAGTAACATGATCCTTAACTTTCTTTTTGTAAAGAAAGATTCTACACCTACACGCCTTGATCTAAATTTAATGCATACCATATACCGCTAAAATTTCAGTTAAAGCACCATACCAAGTGTTATGATCATGGTGCCATGGATGGCCATGACGACGACGACAAGGTCCAGCACGTGCCTGGTGTCAACTGGGCACCAGATTCTAATTTTAGTCTGTACTTGTGGTCTTCATCTCTCATGTTCACATTCAGAGTAATCAGGAAACCTTTCAAGGGAGCTCTGCTTCAGTAGCACATCAGCACGAGTGCCCTGTTCTTATGGCACTTCAGTCGGTAACATTAAACTCTGTATCTATCTTAACAGTTGGTTGCTGTTAATTATTTTATGTTACATGTCAAAAAAAAAAGCGGTGCAGTGTAAGCCCGTCTAATCCAGTGTTATAACTAGCAGTGTGTAGCTGTAGAGTACTCCTACTATAGTAGTAGGAGTGGCTACCACCGTCACTGTCGATCTGAACCCTCACTGATGGCAGCAGGGAGGGAGCTGATGCTGCAAGCCTGCATTCATGGTGAAGATTTCTTTTGTTAGCTAGGGTCTGCATTCATGGTGAAGATTTCCTTTAGTCGCTAGTCAGGACTCTACTCTTTAGCTGAAATAAATGCACATTTTATTTTACGACAAATCAAAGTTTTTGAGTTTGATCAAATATATACAAATATGTATTAATAATATTTATGAAATATAATAAGTATTATTAGATTAAGTATGGAATATACTTTTATAATATACTTATTTAAAGATACAAATATTTATATTATTTGATATATTTTTAGTCAAACTTGACAAATATTAACTCCTCACAAACGAGACGTGGATTTATTTGTGGGACCGAGAGAATACTTCTTTTCTTGTTGGCCCGTAGACCGGCCATGTAACACGATTGTTTCAGAATCATACCATTAGAAAATTAATTTTTTATCGTTTTGATATATATGTAATAGTTTCAGCGAAAAGTTTTTCTTAAGCCGACAAATATACATTATGTATTTATGCTTTGATATGAGATGAAATAGACAAATATACATTTATGTGATGATATACTAATTCTTTGCAACTACATCGTCTCCTGCTTGCACAAATACAAACACTCCGCGTCCGAGGCTCTCCTCCGTATCCCAAATCCCCAGCTCTCGTCCGTCCTCCTCCGCATCCCACGGTCCCACCATCCACACTCCGGCCTCGGGCTCTCATCCATCCTCCGCATCTACACTCCCCAGCTCTCGTCGTCCCTCCTCCTCCTCCGCGTCCCACCATCCAATCCCCACAGCTCTCGTCCTTCCTCGCCGTGGTCAAGATGAGCCAGGCACCGGTATGGATGAAACGGGCTTCCGACAGGTGGACTCCTGAGGAGACGGGCGTGCTCGTCAACGAATGGGCGCCACTGTACCGTCGCAGTCGCAGGGGTACCATGCACGCGTGGGCGCGGAGGCACATGCGCGGCCGCGCGCGCAGCTCCGGTAACCTCGGCGCCGAGGAGTGGCGCGCCGTGATGGCGGCAGTGAACACGTACCGCATCAAGACCGCCGGCCTCGACTCCGTTCGCACACATGTTCAGTGCAAGGATCGCATGGCAAGTGCAACCCTCAGGAAGCTGTACGAGGAGGGGCGGGCGCCACGCTTGGGGTAGCCAATCTTCAGCCTTCTCCACGCTGTGTGGGCTGATGAAGTCGGGGACCATGGCGCTGGAGCAGTGGAGGGCCGCGTGGCCCCGGCGGGAGATGCTGGCGGTACTGCGGCCATGGTCGCGGGTGCGTATGATGGAGTGGCGGCGGATGAGGGCGGCTCTGCGGCAGGCAACGCTGGTAGCGGTACGGCGGCGGTCGATGATTTTGGTCCGTCCGGCGACGAGCATGGCAGTGCGACTGCGATGATCGACGCGCTCGCCAGTGCGGCGGCGGCGGCGGTGGCGGCGGAGGGCTTTGTCCCGGCAGGGGACGCCAGGCGCGGTTCAGCGGTGGAGGCGCCTGAGGGCGCTGCGGAGGCCGGGGACGCCAGCAGCGGTTCAGCAGTGGAGGCGCCTGATGCTGGGGTGGCTGTCGAGGGCGCTGCGTCGGCTGGGGACGGAGGCTGCGCTGCATCGGTGGCTGCGCGTGGCGCCGGCGGCGCCTTCGTCCACAAGAACTGCAGCGCTGCGGCGGTCGCCTTCAACTCGTGCCTCACCTCCGACGGCATGAGCTCCGAGAGAGCGCACAAGCAGGGCAGCGGGCGCGTTAAGGCCCTCAGCGACATTTACGAGAAGAAGCCTGTCGTCGTCTGCGCCGCAGCTGTGGACGAAGAACTCGGCGATGTGGGGAACGCTAGCGGCGGTGGTGCTTCCGTCGACGGGCGTGGGGAGGCCGACCCCCGCCGCGCTGCTTTTGTGCCGCCTCCGATCCCGAAGAGACCCAGAAGCGCCGACGCTAAGCCGGCTTCGTCGTCTGCCAACGAACCAGCGGAGGCCGACCTGCCGGCTCAAGCCCTGGCCGCAGGGTCCGTCGACGCAGCGGTGGTGATGAACCTGGCGCAGATTTACAAGGAGCAGATGACAAACATGACAAAGCTAGCAGACATTTGCAAGGAGCAGATGACAAATATGACGAAGCTCGCAGAGATTTACAAGGAGCTGCGGATGACTCCCGACGTCGAGAGGGAAAAGGCCGCGGCGGTTCACTGCCGCCGTGCATAGTGCCCTTTCCCTGCCCATCAGCAGGTAGGATCAGGAACCTGCTGCCAGTATGGAATGGTATGGTATGTGTGTATTCTGTTCGTGAATCGTGAACCTGCTACCAGTATGTTATGCGTGTATTTTGCGAACCTGCTAACGCAATGTGTGTGTTGTGCTAAAAGCCAGCAATCTGTCGTAGCATGTGTTTGGCTTAGGTCTTGTTTAGATTGTGAAATTTTTTTAATTTGGCTACTGTAGCACTTTCGTTTGTATTTAATAAATATTGTTCAATCACGGACTAACTAGGTTTAAAAGATTCGTCTCATGATTTATAACCAAACTGTGCAATTAGTTATTTTTTTACCTACATTTAATGCTTTATACATGCATCAAAGATTGATGTGATGGAAAGAGAGTGAAAAAACTTATAAGTTTGGTGGCATCTAAACAAGGCCTTAGTCTGTTATCTTTTGTGAAAAAAGTCGGGTTTAGTTGCTGATGAAATAAACAAGTAATGTTCAGTTGTCAACTATTTGTAGTTCAGTTTGCATTCGTATTGTGCAAGTTCTGTCAGTCTTGACTGGTTAGCCTGCTATAGTGGGTGTGTGTGGTTGTTGCTGTGGACGCTGCATATTCCGCCTTCCTCCAGCCGGAAGACTCCTCAAAACTGCATGTTGAAAACAGATCAATTGTCGTCATTGCCTATTCTTGGCCACACGGCTTCCCCAGCTCCCAACACAAACAAGGGAGAAAAAACAAAGACGAAAGAGGGAAGAAACGGAAGAACAACAAGATATCGGCGAATCCCTTGACGTTCTCAGCTTCAATTCCCATCTGCTTGCCCCGTTTGTTTGTCCAGCCAATTTGATCAGGGCGCCACACCGAAACCTGGTTCTTGATTTAATCACGGGTTGTGTGGTCATGGCGGGTCACCCCGTTCTTCTTCTCTTCCATGAGTTCAGGAGGTAGAGAGAAAGAGAGAACATGGAATGACAGGGGATGGAGGGCAACAATCTTCTGCATTTTCTTGATACCCCAAGCGCCCATTACAGGAGGTTGGTAGTTTTTTTCCTGTCTTCTTTCTTTCTGATTTTATTGATGCAATCTATTACTCCCTCTTTTACATTTCTCCATCTGGGACATGCACATTTCCAAGGAAATGGTAGTTTGATGGTTTGCTTCTCTTTGTCTTGAAGGACGTGTGATGGATTTGAAGCCCAGCAAGGTGGCGATGATCATTCCGAGACATCAGGTTTGTGAATGTTCCGTGACATATGCATCTTCCTTCCCCGTTTTCACCTTTGTGAATGTTGTGTGACATCTTCTATAATATTTCAATGCTATTTGGATTGAGAAAAGGAAAGGAATTGATGTTATCAATCACCATTAAATTGGCACTACCTAAAATTATAATTTTCTTGATGTGAGTGAAATTAGACTAAATAAATAGCCTTATATGATAAATGATGGGTACGTGGAGCTGCTGGTACAATATCTTTTGTTTGTTAATTGGTGATGCCTGATTTATGTGTTACTACTGCAAATGACTACTGATCTCCAAATGATTTCTTTGTGATGGTTTTCAGATACCGATCCAGCTAATGCAAGGGAAATGTTGGAGTATTTGTTGAACCAACCAGCTAACAAATTCTGCGCCGACTGTGGAAATCCAGATCCAAAATGGGTGTATGTATCACATATTTCATTCACTCTGAATATTCAATCATTTTGGCTTATGCTTGCAAAATATTTGCCTTTTGGCATATGATGTCAGTTTTGTTTAAGTCTCTTTAAAGGCTCTGACATTGTATTTATACACCTTTACTCTTTTAGTACATAAATGACCAACACATGGAAATATGAACATTTGAGTTAACCTAACTTGAGCAAATGAGGTACATATTTGGTCTCATTCTTTTAATCAGACATGTGGTTCTGGCAAATAATTTTACAAAGATATAAATTTGGAGCACACATAAACTTCAATCTTATATTACAGATGGTCCCCAAAGATTTTGTCTACAATTAAACTTCTTTTGCACTTGCAGGGCCCTGCCTTTTGGTGCATTCATCTGCATTAAGTGCTCTGGAACTCATAGAAGTCTTGGTGTGCACATATCAAAGGTGGCCAATGGACTTTATTCCTTGTATTTTTTTTAGTTCCTATATGTTGTGTCATCTTTACCACATATTGTCTTATTCTAATTTTAGATTCAAAATTTAGACTTCTTTTAGAGAACTTCCCTGACCAATGAATGCGCATTGTAGTCGCTCATTATTTCCTTTGTCAAAAGGGTAGACTCTATGAATTGTTGTGGGAAACGATTAATGCCCAATTTTTAATTGTAATGCTACTCTATTTTTTACTATTAAATTTCTAAGCCAGCATCTATTCATTCTGAATGGAGTATAGATGATTTCTGTGAATCTGGATGAATGGACAGATGAAGAAGTCAGCTGTTTAGCTGAATCAGGTGGAAATTCTGTTGTGAACACAAGATATGAAGCCTTTTTACCCGAAAACAAAAAGCCAAAACATGATTGCTCAACGGAGGAGCGAAATGATTTTATCAGGTACATGTTGATTTAGTTGATTGTCAGTATTTGTGCAAATCGTATCTAATGACACCATGTTTTTGCCCTGTTTATATATGTGTGCAGGAAAAAATACCAGTTTCAACAGTTTGTGTGTGATCCACAATTTTCATGCCCTTTACCACTTAACAGAAAGCAGGCACCACCAGATAAAAGTCACCAGCAGCATAATAGCAACAAATATGGTTTTGGCCATACTTTTAGGAATAGCTGGAGAAAAAAGGATTCGTCAGATAACAAAGGCCTAAAGAAAATGGTGCGACCACCCCACGTATGCTAAATTATCGAGTGTATGTGGCACTTGATATATCACGTTTACATTAATTCTGTGTTTTCTGTTTCAGTCGGATGTGGGAATGATAGAATTTGTTGGATTAATCAAGGTCAATATCGTAAAAGGCATAGATTTAGCTGTTCGTGATGTGATGTCGAGCGATCCATATGTCATGATTAATCAAGGGCACCAGGTAAGTACATTTCTGTGGGTGGCTATGTCAGTTTAATTTTACAAAAGATATTTGTTTTCTTATTGAAATGTTTCGGGACTTCCAGCTAACAGTCATTTTTTTCAGTCCATGAAAACGAAGGTGATGAAGAACACCCATCCTATCTGGAATGAAAGACTAATGCTTTCGATCCCTGACCCGATTCCACCTCTTAAGCTGGTATGCATCCATTTGTTTCTGACTTTTGAGTTGTTTATGGTTAATCCATGCTAAACATCTCTCTCATTTCTCTATCTAGTGACTAAATTTTCCAAGCAAATATTCATTTTAGAAGAAATGTTTTGTTCAAAGTTTCAAACCCATCACTGACCTACGTTCTGTTATTTTAACCTGGCTATAAACAGCAAGTATTCGACAAGGACACATTCAGCTCCGATGACCGGATGGGAGAGGCCGACGTGAACATCCGGCCACTGATTGCAGCAACGAAGGAGCACGAGAACTCGGCCATCACCGAACCGACAGAGCTCTACAGATGGTCAGCCAGTGAGGACAGCAACGGTGTGCTCGCCAAGGACAGCGTCATCTCCGTTGCGAAAGGCAAGGTCAAGCAGGAGATCACACTGAAGCTCCAGAATGTCGAGCGCGGTGAGATCGAGATCGAGATCGAGTGCGTGCCACTCAGCCAGTAGCAGTTTCCATCGTGAACAGGGCTGGAAGCAAAAACAGGGAGAAGAGAATACAGAATGCTCCATTGTTGTGACACGGACACTGCTTTGCAATTGCAATGCAAGAGAAACGTTCACTTCACTTGTTTGTTTGCTCCATGCCTGTAACTGTAATTCATGTGCATGTGTGAGATATGTTTGTTGTACGGTAGATAGGCAAAGGGAAATTGTCAATTTGTATTACTTTGGTTTTAGGCATATGGTTGAACTGTTTTCAGTAGATTTCCAGACCCCAGTTGTTAGCTGGTACTACCAGGATGGTGAAAAAGATCTGTATTCTGAAAGAAAGTTCTTGATAGGCACGGACGGTTTTATCAACTGCGGTTATTGCAAACACACCACACGAGACACTACAAACTTGTTCAGATTGCTACAATCACATGCCTGCCACCACACAAAGCGTAGTATACTGTACATAGACATAGTAGTATTGGTGATGGATCCTTTCTGAGCCGGCCTGCTACTAGACCGGACAGGCATCGCCGCCCTTGAGCTCCGTCCCGTCGGTCTCCGGGGTGGTCGCTGTCGGCGTGCTGCGGTACAGCGCGGTCATGAACGGCGTCGCCAGCACCGTCGTCGTAAGCGCCATGATCACAAAGATGGCGAACGTCGTGTCGTCCAACACCTGCACTCGATCAATCACTAGCATGTTCAACAAACACATGATCTCGATTGATTAATACTCCTAAGAACCTACGTGCAAATTACTATAAGCAGAGCGCGCACCTTCCTCTCCTTGCCGATGTTGAGCACGATGAGCTCGACGAGCCCCTTGGCGCTCATGGCGACGCCAAGCGCGGCCGCCTCGCGCCTCGCCATGCCGGTCACGGTGGCCACCGCGAACGTGCCGCCGAACTTCCCCAGGAACGCCACGGCGACGACGAGCGCGACCATGCCCCACGCGGCCGCGCCACGGACGGTGTCCACGTCGGTGTGCAGGCCGCTGGTGGCGAAGTAGAGCGGCAGCATCAGCCCGGACACCAGCGGCGCCACCTTCTCCCGCGCGCGCTCCGCGAGGCCGCCGTCCCGTGGCACGGACAGCCCGAACACGAAGGCGCCGAACACCGGGTGCACGCCGATGGCGTCAGTCACCGCTCCTGCGAGCAGCGCGCAGGCCACGACGGCGCCGGGGGAGGATGCCAGCGCGACAGCGGCGCGCTCGGGACCCGCGCGGCGCGCCAGGCGCGCCATGAGCGGGCGGAGCGCGCACAGCATGAGCGCCACGAAGGCGCCCCCCGACGCGATGATGTAGACCGGAGCGAGCGGGGTGCCCCTGGGGCTGTGCCCGCCGCCCCCGCCGCCGGAGACGGCGAGCGCGAGTGCGAGGAGCGCCCACGCGAAGACGTCGTTGACCGCGGCCGCGGCCATGGCCGTCTCGCCGAACGGCGTGCCGAGTAGGCCGAGCTCCTTGAGGATGCACGCGAGCACGGGCAGCGCCGTCACCGAGAGCGCGGCGCCGAGGAACACACAGTGCGGGAGGAAGGCCGCCGCGTGGCCAGGATGAGGAGCCGCCGCCGGCGGGAGGGCGAGTTTCAGCAGCGGCACGAGGCCTGGCGCGGCGAGGAACGGCGGCACGATGCCCGCCGCGGCGATGGCCACGCTGCGCGGGCCCACGCGGCGCACGGCGCGGAAGTCGAGCTCCAGGCCGACCAGGAGCAGGAAGAGCAGCAAGCCGAGGCCGGACACGGTGTCGAGCGCCGCGGTGCTCCATGGCGGGAAGATGACGCGGCGGAAGGCGCCCCATCGACCCAGGGCCGAGGGCCCCAGCAAGATGCCGCCCTGCACCAGGACGACGTGTCATTGCCACGAATATAAGCAAGCACACTGATCATTTTGTTGTTGCCATGATGATGACTCGTGTTGTCATGCTTAAATCAACTCAAGAGGTCAACAGAATCCTAGTGGTTTTTGACATGACCTGGCTTGCACACCGTCGTCTGGTCTAGAAAATGATGACTCGTCTTGGTTTACTAGGAGATATGGCTTATTTGGGATGACTCCTAATAGTTTTATGAAGCTATTATAAATTATTTTTTAAATAATTTTTTTAAACATATTTATAGGTGAAGTTATTTTTTGTTCCCTCTGTAATAGATCATGAGAGAGCTGAAAATAGTAGCTTTTTCGGACTCTCTTCCTTATTTTTCTCTTATATACATGTATGAAGCTGTTTATGAAGCTATTTTGCCAAATAATTTTTTTAAAACAACTCAATTTCATCTAGAGAGTTGCCTATAAAACTATTTTCTAAAAAAATGTTTCGCTAGTAAAGCTAGCTCTCCTAAACAGGAAAATAGTCAACACGAGGAGCATACTAGATCCTCCATAATGGAGGAGGAAAGCAAAAGCATGAAAATGCGGCTGGGGGACATGTGCGTGCTCAGTGAATGGTTCGAGATCGATGTGGCAGTGTGGGTTAATTATCAGCAGTTAGTTCTTTTCTGCTTAGAGATTTGTATCATTTTCAAACCATGATTTCCCAGCGCATAAACCATCACTCCATAAAACATTCGCGCAGATATGTAAAATCCATAAGAATTATCATTTTTATATGCTTTTGGTCGGATCATGCATGGAAATGAACATACTTGTATATATATGTACAAATATAGCAACCCACAAAGCATGGGCGAGCCGATTTGAGTGGTTATGTTTGTAGACGTGTCATCGAGCAGCCTTTGTAACAATGATCAAAAAACAAACAAACAACAGCTTTGTATCCGTTTTCATACTGTTGCATACTTGTATATATACGCATGCCTTTGCTTGCACATCGCTGGAACACGGTCAGCGAGGTGATGCCCTGAGCTGTCACCCCGTATCGAGTCATCTTTGTCGCGAAATTAGTTACTTAGTTAGTGCAAACTTGCTTTCTGACAACTAGTTGGTGATCTGTGTTTAGCGTTTCTCCAAGACGTGTATGGTTCCTCGTCGTGTCCATCTTTGAAGCACGTAAAACTTCTTATTTCTACTTAATAAAGCACGTGCTAATGCTAAGGCACGCTTTAAAAAAAGATTTTAGAAAAAAAATCATGCTAGCGAACTGATTATCTCCCCTTCTTCGATCCAAATTAAACAACATTACGCATATAGAGAAATGAAACTGGAGTATATACCAGAATCTCGGCGACAACTTTAGGCTGGCGCAGTGGCCTGAGCGCGAGGGCAAGGCCCTGCGTGACCGCGAGGATGACGGCGATCTGCACGGCGAGGAGCGGCAGCGCGAAGTCGAGAGGGTTCTCGCCCTGCCACACCCCGTCCGACGCCATCTTCACGTTCACCGTCGACGACGACGAGTTGGACGCCATTTTGCCGGTCTGATTGTGGTTGCAGCCGAGATATATGTAGCTTTAGCTAGCTAGCCAGCCACTACACTGCCTGCTGGGGCCAGGAATGCATGACTACTGAGCCGAGATAGGGCTCCGGCCGGAATTTATAGGCGCACGCGCTGATGCAACCTGGCTGGGAGGCTTTGCACCTGATGATACGCTAGTGTTGAAATCTCGGTGGTGCCCTTCTCCATCATTTTTGCGGGATAAAAAGTTTTGACATATTATGCGGTGAAATGTGGACATGAATTAATGACTTTCTACGTCTTGCAGTTTAGTGGGTGATATTTAGGAAAAGAGAAGGTGCATTGAGATGCCATAAGGTCGAAGTACTTTCGGACAAAATTAAGTGTAAATAAGGTTATCTATTTTAGGATGGAGAGAGCATGTGTAAAGTTAATTAACCGAGAAAAGACTCAAGCCCTCAATAGGCAAGTTTACAATGGTACAAAAGAGCATCACATGATCATGTTACATAAGGATGGACTAAAGTACGTCTTTTGCACCTATGATTGCGAGCACCCAATTTCTCGTCTCATATATATCTTTGATCTTTCATAATAGTGTCTTAAGAGGTTGTTCTTTCTGATTGAAAACCTATACATCTATTCCTATCATACGACAATTCCCTAATGGCAATGAAGATCTTAAATCTTATACAAACAAGCTCCTTCCCTTCTCCTACAAACACTTGATCGGTTCCTCACTTCAAAGTTCTTGGACTTTAAGCTACCTTGACACCTTTATTAGAACCATGGTTATGGAGACATTTGATCATTGGTCATGTGTGGCGAACATATCTACATCCATTCCAAAGGGAAGATCTTCATATTTAAAAGTTATTGGTTAGAACATGAGTAGTTTCAGCAAATTATCCATCATGGTTGGTCAATCAACAGCAACCAAACAAATAAAGCAAAAAAAATATTATTGCAAAGTTTAGAACCTTAAGATGGGTGCTCAAAAGCTGGCCACTTAATTTATTTGGTTTCAATGCTAATATTGACAATGTCAAGAACACCATATCAATCTTGGAAGTCATAGGGAAATTTAGAGACTTGAGCATCATTGATTGGATTTTCAAAGAGTTTCTTATGTAGAAACTTATTTCCCTGCTTAACCAGCAAATAACCTATTAGAAGCAAAGGAGAAAAATCATTATATAGGAACAATCTCACCTTATTATAATCGATGGTTGTATCTAAAGGTGTCGTGTCCTCATCTAGAGCTATTGCAATTGATTGATAAAGCTGTCAATGTGATCTATTAATAAGCTCTTGATCATAAGCTTATATAGTCAATCAAAGACTTGGAGATGGCACATCATGTATGAAAGAGGCCTGAGGATTCATATGAGTACACATTGGCGGTAGAAAAAGCCAAGCTATACATCTTCAAGGAGTATGCCAAGTTTATGATGCTAAAAGATGAGAGTTTGATTTTTTATAGGCCATATATTCACTCCTTGTCTAGCCATATAGGTCATTTTTATTGTAAATAGGAGAAGAAAATCAAATGATTTGTCTCCCCAAAACTAAGGTAGCATTTGGTCACCATGGGATTCAAGAATCCAGATACAAAAAAATCCTATACTTCTAGAATTTTATCCAAGAAAGGTAGGATTCTAGTGGATTTTAACATACATGCACGTAACCCAATAAAACATGTCAGAATTTTTTATCCTAATTATTAAAATCCACTTGGATTCAAACGAGTCCTAAAGGAGGCTAGGTCTTGAAGTCCTAAAACTAAAAATTCGGAATGAATCTCTACAGCTAAAAACCCTGCACAAATTGTTCACTCGCAAGGGTTGGGACACGACTTTGCATCGTCATGTTATCCATGGTACGGGACCATTGATTTGGGACAAGGGTTTTCATGGAACTAATAACTAAAGTAAAATTGTAAAAGGTAGAAAATTATAATAATATCACTTATAGGGTAGATTGTGTGCACACATGTATTTATAGGGATGAAATTTGTATATGTATGTGTGAGTGTCTATATGTTGTTTTAAAAAAAGAAATTATACAATAGTATCTAATCTAGATCCACATTAAGAGTATGTGAGCTAGTTACTAGTTGAGATAAAATTAGCTTAAATTATCTAAGGTTGACTAGCTAGCTAGTTTACTAACGACTAGTGAAGGCTTTTTAGGGTATGGATATTGTTTGGATGCACTAGAGCTAATTTTAACTATTTTTTTTAGCTACAACAGGCCTAAAAAATGCAACATACCTACATAACTTTTCCTTTTCCTTTTCCTTTTCCTTTTCCTTGTTCGATAATTGCTCTAGTACCTCATACCAATATACGAACCATGCATTATGCTTATATATCTCTCTGAGAGTAAGACAATGTTTTTTTATGAAAAGAGTAAGACAATGTTGATGCACAGCCACACAAATTGCAGGCACAAACTGAATGATACACACACATGCATAGCGCAATGCAAACTGAATGATATCTATGCGTTGATGTATAACCTTTCAGATAGATGAAGAGTGAAGACGAAAGTCAGAAACCTTTTGGCATACTGTTCATACATAGAGGCAGTGTCAGCTCAGAGCCTCAGATGCTGGCGAATCATCTTACATCCCCCACTAACTAGTGTCGTTAGCCCGAGAGGTTGGTGAGTGGCCACCCTACTAAAGTAGCTTTGATCGAGCCGCAAAACATCAGCGCCACACATGCAGCATGACATGTGGTATAACTCCGCTAGCTTGCTCTCTCAAACGTTCCAGAACCCTAGCTAATCTTTACCCAGATCATAGTGGATACAAGTCGAGATCTCTGAATGTTACATGTCTATTCCTGCACGTCAGTTGATGAATATGTATGTATTATCCGGCCGTTAATATTTTCGAGACTTGAATGATCCCTTTTTGTTCCATCGATTATAGTCGCGGCTGAAAAAGTAGACGCACGTACGACAGCAGGTGATCCGCTATGTGCCGTCAACCACACTGGGTAGACGATGATGACTGATGAGGCTTGGTTGGAACGGCCTCATTCGCACGGCTGCTTAGTGCGCTCTGCCTGCAACTTCCTGACCGCTGATTAGGCTTTTGTTTAATGCTATTGGTTAAAAAGGCACGGCTAAAGTTTTTTCCAGCAATCTGTATCACGCTGATATGGTTAATTATTGGAAAATATGCATGAAGAATGAGTAGAAAAGTTGCCGCACTGATCCTTGCGTTGGGTTAGTCATTGCTGTGTTAGAGGGGTCAGTGGTCTCATTTGTCATTGCTGGATTGGACAGACTCCATGTTTGTAGGGTGCCATGTCAGTCCGACTTGTCACATAGCTAATGGGCAAAGGCAATGGATGCGTGTAGATTCGGGAATTAAGGCTCTTCTTCCATACCTCGGCACTTTTTTTTTCCTTATTCTTATATAAATGATATCTAGATAAAGCAACACGCATTTCTTTTTTAAGATGAAAATTGTTCCTAATTTACTGAGGGGCCGTTTGCTAGAGCTCCGTCTCTAGCCACAACAACTTAAGTAGTAGTTTTTCTGATGATGCTGTTTCGTTTTCCTTCAGCTTCTCTAGTTATAAAAATATTGGGTAAAACAATTTCTTGTAGTTGTTGAAAATGGTCAAATATTTATGTATTGCCCTTTTATTTTCTTTTTTTGCTTTTTTGTTTATCCCTATTTTTTTCTGTTCTTCCTTCATTTTTTTTTCCTTTAGGACTTCTATTGTACTTTATTCCTCTTCACTTCTTCAACCTTAAAATGCCCTCCACCTGCATGCTTGGGGTCTGGAGAAATGGCCAATACAGCCCTTCTCATGAATTGTCCTCAATGAGATTACCTTGGGGCACTAGCTAGTGATCCAAGGAAACTATGGACATCCACTATAGGGTGCTGGTGGCTCAGGATCGAGAAAACGGTCAGGTGAGGAGGATCTTATCAGCAACAGTGGCAATGACAAGTGTTCAAGTATGGAGGCATAGCAGAGAAAGCAATGGCATGAGAGGGCCTCAAAGGCGTATGGTTTGTCAGAGCTACGTTACCGATCATCGCTGACTATGTGGCACACACAAACACAAAGTAAGCATACACAACAAAGCGCTTGGCATGCCATTCAACACCCCAAGGCAGATCTAGGGGTTGTTTTCTTGTGATTTTAACATTTTATGTAATGCACCGTTTGTAAAATTGTAATCCAAAACTATCTATGGATTATTTAGATGGTTTAAATAGTTCAAAAGTTAACTAGAACCTTGTTTCTTTGTAGCGTTAAATATACTTATTTATTATTGATGTTCATGGATGTATGTTGCTCCATGATGTACGTAACTAAAACCATTAAATTTTGTAAATACAAGTAATATTTTTGTAGCATGGTTAGTTGATTATATTTTTATGACTAAACATGCTCACACCTTCCAAGTCCTAGACTTGACATGTGTGCTCATATTTATTTTTTTCTAATTTTATTCTAGAAAGAAATAAGATTGTTCTAGTAACCACTTGTTTTTAGTGTCACAAGATTGTCATGATTGTATTGTAGATTATATGTATATGCAAACGAGGAGGGTGTTAACCAGTTGGAGAAGAATCAAGCAAATGAACATTGATTCTAATCGAGTGAGATTTAGCCATAATTTGTTGAGTGTGATATTACCAACATTTAGTTTTGTGTGTTCTAGAAAATGTTGATGCTCTTTTATATATGTGTGGGTTTTTTTATGATGAGCACAATCATGACATATTGTGTATAAAGTGCAATATGTCAAATGCTCTAACAATAGATGAAATATTTCAAAATTAACCATTGAAAATCTTGTCGATTGTAACACCCTAAAATTTCTATTTTTATAAAATAGATAATTTTATTAATTTATTCAATTATGTGTGCATTCAAATGTAGGAAATAATAATTTTTGTGAAATTAAATAAAATCTTGAGAAACTTTTAGTCTTTATGTTTTTTTTTGTCAAAGCAATGTTGCATTTTTAGGAACAAGTTATGGGGGGGTGTTTGATTTCAATTCCCCACTATTATGAAATATTTGCATAGACAACAAATGGACAATTATGCCCATTTGGATGCGGTTATATTTGCACACAACCTTTGCGACCCTCGAAAAACACCATAAGTCCATGAGCTCACGATATGTTGAGCAAACAAGAAAATCAGTCTTGAGTTTAGAGACAAAAAAACGTGATGTTGGGTGCCAAGATTGGTCATATTGGATATGATTGATATGCGGGGACAATCCAAGCCAAAACAGGTATTTCTGAGCATTTTTTCTAAGAACCTATTTTGGATAACCAGGATATTTTTTCCCAAGCACATCTCTTATCTGTCTTCCTAGTTTTGCGACATGAGGATCCAAATACATATTTAACAAATCTCATGCAAAAACTGGCATACCTACCTAAAAACTTTTTCCCCTAAAAGCCTGATTAAAACTCAATTAACTAAAACATGTTTATATTTTAGATATCCAAACAACCACTTAGAATGTGACAAAATTGCATTGGACAACTACAATAAACAAATATTAAATAAAATATAACATTCACTAATTTTAGTAGTTATTAATATGCTAGTTAAAATCCATTAATAATAACTAACAGATGATTACAGTGTATGTAACCAGCTCATAATGGCAAATAATTGATATTTTCAAAGAAAATCATTTCTATTAAAATTGCTGGCAAAATTGCTTTCATATATACTTAAATAAACATAAATAACTTATATGCAACTTTACACAGTGCACCTGAAACCTGTTTTCATTATGTAATAATCACCTATTTCAATAACAAGAAACAAGACTCTTGTTGTCTGTCTAGATTTAATGATGGATATATGTCTAAAAATTATTGTAAACTAGATCTACTTTTTTTATTAGGTTCCTTCTCTGTTTGTTTCCCTTTCCACCATAATAATTAGGGTTACGTTTTGGTTCGCCACTTTCATGGCTTCAATCCGGTTTCCTGCTTCGTACCAGATCGTCGGTGGTTGCATCATCATCTCCGGTGATGGCATGCTCCTAAGATCGAGGTATGTTGAAATAATTCTTCTCGAGGAGGGATTGGACCTATTTTTCCCCTTATGCGAGATTATTTTTCCGGCCGCCGGTGCAACTGGCGGCAGCGGACTGCCCTTCCGATTGCCGGTGGTGATGCTAGCAACGTCGGATCTTATGTTCAGTTCAACCTTGAGAAGATGCGATCGATGTGCTCTCGGCGCCCTTTACTCCCTTTAATGGTCGAGCATATTGCGTCTCTTATGCGGTCTCTATGCTCGGGGAGTCTTCTGTTGGTAGAGACTGTGGTTCTCGGATTCAAATCTGGTGTACTCCCATGGTCATGATGTTTCCTGAAGAGTACGCAGTCGAACGCGAGGAAGATGAAGATTCAAGACCTAATGATGTGCTTTAATATAATTTTATTTTATATTGAGGTCTCAATTATAAAAAAGATTTTAATTTAATGAATATCAGTCTCTTTCTATAAAAAAAACTAAAAAAAACTAGCTCGTAATGGCGACCAAGATTTTGAGGAAAGTTGGCACTTGGCAGCTCAACTCTCCCTTCTCGTCTGGGATCCCGACCCATTTCCCAGACCATATTCAGTCGGCCGTGCCACCCACACTCTCTCGTCCTTGCCGGTCCTACGCACCTTAGCGTATTACAGCTCCAGATCCTCTTGTGCCATGGTAACTGGGCCAGGCTTGCCAAGCCTATTGCTGGAGTTCACCCTCGCAATTGACCCAGCGCAAATCGGCAAGCAAAGGCTTTTGTCTTCTAGTCCATGCTTGGAAAACGAAAAAAACTTTATTCCACGCCCAGGCTGTTATAGTCTTCACAAAGTCAAGCAGCCAACAGCGTGTGTGCCCCCGAAGCAAAGGCTTTTCAACCTTCAGCACTAGCAGCTGTCTGTATAAACTTTGTTATAGACGAATGCGATATTTTCCATGCTCATTCTCAGTGCAATGCAACTGGTATTTTGTAGAGTAGTGCGACAGAGTTGAGTTCCCCGGTCGAAGCGGATTGCGATCCTCCGTGCAAGTGCAACAACAATGGAGGCCATCAACCTTGCCTACGTGCTCGTCTTCCTCTTGCCCGTCGTTGTCTTCCTCCTCCGACTCCGGCGCCGCGGTTCTCCTCCAGTCAAGCGTCCAGCACGAACGACAACGGCCCACTGCCCGAGTGCCCGTACCCCAGCCGTGTCCTGGGCAACACCCTCGCCTTCATCCGCAACCGCCGCCGCTTCGTCGACTGATGGGCCTTGGTTGGAACGGCCTCATTCGCTCGGTGCTTAGTGAACTCTGCCTGCAACTTCCTAACCGCTAATTAGGGTTTTGTTTAATGCTATTGGTTAAAAAAGGCACGGCTAAAGATTTTTCCAGCAATCTGTATCACGCTGATATGGTTAATTATTGGAAAATATGCATGAAGAATGAGTAGAAAAGTTGCCGCACTGATGCTTGCGTTGGGTTAGATGTCATTGCTGTGTTAGAGGGGTCAGTGGTCTGATTTGTCATTGCTGGATTGGACAGACTCCATGTTTGTAGGGTGCCATGTCAGTCCGACTTGTCATAGCTAATGGGCAAAGGGATCAGAATGGATGCGTGTAGATTCGGGAATTAAGGCTCTTCTTCCATACCTCGGCACTTTTTTTTTTATTCTTATATAAATGATAACTAGATAAGGCAACGCATTTCTTTGTTAAGATGGAATTGTTCCTATGTTACTAAGGGGCCGTTTGGTAGACCTCCGTCTCTAGCCACAACAACTTAAGTAGTAGTTTTTCTGATGATGTTGTTTCTTTTTCCTTCAGCTTCTCTAGTTATAAAAATATTTTGTAAAACAATTTCTTCTAGTTGTTGAAAATGGTGAAATATCTATGTGTTGCCTTTTTCATTTCTTTTTTTGCTTCTTTCTTTCTCTCTATTTTTTTTCTATTTTTCCTTCATTTTTTTCTTTAGGACTTGCTATTGTACTTAATTTATTCCTCATCACTTCAACCTTAAAATGCCCTCCACCCGCATGCTTGGGGTCCGGGGAAATGGCCAATACAGCCCTTCTCATGAATTGTCCTCAGTCCTCACAATGAGATCACCTTGGGGCACTAGCTAGTGATCCAAGGAAACTATGGTCATCCACTATAGGGTGCTGGTGGCTAGGGGATCGAGAAAACGGTCAGGTGAGGAGAATCTTATCAGTAACAGTGGCAATGGCAAGTGTTGAAGTGAGAGGGAGCTAGTGCAGAGGAAGCAATGGCACGAGAGGGCCTCAAAGGCGTGCACGGTTTGTCAGAGCTATGTTGCCGATCATTGCTGACTATGTGGCACACGCAAACACAAGTAAGCATACACACCAAAGCGTTTTGCATGCCGGTCAACACCCCGAGGCAAATCTAGGGGTTGCTTTGAAGTGTTAAATGTACTTATTTATTATTGATGTTCATGGATGTATATAAGTCACTACACGATAAAAGGAATGAAAACCATTAAATTGTGTAAATACAAGTAATATTTTCATAGCATGGTTTATTTGGTTATATTTTTATGACAAAACATGCTCACACCTTCCAAGTCCTAGACTTGACATATGTGCTCATATTTATGTTTTTCTAAATTTATTCTAGAAAGAAACAAGATTGTTCTTTAAAAAATAATCGACATATGTTCATGGTGAGAATAGAATACTCAGTTTAGATATTATTATATGGTAAGAAATATCTAAGAAATGGATAATAATAAAAATTATAGATTTTTTTGCAACTGACCATAGTAAACTATAAGTATAGGTGTGCTTCATTCTCATCCATACTAAACCACCAGAAATAACAGTGAGTATTAAGAGTAACCAACTTGTTTTTAGTGTCATAAGACTGTAATGATTGTATTGTGAATTATATGTATTCGCAAATGAGGAGGGCGTTAACCAGCTGGAGAAGAATCAATCAAATGAACATTGATTCTAGTCGAGTGAGATTTAGCCACATAATTTGTTGAGTGTGATGTTACCAACATTTAGTTTTATGTGTTCTAGAAAATGTTGACGCTTTTTTTTGTATATATGTGGATTTTTATGTGAGCACAATCATTATGACATATTATGTCTAAAGGGCAATCTGCCAAATGCTCTAACAATAGACGAAATATTTCAAAAAATAAAGCATTAAAAATCTTGTCAATTGTAACACCCTAAATTTTGCATTCTTTTAAAATAAATAAATTTTATTTATTTATGCAATTATGTGTGCATTCTAATATTTTTGTGAAATTAAAATCAAATCTTGAGAAATTTTTAGTTTTTATGTTCTTTTGTCAAAGCAATGTTGTATTTTTTAAGAACAAGTTATGGGGTAATATTTGATTTCTATTTGCCACTAGTGTGAAATATTTGCATAGACAACAAATGAACAATTATGCTCGTTTGGATGCGGATATATTTGCACTCAACCTCTGGCAGCCTTGAAAAACGTCCAAGGCCTTGTTTAGATTGTGGGAAAAAATAAACCCGATGAATAGTACCATTTTCGTCTTATTTGACAAATATTGTCCGATCGTGGACCAACTAGGCTTAAAAGATTTATCTCGTGATTTTGAACTAAACTGTGTAATTAGTTATTTTTTTACCTACATTTAATGCTCCATACAAGCAGCTAAATATTGATGTGATAAAGAGAGTGAAAAAATTATAACTTTTAGATGAATCTAAACATGCCCTAAGTCCATGAGCTCACGAAGTCACGATATTTTGAGCAAACAAGAAAATCAGTCCCGAGTGTTAGACACAAAAAAAAACATGATGCTAGGTGCCAAGATTGGTCATGTTGGATATGACAGGTATGCGAGGACAATCCAAAGCCAAAATAGGTATTTTCAAGCATTTTTTTCTAAGAACCTGTTTTGGATAACTATGATTCATATGGATTGCACATCTCTTATCTGTCTTCCAGGTTTTGCGGCATGAGGATCCAAATACATATTTAACAAACCTCATGCTAACTAGCATACCCACCTAAAACTTTTTTTCCTAAAAAACTGATTAAAACTCAATTAACTAAAACATGTTTATATTTTAGATATCCAAACAACCACTTAGAGTCTGACGAAATTGCCTTGGACAACTATAACAAACAAATATTAAAAAAATATAACATTCATTAGTTTTAATAGTTATTAATACGCTTGTTAAAAAATCCATTAATTATAGTTAATATATGATTACAGTGTATGTAACCAGCTCGTAATGACAAAATAATTGATATTTTCAAAGAAAATAATTTCTATTAAAATTGCTGCAAATTTGCTTTCGGATATACTAAAATAAACATAACTTATATGCAGCTTTGTACAGTGCACCTGAAACCTGTTTCATTGTGTAACAACCATCTATTTCAATAAACAAGACTCTTGTTGTTTGTCTAGATTTAATGATGATATATATGTGTCTAAGAATTATTGTAAACTAGCTCGTTTTTTAGGGAACTGTGAACTAGCTCGTGCAACCAAGATTTTGAGGGAGGTTGGCAGCCCAACTCACCCTTCTAGTTGGCAGCCCAACTTACCCTTCTCAACTGGGTTCCCGACCGATTTCCTAGACCATATCCGTGCCACACACACACCCCCTCTCGTCCTTGCCGGCCCTACGCGCCTTAGCGCATTGCGGCCCAGCTTTTACAGCTCCCCTGATCCTCTCTTGTGCCATGGTAACTGGGCCAGGCTTGACCCTCCACGCCCAGGGCTGTTAGTCTTGACAAAGTCAAGCAGCCAACACGTGCGCCCCCCAAGCAAAGGCTTTTCAACCTTGAGCAGCTATCCGCGGAAACTTTGTTCTAGACGAATGCGATATTTTCCGTGCTCATTCTCAGTGCAACGAGTAGTACTTTGTGTAGAGTAGTGCGACAGAGTTGAGCTCCCCGGTCGAAGCGGATTGCGATCCTCCGTGCAACAACAATGGAGGCCATCGACCTTGCCTACGTGCTCGTCTTCCTCTTGCCCGTCGTCATCCTCCTCCTCCGACTCCGGCGTTGCGGGCCTCCTCCAGTCAAGCGTCCAGCACCAACGACGACGGCCCACTGCCCGTACCCCAGCCCGGTCCTGGGCAACACCCTCGCCTTCATCCGCAACCGCCGCCGCTTCTTCGACTGGTACACGGACCTCCTCCGCGCCGCGCCGTCGGGCGCCAGCGCCATCGAGGCGTGGGGGCCGCTGGGCGCGGGCCACGCCGTCACCACCACGAGCCCCGCCGACGTCGACCACCTCCTGCGCGCCGGCTTCGAGGGGTATGCCAGGGGCGCGCTCTTCCGCGACGCCACCGCCGAGCTCATCGGCGACGGGCTCTTCGCCGCCGACGGCCGCCTCTGGAGCCTCCAGCGGAAGCTGGCCTCGCACGCCTTCTCGTCCCGCGAGCTCCGCCGCTTCGCCGACGGCGTCCTCGCCGTGCACCTGCGCCGCCGCTTCCTGCCGCTCCTGGAGGACGCCGCCAGTTACGGTGCGGCCGTCGACCTGCAGGACGCGCTGCGCCGGTTCGGGTTCCGCGCCATCTGCCACGTCGCGTTCGGCGTAGAAGGCGTGGAAGGCGACGACGACGACGACACCGGGAGGCTGGACGCGCTCTTCGCGGCGTTCGACGCGGCCGTCGAGATCTCCTTCCGGCGCGCGCTCACGCCGGCCACGTTCGTGCGGCGGCTCACCAAGCTCCTCGACGTTGGCAAGTCACGCCGGCTCCGGGAGGCCGTCCATGTCATCGACGCCTACGCCATGTCCGTCGTCGAATCCAAGGCGGCGCGTCACAGGAACGGCCTCGACGACGGGAGCGCGGACCTGCTGTCGCGGTTCATGGCGGCCATGGACGACGACGGCGGCAGCGAGCTCGGCGCCATGTTTCCCACTCCAGCGGCCAAGCTCCGGTTCCTGCGGGACGTGGTCGTCACCTTCGTACTCGCCGGGAAGGACACCACATCGTCGGCCCTCACCTGGTTCTTCTGGCTCCTCGCCGCGAACCCGCGGTGCGAGCGGCGCGCCCACGAGGAAGCCGCGTCTTGCTGCGGTGACGGCGAGGTGAAGGGGATGCACTACCTGCACGCCGCCATCACCGAGGCGATGCGGCTGTACCCGCCGGTGCCGTTCAACGGCCGGGTCGCGGTGCGCGACGACGTGCTGCCGAGCGGCGCGGTGCTGCGAGCGGGCTGGTACGCCAACTACTCGGCCTACTCGATGGGCCGGATGGAGAAGCTGTGGGGCAAGGACTGCATGGAGTTCGTGCCGGAGCGGTGGCTCGGCGAGGGCGGCGAGTACGTGCCCGTCGACGCCGCGCGGTACCCGGTGTTCCACGCTGGCCCGCGGGTGTGCCTCGGGACGGAGATGGCGTACGTGCAGATGAAGACGGTCGCGGCGGCCGTACTCCGCAGGTTTACAGTGGACGTTGTGGCGCCGGTGGCTACCATGGAGGCGCCGCCGGAGTACGAGATGACGGCGACGATGAAGATGAAAGGAGGACTGTGGGTGCGGCTCAGGAGGCGAGAAGACTAGTCAGTAACTCGTGACAGCCTAAAGCGATGGCGCGTGGCGGTGCTTCTTCGTCGTTGAAAGATATGCCTAAAAGTCATCACACACACACCACACAAAGGACAAGTCTGAAGTCTCATCGGATGTATTACTTGATCTAATTTTAAATCTACAGACCGCATTGCTGTTCGAAGTATGCCCCAATGATAGCGGTACAGCAGAAAGGGGCAACCATGCTCTCAAGATAGTGGTATCAAATTAGTCTATAATTTAACGAAAACTATTATGATGCTAGCATCATTTTTCTATCAAATTTGGATAACAAAATTTATAAGTTATTTCAAGTGAAATTAGTCTATAATTTGACAAAAATTAGTAAGATGAGAGCATCATTTTAACAATTAAAAGTTTAGTAAAGACAGGTAGTTTCTATTATGATTAATGATTGTATACTATATTTTTAGTCACGTTGAGTCCAATTAGCAAAAGACGTAATCAGCATCTAGAATAGCATCATTAGCACATATCTGTCAATGCCCAAGTTATACTAAATTATATGTTTACTGTTTTTTTTTTTGAAATCACGCTTATGTGTGTATTGCTTTAAGGGAAAAAGTGTAACATCCTAAATGTTAATACATAATTAAAATATTAATAATGTGTATTATCAAGCATAATCATTGAGCATCATGGCATAACTACATTCGTGTTTTAATAATGTCTTTTTGTGTGGTGCTTTGTTTTATACATGAAATGATGATGCTTAGGATGTTTGTTTAGTTTCTTGTCTTTTTATGTGAATTTATTTATTTAAAGTCATTCTTTATTGAATGATTTGTTGAGTTATGTTTTTATATATTTAAAGGCCTAATTGTTATGATGTGCCCTTGTTTAATTTCAAAATCCTTTAAAATTCAAAAGGTCTCTTTATCCTCTTTTCTATATTTCAAAATCTACAAAGAATTTGGGGTTGGTTCAAAAAGCATTATTGTAGATCGTGTTGAGACCTAGAATAGTGGTATTCAAAGTTTTTCAAGATTCTAAAAATAATTTCAAATAAATTTAAAAATACAGTTTTCCAACACTTATCCTCTTTTGATTTTAAATTCATATTTCAAAATTTATGCATAATTTGGAAAAACCTTGTATAAGAAAAATATTTGGTTTGAAAATTTAAGCATTCCCTACTTTGGAAGATTTTCAAGTTATTTATCAAAATCAAAAGATATTTAAAATGTTTGTTTATAGGGTTTTATCCCTTTTTGTCCCCTTTTCAAATTTGCTTTCAAAACTCAATTTTCCTGGCTGATTCTGAAAAACTTCATTTTGAGAAAATTGTAGAGCATGAAATTATGATCATTCCATAGATTATGAGTTTTTCAAATTTTATTCAAAATTTTGGAGTTATTTGCAATTATCGATGAGTGGTAATTCTGTAATTGTTATGAACAGTACCTCGGCCTATAGAGCATCGCCACCTCCTGCTTCGCTGGACTTCGCGGTGCTTCGCGTGAGCGTGCAGCTGGCCATGCGGATGAGCTCGAGAAGGTGTTGGTAAAGTTGAAATTCGCGACCCTGCCCTTAAAGCCAGCAGCCGGCCGCTCTCTCCCCTTTCTCCCTCTGCCTCCCTCACTCCGCTCCGAATGTCGTGCCGCCATGGCCACCGCACAGGAGTCGCCGTGAGCCCGCCCCTCTATTTCATCTCCACCCTCCAACGCTCGTCCTTGGCTCCGCCATCTTCTCGCGCGGCCGCTGAGCCCTCTCGCGAAGTTTCTTTCCGCCGGAGAGCACCGCCGCCGTGATGTTCCGCCGCCGAGCCGCGTGCTCGCGTGGCCGTGCCGCCACGGGCCGCGGCGACGCAAGATGAGGCAACCAGCGGATGCGCACGAGCCTCGGGATGCTTCCCCACCTCTCCGTTGCCGCCAACGAGCACCCCACCGCCGAAACCACGAGCCCTGACGAGCTCCTCTGCTCCAAGTTCGCGACCAGGGACTTCGCACAAGAATTCAACTAAAGTCAGGGTGTTTTCTATGAAGTATATGACTCAGGTGAATAGTGCTCTAAGGATCTGTTTGTAAATACTTTTCTGAATCTTTAGAAATTCATATCTGGAGTTTGGTAACTCTGTTTTTGGTGAACCAAATTTTGTTGTTCTCCTTGTGATGCCTAGTTTTTATTAAAAATATGAAATATGCTATATTTTTTAGTAAAATAATTAGTTATGTTTTATGTCTTTTATTTAATGCTTAAAAAGAAGGAAATTCATATCTCCTGCTATGTAACTTCTTTTGACTTGAAATTTTTATGACATGTTTCTTATGCATGTGTGTGCTGTAGTAAAAATATTGTGGTCATTGGATGCGGTATGTTTAATCTTTTGATTTATCTTGTTTGTTACTTATTAAATAGTTTATAATTATAATAAAAATATATAAATGGAAAATATGGTTCCTTTACCTTTGTGTGATGCTGTTATGTCATGTTAACACCTAATATGGCTATGTGATTTTAGAATATATGGATTTTTATATTTATCTTGTATAATGCTTTTAAAATGGTTTATAATCAGCTAATTAACTAATCTTGTTATGCTTTCACCAATGCATTATCGTGCATTATGTCATGAGTTCATCATGCTAAAGCATACATCATTTCATTACGTGTAGTTGTTTCGAGAGTGAATTGGATCATGTTGATCAACGTTCAAAAAGATGTCATCCAACGAGAATGTTCGAGAAGGTGACATCCATCAATGATGTTGAAGTCCTTATCCATGGTGCTGGTGTTAAAAGTAACATCTGTGATCCCGACGAGAACTAACCACCGTTGCAACAAAGGTAAGCCCCGGATGCATTTAAACTCTTCCTTGATTTTATAAAAGTTTTATCGCTTCAATTATGAAATGTTGCATTAAGTAATAGGAGTTGAGTGATAACCCACCAATTGCATTACCTGTCTTATTTTCATATTCCTTGTTACCTTTTTTTAAAAATATTTAGTTATGCTTAGCCCTGCTTAATTAATAGATTTTCAAAAATAAAACGAATGAAAAAGATGAGGTTGGCTTTTCTCGATGGAATCATGATGGTAGTTAATAAATTGAGTCCGGACGGGTAACTTGCATTGGAAAAGGAGTTCCTCTGTAGTGTTTCCGTCTGTTGATGCCCTAGGTCCCGTCCGATAGTGATCTACGTGTATCGAGACCTAGATAGCCACCCACACATGGTGTGGTATACTTGTGGGGCTGAGAGTCCCATGTATATTGGTATGCTTAGGAGTTTGAGTCTCCTGTATATCATGTGGTTGACATATGGCTGCGGTTGTTATCCCGGTATATCGTGTGATCTGGTATGCTTAGGAGTTAGAGTCTCCTGTATATTAGTGATCTAGGTCCTAGTTGGGTATAAAAATGGATTCGAATCGCCGTTGCTTTTCGGAGAAGAAGACTTGATCTCTGTTCATCATCATAGTAACAACTTGAATTATGGTTATGGTTTATGAATGGAGTTGGTTGATAATCTTAAGCTAGAGCAAAACAACTTTACTTTCTATCGAGCTTTTCTGCAAAGATTCTTATCTCTTGCAAGCCTTACCTTGTCCCTCTAGCCTGCATTTCCTGAGTCTTCACCCCTCTTTTTCGTCGGGTCAGTCTTGTTGAGTACTTTTGTACTCAGGGTTTGTTGAACCCCTGTTGCAGGTGCTAATTGATGTTCAAACCAAGATCATGTCGATGGGCTCGATGTGATCTAGTTGTCCTCTCCCGACTTAGGTGCTCTACCTAAGTTATCTTTTGTAGTTCTACTCTGCTTTCGCAATTGAAGTTAAGTTGTAAAAGTTAACTTATTCATGTTTTGTAAATTTAATATTATTATTCTTCTGCACTCTGATATATATTTTTGTAACAAATGCTGTAATGTTGGAGCTACTCCTTTGTTGATCTTGGTATGAGTATAAAATGTGGTTTAATCGGGGTCCTTTCAGGGCACCCGACAGGGCTTTCTAAGTTGTATGGGACGCATGCATGGCTATTAGAGGTCTTTGAGACAATGATAGGTGCATGTGGGTCATATAATTTAGGAGATTCTGCCACAAAAAGGTGTTTGTTACACGTCGAGGCGTGATCATAGGCGAGATGCCTTGGAGCACGCCAAGCAACACATTACAGAAGGCACCGGCTTTAACGGTAGCGCGATCGGGTCGCACTAACTAAGAAACTCGTTTTGCGACTAAGATTGGTGGCCCCCACGAAGCTAGGGTGCCACCGCGAACAGCGGTGCCAGCTTGTTGAAGCCCGCCACGATTCGCTCCTCTCCTTCTTCCTTGATGTGCTGGAGGACCTGTGTCGTGTTGAGGCTGGCGCCGTCGAACGTCTTGCGGTTTTATTCCTTCCAAATCTCCCACGAGACTAGAAGGACCAAGGAGTCGAAGCCGTGGCGCAGGGTAGACGACATTGCGGTCCTGAGGTCCATCCACCAATCGATGACAATTTTTGATCCATCTGGAGCGAGGTTCTGGAGTCTGGCGAAGCTGAGGAGACGGACCCAAACCTCCCTGGTGAAGACGCAAGCTGCAAGTAGGTGTTCTTGCATCTCATCCCCTTGGCAACAGAGCGCACATGTCGCACATGACTGAAGGTCGTGCCGCCGTCTGCGGTCAGCCGTCCAGAGGCGCTCATGCAACACCAACCAGAGGAAGAACTTCACATTTGGCGGCGCGGATGCTCCCTAGACTTCCTTGGCCCCGAGAAGTGCGGTGTTGCTGATGAACAGGCTGTTGTATGCCGCTGTAGTACTCACTGCCCGCCGACCACTTCCATACAAACCGATTCGAGGCGCCGGGAAGCAGCTGCACGCCTTGAAGAATGTCCCGCGTCCATCAATGGCCAGGCAGAGCCTCCTTGACGGAACGCTTCTGCCGTTTCACACCCACGATCGAGAACAATGCCGGCGCAAAAGGACCAGATCGGTCCAATGGGCAGCCACGCGTTAGTACAGAAACGCGCAGATTGAACAGGTACATACTCCCTCCGTCCCATTGAATTTGTCACCCTGGATTCCGTGTCATCTTATTTCATCATTTGTCTTATTCAAAAAATTTTATAAATATGATTTATTTTTTATGACTTCTTTTATCAACAAAGGTACTTGAATATTTATTAATTTATTTTATTATTTGCACAAATATTTTGAATAAGACGGATGGTCAAACATGAAATCCAAAAGTTAAAAACGACATCCTTCATAGCACGGAGGGAGTAGATGTGCAGATTCTGTCAGACAATAATGAATGAATATGGATTGGTTTGAGAAAAACCTAAAAGGAGATAAGAACGTTGCTGAATGGACCGAATCTGAGTCTAAAAGGATGGACTTTTTATTTTAACTCTGAGGCCTTGTTTAGATGCCATTAAAATTGTAAGTTTTTTCACCCTCTCTTCATCACATCAATCTTTAGACGCATGCATGAAGCATTAAATGTAGGTAAAAAATAACTAATTGCATAGTTTGGTTATAAATCACGAGATAAATCTTTTGAGCCTAGTTAGTCCGTGATTGGATAATATTTATTAAATACAAACGAAAGTGCTACAGTAGCAAAGTTGAAAAATTTTCGTAATCTAAACGAGGCCTGAATCTGAATGGAGTGAATCTGTCTGCAAACGTAGATTGAGAAAAATATGGTGAAAAATGGCTGAGTAGAAAAATGGCAGAGTCCGGGAGGATGAGATTGTATATGGGGCCTGTTTATTGCCACAACTGTTCATTAGGAATTTCTTCAGAGACATCACACCACGGCATGTAAAAGAATCATCAAGTGGAAAATGCAGTTGATTCCTAAAAAAAGGTAGAAAATGCAGTTTTTGTTTTTATCAAGTGGAAAAAAAAGGAAATTCTTCAGAGACATCACACTCTTGCACATCTTATTGGACCTGACGACTTATCAGCTGCAAATGTTACAGTCCCGCTCGACAATGCACAGACGACACCACGAAGACGAAAACGAAACAAAACACACGGGAAGGGAGGGGAAAAAAAAAAACACTCCATCGAGCTCTGCAGCAGCAGGCAGAGGCAGCTAGCGCTCAGCACACTGATCACTTGCCGCCGGCGCCCACCAAGGAGAGCAGCGCGTCCCTGTAGTGCCCGTGCGCCTTGGCCGCGATGGCTTCCTCGAGCTTGGCCCCGAGCTGCTGGTGGTAGGCGGCTCTGATGTCGTCCATGTCGTGGTCGGACCGCGTCACCGCCACCCTCGTCAGGGCCTCCTTCGCGTGGTGGTCGGCGCCGTCCCTCAGCGCGCCCTCGATCACCTGGCTGAAGTACTTGGCCGGCGCGGCGAGGCACAGCACGGTCTCCAGCAGCGTCTCCTCCTTGCCCTGGCTCAGGTCCTCCTCCACGTGCCTGCCGTGCATCTCCTTGTAGTACTTGAACATCTCCACCAGGTGGGGCTTGCTCCTGGTCGTCAGGATCCGGACCACCTCCTCGTTCTCCACCAGCTTCCCGGCAGCCGCCGCGCTCTTCACGGCGGCGCCCAGCGCCTTGGCCTCCGCCTTCGCCACCTCCTCGTTCACCCTCGGGCCCTCGTACCGGTACGCGCTCACCAGCCCGACCAGCAGCTGCACACGCATGCAAACAAACATTGAGCTTTGTTGCCAGATCAGAGCATCATCAGATCAGAAGTGGCCGGTGGTGCTCATCAGCCATCAGTGCTCACGTTGCAGTAGGGCTTGTCCCTGGCGCGGTACGCGACGTCCTCCTCGAGGGAGTGGTGGAAGAGCTGCTGGTACGCGCGGCGAGCGCCCAGCAGCTCGTCGGCGGACCGCGTGCAGGCGACCTCCACGACGATGGCGGCGGGGTGGTGCTGGTGGAGGACGTGGTGCGCCAGCCGGGCGTCGCGCTCCCAGGGGTGCATCGCCCACAGCATCATCAGGTTCTTGAACCGCGCGAACTCGGCGGCCAGGTGCAGCATGTACTCCTCCTCGCACCGGTCGATCTCGCCGTGGCTCTTGAAGAAGCCCGGGAAGCCCTTGCGGAACCCGGACCGCTTCTCCGGCTGCTTGCGCCACCGCGCCAGCGCCGACACCATCGTTGGCTCATCCACGCCCAACCCGCCAAGGCCTTCACACACAGTTTCATTCTAACGACGGCGACAAAAGGGAAGGAAAGGATCATTCAAGTATTTTTCAGTTCAGTAATGCCAACCTGAGAAGGCCCTGGTGAGTTGCTGAACTTCGTCGGCCATTGCCTGAATCGCAAACAGAACCGGAGCAGAGGAGCAGTGAGGAACAGTGGATTGCTGCTGTGTGCTCTGGCTTGCTTCTCGAGTTCTTGCCGATGATCTTTATACTGCAAAATGCAAACCGTGTGTTTCGGAAGACAATTATACAAGGGCAATGCTGGCAATTCGATTTCTGCTTTCACATACGTATAATCTCTGCCGCTAATTAATTATGAAAGGTCCGTCAATAGTTTACACACATGTGTAGGTATGTGCTTAACCATTAATCTAGCTCTAGTGTGTCCCCGTTGAAATGGAAAGGGGCAGAAAAAGAAACTAAGTGCCAGCTCAAGGACTGATCGACGGGTTGGTGTGTGCTCTGCTATCCATATCCATATCGTCGTGCAACACGGGGAGCCGTTGGGGAGGTGTGACTGTGTGAGACCAGGACTGCAATAATCCAGAGACAATATGATAGCTGATCTCACTGTGTTTTTACAGGATGAGGAAAATCACCAACTCACCGTCATGCTGAATTCTTAAGGTTTACCAAAGTTTTAGCACAAAATTTACTGCATTTACGTTGAAACTTGCCACTTAGAACTTAATGAGTACTCCCTTGGTTTCTGATTGTAAGTTATTTTGGTTTTTCAAGATATATAGCTTTTGCTACGCATATAGATATATGAAATGTTGTATGTACAAGATGTATAGTTCACCTAACATTTTCAGCAAAGCAATGCTATGATGATTCAATATAAGATAAAATTAAATATAATGTGAAGATAAGTAATAGCAAGAAGGAATGCATTAAATGGAAAGCCTGTAGCAGATCTAAAGCTGATGATGACATGGAAGGCCCCATCTACTAATCATGAACATGCACATCACATGAGCAGGCAAGTTTGTCTCCAAAAACTGTGAAATTGTACAAATCATTGGTGAAAATGTCTGTCATGGTCCATTGCATGCAATTGTATTGATCCTTTTGTCACCATTCAATTGGATTGGGAACATTAGGGTATCTGATGCACTGGATAACCCTACTTGCTATCTCATTTTGAATACAAATAGAGCTCCCTTCTATGAAGAAACCAGAACTGTTTAAAAAGGGAAAGGGAGGATATATATAACAAGTTGGATGATTTTTAAAACTACATGAGATTTTATATGGACTGAACCTTGACATGATAAATTATGATCCAAGTATTTTTTACGTTTATTTTTGTCAAAGAATGAACAAAGGCTAATAAATTTCTAATGCAAGCAGTCCAGCTTGGCATCCTTATCATCGCCAACAGCTAGCATGGCATCAGCATTACTTATTGCCATCTAATCATGGCTGGTTTGCGTCGCGTTCACGTAGTTATTAGGACATATGCTCCTCAAATATGATCACAGGATGTGTTGCTTTGCGAAGAAAGTTGAGAAGTGACACGAAATAACTCCTGTTTATAGCGTCTGTTACAAGGTCATGACCAGCAACAGCAACCCCGTTGCCTTCTTGTCTCTGGCACATTGATGCCAAATCATGCAGCAGATTTTATGAATGCCGTATCACAAATCGCCATTCCATGTCAGCAATAGCCATGCTGGCCTGAGGTACAGTACAAGGTTTAGTTGAAACATAACTTCAGAAAAAATAATCATGTCCACAGCCTATTTATGTGGTCTTGATCGTTCACATTATTATTACTGACGAGTTTGAAAGCAAAGGTGTGAAAAGGGGCACTCTTGTCAGAACGATTCTTGTAGCATGCTCATCAGAACTACAAAGATCATTTCGCCAACGTGAGAAACATGCAGTTCTGTCACGGATAAGCAAGCCACCCATCGTTTTGGGCACAACAACTGGGACCAACAATGTCTGTTTCAAATGATCAAATCGAGGAATTCATTAGCCATCGAGGTTGGGTAGGTCACCTTCTCAAATCTCAATCATGGAGGAGAGCAATGTTCAGCACGGGGAAGGACTACACGATATGTGACACACGAACGAACAGATCACCAATAATTTCAGAGATTTTTTTAAACAAAAAACTGCGGTGTTGATCTGTTTGCTCAAGAAAACATTGTCCATTTGCCACATAGCTTGGCTTGTGCATTTTGCTAATGACCAATGGTTGCTCGTTTATCGTTTTGCTAATGGGTCTGGCTGTGTGTTGGCGTTGGCGTTGGCGTTGGCGTTGGCGACCAGATTATTCAACTATGTCTGCAACCTTTTGAGTTGAAAACCATTAGCCAGATGCTTGTAATCCGCAAGAACATTATATATTTTGGATATGGTGAGCAGATGGTCTATTGTCAACTCCAACATCGGCATCGCCAACTGTATCTGTATGATTGGTATTTTTTTTTTAATATAGTTTCTTCAAACACTTGTGCGAGAAGTATTGAGAGTAAAACGATGTAGATGAAGCTGTCTAATTTCTTTGGCGCTAAGATTTTTGGTTGTTGCCTTGCATGCAGTCCCTATTGAAAAATAACTTTGAAAGTGACTAAAGTGACAGAGAAAGAGGACTAATAAACAAGTGTGTGCGTTTCACATGCAGAGCAAAAATTATGATGATGGAAAGGTTCTTAATATTGTTTGTTCTCGAGCCCATGATATTCCTTCTTGTATTCCCCCAGTGGTGTGAAACGTGCAAGCCAGGACAGATGTTGGAAGGGTTCTGAATATTGTTTGTTCTCAAAGCCATGATATTCCTTCTTGTATTCCAAAGCTAAAAGGTTAAATGCATTACTTTACATAATGAACTTTCCTCTGCTTTTATTGTAATCTTTTTTTTTACTTTTTTCTAAGAAGAAGTGCCTTTAATTTTGATGACAAAACCTTATGGGCTAAGGAATGATCTAGGTTTCCGAAGTTTTCACCATCCCTTTCTGTTTTGTTACTAGTCATCATTTTGTGCATTCCATGTCCTGCATAACAAGGAGAGTAAGTTTTTCTCTCTGATTAGTCAAATAATTTATTAGGAAAGTAATTTTTTTTCTCTCTAAGCAGTCAAATAATTTATTATTACTAAACTCTACTCAAACAACACAGATGTCTTGGTAAATATCAAACTCATTTCAAACTACGCGCCTGTAGCTCAGTGGATAGAGCGTCTGTTTCCTAAGCAGAAGGCCGTAGGTTCGACCCCTACCTGGCGCGTTTTATTTTTGTTTTCCTATTCGCGTTTTACTTCTTCTTTTCAAAATTCTTTTCTATAGCGGTAAAATATGCGTTTTATGTTTTCGTTTCATTTGTTTTTCTATAGCGGTAAAATATGCCTCGGTTTTGAAAACGTAGGGGCAGTAACTGAGGATCACAATTAGATTTCAAAAGCAGGGTAAGAGCACAAGCGTCCCGTAAAATTTTGATGAAGTTCATTTAATTTTTTAAAAAAATTATGCGCGTTATAAAGTTATCACGCCAACGGTCGGTGGCTTATTATTCTAATATGGTCAAATAGATTTGAACAAGTATGAATACCATGTCCGGCAACGACAAGCTTTATTATAGTTATAGGCACGTACATATTGGCAAAAACAATTACTGTAACTGCAAGCCCCCAAACAATCCCTGGACTCTGAGCTGTACCAGTACACAGCGAGCCCCACTAACCAAGGCTGTCCATTTCAATTCGGATCACATTAATTCTCGTAGTAGCAATTAGCCTAAAAATGAACAAAAACAGCATCGTCAAGACGTCAACCATGTCACGGAACACACTATGAAAACTTGGCAGAACTCATCCTAGGTGGAGCTTTTGAGGCCTCGCCACTCTCCAGGCGTGTGCCATGTGTTGCTGGTGCTGCTGCCTAGAGTGCATCCATAACATCCCTCCCCTCAACTTTCTCTTCCTCCACTTCTCCGACCCAGCTCTCCCAGGCGAAGCAGGAGCAGCACCTGCTTCCATGGCCTCCATCTCGGTCCCCAACCCGGTCCCTTCCGCAACCGAAGACGCCGAGAACATTAGGAAAGCAGTGCAAGGTATTCCGAGCTGTAAACACTGAATTCTGCAATCTGTATCTTCTCCCAATCTCATTTGTTTTGTTACCGTATCGAGAGATTGGAATCGGAATGTTCAAGCGTTTGAGCATTGGGAAGTTACTGTTGATTTTCCGATCAAGAACAGAGTTCCGGACATGGAAAATAATCCTTTTTCTCATGGATTCAACTTGGGACAGGATGGGGCACGGACGAGAAGGCGCTGATTGAGATACTGGGCCACCGGACGGCGGCGCAGCGCGCGGAGATCGCCGTGGCCTACGAGGGCCTCTACAACGAATCCCTCCTCGACAGGCTCCGCTCCGAGCTCTCCGGCGACTTCCGGGTAATTCCAAGGTTTCTTTCGTGCGTCGATTCGATTCTGTGCTTGGATTCGTGCGATTCGTGCTTGGATTGGATTGCCGACCCGGCCTGACAGCTCCTGTCTCCTCGCCGGCACGGCGGCATCTCCTGGTCCTGGCAGAGCGCGATGATGCTGTGGACGGCGGACCTGGGGGCGCGTGACGCCAAGCTCGCCCACAAGGCCATGAAGAAGAAGGGCGAGCGGTACGTGTGGGTGCTCATCGAGGTCGCCTGCGCGTCGACGCCGGACCACCTCGTCGCCGTCAGGAAGGCCTACCGCGAGGCCTACTCCGCCTCCCTCGAGGAGGACGTCGCCGCGTGCCCGCTCTACAACAAAGATCCCCTCCTCAAACAGGCGAGGCCGCCCGCCGGCTCCTGATGCCATCATGTGCAGTCAGTCAGATCCTGACGTTTCTTGGCCGGCGGTCGGTCGCTCACCTCAGCCGGGTGTCTGTCTGTCTGTCTTGCAGTTCTTGGTGCGGCTAGTGAGCTCCTACCGGTACTCCGGCGAGCTCGTCAACGACGAGCTGGCGAGGGCGGAGGCTGCGGAGCTGCACGACGCGGTGGTGGCCAGGAAGCAGCCGCTGCACGGCAACGTCGTGCGCATCGTCAGCTCAAGGAGCAAGCCGCAGCTGAAGGCGACGTTCGAGCGGTACAGGCAGGACCATGGCAAGGCCATCGACGAGGTGCTCGAGGAAGAACGCCGCAGCGACCAGCTCGCAGCGGTGCTCAAGACGGCGGTGTGGTGCTTGACGTCGCCGGAGAAGCACTTCGCGGAGGTAATTCAGTCTTCTTCCTTCAGTTCAGTAACAATCCGTTCTTTTTTCTGATTGCCTTCTTGTTCAGGTGATCCGGAGCTCCATCGTCGGGCTCGGAACCGACGAGAAGTCCCTGACGAGGGCGATAGTCTCGCGCGCCGAGATCGACATGAAGAAGGTGAAGGAGGAGTACAAGGTCAGGTACCGCAAGACGGTGACCAGCGACGTCAACGGCGACACGTCCGGATACTACAATGGCATCTTGCTCACTCTAGTGGGGCCAGAGTGAATGACCATGAATAGATGATGGATCTATATGTAGGTTGGAGATGGATCTACAATGGCATCTTGCTCCCTCTAGCTTGCTTGTTTTTGTTTGATTGAACAAAATGCCTACAAACTGCTGAGTGAATGGTGATATATATTTGACTATTTGTGGTGATAATAAAACGCCTGATCGATCTGAAAACCAATTAACAAAAGCTATGGTGTCTCAATAGTATTATCATTATCATCCAGGCACTTTGTACACATAAAGACAGTAAAGACTTTTGCGATTCAACTACAATATCACCAAGGTAAACAACATAAGAGATTGGATTACAGACGGGACCTCTCCTAGTTCAATGAGCTGATCCAATCTATTCACCTCACTTCTTCCTGGCAAGAGCAGCTATTCCACCAACCAGAAGTCCCACGGCAGTTGTCGCGATTCCTATTCCAATCAGGCCATCTGCGAGTAGAAGAATTTGGTTTGGTTATCTAGATAACTCTAGCTCTACACAGCACTTCATGAACATGCCCCTGATAAGTACATTGAAGTGATGAAAGCACTTGGATTGCAAAGAATCCAATGCAAATGTGACCAAGTTTAACTGATTCGTTATCTCACCTTTGGCAATTTTATCTTCTATTGCCTTCTTCAGTGACATGGCCTGCCTCCAGTCAGGTTGAATCTAAGCGCAGAAATGATGCAAGTTAGATATTAGAATACCAAACAACAATCTCCTTAAGAAATTGAGAATTTTTTAGTCTAAAGGAAAAAAAATCATGCAAGTTCGATATTAGAATATCAAGGCAACAATATCCTTGACAAACTGGAAATTTCAAAATCTTATTAAGGATTCACTGATCTTGCAAAATAAAAACATCCTACCACATAAGACAGAACAATCTTCTGACAAGAATCCTAAATAATTTCAGCTAGCTTAGCTTCCAGTACATACCACCCAGTACACATGTAGGTTAGGAAAGAAAACCAAATTAACTCCACAAAGGGAGTTCCAAAGAAAAGGAAAGAACCAACAAATCCATGTTCAATAAACCACATGTTTCTGAATACGCAGTACATGTAACATATGAACATTGGCAGAGCAGAAATTATTACTTTTTTTATGTTGTTCCAAAGCATAAATGCCAAATTGAGAAGAGATTCTATCATAGAAAAAAATGGGCGGTTTCATGCAAGCAATAGTAGACAAGGGCAACAGCCTAACAGGTCATTAGCCTCCAAACAGTTGTAAGCTTGAATTCACGATCTTAGGCCTTCAATTCATGATCTTAGGCTGCTCTAGCTAGAATTAGATGACAATGGGTCCAGGGAAGGAATTAATAGAACACATCAGAGAACCTATTGAAGTGAACTGCTTTACAGCATAGCTGTATATAAGAAATTAAGAACACAAAATTGTTTAAAAGTACAGCTGTGATGATTGTTGGAGCAGTCGAGCTGCTAAAACAGAAAAAACTGTTGGCCCCAAGATAAGGCACAATAGGATGGTAGGTAACCACCTACTGATGATAAAAAAGAATAATGCCTGTTTAAGAATTATAAACTGATACTTCATATGAAAAACAACAGCTTAGTTAAGAAATGGATCAAATGAATTTTTAGTGAAATTTAGTCCATGTGATGTTGTATGGCAAAGAAATAATTCCAGTTACAGACTTACAACATTAATTGAATGCAAAAATTGGTTGCCAATGTCACATGGCCTAAGTACACAAACATACATGTTGGGTCAATTGCAGTTTACTGGCAGAAAGGAACATAGAATTTAGTTGCAGAGTAATAGCACAAAAATTGAGTCATACCGCTAAACAACGATCTGCAAGTTGCCTGCTTTTTGAGTAGTCACCAATCCGATAAAGCCCAACCGCCAATAAGTACATTTTTTCCTTAGTCTCCAGAGGACTGGCAGAATTATCCAAAGAAGCTGTACAAAATGGGACGATCAAAACAGGTTCAAGAATAGCCTATGACCAAAGGAAAATATAATCAACAAAATCTAATCACTTGGCTGCAAGAAGCGAGTGCTAGTTTTGCGCAAAACAAGCATCAGACCTTGAAGCATGCTGATTCCACGGTTTACATCATCTGTCTGCCTGGAGTGCACAAGGGCCCATGATAACCTCATAAGGCTAGCATTCCTCTGTTCATCATTTGCAGCATTGGCAAGCTCTCTTTCAACGCCCTAACAACAAACGAAAAAGCAAGTCCTCAGCTTAATTCTGAGTTTCCACAAATTAGCAGAACCTAGGGAACCAAATGCAATAGCAACAACGTGAAGAGCAGTAGGAAAACATATTCAGTGACATCAACTAGCCAAAAAAAAAAACTATGTGCAAACTAAGTTCTTGACCAAACTGTCGATATTGCAAAGGTAGGACACAAACAGTACTAGAATATGCTAACAAAATTCTTGACCCAATTGTAGATATTGCAAAGGTAGTCATCTCATCTATACTCTCCAATCCAAAATGTAATTCAACTTAGTCAGTCCGTACATGATTCAACAACAGATAGCCATGGTGCCGAATGGGTAGGCTGCCAATGTCATGCCACCTAACCTGAACCCCTTCACCAAGCAATTCTAACAAGGGATCAGAAATACAGAAACAATTATCTGCTCGCATCCAAAGTCACCCACGCCCTTGAACCCCCAATACAGCAACTGATCTGACTCCTTCCATCTCCTCTCTCCCTCCTACACCTAATCTCCGAATGCTTCGGTTGCAAGTACCCGATTTAACCGTAGTCCCAACCGAGCTTGCGGCATACTGCAACAAAAAAAACCTCAAAATCTGCAAGGATTCGAACGGCGACGGAGGGGAAAGGGTATCAGAGATCTCACGGCGATGAGGTCGCGGTCGCACCAGGGGATGTCGTCGCTTCCGGTGAAGAAATTACCCACGGACTCGAAGAAGCGCTCCACCTTAGCCTCCATCGATCTGCTGCCTGCGGGGGGCGATCGGGATCCGAGGAG
>CM041639.1:38408823-38441271 GCA_023333625.1 Bothriochloa decipiens | reverse complement strand
ATTGATGCTAAAAGTAAGAATACCACCAAATGTAACAACGACTTTTGTAAAGTGTTTTGACTAGAGCATCCACCTTTAGCGTCAAATAGAGAACACAATTACATACAGAAAAGAGTAGGCAAGAGTGTGTGAGAGAGACGAGATGATTGAAATAAAATATTATGAAGAGTGAACTAAAATATACTTTTTTACAATTTCACTAGTTGGACTAAGTGTCCCTTGATAGGTGGTTCTCTTCTCATTCAAACACGTCACACCTTGTCCTTTTTGATGGGCAAGTGCGTTCGTCTCTTGATGTTAAAGGTAAGTATATTACAAAATGTAGCAACGACATATGTGAAGTGTTTCAACTGGAGTATCCACCTTTAGCGTCAAATAGAGGAACACACTTCCATGCATAAAAGAGCAGGCAAGAGTGTGTTAGAAAGACATGAGAGAGGATTGAAATAAGATATGTTGTGAAGAGTGAACTAAAATATACTTTTTACATATTCACAAGTTGGACTAACTGTCCCTTGATAGTTGGTTTTCTTCTCATTCAAACACACCACACCTTGTCCTTTTTCAATGGATGAGTGTGTTTGTCTCTTGACGCTAAAGGTAAGAATACTACCAAATGTAACAATGACATATGTGAATTGTTTCAACTAGAGTATCCACCTTTAGCATCAATTAGAGGAACACACCTGCATACGAAAAAGCGAAGGCAAGAGTGTGTAGGAGAGACAATAGAGAGGATTAAAATATGGGGTGCTAAAGCGTAGGCAAGAGTGTGTGGAAGGGACCTTGGCGAATGTGGTCGGTGGGGATGGATGTGTGTCATGCAGAGTGAGGCAGTGAGCGCTACTAGATGAGACCGGAGAGAAAGAGATATGGGGCAAATATCGGGAGCAACAATGTTTGAGAGTTGAGATGAGATGGAGATCTAGTAGTTGCACGCTTCAGTGACATCTTCTTTTTTGGACATTGGATGTATTAGTGTCTTTTTCCTTTTTAGACTAGTGCATAATAACTCTCTTAGTGCTATGAAATTGGATTCGCATTGCATTTGTGAGGAGGTGTTAAAGTATAATAGTCAAGAGTATTAGTGTAATCTCCATGTCAACGGTTTTCCTCTTGTATCTCTCATGTACTCTATACATAGTCATCATTGGGCCTCAATACAATCATCCAATTTAGTCTCCCTTATTTGAAACACTTGCTTCTCTGATACCTATAAAACCTCATGGATGCAAAGTGTGAAGCCATAGTGTGTACAACTCCCAATATATATAGAGCTTTAGTACCCAACGTCCACCATTCATCGTTGATGGGTGTTACCATTAGAGGTCAAGGTTAGTGGAAGTGCATGTCACAAACTTGAGCTTATGCTGATGGATTGTAGGCCATCAAAGATATAGCATCCTCTAGCCTCAAGAAGAGAAATATTTGTGAATGCTACCACACAAATTAAACAAATGGGTATAAGACAAGATGGGCCTATGAGACCTCATAAATCCATGCTTGTGCGGTGTATGTTCTTTTCTCACATGTTGGCAATGGATCGGACTACTAGTGAATAGTGGAGGAATAGTTTGTATAGGATGTGGCAATCAGGGTTTACCTTTTTTGAGTAAAAGGGTTGTATTTTATTAAAAGAATACTTTTACACACAACCCCTTGACTGGGCACCATGAATATATAAAAAGCAAAATACACATAGATCCATCATAGGAGCATCCAACGCTCATTGTTTTCACTGGTCGTTGTTACTGCAACCAAGATTTTCTCCACCTCCCGCAGTAAAGCTCATCTAGGATGAAGCTCATGACCAATACGTGAACCTACGAAGAGTCTTTGTATTTGAACAAGGCCATCAATAGACTCCAAACATGCGTTGTTTATCCATTAAACGCCCTGGCCAATATCCTCGCTTCCACCAAGATTAGACGTTGATTGCCTCGCTGGCCAACCCTAATCGACAGATAGCAGATCCATAAGGGGTATTACAAACCTCCAGCTCCAGCTTCCAGTAGCAGCCATATCAGTGATTTCAAGTCCAATGACGTGATTGACATTGTGGGCACTACCAGCAAAGAGAAGCTCATAGAAGATTCTAGAATTGTCACATAATTAAAAAAACAAAAATTACATCGTTGGTGCTGAAGCCCCTCTTGATGCACCATGGTCGAGCACCACATGCCCATCAACCATCACCAACCACCATCCACCACTTCCATAGACGTCATGAGGAAATCCATGGAGAGCAAAAGATTCCTGGTGGATTTTCCATCAAAATACACCCAACCCTAACTCACATAAGGGATAGAAAGTCCTCACACCGTCGCCGCACGTGTAGATAGGGAAACCATTAAGGACACCATGACATCCACGCCATCACTCGCCGGAGATGAAGCAACAAAGGAAGAACATCCAACACCACACCGCAGGCATTAGGCAACCTAATCCTAATCCTAGCATACCTAAACCTATGAAACTAGAAAACAATATATACACTGGACAACTATTTCATGACTCTCATCCACCTCTAGCGCCTGAAGTCCTGAATGGCCACCAAATGCAGATGGGAGCCGGTGAAATCGCAACCAGAGGAGGATTCGCCTGTGAGGTATGGAAAAAAAAGAAACCAAGTATTGAGGTTTACCTATGATGGGCCAAAACACCGAACATTACTTGATTGGCCTTGGCTCCTTGCTTTTTATAGATAAAGGAAATTATATTTCCGGCTTCAGTCATCCTCTCATGAGAATGCATCAGACCAAATTATTACAACAGGGAATTAAAAAACAGAAACTAGAGGAAGAGAATTACATCCCCAACAAGGGGCTCAAGTTGTCCTACGCGACACATGATTTGCTACGTGATGTCAAACTCCAAAAGAATAAGACCACCAACGTTGAGACACTGTTGCCACACGTCTGTCAGACCAAGAAGGGTACTGAAAGATCATCGGACACTGGCCACCATTGAAGACTTGGGCATTGAAACCTGGCAACAGCATGAACTCCCTGGTGCAACTGCATAGGAGCAACCATTCAAGGGGTCTTCCAAAAGTGACGTCTCCAACGAGAAAACAGACATCCACAGACACCATCATCGCTCCACCAGAACACTGGAGATGGGTTGTCACCCGGAGAGATCCTCCTGAACATGGAAGAACAACCATTGCTCACCAGTAGTCGAGCTGTTACGCCTCGATTGGTACCTCCATCTTGAACTGGCCATCATTGTGTCCGCCTAGGCCGGCTGCCACCGCTGTTGCAAGTAAGGCCACCGAAACCCCGCTGCACGCCAATGCGATTACCGGTCCACTTCGCCGCCCACAGCCCAAACGGCAGCACGATCGGACCCTATTGGCTGCTTCGACAATCGTAAACGGACAACATGACGACACCTCCATGGATGTGATGACGCGGCTACGCCACCGCCGTCGGCCCAAAGGGCAAGGTTTTCACCCATGTCCGTCGCAGGACTAGCAGCCGTCGACGGGAAGCAGGCCGGCCAGCCATAAGATGACGTCGACCTCACCAGGGTCGTCCCGCCGCTGTTGTTGAACCGAAAGTAAAGGTGGGAGGTACTCCACCGGAAGGACGACAACCGGAACCCACCGCCATGGGGCGAGATCCTCCCGCCACTGGCCACCACCGATTCGCCGCGCACGCCAGAACCGAGGTCGGCCATGGCCTCGCGGCCACCCGATCTAGCCCTCTGGCCCGTCGCTGACCGTCGCCATGGAGTGCCACGCCACCCCACCCCTGCTACCATCAGAGAAGCCCCGCCCCCGCCTTCCCGGTAGGCCGCGCACCCTACTGGCGGCCCACTCTAGCAGGAGCGCGGCGCGGGAGAAGGAGTGGAGAGGGACGGCGGCAGCACAGGTTGTTTCGCCGCCCATGTCGCCCCGTGTGGGGAGCGATGTGGGGGCTAAAAAACCCTTATAACACAGCTATTGTCAATTCGTTAATATCATATAAACTAGAGTGAAACCCACACTTCACTTGGGAAGGAGAGAAGAGTAGTGAACAGTACCCGGTTCACGGCGGAAAAAGAGAGATACTTATAGCAGCGAACAATATTGGGTTCAGCATGAACAACAACAGGCGGTGCTACACTAGAGGGTGGTGCTGTGGATGAATAGGAACATAAGTCTAGGAGTAACCTATATCTACGTGGGTACTGTAGCTATGCCGCCAGGATTAGATTAAGGATCTATATAGACAAGGCCCATGGGGGAAATGGGGGTTGTACAACTCTATCGATGAGGACAGATTTCCCTATTTGCGTCACTGTGGTAACAAAACTTCCCTTCCGCATTGTGTCAAATGACAGCTATATATGCTTTGCACTGTGTCAAATTCTAGTCCCCACCAGTCTTCTTATAGTCCTCCAAGGTGTGTTGGAGTAGTTTCTAATGATAGGTATGCTTTGCACTGTGTCAAATTTAGCCAGATACAATAGAATTGAGTATTCAACCAATTTTAGTAACAACTTTGTGACGATGGCTCTGAGAAAGATTCTTCAATACTCAAAATATCTTATTATCGAAAGGTAAGCAACTACAATGCCATGGGAAGTTATGTTTTGCATGTTAATCTTATAACCTAGTTATATTTGAAAACAAAAGGTAATGCAGATTTTTTTAGCATCACATGACTGTGCACGTTAATAAAAAAAACTCCAAAATAAGTTTCCGGAAACTTGTATCAGGACTCACAGTATTCTGCCGCAAGGAATAATTCTGGTCTCTGTTTGACGTTAACCACTTCTCATTCCATGAGAACCATATTAGTACAGATCCATCCTGAGGAATTGATATGCATGTATAACATGAGTGAGATGCGAATAAAAAAAAATACGTGATGAGGAAAATGAGAACAAAGTTCACACCGCGAAGTCCAAGAACACAAACTTTTGGCTTCCTTCTATGCCCAAATTCGAATAGGTATGACCCTTTCTCGGGAACAATGATAACCTATATATAGAAATACAATGTAACGGTGAAGGTTTCAGCTAGCAACAGTGGAATGTAAAGGTGCAAATATCATATATGGAATAAAGAATGTGTTTTGGGTAATGTGATCACCCATATTTTCAATAATGATGCACTTTTGTTTTGTGTGAAGACACGTGCGTACCACACACACTGATTTTCTATATCAAATAAACAACTGTTCATTTCTACTTTTCACAGTTACAAATGCAGGAAAGTGTTTTGGCGAACAAGTGAGAGATTGCGGACGGAGCCCAAGAGCGATGCTGGGCTGGGGATGAGGATGCGTTTACAAAAGAATGGCCAGGATTTTACGTGATGGTGTGAGACTAGGAGGAGGAGGAGGGGAAGGGATAAGGCTGCCTCGCTAGACGATGTGTGGTGCGGTACAACTACGGGTAGGATCCATGCTAATAGGCAACGGCGATTATTTTTGGATATGTTCCCGACGACAGATGTTTAGGAACAAAGAGAGTATATGGGTATACTTTAAGATGTTGAAACATGTCTTAAACTCGCGTCGGCGTCCCCACCTGGCCGGATTAATTGCTCCGAGCCGAGGAGGCCAAGCTATTGGGGGCGCCTGGAAACCGTCAGGAACAACGACAACACGACCTCGTGCTTATCGGCCGCCGGCGTGGCGTTCCTGCTCTACTGACGCGTCGTGATGGCAAACTGGTTCAGGTTCAGTTCAGGTGAGGTGCATGGTGGTATGCAACAGAGAACAGACCACGCGTCCATCAAGAAGTGGGTCAGCAGCTTTCACCCTACACACAGCCAGTGTCTGACAACACCAGACCAGTGATTCCACTACTACTCCTACTATCTTAAAAAAAAGACAAGTGATTCCACGATGCGGGCCAGACTAGAGGAAAACATTCGCTAGTCGAAGCTACCAAATGCATGCCCCAAAAACATGTCAGAGAACTGAAGGCCAACAGATTATACAGTTCAACAGCTGGGAACTGACAGAAGCCCTGATCGACTCGACTAGCATAGCTAGAGCGCAGAGTTGACGAACAGAAGCCACCCTACCACCACTGCTAGAGCAGAATTCAGCGTCATATAAAAAAAAAAAACGAAAGGAACACGTTATAGATCGATAGCATCCATCGATTTCGCGGCGTTCAAACAGGAGCTAAGGCAAGCAAAACGAACATACGCCGCGCCAGGAAGAATTCAACAGTATTTGGATTAGACGAGGCAAAGAGGAGGAGCGTGGGGATCCGGGACGCAAACCTGATCGACTCAACGTCGCTCTCCACGGAGCCGGCAAGGCCGCCGACATGGATCCCACGATGCGTTCAGCAATCTCCGCGGCGGCAGCCGGCAGCCTTCCTCACCAGTAATTGGGGGGGTGGGGGGTGGGGGGTGGGGCGACGGTAATAAAGAAATGAGTTTAGCTAGGTTTAGAGCCAGCAAATAATTAAATAATTACTAATGGATAACTTCTTCCATAAGTATATCTTTAGATTTGGAGATAGTATTCTAAAAAGGTATGATTTGGAGATAGTATAAATCGAAGTTATCTTACATTTGATCAAATTTATTATAAAAATATTAACATTTATCATACTAGCTAAGCATATCCTTAAATTTGCGATAAGATATATTTATTATATTATACATATTTGAAGTTATAAATAAGGATGCTGTTTTGAAGAAGCTTTGTAAAAATTTAAGATTTTAAGATAGTTGACTGACCATATCTACTATTGCATCTTTTTGTTAGAACCAATTAGGCATATGAACCGTTGATTATATTAAAAATAAAAGATTTAGACGAGACAAACATTACAATGATAAACCCCAGAGGAGTCTAGAATATCATTAGAAGAAGAAAAATGTCGGAATGTAGTGAACGTAAAACTTAAAATATCAGTTTTTTTGTAACAACAGAAATTTAAATTGTCATTAATATTTTTTTTCCACTTTAGAAGCCATGGGCATGATCCTAGCAAAAACACGGATGATAAATAGTTTGTGTTTGATTTGACATGAATTTGTTTCCTAATTGCAATGTAGATGTACACCTTTCAATTTGGTTGTCATTACCCTTTCCTTTTATATGCATTTTTAGTTTCACAGTGCTTCATACAAACCAAATAAACAAATACTCCTGCTGCTAGCCACAGAACAAATGAGGCAAATCACCGGTTCAGCTATAACCTATGGGAGTATGGGTCTTTACAAGTTACCAGTAAACGGAACGGAAGTGTGGCGACGCTCAGGCCTTGGCCGATGCTTTAATGGTGCTCGCTTGCTCCACTGGTGAGTGGTGAGTGCTCCAGGCTCCAGCGATTTGGGTTGCGTGAAAGCGAGAAACTATGATGGTCGGGCACACGGCAGCGGCACGGATCGGTGGATCGCGCTTCCACAGCGCCGCCCGTGTACGGTGGCGACGGTTTGAGTTCAGTGTTCGTTCAAGTCTTTTTTTTTTTTTTTAGTGGAGTTCAAGTCGTTGTTGGCCTACGGCGGCAGACAATACAGAATTCCGAGTTGGGCTGGGCTACTTGCCTGACGTGTTAAACAGTCAGCCCAAAAAACAGTTCGGGCCCCTAAGCGACAAAGAACGGAAACAATGTTTTCTCAAAAAATATAGAACGGAAACAATGGTCACAGCACGGGGATTGGCACTTGGGCAGCCGGCTATTCAGAATCAACATTCATAGAATCACAGTACAAGATTGTTTTAATGATATTCATGAAAAATTATCTTACTATTACTAATTAAAGGCTTTAACGGTGCCTCTACGTTAATTCTCACCAGACACGTTAAAAAAATAAATCAAAAAAAATCTCACAATAATTAGAAAGATCTAGCCATCAATTTAATCATTATTAATTTTAATAGCCATTAGATCTATTAAGTTTTTTAAAACAAATCACCCACTGCCATTATGAGAATCACGCATCATATAATAATACTAGTATAGTGCCCGTGCTAACGCTACGGCGATATTTCTGAGATGCACATGAAGAGAATCATATTTTTTTTTCATGTAATTTAAATTTCACTCCAGGAGCAAGAAGATTCAAAAATCCCTCTTTCAAATTGAAACACAAAGGTTCAGTCAGCTTATGTGTTCTATAATTATATCTATACATCACAAGTAAGATCACAAATTAGTGTTGCACTACTACACTAAAAGCACTTGTGCTCTAATATAGTAAAAATGGAACCTAATTACATATTAGGAAAAGAACATAAAATAATCTTTTGGAGCAGCACCTTCCTCCTTCCAGCCTCCAAATGCATCATTGGAGTGCAAACACACTTTTAGCTGAAATCTTGAAATACAATGCAAGAGCACACAGATTTGAAACAATTAATAGATCTTTGCATCATTTGGCACAGCTAGCCTGAAATGGTAATCTACTTAAGTTGAAGCACGTCCATCAAGAACATAATTTGTATAACCTGAACAGGGTAGAAAACTGATTAGGTTCTGTAAAGCAATGAAACCAGGGATCAAAGCACGCAGGGCAAGCTGCAGACCCTGGAGTCAGCACAAGTAACCATCATGAACTGCACACAAGAACAGAAAACCAAAAGTAATCCCATAAGGCTCATAGTGCCAATATAAAAATGATTTGTTGTCAAAGTCATTATCATGTATCTTTGGTGTTTGCTGCTGAGCAAGACTTTGGTAATTTGAAAAAAAAACATGTCCATAGTTCGACATGTAGCAACGTCAACAAATAAAAAACAACTGTGAAATATTAAGGTGAATGGTATGTTTTGTTTTTCATGATCCACCTACAAATAGTTTCTCTGTTTGAAGTCCATGAATCTCATTTGAAATCCATGTGGCTATTCAAAATGAAGATATAGATCACTACATCCTCTATATTACATTATGAAAGAAGCTTTTTAGCCTATTCTAACAATGACCATATAGCAGTAGTGTTTTAGCCTATTCTGACAAGGTTTCTCAAGAGAAAGAAGCTTATACAGCAAACAAGACTTGAATGAAACCACTAAAAAGAAAGAAGGAGCAATTTGGAATTATTTTTGTTATCAAAAGATGAAGCCTGGGAAAGGCATGTGTAGCCCTCACCTGCTGACCACTTGATTCTTAGTGGCTGTTGTGGTTGCCTTTCTATTTAAAAGCTTTTAATTTTTATCCATCTCATAACATTGAGTAAAAAATACGGAGCCAGAGCATAAGATTTGTTATTCCTAAGTCCTGATAAATATAGCCATAGAATAAAAAACTGAAAAGTGACCATTGTTTTCTTTTTTTTTTACAGGTTGGTTGGGCTCTAATGCCATGAAAAAACAGGAATAATGCTTGCCACACAAATGATGTTCACATAAATGCAAGAAGGGGGGAAAAGATGCTAGGGGAGCTCCAATACAGTGTGTAATGGTGAGATTGAAATAATCTGACAAAAATGATGGGTACTCAGTACCTACGATTGTGTCAAAGACAAACATATATAGAACCAGGTAGATGCTCAAGACTTAAGCTAATAGGCTTGCTTCTGTTGTCAGTAACAAACAATTGAATGACGGCAACCAACAATAGTTGTGCTTGATCAAGAAACAGCAAAATGATGGAGAGAGATGCAGGGCAGCGCTCTCCTCCACCTCCTGTCCTATCCTTATTCAGGATTTCAAGGAACCAGTTGTGTTGGCACCTCCAGGCCTCGGACACAATCGTTAACGACACTGGGTTCACGGCAACCTATTACGACAGAATGCACAAATAGTATTTCAGAGATAAAATTTGTAGCAAATGTTGAATGAACCTGGAATCCCGCGGTCGCACCTGGAGCTCAGAGTTGGAATCCCGGTGCAGCAGTGGCCGCGGCCGTGGGCGTCGTAGTCGGCCTGGTGCAGCAGCGTGGCCACGATGCGTCCTGCAGCTCACCTTTCAGGTTGCCGTAGAACCGAGTTTAACAAATCAGCCTAAGCCAAAAATCATCTTGTTCATGACCGCACCTATGAGCTGCGGCACAACTATCAGCACTTGGATTTGGAAAAAAAAATAGGAAAACGAAACTGTCTGGACACATCTTAATTGCTGAGACAATCAAGATATTCACGGAATCAGAAATCATACCCTAGCCTGATGGTCGTCGTCCTGGCGCCGATGCCCTCATGAGCCCACGCCGCTGTCTGTTGAGCCTGCGCCGCCACCGCATCTCGAGGCTACTCGCCGTCTCTCCCGAGCCACACTGCTGCTGCCTCTTGGGCCCTCGTGCAAGTTGCAGCTGCCACATCCCAAACCCGCGTCGGCCGTCGCATCACGGACCCGCGTCACTACAGCGTTTCCCAAGCCTGTGTCTCCGCATCTCGAGCCTTCCTATGCTTCTTGGGCCTGCGCGACCCTGAATCCGCGGCCACGCCACCGCCACTTCACGCCATGGGGAGGCTTCGCCGCTTGCGTGACGCGGCGTCTGCTGCAAGTAGTACCGCCGCCGCTTGCTCCCGCGGCCTGAAGCCTGCGAGTGGCGGTGCCCGCGTCCTCCAGAGCGCCGCAGCAGCAGCCGTCACTGCCGCACCGCCGACGGCCGGAGCTAGGGTTTCGAGCCTGAGGAGGTGCGCGTGGGAAGGGAGGATAGAGGAGGAGTCGGGGTCACGCATGGGAGGGGCGGGGAGAGGAGCGAGCCTAGACTACCGGACTGGCGGCCGGCGGCCTGGCCTGGCATGCGGCGGCCGGCGGCCTGGCGCCCTGCCCTGAGATACCTCCGTGGGGGTGAGGGGAAGAGTCCGCAAGTTGTGTATGTGGAAGAGGAGGTGGCGGCGGCGCCCTGCGACTCCCCTGAGGTGCGTTTGTTTTTTCCAAAGAGAAAAAAAAAATAGGGAGCAGGTGCGCGGGGATGGAATCGAACCGTGGCCAAGGCGTCGAGCGCTGCTGGGCGCGTGCGAGCCTGCGGGAGGGACAGTGGGAAGTTTGGATCCTATTTTTAATGTTAGTCGTTGCATTTATAATTTATATGTTATAAGTTGTTGATTTTAAAATAATAAATTTAGTAGACATAATAGATCTAATTAAAAGAAAACATAAATTATAATACTATCGCTCGGTCATTGCATCCTATCTCACGTAGTATTGGCCAAAGCCCGGTGTCTCGCAGCCGCCGGATTTAGTTGTCACGCAGCTTCAATCAATTAGGTATCAAATCTTCCAACCCTGCACTAGGCTACATTAGGCTTCCCACATCGACCTTGCCTGGGTTTCAGGTAAACTAATAATTATCTATTATTTGTTTACATTGTTATGTATAGATGACAATCTGCCTGGCTGCTGGCCTCTTATCGGTGACAATTTTCACGTTGTTTGATTCATCTCTTTATACTTCAGGGACGCAAGGAAGTAGATTTCTTCTATCTTGTGAACCACGAACTGGACAAGCTAGAGTATGAACTGAACGATAAAATCGCATTGGATGTCCTGTTTTTTATGCTCTATGTTAGCCATGACATCATGAGACCACATCGATTAGATTGATCTCAAGTTTCTGACAGATAACCCAAAAACATTGCAGGAACTAACAGTAAGGAATTTGTTGTGCATTGATTTTTTTTTCTTTTTGTGTGTTGTTCTTAGGAAGAGCATGAATGTCCAGAAAAGAAGGGTAGATCCAGACTCTGAAATCACTAGGGAAGAGTACAAATCTATGAAATTCACATCTCACGTATGCTCATGTATGGCCATAACTGTCAGAGATGTTATTACAATGTAAGTGCTTTATAAATTAATATTTACAGACACCTACCTAGGTCCAAAAACTCCCTTTCTCAAAAAAAAAGTCCAAAAACTCCAGATAGGTTTGCTGTGGCCTTGTTTAGTTTCTCAAATTTATCCTCAAATTCCACTATGCAGAATTTCTATTTCCCATCACATCAAAATACCGGCAAATGCATGAAGTATTAAATATAGATAAAATCAAAAACTAATTGCATAGTTTTGTTGTACTTTACGAGATGAATGTTTTGAGCCTAATTAATTAATGTTTGGATAATTATTAACAAATAAAAATAAAAAGCTACAGTGTTCAACAGTATCAGCACAGTGAATCGAGAGTTCCCGATTCGGGAATCTAAACAAGAGCTGTGTGAATATGTCAACATCACATTATAGTTGGATTGTGTAATCATTAACCTAAGAAATTATCTCTTTTCATCTTTTGTTTTCCTATAGTTCATCCTATTTGAGCTTGAACGTACAGGTTTCATATATATTGAGTATCCGAGATAGAAGACGTGGCAAGCCGGATTATCATGTTCTCGACAAACTGTGCTAGACATCCCCGCAGCTAAACACAACATCCTTTGTCGAAGCATGGATGGAGCTACAGGCATGATGCTTTTGCTGCACGCGCGAGGTCTGGTGATGAGGAGATCTCTGTCTACTCTGTTAGCACGTCGCTACTAAGCTAAAGGTATACTACTTCGCGAGCTTTGGTGAATGAGATATCGATCCACTCTGTTGCATGTCACTACCAAGCTAATGGTATACTACTTTGCTCGCTCATACTACCATGCATCCGTGCCAATCTCCAGTTCTCCACTTGGCACGAGAGCTCTGATGAATAAGGAAATCTCTGTCTACACTGTTGGCATGTCACTACTAAGCTAAAGGTATGCTACTTTGCTTGCTCATGCTACCATGCATCCGTGCCAATCTCCAGTTCTCCACTCGACAGTTTTGGTCATACACATATGGAAAGTTAAAGCAAAGAACAAATGTTTATACATAAATCATCCCATATCAATTATTAAAAGACTGAGGGAGGGAATATATAATAATACGAGATGACCTATATATGTGAAAAAGGTGCGTTAGAAGGAATAGCAAAAAATGCTAATTTTCATATATTTCTATATTTGGTTAGCACATAGGAGTAGAGTTTATTGTTTAAAATGAGATTATGTTATACTTTCCAACTGACGAGAAAATCATATCATATTTAAATTGCATTGCAGATATGTTATTTATTAATGATAGTCGTGTACAACACCTAAATGTACATGTTACTAAAGTATTGTTTTAGTATAGGAGCACAAGTAAATCAAGTAAAAATTGTACATAAATAGTGTATAACCATATAAACTATTTACATTCACAAAAAGTTAACGAAACCTCCATGTTAAATTCTCACCAGATGCTTTTTGTTTGGTAGACTCCAATCATCAACCTCAAAAATAAACATTGTTTTATAGGAAATACCCACACCTACGATTATGAAGAATGCATACAGTAACACTCCAATTTTGCTTCTAACTGCCACACGTGTCATTCTAAAACAATTAAAAATTAATCAACTGAATATTTATCTAAATTACTGTGATAGAACCGACTAATTTATTAGAGCACAAGCACATAATTCACCATTAGTACGGCAAACTACATGATTGAGACCTAATAAACCCGGTAGTCATACCAAAATCTCGAAGGATTTTAAACTTTTCCGGCACGACCAAGATCGTAATAGTTTAGCGTACTCATTCACAAGCACCAAGTTTAAAACATCATCGGAGTACGAAATAGAGTTATTACAAACCAGTTCAAAGACTCAAAGTAGCGGAAGCGATTTAAGTTCAAATACCACACACACACATTTGAAATACAGTGCCAGGTCCTGGGTCCACATCCAGCAAAAGCATCAAGTCGAGAAGAGTGACCATGCCCAAGGTCTAATCATCTCCCAAGGCGAAATAGAAACAGTTCTGACAATAGCCATAAAACATCTCACCATCTGCAAAAACATGTGAAATAAAACCCTGAGTACGAGGATGTACTCAGCTAGACTTACCCGTCATAAACTAAAATAAAGTGACTCCAAGGAGTATGCAAGGCTGTATAAGTAGGATAGCTGACTCATATAAATTGCGAAAAAGCTTGCATTAAGGAATAATTAATAAGAACATTCTAGCAATGTATTTTAATCTGATTAACCTTGTCATGCTACATTAGCACCTGTACTAAACAAGCATGGTAATAATTAATCAATAATAAAGTAACCAATTCCGGTTGAGTATCTTTCCACCTCTAGAGCTCAACCATCTCATCTCTTGTTCAAATTCTTACTACGATGCCGCTGCTCAAGTCAAGTGTTCACTGTCCAGGAACGATGGCGATTATAATCGATTACTAACCAGCTAGCGGGTATTCCTCACACAAACCACACTCACCAGCCACGGTGAGCTACAGGTCACCGACATCCAATTTGGGAAAAGCACGAGATCAACAGGTACCATCGCATCCGGGCACCGTCCGGCTGCCAGCAGGACGCACCATGCTATATCCAGGCCTTACAACCGCGTAACCCGTGGTCCCCTATCTTCACCAATGCGATGCGTACAGCAGGTCGACTCCCAGCCCAAATCAAAATTAGGCTTCGCGGTTGGAACGACTTATCCTTCCAGCTAAATATGAGGCATAAATTCAATATGACTTGAGGACGTACAACGAACGGGGTCCTAGTTCGACACAGACGGGATAAACCACATTGAACCTCCAGTTCATTCTCAACTCCAATCCCGCCCGGTCTCGATTTATTATCTCCACATGGTTATCCGAGATAATAATGTATTCAACCATTCCAAGTTACCACCTATAACTCGCGGATGACAGGAAATCACCCGACTTCTACCGATCTAGTTAAAGCAGGGCTAAGCATATATTCGTACCTGAACACAGGGTTGAAGTATAAATAGTGGCAAGGAATATAAGTAATGCAGCAACGGTATAAAACAACGCCTATAACTTAATGCAACAAACAAGTAAAGGACTCAAGTTAGATATTTTGCAAACCACAGGGAGAATGCTCCGGGGCTTGCCTTTCAGGAAAGAGCTTGGCTGGTGGTCGGGACACTCCGGAAGATCAACTTCGGGATCCTCTTCTGCTGCTGCTTCGTGAACCAAAGCTTCCTGTTGGCCTTCCTCTCCTTGTGCTCCGGGAACTACTGTTTCGAGCTCTGATGATCCTGTATGATGCATAGTGCGTATGAGTACCATGCATACATATAAATACAATACTGATGGTGATGGTGAATGAATGCTCAGCTAAGATGAATGATATGATATTTGAAAACATGTATGATAAGCACATGTCATCTGCATTCTCTTCTACCGACAAAACTTAAATAAACCTCGCATTACAAAATACTCGCACACTATAAGGAAATTATAAACAACTATTATTTTGCACACTACACTCTACTGAACCACAACCAATAGCAGATCACACATATCATAAATAGCATAAAAAGTATTTTTACACACATGAAATGATAACTCTAAAGCATTATTTATAATTAAAAGAATCAGGGTAAAACTACAACATGACTTTAGACTACTCATAAAATTCTATAAAAATTACAGGAGTTTAATCATACCAAATAAAGACTACCATAAAAATTTCAAGTTAAAACAGTAAGTACTTTATCCTGCACAAAAATGACAAGGTAGCACAATTTTAGGGGCATAAAATGCTTTGTACATAAAAGTATCTCAAACAATAGATCTCAGAACATAATTAGCTCTATATTGACATAAAAACACTCTCCAAAAAGTTTCATGCACAATTTCCTTATATATTATTTATTATGAATTATTTATCATCACATAAAAATAGGCACCATAACTAGACAGATCAAACTTTCCACATGACATAACCTCATAACATTTTTCACAGATAGATCATGACCTAAGAAGACTAACAAACTTGGTCTCACATTTTTCTGAGCAACAGAGAATTAGTTATGCATTTCCTAAGATAAAAACAATTAATAGAGATAAATAAAGCTATACAGAAAAGTATCACAAATTCCATATTTCATATTTTTAATGCATAGATTGTCTCATAATAAAAATACTGCAAGTTGAACCAACTCATTTGGATGAAAAATGAGCAAGTTATGAATTTTCAAAGTTTAAATAGAAATCTGAAATCATTTCTGGAAAAGAAAAAGGAAAAAGCACTTTACACCGGGGACCCTAAGGTTTCCAGAAACTAACCGAGCCCTAAAAAGAAACTTGCTGTGTCTGGCGACTTTGCACTAAAGTCCGGGAAAGAACAGGAATCATGCCCGAGGTCCACGCGGCGGGGGATGGTCGTCGGCGTCGGGATTCCTCGCCGACGGCGAGGTCTCCGGCCGAGCCACGGTTACCAACGGACTCAACTCATCAAAGCGGGCACATTGGTGTAAAACATGTGAACTAGGAGCGAGGTTTCGACCGACGGCGACGCACGGTGGCGGACGGCGGCGAGGGTTTGCGGTACGCCGGCCATCTCGGGCCACGGCGGGGCAAACGGACCAGTCTACCAGCTCTAGCAGACCGAGACGGTTTAGATGGACTAGACAAAGTGATGAATGGACGGCCAGAGCAACGTCGGCAAGGTACGCCGGCGAGCGGCGGCGCGAATCCGCGACGGCGGATGGCCAAATTCGTCGGGCTCGAACCCTAATCGACCTCATGAACTACTCCAATCGACCCTACTCGAGCAGACGGACACGATGCACTAGTTAATTGAGGGAGAGAGAGGTTGCTGGGCACGGCGGACCGCGCGGCGGTCGAGGCGGCCATGACTGGCGAAAGGAAGGATGGTCGATTCGACCTCTACCTTGGGTCTCGGTGGCAGGAGAGGTGCGCAGGGTGTGCCTCACACCTCGGCGGAGCGATTGGCGAGTTTAGGGCAAAAAGTGTTCAGGCTACGGGGTGCGGTGGCGGTGCAAGCTCTCGGCGGTGGCAATGGAGGGCGACGTCCGCGTGCTCGGGCTCTGGTGGAAGAGGAAGGGCAAGAGCGCGTCTGGTGGCGGAGAAGAGAGGGAGGGAGAGACTGACGCGGTCGGGCTGGCTTGAGGTGGCCGGTTGAGCTCGGACCGAGGCAGCGCGGCGTCGGAGCTCGTCGAGAGCGTGGCAAGCATGCGAGCGGAGCGGGGCCGAGCGGAGGACGCGTGGGCGAGCTGTGGGACCGGGCGAGCGCGGTGCGGCGGATCCGTGTGCGGCGCTTGGGTGCGGGGGCGAAACAGCGGGCAGCGGCAGCGGCCCGACGTACGGACGCCACGCGGCCGGCGTCGGGTCGGACAGCGTCGCGAGGAAGAAGAAGAGAGGAGGAAGAAGAGACTATGCGGTGGGTCCCACTGCGCCAAGATTCGTGTAGACTTGATAAACCCCATATTTTCCAAAATAATCCGAATTTGAAGAAACTTATAAAAGATGAAATGTTCCTTTTGATGAGTAGAACATTTCACTTTTAAACATCAAAACCAAATTCTGCCTGGAATTTGAATTTCAAAAATGGGGATTTAAAATTAAAAGAAAATCATTTTTACAAACTGTTTTTGACATTTTTGACCCACTTCCAAGCCTTTTCATGAAATGACCCCAAAATAAGTTTTGCTCCAAACAATTTTCTCTACAAACTTCATTTAACACTCAACCTCAAACAAGCAACCCTTCATATAGTTCTAGTTCAAGTCAAGGTAAGCACATATTTAAACCTTATCATTTCATGTAACAAAAATGATGCAATTGAGATGGTTATGCTCATAAAGTGCAATATGATGCATGCTTAACACCAGAGTGTTACAATTACACCCTTACTTGATTGTGAAAGATAATCCGAAATAACTCCCTAACTTTGCATCTCAACTACACACCTCTTTCATCACAAAATATAATTTGAAGTAACCACTTAATATTTTATTTGAAATATTATCCACACTCATTTCATTAGGAAAGTTAATGCAACGTAACCCAGATGTTTGCATCCAAACTACCCATATATGCAATTATGAAGTAAAAATATAAAATATAAATTATCACACGTAATTTGTATCTAGATTACCCACATCAGCTATCCTATAAAAAAGTAAATACAAAAATACGTCTTAGATCAATAATAAAATACGCTGTCAAGAGAAAAAAGTTAATATCCATAAAGTTTGTGTATATACTCTAAACTACACGATTTTACAATTGTTAAATTAATAGAAAGCATGGTTATATGTTCCACCATGTTGAACATGTAAACATATATACATTAGGATACATAATTAATTTAGTAGTTTATCATGTGTGTAAAAATTTTTACGAAATGGTGTGCATAAAAGTTCCCTACAAGCCACATAGCAAAGTAACTAATAACTAACTCTAAGTTACATTAATATTAATACTCTTTAATATATAATAAATTCCATAAGTTGTTATTATCATTTTTATAATTTGGCTAAAATATTATGTCTTAATTAATGGTATTTTAGTTTTAAGCACTCTGTAGTTTATAAAATAATGCTAGCTACTACAAATAAAATTATGTGTTAGTGCTTTGGTGCAAGCTGAAACAACTATCTATACAATAAGGACTGAGAGAATAACGTAGGACCTATAGTCTTTTTGAATAAAACAAATGATGAAAATTCTTAATAAACTATAAAGCAATAGAAATTCAAATTAACATGTGGATAAAAAGAATTGCAATACATAGACTAAACGTTGAATTCAAAATATATGTTCATGATGGAACACAAAGGTATGGAATAATAACACATATAACATAATCTTAGCTTTCTACTAAGTAACAAATTTCCCACATTTTAATCTATTTTCTAAATAATTACCCACCTCTATGAATGTGTAAAGTAGTGTAAGGTAACCTAGAAATCTTTGTTTAAAGTATCCACTTAATTGAGCAATTAGATACATAGTATATGCAGCCCCTTAAATTTACATGTAAATTACCACTTCTAACATTATTAAATCTAAAACAATTATAGATATAGTATTGCCAAAAATATCTAAGTAACCATAAAGCATATGCATGTTCTACATTACACATATCTATAAATGTCGGTATAATAAAATTTGATTAAACTACATGCACACAAAATACTTATGCATAAGTGAGGGATAAATATATATGTTACTTTTTGGCAATCATGCAAAAATATTTTCTATACTAATGATACTATCAAATTATTTAGAATTAATAATAACCACGACATGTAATTTATAAAAAACATTTAGATAATTTATAGATTTTAACTAAAGGATTTTAAATATATTTATTAGTTGCATAACCATTTCTACATAAATAATTCTTTGCCAATAAAATTAGAACGTCTTGACAAGTGGGGACATTAATGTAGACTACTTAGCTATACCTTCCTATTCTTTGAGGGTTCTTAGGTGCAAAATAGTCATTATAATGCTTAAAGTGAGGTTAGCATAGCTATCCATCCTAGATCCCCCATCAAGCTCTAACTGATCTTAAGCAATGTGGTGTAGGTTTGAAGTGACTATTTAGGCTATTTACTTACGAGTATAGTCTATGACCTCGAATCCTTATGTACAAATTAATAAGACGAATAATTCAAAATCAAAACTTACATTCAGATATAGTAATATATAGATGAAAAACATATCGCTCAATAATTCACAAGTTCACCACAATTAAATAGGCATCATAAAGTATTTGGTGTGCCTGTTGTGTTCGAAAAGGAATAGAGAAAAAGTCTAATTTAATCTAATTAGTATTTATTATTGAGAGATGTTAAACAACAACTAATTCATATATCTCTCTCTTAGAAGATTCTAACCTGTGCGAGAGCACGGATTGATGGACTAGTTTATTATAAATTTGTTTACATATCATTTTAAAATGAATGTTCATAACTGATTCTCCTCTTTGCGTTCAGTTTAGTGAGCTTTGTCTATATCTCTTATAATCCTAAATCTCGTTAGAGTCAACATGCAAACTACAATAGCAATGCCCTTTCACGTCCAAATAAAATCCACTAAGACATGTAAGTGTAAGATATCCATATGAACGGGACACACATGCATTTGATTGTCTGTGTCCACATGACACACAATCCAATCCACTAGCTTTAATTATAACACTTTGACCCTGTTCGTCTGGTTACAAGAGAAGACTAATGTTGATGATGATTCGTTGTGAAAGAAAACCTATTCCATAGCTAAAAAAAGTGGTGCTGATAAGTTCAAGTAATCAGCCATTGTTTAAGGGTTGTAGTGTATTATAATGTCACATTTGGCACAACCTCAAACCAAATCTTATGCTTGAGATTGGTGAACCAACATTTGCAAAAGAAAAGTAATACTAAGAAACACGTACATATACAATTACTAATCAATTTACACTGCTTAGTCTTTCCTGAGACATCGAGAGGGCTGTACACGTGTTTGTTCAAAGGTTTCAGGTCGAAACTGACCAGCCACCAGATTAGGAATCGGAGCGAACAACGAAGCGGCGCAGGCATTCGACGACGTTCGTTGGCCTGGGCGGCGGCGCGGCGCCTGTGCTTTCTTGTTTGGTCGCCCGCCCCGTCAAGCACGTCCACTGATGAGATGAGCACACGAAACATGTGGTGGAATGGGTGCGTTGACCGTACAGGCTTCTAAACGCACGTGCTCACCAGAAGCAAGGACCACGGATCAAAAGCGCTGTCTCGTCCTTCCGGCAACCACCATCCACATCTCACGAACATTGACGGGGTCCAAGCGCTTACAGTGCTCGTACGAGACTACGAGCGTACCAGTATGACATCGACATCTATACTACGTACGTATTCAGGTACCGACGTCGGTCCCTCCATGTGAAATTAAATACTTGACGAACCTGGGCTAAACAACACGATGTCTTCAGCCGTCCACTGGTGTGGTCAAGTTTCATCAGAAATGAAAAAAGTTGCTCTGTTCTTCTCCAGAAGATAGCTGAATAGCCTCCCTTTGAATGAATGAATGAATGTGATGGATGGTCAGCACCGACATCTATCTATAATTCTATAAACTATAGCAGGAGTGCTGATCAAGTATTGTTGGTATGACATAAGAAAATATGTCATCAGGAAGAAATAACATGGCAATCTTATTTCTGAAGCTAGCATGTCGGCTGGCTGACTTGGTGCACACACTGCACAAAGAGATTCACTGGTTAAGGAAGCGTTTGACGGTTGACCTCTATTCAGTTATGTTCAGTTGGGCAAAGATACTTATATCAAGCTATGGCAAAATTTGGTTTTTCTTTAGAAAAGAACAAAGGCTGCTTCGAAAGCAACTGTGCTAACCACACAGACCATCAATGCGTGCAATTTTGGTTGTCGTGGACTTGTTTTAGTTTATTTCAAATTCAAAATTTAATTACACTGTGGCATTTATCCAATCCTGCACATATCCCATCTCCGGCTGTACATTTGACTTTTCATGGCCATCCAACACACATCAAACCTCAATTGTCCGAACAAACCTTTTGACCGAAGTCAGCAAGAGAAACCCTAGCATATTTTTTGTATAATTTTTTTAATAATGCAGACCTATTTAAATTTTCTCCCATGACAGTTGAACCCAGGTCTGTTGGGTGCTACTTAGGTTTGTTCAAATAAACCTTACTTGAGCTTATCTGCCAATACGTCGGATCGGATTCGGAATATAATTTTCAAATATAATTTTCTGCATGTAGTCTGACCTAACTTGAAAAGACGATTGACCTCCTTTGATTAGTTTCTACCATACATGTGTAATAGGGAATCTAATTGGCCTCCTTTTGGTCAATAGACTTTCACCTTTACAGAGTTCCTTACTCATCAATATTTTGAATTAGATTTAGATAAAATACATCTATAAATTCAATGAAGTTGAGGCCCTCAACAAAAATGGACTTCTTTGAAAATATTGGTATAGGTGGCGGTGGTGGTCTCATGTGGAGAACTGCAGCGGAAGACGACAGGACTCCTACGTGAACATGTATCGGTGGTTGTGAATAAGGCTAGGCTTTAAAGCAGTGGACCCAATATTAAGGCTAGTATTATCACAATAAAAACTGGTCGGCTTGGTATATAATATTTTTCTCTTATAACAAAATAATATTAATCAGCTTATTGGCCTAGCCTACTTTAAGACTCCTAAAGGCCTTAAACAGTCATGATGCCCTAATGGTGTTAGATGCCATGGGGAGTGTTTTTTTGGTCGTGATTGGTAGGCACCATTAATGGAGACGATCTAATACTCCTTGTATTCTAATTATACTTTATTTTCCTTCAAGAATATGCTTTATTTTAGTTATGTTTTTTTTCTAAATTTTATTTTTTTTAAAAAAAATGTGCTACTCTCTCCATTCCAAATTGTAATTCTTTTGATTTTTTAACTTCAACTTTGACCACTCGTCTTATTCATAAAAATTTTACAAATATGATTAAATTTAAATCATTCTTGAAGTTCTTTGGTTAGTAACGCAAGCCACAACAAAATAAATGATATTTGACATAATTTTTTGAATAAGACAAGTAGTCAAACTTTAAGTTAAAAAGTCAAACGAACTATAATTTAAAACGAACTAGCAACATCGAAGACATCAAATTAGTGTCCTATTGAATTGTAAATGTTATTGTACTATATTTCTCTAAAAAATTAGTTAAAGTTAGATAGGTTTGATTTAGGATCAAATTAAAATAATCTACATTTTGGACCATTTAGTTCCATATTTTAAAATTTCCTATTTCTTTCAATTATTCAGTACACCTAACACTTTTTTTTATCTTGGACACTACTCCCTCCGTTCTAAATTGTAGTTCACTTTAATTTTTTTGTTTCATATATTTTGTTATGTATCTAGACATATTATTTATCTAGGTACATAGCAAAATACATGAACCAAAAAAGTTAAAATAAATTACAATTTGGAACGGAGGAGTATATCTTAGTAGAAATTTCCATCTAAATTGTTGCTCTGTCCCAAAATAATAAATATGATTCTATGTCCAACAATTTTAAGTCTGACTTAAAGTTGTTTGAGATAGGACAATTGTTTTAAGTCTGACTTAACAAATGTTATCTTTACTAGGTCTTGGTCTACGCACCCACGACGGATACGTCATCAGTTCTGAAAATATAAAGGAGCTAACATTTATTAGCTACCAATACGCGTCGAATATACACCATTAATTTAATGAAAATACAAAGGAGCTAACATTATTATTGTAGCACCAGGTTACTCCATCCATCAATGGAATTCGTTTGACCGTTAGAAATTGACCTTTGATTGTGAATTCTGTTGATAACATTTTGTTAATGGCTACAATAAGATAATAGCACTAGAAATGTTCTTTAAATATGGATTTGATAGTATTATATATTGTGGCATATGATTTATACATTTATGAAGTTGAACTAATCATAGTCCAAGAATGTTTTTAGAGAGCGAGAGGTACACCTGCAACACCTTCTAAGGATGAAAACTATAAATAATAAGCTAGTTTCTCTGGGTTCTATATGAATATAATTTGATGACGTGACATTAAATAAATGAGAAGAGAGATAAAACATATAGAACTAGAACCTTGCCATTCTTATAGGTAGAACAGCAATTGTTCTAAGAAACAACACCAGAGTGCTATACATATATGCATATGATGCTTGGCTAGTTGGATCGATATGGCACGCCAATGTTGCAATGATATACTCCTATGTCCCCCTTAATCAATACTTCATCCGTTCTAAATTATAAATTGTTTTGACATCTTTGTTTCATCCTTTTATACTATATATTTAGACATATTATCTAACAAAATATACATAATAAAAGGGATAAATTAAAAAGTCAAAAGTCAAAGTGATTTACAATTTAAAATGATGGAAATAAATTCCTAGCACAAAACTTGTCCACAAGTAAACCAAAAGTCCACTGGCCCATTTATTTTTCTCGAAGTTCCCTTGTATTTACTACACCTCCTCCCTTCTCCCTCTTAAATAAAGATTCGTAGCAAAAAAAATTGTCTACATGTAACGGTCTGGCCTATTTATTTTTCCAGGGGTCAACTCATATTTACTGTACCTCCTCCCTTTTATTTTTTCTCAAAGTCAACTCATATTTACGCACCCCCTCCCTTCTCCCTCTTTCCCACCAGTCTAGGCTTTTGTTTTTGCAATTAGATAGGTATATAGTAAATGCTATATTGATTGTGCAACTATTTTATTTAATGAAGAGCATAATGGTCCTTTCTCTGTTATACTAATATTTCCTAGACTTGATGCAAATATAGTCCCTCCAAGTTGCTAAAAGAAATCGTTTTGAATATCAATAGTCTCCAAAGCACAACTTTAACTTCCTTATTTTATAAAAAATATTTATTGAAAAGTGATAAATGTATACTTTTATAAAACTATTTTACAAAACAATTCCATCCTTCTTTTAACAACCTGGAAGGAGTACTTGTCCACGGAGAAGCATGAGACAGTGCACTAGGAATAGCTTTAGTAGGAAAGATATCAATTAATTGTCGCTTCGAAAGTTTTGGCAACGTTGAAATGGATATTATTCCCTCTCCTTTTTTGTTTATTTACATGAGCATGTTCAAATAAATACACCATCAAGATATATTTTATAGAAAGTTGATGAAGCTAGTTTAATCTTTGTGTATTTTTCGTAAAACAAGTCTAATCTAAATTAGAGAAGTTTGATTTCATAGAAAGTTAAGACGACCTATATAAATAAAGTAGTATAAGCGGTACTAGGGCCAGAGTGACCTATATAAATAAAGTATAAGCGGTACTAGGGCTAGCGTGCGCACTCGAGCGTACTTCTGCCCGCACACATGACACGCTTCTGCCCACATTGTCCACTCAAAATAGAACTCCCGCCATCATCGTGTTCCTCCTCAGACCTCCCCACCTTGCCTCCTCCTCCGTGTCTCCCACACTCGACGTTGCGTCCCCCGTCGCCTCCTCACCCTGGGCTCGATACAATGACACTGTCCTCGCCCTTGCCCCTGCCCTCGTCTCCACCACCTCCCACTGCCCCGCCCGCCGCCTGCGAAAACCTAGGCTCCTTCCCCTCACCCTCTCCCACAATCGTCATGACCTCTAGCGACCTCCAACACTTCCATCGCTTGCATCCTCCCCACTGCCTGACCAGTCTTCCTCCCTTGAATCCCTTCCTTCAAAGGCCGCCGGAGGAGTTAGGGTTGAGGGGAGTAGTGGTGCGGTCGCCAAAGTAGGGAAGCATCTTCTCCATCTTCGGCGGTGTTATGGGCGTGGGCGGAGAGCAGCAGCGCGAATTCACGGTGCCAAGGCGTGCTATAGCACATCTTGAAATCGAAAATCACAATACACTACACCCACTAATGCATTGCCTTTTTTTTAGAATTCCACTAACACATTTTCCTGACCAATCGTTTTGCTTAATGAACACAGGCAAACACTACTAAAAGTTTCCAGATGTTTGTCCCCAAGTGGGCGTTGACGAACAAGCGTCCCACAATATAAAAATTAACTAAGGCAACTGTTTCGATTTTGAACACCTATCGGTGGTCAACTCTCACAAAGGAATCAAACACCAACCTCTGACCATTCCAAAGTCAGACCCCCCTACGTGGTCAATCCTCCCCTATAAAATGCATCTCCACACGACGCCTTCCCAGCTACCATTCAACGCCACTCGCAATCCTTCACCTTCGCAATTTCCAGAAGCTTCTGTGTCTAGGCTCCCTCTCTCGCCATGGGCAACGGACTCTCCCCTTGTCTGTGCGCCGGTGCCGCGCACGGCGGCGAGGCGCCGCGGCTGGTGTTCTGGGGCGGGTCTGCGAGGATGGCCGACGAGCGGCGGTCCATCACCGCCGGGGACGTCGCGGCGGAGCTCCCCGACCAGCACCTCGTCTGCGCCGGGGACTCCTTCTTCATTGGCCTGCCGGTCCCGGCGCTGTCTCCGTGCGAGCGGCTCGTGGCCGGGCACACCTACTTCGTGCTCCCCGCGGCACGCTTCTCCTGCAGCCAAGCGCTCACCGCCGCGACGCTCGCCAAGCTCTCGCCGTCGTCCTCGGCCGCGAAGCTGCCCCTCGCCGGCGGCGGGGCGTCACCGTTCGAGTACGTCACGGGCTCCGACGGCGCGCCGCTCATCAGGATCCTGCCCGAGTTCATCGAGAAGGTGATCACGTCGTGCGGCGGCAAGTCTGGCACCGCGGCGGCGGCGGAGCAGCTGTGCAGCACGCCGGAGCTGAGGAAGCACTACATGCAGCTGGTGGGGGCGCGTGCGGGGAGGCCGTGGTCGCCGGGGCTTGAGACGATATCCGAGGCCGATAAGAGAAGGAGGATGCCGTCGCCGGTGAGACTGGTCGGGCTGGCAAAGGCTTCTTCAAGAAGATAGCCCTGCATATGCATGGCATGGCTAGATTGACAAAAGATGGGGATAGAGAATTTAGCCTAATTTTCGCTTCTTGATGCGAGAGGGAAAACAAGCAATGTAGATAGATCCAGAAATGAGAGGAGTAGGCACATTAGATTTAGTGTTAGTTCATCAATTATTTTCTCTTCTTTAAACAGAGGGTACTCCGAATGGATGGAATCATGGAAATTATTATTGAATAAAATTGCACATGCCATCCATAGCAAATTAATTTGCATTTGGGTTGTTCTACTAAGGAAAAAATGTGTCTAAAATTGTATGGCAGTTTCCACATGATCTTCAGATGCAGATGTATATGAGCATGCTTTGGAGAATTGGAGTAGAACAACAAACTTTAGTTAAGCTAGATTATCACTGTGTCCTTTTATTTAAAAAATTGGAGTTAGTGATTTTTTTTCGTTCTATTATTTTTTTCAAATTGAGAAAAATTTTGCAGGAGTCCTTCAATTTTGTTGTGGTTGCTGTCACAACTTAGATAGGTTCTTTTCAATTTGTTGCGGTATACCTTTTAATTTGTTACAGCAGACCTTTCAGTTGGATTTAAGAATCTTTTTTATTTGATCCATTAATTTTAATATGCATTTATACTTGCTCTTAAAATATATGGGCCTGAAAAAAATCTAAGGTGACGCCTCCGATGACAAGCATGATACCATTCGTGCCATGTCACCCATCTAGCTGGAGTGGGTTTTCACTTGGCATCATTTGTTTTTTTCCTTCCATTGCCGCCTTCTTGTGTACTCACTTTATTTCAAAATATCGTTTTAGTTTTACTGTAAGTCAAACTTCTCTAACTAAGTTCATACAAAAGTATATTAACATAATAAAAAATAAAATCCCTATCAAAACACCTTTTATGGTTGATTCAATGGAATAAATTCGATGCTATAGATATTGGTGTATTTTTTCCATAAATTTGATTAAGGTTAGAAAAACAAACATTAAAACTAAACTAAAATGGACTTTTTTCAGCAATGAAAAAAAAATAAAATGGACTGGTCCGTTTCAAATGGGTGCAATAGCCACTATCTAGGTTCTTGGCTGGCCATAATGTTTTCTTTTTGCTAAATGATACTACCTATAATCAAAAAAAAATTGCGACTATGGAATGGATGAATATATATAAGGTAAACGGATAAACTAAGTAGCTGAATGTAGAATCAAACAGAATGCAGCTACTCCTGCATAAGCATTTTCACGGTGCACCTTTCGGTGCAATCCAGTCCCTTGGCAAAGATACGGTGGTTAATCTCTGCAAACTGATGCAATTTCCGTTATCAGCTAATGGAAAAGGGGCTAGTCCTCTTGTGGAAAAAAATACATGAGCGAGGCCGGGCGCCAAACCAAACAGATTCGAGACGCTAATTAACAGCTAACATAATGGCTGCTAATATGCACAGCTACAGATCTGTTAATAATCTGCATACCAAAGCCCTTCCCACCTGAATCCGATCCCTGATAAGCAAGCAAACAATGGCACGGGCTGTTGACCATGACCAAAGAGTGCGCACGCACGCATCATCAAGTCAACCATAATCTAATCTCCCAATCAACTCAATCATGTGTCTCGTGCCACTCTGCTAATCTGTGTCAACCACAGCTTTACAGGTAGGTAAGTATTACACCGTGTCAGTCAGTCGCATACTCCTCCGATCCACAGCCTCGCAGATAAAGATTGCAAACAATCTGTGGCCACGTCTTTTCCCGAAAGCAACATCTTGAGTGGATCTCGCTCTGCCAGCGTGTGCTCGAGATTTCGCCCAACTGGTGGTGGCACCCCATCTTATTGCGGCGACCACGGTGGATCGTCGTCGGACTTGACCGGGAGTGCGCGGCCGGCGGGAACTGACCCTGCCATGGCCAAAAGCCACTTTACCGGAGAAAATTATTAATCTGAATGGCTGATGATGAATCAATAAAGGTCCGCGCAATTGTGTTGACCTAACCGTGGACGCATGCCAAGACCGATCTGTGGATGGTGGTGGACTGCTTATTATTACCTAGATAAATAATATGTCTAGATACATAATAAAATACATGCATCGAAAAATTCAAAGTGAATTATAATTTGAAACGGAGGGAGTATTACCGATTAAACTAGACAGGGTACCATGCTTCGCAGGGGGCTTTATTTTTGACCAAGGGAGATCCCCATTTCCGTTAAGTAGAGTTGTAGATAGTTCATAAAGCAAAAGCAAAGATAGGCCCAGCAGTTGGCCAATCACACAAAAAGGAATAAGTTCTAGCAGATTGGATTACATCTTTTACATCAGCCAAAAGTTCCAGCAACGCAATATATGAGGTAGATCCCCAGCTTGTATGGCCAACTTCAGATAATTCATTCCTGCTCACCATCCGTAGTCAGCCTGGGCGTTCGGTTTTAACCGACAATTCGATTCGGTTTATTCGGTTATAAAAAACTTCGGTTTTCAGCCTAGGACACCCGATCGATTTCACATAAAACTGAAAACCGTAGAGTTCGGTTACGGTTTATTAATTCAGTTTTTTGGTTTAAACAGAACCGACCGAAGTCAACAGGCAAGAAAAGGAAAAAGGAAAAAAAGACAAAAAAGCAAAACGTAAAGATCACCCCTGCCCGTGGCACCAGCTCCTCCACCGCACCAATCATCTCGCGGCCAAGCGCGTCCGCCCCCCTGTGGCCTACTCTAAGCTGAAGCCGCTCGCAGGTCACGCCGTCGCCTGCTTGCTGCTCACGAACGCGCCGCCACCGCATGCTTGTTGCTCGCGCTCGCGCCACCGCCGCCGCCTGCTTGGTGCTTGTGCTTGCGCCGCCGCCGCTCGCGTTCGCGCCGCCACGCACACCTGCTCGCCGCTTGCGCTCGCGCCGCCGCACATGCTAGGGTTAGGTGAGGGAAGTCGCAGGGGTGACTGAGTGAGGACGAACGAGTGGGTTGGAGTCGCTGCTGGGTGGGATGCGTGTGGCCGCGTGGGCCTCCTCCCTTTCGTTTGCTAGATGGGCCACAGGAGCCTTTCGTTCACTAGATGGGCCGCGGGAGCTAGGCTTTGCGGGGGGAAGCACCAAAGCGTAGAGAGGAGTTCGGTTATTATGGGTTGTTTGGTTTGTTTGCTGGTAGAAACGAAGCCGTGACCGAACACCGAAATTCAGATATGCCAAAACCGAAGCCGAACCGAAAAACCAAAAATCTAATATTTCGGTTTGGTTCGGTTCAGTTCAGTCCGGTCTTCGGTTTTCGGGTAAAATGTGCACAGGCTGAATCAGTAGGGTGGTTTGTCTGAGCTTCGACTTGAGAGTCATCATCTTCTATTCCCGTGGCTTCTGGTGGGTGGCATGATCATCGGCCAAGGTGGCGCCATGTTTTGCCTTGTCAGAAGGCACACAACCAGCTTGTACTGTCGTCGACACCCTGAATTAGCACGGTCCTGTCTTCGGTCTTTAGTAAACCTGTCCAATGTTTCATTTGAGCACAAGCATGACTAACAATGGATAGAGGATTTTTCATTTTTCTTCCTCCCAAAACAGATATTGTTTCTCCCAAATCGACCAACAGATGGGCGCAATGCCAATAGCATAAAATTGAGGAGCATTCTTAAGCCATTTCCTACACCATGTCCAGCATTGTTCAAAAGAACAAGGCCCCTCCGAGGCACCAAGGCTGGTAGCAAAAACGGCCTGCTGGTGGGCGTATGTTATAGTCGTGAACCCATGATGGCGGTTTAATGAATCTAGTATTGTTTAGTAGCAGACCCAGTACTTAACGGGTTGGACCCGTTACTGCTAACTAACGGGTTGTCACTATCGGTGAATAGTGATATGTGATGTGTTCAATGAACAGTAAAACCCGGTCACCACATTTAAAGATCTTTACAGATATTGTTGAATAGTAAACCATCTTTTTATTATTTAGTGGTGCCTGTAATTGTGTTGTTCCAAGCCCAGTACACAAGAGGAAGCAAATAAGAAGCTAGGACTCCTTATGACCATGAAATCGTAAAATTGCCCAAATAATAAAAAAAATCAACATGTTATACCCTGCTAAAAAATCATCCTCATTGTCACCTACACTTACGAAACCGCAACAAGAACACAATATTTCTTATGGGGTTTTGGGGTTTCTACTCTAAAACCCCAAAACCTTCCTATTCCACCCAATTTCCTTAATTCTAGGCCACAGAAGGTAAACGTCCCTACAATCTAAGCCATAAATCGACAAAGCAAAGTATTCCTCTATCTAATCCAAGTACAAAAGCTAGCGTTTGATTAACTCACCATACTCAGGCAGTGGATATTTCTTTTGCCGCAGTCTTGAGTGAAGGACCGAAAAGGCGACCAGAGGGGGGTGAATGGGAGCCTCAAAATTTCTTTCAAAACTTTTAGGTCCTCGGCTCGACAATTAACCCAAAGAAACAATACACAAACCATGATGTCCACGACCCTATTGAGAGGGTGGATGTTCCCTAGGAACACAGCGGGACACCACAAAACCAACGCAACAAACCAGAAGCAAATCAGAGACTAAACGGACAAGCAACGAATGAAAATAGCGTCTCGGGTGTACTACCGGAAGTACAGCTAGACCAACCGATAGTACCGACAGTGACCAGAAGTTCGAGGGAATATTTTTAGCCCAAGTCGAACATGCCCTTGACTGCTCGAAAATGCACTACCGGTAGTACTGGTGAGGTACCGGTAGTTCAAAACGGTACTACCGAAAAGAATTTTGCGGAGAATTTGCACTACCAGAAGTAACACCGGAAGTAGCACCGGTAGTACCGGTAGTACTGGACACAAACACGCGAAAATCACCCGGAACAAGGAAAATTTGATTTCTCGGTCAAATCAACTCCGATTGCCACGGAATTTTAATCATAGGGTCACAAGGCAATAGGGAAGCTACCTCTAAAAGATCATGGCCCAATTTGATATGAATCAAGAAAAATCAAGAAAGAGGTGAAGACTCATCAAGAACTCGCCATGAACACAAAATCGCCCCGATCTACTTGCTCGTGAGGAATTAGCTCAAACCCTTTGGTAGGATTGATCCTCTCACGTCATAGCTTCAATCGATGCAAGAAAAACAGACTCAAACGGTGCAAAATTGAAGAAATCCGACCACAAAATTAGAGGGAGAAAAGAACTCGGGATGAACAACTCAAGAACAACAAGAACACAAATTCATCATGAGATTCACATAGAGATAAACGCCTAGAGGGCACGAGCACACTAGGGGGTGCTCTTCCCATGAACAAATCACTATAAAAGTCTTGCAGTGGACCTCTCACCCTCTGAAAGACTAGAGACTGGAAAACCCTAACACTGGAATGGGAGAGGTGACACTGAGTGGAGGCAGTCTCTCTTATTTATAGTCTTATTACACAATTCTACTTCTACCCCTAGACATTCTAAGAGAGAACCACCTAGCCAGGGGCATTATGGTCCAACTCGAGTTTTTCTGATCCGACGGCCACCGCACCTCCTCACCGGTAGCCTCGCTTCGAAGCGATCTCCCCGATGCCGCCATGTGCTGTCCATCCGCATCGGGACTTCCGCCCGAGTTTTGAGGCCCAAACCCGGAAAACCAGTCGCTGATGGTTTTGAGGACAAACCACCAAACCTCCAGTGAGAATCGTACCGCATACGCATCCCCTGCCGATGGTTTTGAGGCCAAACCATCAAACCATCGCCGATGGTCATGAGGGCAAACCACCAAACCGTCCGCCAGTAGCGTAGCCCGTACGCGTCCCCCGACGTGTACACTTGCGCTCGTGGATGTCCCAAATGTCTGTGGAAGAACCTCCTAAATCATATGACCCACACGCATGATTATTGTCCAAACAGACTTCAAATAATCAGGAATGTGTTCCATAAGACTTAAAAGGTCTGTCGGGTAAATCCCGAATAATCCACGATTCTCCAAGCAGGATCAACCATTATAAAGAGACATTGCAGTATTATAATAGTTTTATACAAATAATATATATTGGAGTAAAATAGCAGAAGGATTATAATAACATAAGTTTACAAACCGTTCAGTTTAAACTTACAAACCATAAGTTGGATTAATACAAACCATAGTAGCAGTGGAGTAACAAGATAACTTATTACAAAAACCTTGATTATATGCTCTGCCCAAGAGCGAGACATCTTATTCGTCGTCACTTTCCTCGACGATGGTCATGCAACATGGTGCGTAGCACTCCTGCTCATGGGACTCACCTGCAACAAGGGTTCAACAAACCCTGAGTACAAAAGTACTCAACAAGACTGACCCGACGAAAGAAAAGGGGTGAAGACTCAGGAAAAGCAGGCTAGAGGGACAAGG
>CM041639.1:38309146-38375849 GCA_023333625.1 Bothriochloa decipiens | reverse complement strand
ACCTTCAGCTAGCAATTCATGGCGGCTGGATTAACTTGGGGTCGGGACTCGGGATCCGCGGCGGAGTCAAGGTAGGGCGAGCGCCCTACCTTGCCCTACCGAGCCCTCCGCCCATGGAAGTGATCACCCTTCGTTGCACAACTTCCTTTAGTTTCAGAGCATACTGTAAGTATACAATTTTATATATTTAGTTAAGGCTAAGACTTAAGTGATTAATTTATTGATTACGAGATTTATTTTAGGCCTAAGAGACTACTTCCTCCGTTCTGATTTAATTGTCTCTCTAGCAACAGCTCCTTGTTCCAATTTATCTGTCGCTTAGACACCGACCGTAGACCTGCATGCAGCTTTTTTTGTCACCCCATTACACCGGCCCATCCCACCTCCACTGGTATGTTGCAAGCTCGTGTACTACTCGTTTGTTCTCTAGACGTTGCACCTCGTTGTTATTCAGCTCGTGTTGTTAACGAGACCATAGAGACGACAAATCACTGTCATCTACTCACTTCATAGGGCACCTTGGTCTTTGTCCATAGGGTACCTTGGTCTTTGCGCGTGGCTGTCGACGATACATTATCTTTGCGCGTGGCTGTCAACGACAAACATATCGGAACAATTTACTATGACAGAGAGTATGAAACTAGCCTTTGCCTTGTGCCCTTTGTTGTCACTCTTCCTCGGTTCCTCTGTAGCGAGTTCCACCCTTTCCTTCCTGCCGGACCACGCAATCGCGGCGGCGGAGGCGACTGCCGGTGAGCTCCTGGGCCTCTCCGCCCACCGCCTGCCTCGTTGTGGTTAGTTTCCCCCGCCTTCCCCTTACTTCACTGCCATATTCCTTCCCCCGATCCGTCAGTTTCACCTGCCTGCTGGAGGCGATCCCAATCTCAGATCCGACTAGCGACTCACCCAGCGCTATCTCCCGGCAGGACTCCCCGGCGACTCCCGCGACTGGTTACCCGCTGGCGCTGCCGCCCACAGCTCGAAAGGAGTAGCGGCGCCGCTGGTTGCGGGTTGCGGCGTCGAGGATGAGCGGGAGGAAGAATGCGGGCAAGGTTTCGCCCTGGCTGCTCGTCCTCATCTCTGTAGGGTGCTTCTTTGTGACCTACAACCTCCTGACGATGCCCGGCCGTGGACGGGACGGGTCGCGCAAGTTCCTCGGCGGCGGCGGCGGTGGGGATCGCGACTTGAGGTCGGACCCCGCGAAGCGGTTCCACGTCGCGCTTACGGCCACGGACGCACTGTACAGTCAGTGGCAGTCGCGGATAATGCACTACTGGTACAAGGAGATGAGGGACCGGCCTGGTTCTGACATGGGTGGCTTCACTAGGATCCTTCACTCGGGAAAGCCTGATGGATTGATGGATGAGATACCCACCATGGTGGTTGACCCCCTTCCTGAAGGCAAGGATAAGGTGAAGTTTTGGTTGTTCCTTTTGTGGTGTTTGTTTTCAGTTTATGATGATACCATATTGTGCTCTTGCTGATACGATGGTTTATCCAGGGTTATATTGTCTTAAATAGGCCTTGGGCGTTTGTCCAGTGGCTCCAGAAAGCAAAGATTGAAGAAGAGTAAGTATATTTCCTTTTTGTTTCTCATTATGGTTGAAGGATTTGTATGTTCTCATAATGGAAATATTTGCAGGTATATACTAATGGCAGAGCCAGATCATGTCTTTGTGAAGCCTTTGCCAAACTTAGCGCGTGGTGATAAACCAGCGGCTTTTCCATTTTTCTACATCAAACCAACTGACAATGAGAAGATACTTAGGAAGTTTTTTCCAGAAGAAAAAGGTCCTGTTTCAAATATTGATCCTATTGGTAACTCTCCAGTTATAATCAAGAAGGTATCTAATTATCAATAGAGCATCGATCTAGTTACGGTGGTTGCCAAAATAGCATATGTGCCCATGAAATTGTTCTTCTTAGTTTCTGTTATTTTATTTGTTCTGCACATGTAGATACTGATTTAGTTTTAGTGAAATCGATCGGTGCTGATCCAATCTGTTTGCCTGTCATGTCAATCTTGACTAACCTATTATGGATGCCTTCACGAATATCTTTAGGCTCAGCTTGAGAAGATTGCTCCAACCTGGATGAATGTTTCATTACAAATGAAAGAGGATCAGGAGACAGACAAAGCATTCGGATGGGTCTTGGAAATGTTAGTATAAAATTCTTCTCTGCCTTTACTTATTCTCTTCAACTTGTGCTATTCCTACGAATTTCTCTTTCCCTTTCATATTTGCAGGTATGCATATGCTGTTGCTAGTGCACTGCATGGTGTGCGCCATAGTCTCCGTAAAGATTTTATGATTCAGGTGCTGAGAAGTCTTGTCATTTAGAACATCTCATAGTGGGGTGATGCCAGTTTATTTCACTTAAGATGTGCTTGATGATGATTGCAGCCTCCTTGGGACCTGAGAACGGACCGCACATTCATTATCCATTATACATATGGATGTGATTATTCAATGGAGGTGATAATACTTCGACCTTAAGCATCTATTAAATATTGAACCATGCTGATGCTCTCTATTGCTCTGTAAAATATATCAATCTACACCAGAGAAAGATGATATGCTTATGCTATTTTTTGTGCCAACTCAGGGTAAGCTAACTTACGGGAAAATTGGTGAATGGCGTTTTGACAAAAGATCTTACCTTCAATCACCACCACCAAGAAATCTTTCACTGCCCCCTCCAGGAGTTCCTGAAAGTGTGGTATGTGCATAATATTTGTAATGATGGGGATGCATGTTGCTCTTTTGCTTCTATAGATGATTGGACTTTTCATGGTTATATGAAAATTCTGAACTGCTTGTTGAATATTAAAAAATTGTCTCAGGTGTTTCACTAGGGCACATTAATTTGTCCTTGCTTATTTACGCCCACCCAGGAAAAATTTAATTAATAAATAAATGAATAAATAAAATAAAAATAGAACTAGCGTGCTCCATCAAGTATGTTGCAAAAAAAATGACTGAAATGTAGAATAAGGGGTCTTGTTCCTGTATGGCTTATGTTCTATATATTGTTGGAGATTCATTATAAACTGTTGGTCACATTTAGACTAGGTGATCCATCTATCTCATGAAATAGATATTGCTTTGTAGAATTTGAATGAACCAGAATTCACACAGTTTCTATCTAAGATAATTTGTGATAATTTTTTTATCACCTGATGTTCTAACCTATTTTTATTGTGAATATTAGAAAACTACCATTTGTTAGCTTAAGCTTTGTGATCATTTTGATATCTACAACTGATTGATCCTCAATTATATGCATTTTCAATCATCAGTATATGCTCATGCAATCATGCTATTGTAATATGAGTTCAGAACCAAAAGCTTTAGGATGATTACATGCTTTATCTTTTGGTCAGAAAGGGCAACGTGTGTGTTTTTAAGGTGTCGCCTAGGCGACAAGGCGCTCACCAGGAGTAAGGCATCCCCAACGCCTAGCCAAAAGTAGTGAGATATCGATGGAGACTGAAAGGAAAACAATAGGGAAAGGCCATGCAGCTGCCTCCTCACTCATCCCACCAAATCTGGCGCCGCCTGGGTCATCTATTGACGGAGGCAGCGGTTGATTGAGATGGGGATCTGAGGGAGCAGCAGCAAGAGGTAGGGAAGCAGCAGAGGGCGACGCTGCACCTGCATGAGCTATGAGGGAGGAGATGTGGCGGCCTGCTTTAAGTAGGGAGATGCAGCAGCGCCTGCCTGAAGAAGCAGAGAGCTCCCAGGTGGCATGAAGGAGAAGCAGAGTTCCCAAGCAGCGTGTGAGGTGACTTGAGAAGGGATAAGTACAGGAGAGCACTCATGGACTGAGCCAAGCACTTCTCTTTGTATTGTCCTTTTCTGTTTTTTCTTTTTCCTGCACCCCCCCCCCCCCCCCTCTCTTTTTCTTGCCTACTCCCTGCTGCTGTTTTCCCCATTTTCAGAATGGTAAGGCCTTGCCTCGCCTCGCCTTATGGTCTTCTAGGCGCCGCCTAGTCAACTCGAATGAGTGGCTTGCCATGTCTCACCTTGCCACCTTAAAAACCATGATTCTAATACAATTGTGATGCATCTGACCAGACATGTTAAGAACCAAACTGAAATCCCAATAAGTTTGAAAGTAGGTGCATACTGTTTTTCTGCCTTAAGAAAGGAAAAGGTCGCCATACTCTTCTTTTAGTACATTAGATTATCGGGGAATGTTTTGAAGGATGAGGGGAGTGTCTCGGCATAACCTTTATAGAATTGCTTTGCTTGCCCAATCTTCAGTTGTTGATTATTGCAACATATAGGTGATCCCAGTTGTGTATATGTTAAATATATAGCTCTTAAATTTGCCTTGTTATTCTTTTCTAGACTTGTATTATCCAACTGGGCCAAGACACTGTTGAAATCGCCCTGTTCGCTTGAGCTTATCAGCCATGGTACAATGTTTTTCTCTCAAATCAGCCGGCTCATCCAGAGCTGCTGCCATTTTTTGCTGGCAATCCATGCAGCAATGGATTGGACCCCTGAGGAAGCTCAAATGGCATCACAAGTCCATTGCAAATTCTAGGGTGAACTTAAGGGATTTGTGTTGAACAGTTTGAATTCAATCCTTATAATTGTTTCATACTCTATAGCCTTAGTGTGTTTGAATTGATATAATTCAAATCAGGATATACAACTGTTTGCCTAACATTGATTTAGCCCATTTACACACCTGTCTAAACGTTACATGGTGGTATGCCATTTCCATTTAATTGATCATTTTCATGTTTAAACAGTTGTTTTGCCCATTTAATTGGCCGTTTAGCCCGAATAATGGCTAAATGGCAAGTGACCGACTGTTTACCATTTATCATTTAGGGTAACATTGGGATTTTACTGACAAAGGCATCCTATATTTGTATTTTAATCTGAATTTCTTTTTCAGGTCACCCTTGTGAAGATGGTCAATGAGGCCACCGCAAACATTCCGGGGTGGGAGGACGAGAGATGATTGATGGTTTGGCTGAGTTGTATTCCATCGCCCAACTGGTATGGTTTTTGTTCAAAAACATGGAAGAATATCATTGGTCAATAAAAGAAGGACATTCAGTTACAATATTTGAAGTGTAGGACTGTGGCCATGTTTCTACAGTTTAACATAGGTTAGTGTCCGGGAAGAAAAAAAATATATCTGTGTTGATCTAGGAGTTTGATCATTTTTGTATTGTAAAGCAGAAATATAGGCTTTTGGTTACTCTGGTTCATTTAGCTGTGTTGTAAAGCAGTGATGTAGTTTAGAATCATCCAAACCATGCCTTGAGAGGCTTGTTAGTACTATTCATCTTGGGAAAACTTCTGCCGGGTACTGACATCTGCTGAGTTCTGATTGATGAGTATTATGAATGGAAACCATCAAAGCTTTCAGAAATAATCAAAATACTTGTACCTGCAGTTGCATACAGATAGGTGTGATATGGTTTACTTTTGAACCTATGTTTTAGTTTGTTGTATAACATTATTTTTGCAATGCTCGGAATACAAGAGTGGCATGTGAGCTTTGCACTTTTGTGTGGTCTTTCACACCTTAATAAGAGTACATGACCAAATGTCGACTATGATTTGTGCTCCATGTCTTGAGTAATAGTGGCGTATCATATCATGTGTAACATCCTCAAACTATTAGAGGCCTAAGGCAATACTAATGACGTATTGAGTTATTCTTTATTTTGAAAAAAAAAATCATGCATGGCATGTCATGTTCATACGCAAATGTTCTTGCACACAGGAAAGTTTTTGTTAAGCTAAAAGTTCCTACAAATCTTACTAGTGTTTCCATATTTACCAATCATCATTATGAATGCAGGTGCACATCTTCTTGTCTTTCTATTCTTTAGAAAAGAGAGAGCAATTCCAATGGGCTGAAACATGTGCAATTTGGCCTATCTACTTTGGTTCTTTTCCTTCCAAGGCTGAAATGATTTCTTCTTGTTTAAGCCCACTCAGGCCTAGTCCAACAACATGGTTATCTTCATCTTCAACCTCTTGCATGCTTCATTCATAGTATTTTCTTTTTTTTCTTGATACCTCTCGGTATCTATTCATATTCAGACGCACTTCTACACCACACTCACGTCGAGAGGCTTCACTGAAATATAATTGGGAAAAACCCCCGGTGCGACACCCACAAATCCTCCCAACCGGGAATCGACCGTGGGTGGGCTAGCTCGGCCACTGCCAGAGCTACAGCTACCAGCTCGTTCACGTATTTCCTTTCAGCTGCACCTAGCCCTATCCTATTCCTTGTATGCCATGATGTCTAGATCTACGTGTAGAGTAGCAGTGCAGCTGAGACATTAACTGCCTCAAGCTACCATGCAATGCTTATCACCTTGGGTTTTGTTTAGTTCACCCTAAAAATTAGAATTTTTTCACTCTTTTCATCACATCAATCTTTAGCCGTTTGCATTGGGCATTAAATATATATAAAAAAGATAACTAATTATACAGTTTAGTTATAAATCACGAGACGAATCTTTTAAGCCTCGTTAGTCTATGATTAGATACGAATTGTCAAATACAAATAAAATGCTATAGTTTTAAATATTTTCAACATTTGGAATCTAAACAAGGCCTTGGTAAAGTTATTAATTCCACTCAATTCTTTTGGGAGCAATCCTTACTACAGTCTCTCGATCTTCGCCTATCTTCGCCTTGGGTGACTGCAATAAGTCACTGCTAATGGACCTCCTTGAGTGGCCTTTCCCTGATATATTAGTCGTGCGTGAGGATAGCCTTTCCCTTGCCAAATTTTATAGTTATTATAGAAAGAAAACGTGACCACTGAAGGAAAATAAATTCAAATCATTTCCAAATTTCTCGTGACCACTGAAGGACCACTGATGCAAAGAATAAACAAGTTTCGGACCAAAATATATGTTTCGTGAAAGTATAGTTTCTTCTTTTTTTTCATTTTCTAAGTATTTTGTAACAAAAAGTACTAGTGAAAATGACATATCACTAATAAAAAGCGCTTTTTTTCAGGTGAAATCATAATATTCAAGCGGAAGTTAAACAATGGCTATTATATCAATAGTTAATTAGTCAATGCAAGAACGTACGCACTGACTGACTATAATACTCAACAGCATCAAATATAATAAAAAAAGAATCGCCCTGAACAGTAACCGTGCTCCCCGAAGGTAGGCACAGCGCTGAACACCGCCGCATGGACCAAACAAAGAAATGGTTAGCCCCCAATCCCCATCAACACACATTCAATAATGCTTAACAAGTGTGTGAGCCTGACGGTGACAATTGACAAGATCGCGTCCGTTTGGCCCACAGCAGAAAATTTTCCATAGATAGATCACACCGCACTAGTGAATCCTCCAAAGTCCAAACCACCATCATCATCCATGCAAATGCAATGTATGTGCGTCGTTCGTGCTGCGGGATCAATCATTGGACACGACACGAGTAGGTGAGAAACAAACAAGACAAATTACTGCTCCAACCGAAACACAGGAGGTCCCAAATGTCCATCACCATAATTCTTCGTTCTCATGTAAAATGTGCAGGTAATGTTGTATGCCATGCGCACTCATGGATCCATCTTTTTGAAGAAATTACACCAAAGATGGAAAATTTCAACAATTCAGTCAAGGTTGCCCTGCAATTACACGCTCATCAAACGGTACTATACTCCACTTTTGTCGCCACTCGCTCCTATAGTGACACTCCCAACTGGGTTCAGTGCGGTAGTCGCCTTTTTTTAAGGTCTTAGCTGCAAGTCCCGATGCGTAGATAAGATGCTTAACAGCACATTCTATATACTATAGCAGGCAGGTAAACAAAACAGAAACACGCAAGATAGAAACTGCCTCCGTAGCGTAGCCAGTGTCAAAGGAACTGTCAAAGCAGTATACTCCCTCCGTCGACGACGAACGTAGTTTTTGATTTTTAGACTTTATGATCGACCATCTGTTTTATTTAAAATATTTATATAAATAATAAAATAAATTAATCAATATTTAAGTATCTTTATTGATAAAAGAAGTTATAAAATATAAATTATATTTATATAAAATTTTTAAATAAGATGAATGATAAAATAAGATGGCACGGAATTCAGAGTGATAAATTTAATAGAACTGAAGGAGTAGCTTAACAAGGTAACGTAACAGGAGAATTAAGAATATATTGCCGGCGTAACGTAACAGGAGAATTAAGAATATATTGCCGCCGCCTGGAGGCTGGAGCCCAGAGCACGCAACAGAGACGACAGTAACGACTGAAGTCACGGCATTTGGTGAGCATGGGATCAAAGAGTCGAACTTTTCAGCTGGCAAACCAAACACCAATTATCAATCTCTTCCATCATAAAGAACTGCTCCTAGAGCCCCGTTCATGCATGGGAAATTCTTTGGCCCGTTCCTACGGAATCAAAGGTGGCTTTCCTAGTATAGATTTCAGTTTAAAGTTTTGGGAAATCCGTGCGTTATGTCGAAAATAGAGGTTCCATGAAATCCTTCATGATTTCACTAGTTTCAAAGGCCAACAGCCCTAGCGCTGCGATGACTGTGAGTTCCCACTTTCTAGACGCACTTTCCGGCTGATGGTAACAAAGGACTCCATTGGCACGACATGGCACAACATTGTCAGTAACATGAAACTGGGCTACAGTACTGCACTATACTGCTACTGCTACTGCTACGAACTGCTTGCAGTCACAATTTGCTGAAACAAAGAAAGCGAGCGAACGACAGACACCAGAGAACTACCACCGGTTCTTGCATCCCATCGATCAGTTCATGGTGTGTTACCGTAGCCCAGCCCGCCCAGGATGAGCGGGGCGCTGGCGCCGCTGTACAGGTTGGGGGCGGCGGCCGCGGCCGTGGCGCTGCTGCTGAGGTTGAGGTCGGACGCGGTGGGCATCACGGCGGCGGCGCGGCCGCCGTCGGCTTCGGCGCCGTGGTCGTACAGGAGGCCCCTGAACAGGTGCCCGTTGATGGTCATCGCCGCCTGGTACGCGACCTCGCCGTTGCCACGGTCGCCGCCGTCGTCCACGGACGTCACCCGCACGCACCGGAACACCGCCGGCCCGCGCACCTGCCGCGGCAGGCTGTCCTTGAACGACGCGTCTGCGGAGGGCGAGGAAATCAATGGCTGAGTGATCGTTCTTGGACATTATTGCCGCTGTGCAATTGTGCGTATCCCATGGATTGCCAGAATGCGTTGGTTACCTTGGTGGCTCGAGGAGGTGTCGAAGCTGCGAGGCGTGGTGGCGTTGGAGGTGGAGGCGCGAGAATTGGTGGTTGCCGTCGTGGCGGTCGGGCACGCGAGGCGGGGTTTCTTGGCCGTGGCGGGCGTGGGAGGAGGGGAGGCGCCGGCGATCTGCAGGCGCTCCCGGCGGCGCGCGGCGGGCACCCAGGTGCTCCTGACATGGGTGTCGCACTCGAAGCCGCGGCTGTTGCAGCACGTGCGGCAACGGCTGTGCGCGCAGCCCTTCTTCGCCTGGTTGCCGCAGTCCTGGCACGTCGCGCCGCCGGACCCAGGGGACCTGGACCCGGACCCGCCGCGGCCCTGGTCCATCATGGCGAGGGCCTTCTTGCCTGGGGACGACCCAATCCCATCCGCGGCCGCCGGCTCCTGGTGCCAGAACTGGATGGCGCCAGCGGACGGCTTGCTGTTGCCGGCGGCGGCGGCGGCGGCTTCGGCGTCGACGAGGGTGCGCTGCGACTGCGACGCGGTGATGAGCGGGAGCACGGGGTCATCGGCGTTGGCCGCCCTCTGCTGGTGGTGGTGGAACGAGCCCGCAGGCGTGACGACGAGCATCCCGACGTCACCGGTGGCGCCTACCGGCCCGTAGCCGAGCACTGCCGCAGCCGCCGCCGCGGAGGCGGCCTGGTGGCGCGACGCCGCAGGCCCCCAGAGCCCTGCCGCCAGGGCTGCACCAGCGCCAGATGAGGCGGAGACGGCGCCGGCATTGAAACTCAGCGAGAGATCGTCCCCGCGGCCGGCGCCAGCGCCGGCGGGTGACGGCAGCCAGCTCGCGATCGCCGTGGTGTCCGACGGGAAGCGCCGACCCGACGACGACGCCACGCTTGCCGACCCGTTTAGAGCGGAGCGGATGAGCTGACCAGACAGGATGGCACAGTGGACCGTCGGTCTAGGCTACGCGAAAGGAGAGAGCTTTCGTAAGCTAGAAAGCGCAAGAACCACAAGGTGCTCTACCTCTGCTTGGATTAGAGGCTACGAGTACACTACACTACCCTTTCTGCCTCCCTCGCATCACCTCCACTATAAAAGAATCTCCGTCTAGTAGTTGCGGGAGCACTCAAAGGACCTAGTCCCTAGCCTAGAGGCTACATCTAGACCCCTAGCTAGCTAGGGCCTAGGCGCTTCGTCTCACTCCTCTCTCTACGCGCGGTCGGCTGCTTAATTGGAGTACTTTCCTCTGTCCTTTTCTCCCTTGCTTTTCCATAAATTAGGAGAGAAAGGCCATCAACGAAGGGAAGGCCGGAAGGGCAGGGAAGGACCGGACGAGAGGGATGGGATGGGAGGGAGATCGAATCGTCCGCGTGACCGGCTCTGAGAAATTCCTCTGCCGTGGCCCTGGATCGATCGCCACCAGGCCTCTGCCCTTTGGGCAGCAGGCAGCGGTGGCGTAGGACTGGTAAAAATCAAGGTGCGACAACGCTTGATTATTGACATAAAAATTGAAAAGTAACACGTAAAGTAATTTGAACAAAAAGAGACAGAGATACGGGCAGCTGCCACACACCTTGCCTACCGAGTCCTCGGCCAGACTGGCTCGCTGCCCTCTGCCTCTGCTGCCGCTGCCTGCAGGGCAGGTGCAGGCCCCGTCCAGGCGTGCAGCGCGATGCCGCTGGCTGGACTGCTCTGGTGCTGCCTGCCGCGCTCTACAACGGCAGTAGTTGCCGCCTAGATCGGCGGCAGCGCGCGCACCGCGCTGGCGAGCTGATCCGTCTTTTGCAACCCGGAGTGCAGTGGTTGCCGCCGGAAAATGAGAGCATTTCGTTTGTATTTAAAAAATTATCTAAATTTTAATTAATTAGGTTTAAAATATTTATCTTATAAAATATAATAAATTATATAATTAGTTTTTAATTTTTATATTTAATACTTTATATATATATCGATTATTTTAATACGACGAAGAATATAAATTCTTCTTAATATATTTAGTGGCTAAATTCGATGATTCAACGATGCCGGAGATGCAACACGACGGGGTCGCTGCCGGATGCTGCTGCGGTTAATGGCGCGGCAGGGTGGGTCCTTCTCTTTTCCACTGGCTCGCCGGCAGGGATAGGGGCTAGGCTAGGGCTGGGCTAGCTATCCGAACTGTATGCGGCTATGGGCTATGGCTGCCACTACTAGTAGGATAGGAATAGGATGCTAGGCGGGGTCTTTGCAGGTACCACCAGTACTCCCAGAGTACCAAGAAACTGTAATTCTTGTTTTTGCTATAAGTCAATGAACTGTAATTCTTGTTTTTGCTATAAGTCAATGAACTGTAATTCTTGTTTTTGCTAGAAGTCAATGAACTTGATTTTAATCAAATTTATATAAAAGGTTAACTTCTGCTCATTCCATCTCAAAAAAATACAATTCTAGGTATAAATATGAACAATTTACTCGTCTACACTTTTCATGACAAAGGAAGTACTAGCTGACTTGTTCAGATTTTTCACTCTTTGAGAGAGACTCACATCGTCCCCTAAGAATTTTTTAACGAGTTAAATGCTTTTGAGTCTGAAATTTTAACTTAATTATAATAGATACAGTTTCCCGTAGGGCCGGTTTAGATCAAAGAAATATGAAACGCAGAAAAGGTATAAAACGCTTGAATAAGAAAGTGTAGTGGAGTGTTAGAACATAGGAATGGAAAAATATAGGAACCTATGATAATAGACATTTGGAACGCAGGAATGTGTGTAACTAGTGATTTGAACAGTAAAAATGATATTACAGTATTAATTAAGACCACAAGTCAATACCCGGAACTGGAGGACGAGCAAGCGCAGGAGGACTAGTAACATCATCACATCTCTCAAATCAAATTGCCGGTGTATCGATCGACCATGTATGTACGGCTATCGCGTCTATCAACTTTGGCTCCTTTCTTTAAGTCCATGTCAATAATTGTTTGGTTAAAGTTTTCACTTCGGTTAATCTACCTGTCCCGTTCACGCAGTCGTCAGCAGAATGGTGTTCGTCCATTTGCTCATACGGAGTAGTTCAATAGGAGAATTCAGAATGGACAGGGAGGGTGGAGTCAAGACACTAGAGACTAGACCCGACAAAGTGACTATTCAAGTACTTTGTTGGTTTTTAATAACATGTTGTATTAGATTTGTACGAAGTCAAAAATCTGTGCCTTGATCATCGATTTTTGAAAAAATATAGATTCATGACATAAGATTATGTTTAGATTCACTATAAGAAATAATACTTTCATAATATAATTCATATATGATGTCAAAGTATAAATATATTCACAATTCCAATTCATCAGTCGCTTGTTGCGTTTAAGCAACGGACAATGTCTGTTGGTGGCTGGTATCTGCACAAAGATTGTCGATGTTGGATGTGAATCTAAGGGCTAGTACCTATCGCCGGGAAAGAAGCAATATTTTGAGCACATAGATATGGTCAAATATAGTAACGATTGACTTAGGACAAAGCTAACGAGACATGTAAAAAGAACATAGGGAGTATCAAGTCAAGCTCATAGATGTTATACCTCTTTTTATTGTTGTCGTGGTTTGATACCGTCTCTGTATTATTTTCTATTTGTATCAATTTTAATAATCCCGCAATAGTTTTGAAAGTTTAATTAGATCTATGGATCCTGTTAATGCCATATCCTTCCTTTCATCTTGCATGCAATTTTACTATATATTTTCAAGAGAAGGGTACGTCTTGCCTTACAGGATGCATGCTGTTTGATTTGATTGGAAAATGAGTTCCAACAGGTGTGCTATCTAGTTTGTTAAAATAGCAAGTTGGGTATTTTCTGAGATTTCGCTCGTGATATAAAGCATGCATGTACTGCTCGTCATCTAGTTTTACAAGATAGCCAAACTGTTGTAGATTTTTCTATTTTTTAGCACTTTTTTATTTTCCACAATGGCTAAAATAAGTAATTTGGTTATTTAGTTTTACAGGATCTGTTGGAGTTGCTCTATCGAGGGCAACGAGTTGGTTTAGCATGGGTTGAAACTTAAACATGTTTTGCACCCATATGAGGAGATGGTTGCATGGTGCGGGTTTACCAAATTTGCACAATGGATTTGGTTCGGTGCCAATCAGTCTACGGCTAGTGGAAATACTAGCTAATTTCAGATGATTCGATAAGCTAAAATAAGCTAGAAATAAGACAAGTAAACACGGATCACAGCCCCTTTGGCAGGCTCATGAATTTGCTCCTGGGATAAACGCTGACCTGAAATCTTCGCAGTGCCAAGGGTCATTACTTGCATTGTTGGGGGAAAGCGCTCGCTCATACTAGTATTCAATTGGCAGGAATAGAAGAAACTATTGCAATTTTTTTTTCTGCGTGCGGCAGCGTGCAACTGCAGCCTACTAGCAGGCTGGCCGTTGGCGCCGCAGCGCGTGGGGCCGTCCCGCGTCCGCCGTCCGCCGTCCGCCATCCGCCAGCACAGGCCGGGGCCGGCCTCCGTAAATCTAGCTAGCCAGGGCGTCCAGGCCTGGAGCAATGCGCGCTGCGCGGCCGCTGCATGCAGGTCACAGATCACTCGATCGGCTTCTCCTTCTCCAGCGCTCCATTTATGTCGCGCTGTCCCACTCCAGCTGCTGTGCAGTGCAGCGTGCCAGTGGATTCGATTTCGAGCTGCTGCTTCTGTTTCTCCTCGGTTCTCCATGCGCACAGCCTTTCCTTCCACGCCGAGCAGCCTTTCCTGGAGCGCCGCGCCCGTCAGGTTTCAGGCGGCGGCTGCCGGCTGGCGCTTCGCTCGATCGAGGGTCGGTATCACGAGCTGTCCGGCCACGCGAGTAGGAGTACTGTCGACCTGCGAGTCTGCGACCGACCACCACGCGTTTCACGGAGACGGGCGCTGGCCGGCCGGCCGGCCGGAGGATGGATGCGCGCCGCCAGCAACGGCTGTCGGCTGGCACCACCGGGGCGAGGCAATGCATTGCAAATTTGCAATGGATGGGAATGGGAATGGGACGGCGGTGGCACGGTCAAAAGCTGCAGGTTGAGGGCCATTGCCGTGTGCCGCGCTGCCGGCATGGTTTTCCTCCCAGCTTAATTGCACCATGGAATCACCGTTTCCAACTATTTTCATTTATATACCATAAATATTAATGTTTTAATATATATTTTATTGAAGTTGTTTATCGGAAGCAGAAAGGACGTATATTTTGGATGATAGTATCGACCCAGTCGCTCACTAATTGATTTTTACGGTGTTTTTTTATCAATTTTAGCTTTATCTATAGAATCCTTAGAATGGGATTCCAACTCAGCACCTTTTGTTTTGGGATTTTGAGAAGAGTTGCTCTTTGGAGTAGGCCTAAAATAAACGAGACTGAGTGACTAATTATTGACTAGGAAAGACTAATATGACTCATTTTCCTATTAAATATATTTATTTGAAGAGACAAAGGTTGATATTATTGTTTTCATATTTCTAGTTAATTTTTTTAAGAAAATATTAATTTCTCATAAAACAAGACGTGCAGTCCCTCAGTCCCAAATTAAGGAATTTTATGCCACAAGCTAACTTAATTTGTAGAAAAAAAAATATGTAATATTTATATCTCTAAATAAATTTGTTAAAAAAATATACTAATTATTTAGCATAAATATCAATATATTTTGATATATAATTAATTAAAGTTGTTTTTTGAAAAGCGAAAATAACAATTATTTTGGAACCAAGGGAGTATGTATTTTGGGAGATGGATAGACCACTGCGTGACTCCCGCAAATGAATGGGCGCGTTAGGAAACGAAGAGTCAGGGGTAATCATGTCCAAAACCGGGTTACCACGTTAGAGCAACTACACAAGAATTGGTAAAAGCAAATGGCTAAATCTATGATTTAGTCAATGACATTGTTTGGCTGGTCCAAGACTAGACTGATTTTGGCTGGTCTGATATTTGGCAGGTTTTGGCTGATCAACAGCCAACCAGATTTCAGCCATATTCAAATTTAAAGAGGGAGTTGGTGAAATATGCTAATCGAACGGCTAGGCTGAAAGCCCATTAGCTTTCACCCGAAATTAGTCTAGCCCCAGACATGTGGCCAACATCTAAAGTAGATAAAAAAACAAAAAATCCCAACGGCCTTCTAGGATGGTAAGGCTAGATAGTTAGCGGCACATACAACTTATATTTAGCATATAAGATTTTAGAAATATTCAGTTTACTATTTTACAATACAAGATAACAAAAATGTTAGAGGTTAATTTTTGTAAAGGAAATTATAAAAATAATCTATATAACAAGGATATCACATCTCATTGACGTTGCTCCAAAGCCGACTTCATTTGCGCAAATGACCCCGCACCCTTAAACGACTTTATTTACGGATATGGACGTGTATTGGGAACAATAGAACTTGTATCGTGAATTGAGAGGATAAGTGTTGAGCAATTGCAATATTTGACCCAGTGTTTGTGCGTAATTTTAGACTTAAAACACTTGGTAAGCCTCTCGAGATATAACCTCGTGCACTCCGATTCTCTCCGCATTCTCTCTCTCTTTCTCTTTTCTTAACACTTGTTTAGATACCAAAGTTGATACATCAATTTTGTATAGTAAATTCTGTTAAACACTATAGTAATTTTGTTTTTATTTGATAATAATTTTTTAAATATTAATTAATTAAGTTTAAAATATTCGTCTCGCAAAGTATAATAAAACTGTATAATTAGTTTTTTATTTCATCTATATTTAGTATTCCATACATGTGTCGATATTTTAATATGACGAGAAATTTTTTTTTTATAGTAAAATTTAGGGTAAAATCTGAAATATAAAGGCCTTAATTTCCATTTATTCTTTATATCGCTGTAACGGGCGCCTCTCGTAATAACCCTTCGTTCGCTCGGACTCTCGAGGCGACGGAGTCGGCCAGACGCTCGACCGCCGCCGTCCGGGGTTCGGCAACTCCGGCGCCGGTCAACCTGCCACCGACAGCCCATTCCCGCTGCGACACCCGCCGCAGGCCCCCAACTCTAGCAGTCTAGCCTCGTCCTGCTACTCCTCTAGCCCGCCATCCGCTGCTGCTGCCTCGGCGGCGGCGACCTGGCCGTGCGCCACGCGCGCCACTCCGTAGTCTCCGCCACGTACTGCGCCAGCGCCACGCCACCCCTCTCCACCGCGTCGCAGCAATGCCGCCGACGAAGCGAAAGCGGAAGGCGCCGCCGCCGGAGCCACGGCGGCGCTCGTCGTCCCTCCTGGAGTTCCGTGCCCCGGTGGACGGCGCGTGGTACGACGCGCGCGTGGCAGTGCAGTGCGGCGCGCTGCGGGTCATGTACGAGCAGTTCCTAGAGGAGCTGGACGAGTGGTACGACCCCGCGGAGCTCGCCTCCGCCTCCGCCTCCGCGCGCGACGTGGCCGCGCTCCGCGCCAGGTTCCGTGTGCGGTCCAAGCCCTTGGAAGACACCCAGTGCCGCGATCTCCGAGCCGGCGCGCTGCTCTGCGTCTCCTGCGCGCTCGACGGCGGCGACCTCAAGTTCTACGACGCCGTCCTCGAGTCCGTACGTTCCTTGCACCCTTACACAATGCTCGTTATTTTATACGGAGTATCTTGTTTGGTGTTTGTTGAGACCGTGAACGCTGGACACGCTGATGCAGGTATTGCCGGCGGCTCACGAGATCGTTGACGGCAAGGAGCGGTGCGCGTGCCGTTTCGCGGTGCGGTGGTCGGAGGGACCGCGCGCCGGGAGCAGGGAGGAGGTCGGCGTTGAGCGGATTTGCTGCGTGCAGCCCTCGCCGGTGCAAGACCCGGTGCTTCTCGAGTTCCTGGACGGCGTGACCAAGCTGCTCGGCAACGTCAACGAGGAAACGGTGGCTCAGGAGATCCGCGCCGTGCCGGCAGCCGAAGGCGGCGTTCCTGCAAACGAGCCAGCGCCAGCGCCAGCGCCACCCGGATTTAAATTTGGGTCCGGGAAGTAGGTAAGCAGCAAGCAGTTTGATGTGCATGGTTGGTTCTGAGGCTGGCCATTGGGTACCTCTGATTTTGTGTTGCTTCAACAAATCTGATCATGAAGTGATCTTGTTTTTTTCTATTTCTAACCCTGATAAAACCTCCCAAAAGCGACTTACAGAACAAATCTGATCACGAAAGGAGCCAAGGAGGAATAGTTAGGAGGAGATGGAACGTTGGTGATCTGAAATAGCTGTAGTCTCTTCTGGGAAGCACCCTCAGTGTTCCTTTTCGCTTTTCTTTTGCTGTTGCCTGAGGTCGAGTTGTGTCTGCGTGCTCGGCTGGAATCCCCTGCATAAACTCTGTTACCTGTCAGCTTTCAATAGAAGCTAGGCTCGTTTGCCCTTGGTCTAAAAAAAAGGTTTGCCCAGTAATATACTTATATACTAATACTAATGTTTCGTTCGTTGATCATGGTTACCGTGTCATCCTGTAAGTCCTGCTTATCTGATGAACACAACCTTGGAAATGTCTAGAACATAATACAGCGAAAGCACAAATGAAAAAGAAAAACATTTTTTCTATCGCACGCATTAGACCATAATGCACAGCAGACAAAAAATCTATAGGATCAACAAGTTTTTTCATCAATGAAGACCATATGTTCGCAAACTAGCAAGAGTGCCTGATAACGAAATGGAATTCCAATGGATAGAATGTTCAACTACCCAGAGCATGCATTAAGTTTCATCAGGATTACTTCTACTATACCGCACAATAAGCATAAAACCCTCTTATGAAGCATCCTGAAGACTGGAGTATAATCCCCAAAAGGACAGCATAATGGAGTAGTGTCTGAGTTTAATCATACAACATGGCTGGACTGGAGAATCTAATAAAGCCATTTGCGGCAATCAGATGCACCGCAGTGGCAAGCCAGCTTCACGATATTGCCATCTGCCCCAGTGACACTGTCCAGCCGATAGCCGTAGTCGTATGAGAGCTCCTGCAACATTTAATCTTGGTAAAAACTGGGGAAAATGAATACATTACATCCGCAAATCATTTTATTTGGCCAAAGTCAACTAACAACAGGAAAGATAGAAGGCATATTATGGTACACCAGTTGCACAAATGATACATGATCATATGTTTTTCAATTCACTATGGTTTAGGTGAGACAATCGTGCAAGTTCAAGGACCTATTAAAGGAAATTTTAAGTTCAAAGGGCATGGTCATGAAACAATCTTGCAAGTTTTAGGGCATTCAGTGCATTATTTTTTTAAAAAATAAAACAACTACTACCTAACATATAATGAACCTAAGCCTAGCCCAGTTTAGTTTAGGGTGTACATGATGTACGTCCATACCAGTAGACTGAAGTCCTTGTTGAGCTGAATTTAGGTACCAATTTTGTTCTTAATGTACAGCCACTATTTTCTCCTAGGTTCGTCTAAATTTTCTTTTTCTTTAAACATAACTGCATCTTATGTGTTTGTTTGGTATACAACTCCAGCTCTAAGAATTTCTAAAGATAGGGATAGGGCCGGAGCTCAGGGCACATTAAAAGTGTTTTGTTAAACAAGTTTAATCCTATTTTGGACTTAGTCTAGACCATTTAATTTTATCTCCATGGATCTTGGAGGTAGAGTGATGCCCAACAGGCCTAATATATGAGTGCAACTGCATTATCTTTTGGTAGCCAAGAAACAACATGGTTGGACAGAACATAACGTAACATGGAAATAAATGAATCAATCATTATAAAATGATTAATACTTTTAAGTCAAATTACTAAATGCTGTCGCTTCAACATGTATGCTGTAATCCCAACTAAATTTCTAGATAAACATGTTTTGGCATTTTCACCAAAAAGGGAGAAAATAGTGATGAAGGCTTACCTGAAGCGGGGGTATGGTATCAGCAGCAAAAAGCATAACTTTTGCTAGCTTGATGTCGCTATGTGAGCTCAACACACACTGGATGAAAAGATTGGGCTGGCAACTGTGATTTATGAACCTTGCAATGTTGCCAACAGAACCAGCATCAATGCAATATTCAGGTGTTCGAGATGCCAACTCCGAGTCATGCTCAGAATGAAGTGATGCCATGTGCAGTTCTGAGCCAGCCCTTTGCTGTAAAAAAAAACAATTAAACATCATTGTGACTTATCTCTCTAGTACAATGAAACACAGCTCTCCTGTGTTTTCGGAAAAAAAACCAGCATTATAACTATACGTGTTCAGACACAACATGGCATTTCGACAAGGGGAAAGAATGACAGTGTTTTTCTTTTATAATAAAAATAGTGACAATTTCAAGCAGGAACAGAGCAGCTCAGCATTTTTTCTACTATTTCTGCTGCTTCGTCGATATCAGTGAATAAAAGTTACTTGTGAAGCAACCTAAATCAATAACACAAGACCAGGCAGTCTTGTGCTATCACAAAGTATCAATGGCTCTTTTAAGAGTTAAGGTTTGTCCAAAAGATGAGAATCAACGTTAGAATGGTTTCACTTCCAAAAGAAAATCCACCACAAAAAAAAGGGTCCAATAGAATAGTTCCATTTAACCAGCAAACAAAGAAAACATCCAAGACCTCTCTTCCATCCAGCCCTTCCATTGTTTGAAGACAATCTATATCAAATATGTAGTTGTTCTCCAACAATCCTTCAACTTCTGTAGTCCTCCTTAATACCCCAGTGTACTCACAAATTAAGGCCCCAGGAAGAATAGTGTCCCAGGTCCTAACACCGCAACCTTTAGATTTTGTCTTGAATACCTGGATCCACAATTCAATAAACATTGTAAAGAAAAATGAAGCATGATAACAAACACAAAAGACTACAGAAAATAATAACCTCCAGGTGATAATTCAATCCCTGCTGGGAGGTTCTGTTAACACAGGTGCAGTCACAGCTACAAGCAGTACCACACTCATGCACAACAGCCTTTGGCTCCACTAACCTGAATGTTAACCAAATGGTAAAAATTTAGAGTAAAATACATGAAAGTGTAAAAAGAAAACTTAATATCCAATTAGGCACTACCCCCACCCAAAAAAAAAAATTAAAAACGCTCCACCCACATCTCAACGCCCGCCCACGGCCCGACCACCCGCAGAAAATGTTTCGAGTCACCAACATGTTCCCAGCCAGCAGGAAATCTCACCTTCCAATGCTATTATGTTTAGAACCATTGCGCTTAGAACTTTTCCTTTGCGTGGATACATAAGGTAGATCAGAACCGTTGCGCTTAGCACACGAGCAGTTTTCAGAGCTAGAGCAATCTCCACTGCAATCACAACTGTATCTATCAATCGGTATCTTGATATCTTTTGGAATCTGTAGCGACTTAGAGTATACAAAACCTACAATGTGTGAAACAAACGAAATAGATCAAACTTTGTTCATTAATTCTCAACATTTTTTTTACAGACAAGCAACACTTATTACTCAAAATCAAAGTGATAGTAAAAGAAAACAAAAGATCGAATAGAATAAAAAATTAAAAGAAGCAATCAGTCTTCCAACACAAGCAGCAGAAAATAAGGACAATTGCATAACTCAAATAATGAATGAAGTTCAAAAAATGTGCAGCAGAGCTAATAACAGTGTGTAAGAAGTTTCCTTTAAGGTATGTAGCATACCAGATGGAGGAATAGGAGGATTATCAACTAAATTTGTAGCAGGAATCCGAAAGTTCTCCTGAGCATTTGAAATGTCTTCACAAACCAACCTATTATAAACAATAAAATGAGAGAAATTTAAAACTCAAAACAAAACACAAAACATCGATCATTGAGTAGTAAAGACTGCAAAATTGATATGATGAGTTGAGTAATGCACCCAGGCAATTCAGATATTGGCATGGGAACATCTCCATGGGCAAATAGCACCTACATGCATATGTATTTAAAAGAATATGAAAGCAAAAAATATATAGATAGATAGAATAGAATAAAAGCATAATGTCAAAGCAAACTCAGTGGAACAGAAATCAGTGCTTACAAATGCTGCACTGAAATTTGAAACATTGGTACAGTAAACAATAATCCACACTGGATATTATAATCTATATGAATTGTAGAGGGATCTTCTAACAAGGCTGTAATCCCTTAGCTGAACTTTTTCTCGAAAAACAAACCGGCAGGAGAGCTGCCCCAACAGAATTACTATCATGGATAGCTAGTGTGTTACTGAAAAATTTACTAAAATATCATTTGAAACAATGAATACAAATTTGGACAATAATCTGGAGCAAAACAGAATATCTGAACAAAGGCACAGTAAGCAATGAATGTGAAACAATGTTGACCGCGGGTCCTAAAGCATGAAGTAGCCTCCTGATTCCCCTAGAGTAGACAATTGCCAACTCATATTTTTCATTCAGTTCTATGTACACTTGTAAACATGATTTAAAAAAACTTTCGCAATCTCAAAAATAGCATGAGTGATTCTACTACTCCATTTCAAATATGGGTGACGTTAGCTTTGTCATAAGTCAAACTTTTTCTAACTTTGATCAAGAAACTGGGAAAACATATTAACATCGATAAGTACAGTAAATACATTATTAAGACATTTCATTTCATGGATAATTTGATGAAACTAATTTGATGTTGTAGATGTTGGTGCATTTTTTATGACCTTAGTAAAAGTTAGAGAAGACTTTGGATAAAGCTAAAGTATTTAATTCAGACCGGAGGGAGTATATTCTAATCAAATTTAGCTGTTTATATGCCCTCCATTCCAAAATGTATGTTCTTTTAATTTTGCCCTATGTCAAACTTCTCTAATTTTGACTAAGTTTGTAGAAAAATACACCAACATATACAACATCAAATTAATTTCATTCTACCATGAAATAACTTGATAGTGCATTAATTTGGTATTTTAGCTGTTAATGTATTTTTCTATTAACTTAGTCAAAATTAGATAAGTTTGGCTTAGGACAAAGTTCAAACGACCTACATTTTGGAATGGAGGACACAACAATTCACGGTTTACTAGATGGTTGCAACCAAGATCTTCAACTCAATTCTAGTCAATACAATCTACACTGTGATGCTGATACAAATATTAATGCAACAAGAAACCATGGGCTGAAATTAAGATTTGCTGTAAATACCTGAGAAGTTGTTAAAGGTGGTTGGCCTTCAAGACGTTTCAATCTATATTTGAAAACCAAATGTCCTTGCACTCCTTTTTCTTGAGAGTAGTCTACAACCTATCATAACATTGAAAGTGAACAATAAGTCATTCTCAAGGATCACACAGAATCAGTAAACATATGCGTGATACAAAAAACATGCGTGATACAAAAAACATTATGGATTTGCTTGTTTCAATAAGTAATGCGTTAGTTTAATCACCTACATATTTTTTTTAGTCACCTTCAGATTGATATCCAAACTTTTTGTTCAGAAAAATATTATTGCCTCCAAATTGTAATTCCGTTCTAGGGTTTTCCTAAGTCAAACTTATGCGAAAGGGCCTCTAGCTCAGTTGGTTAGGTGGTCTGAATAACACTGCTCAGATCCTGAGTTCGACTCCGAATGGGAGAGTTAAAAAAAACTCTTCATCTGGCCCACGCCAAGCACAGGTCACATGGGCTACGATGCACTGTGTGTAGATGGGGCAAGGGTTCGGGGGTTTTCACGACCTACTTGAGAAGGTCTCCTTAATGCAATGCCTGGGGCCATCTTACCCCCTGCAGGTCGAGTTTCTAAGTCAAACATATCTAACTTTGACGAAGTTTACTAAACAATGCACAAACATCTACAACATCAAACTAGATTCATTAGATACACCATGACATATATTTTGATAGTATTTTCGTTTGATTTTATAGATGTTAATATATTTTTCTATAAACTTGGTCAAAGTTAGACAAGTTTGACTTTGAGCAAAGCTAAAAGACTTATAATTTGGAACGATGGAGTACTATCTAAAATTTTAGTTTAAGAAATAAGATTAATATGTAAGCTTAATGTAAGAAATTGTTGGATGAAGATGCAAATATTTCATGATAAAACAAAATAGAATGGCCAGCTTAGAGAGCCAGTTTAAATTATAAAAATAAACACTTAGCATTAGACAAATATGCTCCAATGAGATCATTTGGGAGATGAAACCTTATACAACCCATCATATGTGTAAATTCTTTCAGAATAGCTGTTCTTTTCAGTATGTCCACGAATAACTCGTACAGGGTTCCCGCTGTCCTTGCTGTTCTGCAGGGTCAACAAAAAAGGTTGTTGTGGACAATTAAAAGCCCAATATTTACAAATTTGGAGAGAGAGAGAGAGAGAGAGAGCGAGGGAGAGAGAGTTTAAGGGAGGTTTTGGCTTGTGGAACGGCCTCATTCCAGATGAGGTGGTGGGTCATGAGCTCACTCCATGATTCTGGTGGAATGACCATATTCCTCATGCTTGTATTAATTATTTGCTTTTGAGGGATGAGGTGATAATGGATCAATTCATTCCATTCCACAAACAAAATAGAAAAGTGAAGAGTGAGAAGATTATAGACCACCCGTTCCTCAAACAAAACACTCCATACGAAACATGGCTCTAGAACAAATTTATAACATAGGAACATCATATCACGTCCCACTTGGGTAATCAACTAACTATTTAAGGATAAATAGTTCACTAAAGAGAAGATAGAACCATAGAAAATGAAGTTTCTAATTCAGCTTAGAAAAAATAATGAATTTCAAGCATTGTAGTATGATTTGAACACTACAAAAAAGCAAAGGGAGAGAGAAAAAAGTTTTGGATATATCCATTTCGATTGAATTGCAAATATATTAACGGTATAATCAATTCAATTCTGAATTGCAATAAGCGAGCGGGGTGTCTCATCATGCATTTTACTTATTATATAAAAAGATCAAAGGTACCATTAAGAACAAACCTTCAATGCCAAATTTCCACGGACCAATTTTTGCTCAGCTTTCTGGCGGCGGTTGCCAAGCCAATTGTTCCCAGCTTGGCCAGTGTATATAATTTTGTCTGCGTTATCAACATCATCTTCATATGCCCCCGACATCACAATGCAGATTGCAAGTGGGAACGTAAAGTTTTCGCACCCTTTCTACATAATCAAGTGAAAACACTATTATGTAAAGTGTAAATAAAACTTTCTTATGGTAAAGCTGTAGAAACATAAATGTAGTCACTTACATCTCATATGAATGAATCAACGTGAAAAGATAAGTTATAAATAGTTTTTATAAACTCATAGTTTAACATGAACTTGCTCAAAAAACATAACTAAGAGTCTGTTTGGCAGAGCTCCAGCTTCTAGCCCTGCAATACATCTGGAAAAAGCATTTAACCTCTTTCCTTTGTATTTCTCTCTTCTTCTTAATAAAATGGCATACAGTTCTCCTGTGTAGTTTGAGAAGAAAAAGAAACTGGCATCCAAGTTCGCGCCAACGAGGACTTGGACTGGGGAGGTCTAGGTATACATCCACACCCTGAAGCAACAGAACTAAGCTTGGTTCCTATAATTAACCTACTGTTCCTTCTAATATGTAATTAATCAAGTACATACTGAAGCAGTCTATCTGCGGATATCAAATTTCACAAGTGCCATTGAACTGATTTCAACTCTTATATAATAACAGCGTACGGTGTAACTATCAATATCATGATTTGTTATATATATGCAGCTAGTATGAATATTCATTCAACTAAATTTACCTTGTCTCGGTATTCCATACCCATATAATCTATACCCTTCATCCAATGGCTGTGAATGCCTAGGGCAACCATCTCAGCACGTGAGTAGAATTGATCCCCAACTTCAGTCCCTATTAAAAATGGAGATAGTTACAACCTTTACCTTGTATAATTAATTGGTATAAGACAAGTACCAATACAAACAAAAACTATTTCATGTTTCTGTAATAATGTATTTCTTATTTGAAAATGAAAGATACACTAACCAGGAAGATGCCCTATCCTTTTATCTTGATAAAGTACGGCGCCATCTTTATGCATCTGTTTTTATTTTTAGGAATATCATTAATCAACAGATTACAGATGAATAAAATTAATTCTGAAAAACATCATTCATAGGAACATGCCTTTGTTAATGCCTTCAAATCAGGTCGTTGTGATGGCCGTTTTGCTTCCTGGTGGCCTCTATTCTGTTGGTTTTTACGATTATGCGTTCAAAAGATGAAAAATAAATTTAGTACATAGCATTTCCAAGCCCATGAGAACAGTATCATGTTGCAAAACTGATAAAACAAACAATGGCTGTATGTATGCACCTTCGGTTTACGGCCTCTAGTACTTCCACTTCGACCTCTTTTGACATGTTGCTTAGGCTTGGTTTTCCCATATTTAACAGGCATCTACATTTTGACATGTAAAAAAACATATTGAAATCTTCTACAGCAATTAAGGACTAAATACTAAAATAACTAGTACTAGATACAAAGTAAAAAAAAATTACCAAGTTTCAAAATCAAGGCATGCTAGTAAGGTGCATATAGAGAAACAAACAAGTAACTATGAGACATCCACCTAGTGTGTTTGTATATGTTGTTAGTCTATTCAACAGAAAAGACTACAGGCATACAGAAAATAAACAGATGCATCAATGAAACTAATCAAAGAAAAAGCCGATAGAACAAACAACAATATGTTATTTGATCCATGCATATGGTATTATCTCCAGAAAAAATACATTCAAGTTAAGTCTCAGGCATCCTAGAAAATAAACAAGTTAAGTAACTATGAGTATTTGCTTGAAGTAGGTGGAGATTCTTCTATAGTTCAGTCCATTCTATGTGTGGTGAGTTAGTTTCAGTTGTGGCCATCAACTGTGTGCCTTTTGTAAAGCTAGTGTCCCCAGTTGATACTGGGGATAATTAGCCTTGAATCTAGAAAAAAAATGTTTCAGGTATACAGAAATAAACATATGCATCTAAGAAACCCTTCAGAAACAAAGACCTATGTAGAACAAATTACAATACTTAATTCATTGAATTACATGTAGGTGCACACAACATATTTTTGAATGAAGATATGCTCAAGTTAAAAGATCACAAAATAAAAACACTTAGCATTTGTTTGGATGGGCAAATTAGAGAGGGTACACTTGCCTTATAGGTGCATAGACATGTGTTTTAGGGGTGCATATACTGCAAAATTATAACTAAATCAAGCGTTATTATTATTTATTTATTTATTTGTGCCCCCCCCCCTCCCCCAACCCACAATATAGCTTCGCCCATAGACCATATGAAGAATGGGTATCATACTATGATCAGTCTATTTTGTTAGCATGTAGAGTCAGCACAAGCAACATATGATTCATTACGTTTTTTGCACATAGCCAGTACAGTCTTTTTTTCTCACAACAAAACAGCATCAGTCAGCTTATCAGCCGTAGAAAATCATCAGCCGAACAACCCAAGATAAGTAGATGCAGCACATGTAAGAAACCAAGTAATTGTAAGTTTAAACCACCGTGTTCCTAGGTGTTGAAGTGTAAGTTAATATTCCACTTTTCCCTACCAAACAAGCTTTTTTTAAGGTCAACTAACCAGCGCATTGCAGTTCAATGTAGTACCAGAGCCAAAGGTTTCAGGTTCAAATCCTAGCTCGCACAACTTAAATAATGAATTGCAACCTACTCCTATTTTCTCACTGAGGTGAGGATGCACATGAGGGGAGTATTCCTTGAGTTATAAGTACATTGGCATCTTTTCCCATAAGTTTAATTAGTTAGGACCAACTGGCCGGCCCATAGTAGCTCAATATCAAACACAGTGGCTGCTATAATAGTACAGTCATTAAGATTTAGGGCCCCTTTGGTACGTAGGAAATTTCACTAAAATCAGTTCATTTTCACAAGAAAAGCATAGGAAACATAGAAAAATCCCGCGTTCCAAAGGCGGCTGCTATAAAAGTACACCACAGTGTCATTAAAACTGTGTGTGTGCGCGGGTGGGTGGGGGATGCAAGATTTCACAATAACTGAGCAAGAATTTCAAAGGAATCTAGCAGGTTATTTCACATGAAAAACACACGAAACAGGATAAATCCTCGCGTTCCAAAGGGGGCTTTGACATGTAACTGTAGTTGAATAACGTGAAAGAACCTGAATGAAAATACACAACCCTCCTTTCTTAACTGTATACCACGAAAAACTGAACAAAAGCACACATATATCACTCATACTCAACCTGTATATTTCGTGCTGAACCTATGGGTCAGATCTTAGTCTGCTGAGACAAAACTGGGTAACATAGCTTGTCTAACAGCCTAATAAATGATTAACAAAACACAACAAACAACCACACACACCTGTCGTTTAAGGGTCCTGCACGCCTCGAGCTCTTGCTTTACAGACTCTGCTCTGCGCTGCTCCTCCTGCATGTGGCACAAACTGTCAGTCTAAAAATAGACAGAATCCAACAGACGATAGATAGAGAACTAACAAATCCCAATTTCAAAAACCAGCCATAGATAGTGAACTAACAAACCCCAATTCCAGAACCAACCTGGCAGACTCCCTCCCGATTTCTTTCTGCATTTCAATGGTAAAACCAGAGTAAAGAGGAAACCTGAACAAAATGAAGGTAATTGGTGCTGAACGCCCGCAGCGTCTTCATGACCCGCAGCCTCGGGTTGTTGCTGCAGACTCCAGCGGCGCCACGCCGCTCGTCGCCGCCGCCTTCCGTGTCTGGCACCTGCACCTCCTCCTCGCCGTCGTCTGCGATCAGAGGAAACACCATTTCCGCTGCCGCTATGCGCGCCGCGGCCTCCTCGCGCTGCAGGATCGGCGGCGTAACCTTGCAAGCCGCCGCCGCCTCCTCCTTCTCGGCGGCGTCCCCGAGCCCCCTCTTCCTGCCGCGCCGGGCCCCCTGCTTGTTCGCCCGGTCGCCAGTACCACCGCCGTCTTTTCTCCAGCGAGCCGCGAGGCACAGGTCGTCCTCCGCGTAGTTGGGGTACCCCTTCTCGGCGTACCGCGCGCTACGCGGGCGCGGCTCGGAGCCGGCGCCGCCGGCGCCCGGAATTACCATGTGGCGGCCGGATCGCGCTAACCTTCTCCTCTCCCCGTGACGATGGGTTTTGCAGAGAGGTGAGCGGCGGAGAGGAAACGGGACGAGACGGCCGAAACGGGTAAAAATGCGAGGGAGTGGTGGTGGGAGGGGAGGCTCTGCCTTTAACCATTTGCGGGAACAAGTGGCGTTTTTACAACGCTGCCCTTGGGAGGCTGATGTGATGCAACCAAAGTTCGAATTCCGAGGTGGGCAAAGTTGCGCCGCACCGCCTCCGCCCTCCGGGCCGCAATGTGCGTTTGTTTCGCTGCCGCACTTATTACGGCGTGCCACCAGCCAGTAGTCGTATTTTACGGCCAGACAATCTCCAATATTTCCAAGAGTTTCCAAAACATTCTCCTAATACAAAATTTTTAGCAAGATTGAAAAAAATCCATCTCCAACAACTTCTAACCCTAACCTCTAATAATCTTTTAGGATACGGCTACGGCTCGCGCCGGGTTTCCCGGTTTGGTCGCTCGGCGGCTACGGCTCGCGCCGGGTTTCCCGGCTGGGTCGCTCGGCTGCCATCGCTGTGCTCGCGTTCCCGTCCAGTGATCTTGTCACATCTAGACGCGTGTGCCAGCCAGCCCCCGGCCATGGACACACAGGGCGGCGCGCCGGCGCATGTAGCTATACAGCGGAGTTACAGAGCTCGACCATCTTTTTCTGCCTAGGCTGGGCTTAGCTTCGTCGTCGGTTCCCTCAACGCCTCCTTATTCACCCGTGCTACCTCACCGACGAGATATACCCACGTGCTCCTCTTCATCCCGTGCTCCTCCACCTGTGTTCTGTCGATCCTCCTCCCAAATCTCGTTGTGCTGCTCCACGGGCTTCTTCCTAGTAGCAGTCCCAGTACTGCTCCTACTCCGAATCTTGTCGGCCCGGCCCTGTATGTGCTACTCGTCCTCGCCCATCTGCGACCAATCCTTAGAGCAGAGGTGCGCCATCCTCGGAGCATTTTCCATGCTTGGATTCTAGATAGCTAAAAGTAGGACATGAAACCAAACACACCCTTAGTACGACCAACTATTCTAAATCTAGACAACCACTTTCTCTACTCAAACCTTTACATCAATGAAATAAAATGCCAACATATCAACAATAATCGTCCATAAGGTGTAGCCCACCACGCTACCTTTGATCAGGCTCATAGCATGAAGTCTCTCCATCATTTTTCATCAAGCCACTTATCAACAACACAAATGAACACTTGGTTTGAACTCTTTTGAATGATATACATAATCCACTTCATGCTATCATGTGGCATTATACCAACATTATTGGTATATCGATTGCAACTTCACTTACTCTTCACCGTTGTCTCAATCCATCAGTGACAAGTCCTTGCTCAAGCTTATTTGCCATGTGCGGTTCATCGTTCCAAAGCCTCCGACTTGCCCTTAATAGTCGTTATCCGGTCCATTGTAGCCAAGCCATATCTCCTGCTCTTCTTTGTCTAGCCACATGACATCCTCATATTAATATATGATAGCATCCCACATAATTAAGAATTGGATCTTCCTATATTTTCTCTTTCTCTTATGTTCTTTGTATTATGCCTATGATGTATCTAGTTCATCATCTAATTAGCTAGTTAATTGTAATTAGTACTTTGCTAGTTTGGTCTTTCCGAAATGGTCTCCACCGACATTTATAATATTTAGGATTAGTTCTCCTGCTATCTTCCTTATCTCCTTTGTCTCTGTTTTTTACTGTAAGTCTTTTAGCCTAAGAATTAGATTGATTAGATGAAAGTTAGAAACCTAGAGCTAATTAATTTGCTCTCTTTTTAAGTATAATATTCAGTGTTGCTTCTTTTTTAGTTTTTAGCTTCCTTTTGTATTGTAACATAAACAATTATTTGATTGTTACGTATAGATCTGTTCTTGTCGATCATGTATATATTTCATCATGCACGATTGTTATCGGTTTGAATAGCCCCCTATATCTAAATAAATTTTGGTTCCACTATTGACAAAGATAACTCTTTGTTGACAAGAAGTGTCTAGGGAGTCATATTGGATGCCAAAGATAAAAGTTGAAGTAAGATGTTGCTATCTCCACTCATAAAAAAATGCAACTATAGAAATTACGCCAGTCAAACTAATTTAAGTTTGATCATATTTATAACATTTGTGTCTTGATTACACTGGAGTATTTTTCATAATTTATGAAATGATACTTATTTGTATCAATGAAATACTAATAATATTTTTATATAGCTTACTGATAACTGTATTTTTTTTACGAAGGTAATCACTAATCTGCCACGCGCCGTCGGCCGTCTCTCTTTCCCGGCCACGATCCAGATCACCGGGTCACCACCACCGACCAACGCCGCGAGGCGTGACTCTACAGTAGCTCTTCTCCACACTCCCCACTCCCGAAAGGCTGAAACCCCGGTCTCCGGCGTTCGGCAATGTCGCTCCACCAGCGGCCGCAGCAGAAGCCGCCGGGCGCGGGCGACTCTCTCCCCGTCTCCTCCCCCACCGCCGCTGCCAGCGCCCCCTCCCGCCCGCACCCCCTCCTCACACTCCCCTACCTCTTCTCCCTCCTTGCGGTTCTCTTCTTCGCCGCCCTCCTCCTCCCCTGGGGCCCGGCAGCGCGCCGTCCTCCCTCGTCCCCGTGGCGCTCCTACACCCTCCAGGAGGCCGCCGCCTTCGCCGCCGCTGCGGGAAACGGCACCGTGCTCCTCGCCGCTGTCTCCGGGCCGTACCTGCCCTTCCTCTCCAACTGGCTCATCAGCGTCCGTCGCGCCGGCCGCGCGGATCAGGTGCTCGTCGTCGCCGAGGACTACGAGACCCTCGACCGCATCAATGCCGCCTGGCCAGGACACGCCGTCCTCGTGCCCCCCGCGCCCGATTCCCAGACCGCCCACAAATTCGGATCCCAGGTGAGGAGGAATCCACCGCTCATACTGTTCGATGAAATGTCTCCATGCGTGACTGTGGCTATCGTTTACGTCTGTTGTGACTACAGGGGTTCTTCAACTTCACCTCGCGCCGGCCACGACACCTGCTGCAGATTCTTGAGCTCGGGTACAGCGTCATGTACAACGATGTCGACATGGTGTGGCTTGCCGATCCGTTCCCTTACCTCGTTGAGAATCACGACGTCTACTTCATGGACGATATGACTCCTGTATGCGTTGTTGCTGCGTTTGCGGTTGGGGGTTTGGTTGGAAGATAGCTTACCGGGGAAGTGTGGATTGCATTGCAGGTGAAACCACTTGATCATTCACATGAGCTGCCACCCCCGGGGAAGAAAGGGCGGACATATATTTGCAGCTGCATGATTTTCCTCAGGCCAACTGAAGGTGCCAAGCTCCTGTTAAGGAAGTGGATCGAGGAGCTTAAAGAGCAGCCCTGGTCGAAGCAGAGGAAATCAAATGATCAGCCAGCATTCAACTGGGCTTTGAACAAGACTGCCGGGCAGGTTTGTTTCTCCTAGATTTCTTCTCTTATAATGCAAGGAGACATGCCAAAGAATATCCTAGCATCATAGACTGTGTCTTCTATTCTTGTAGCCAATCAGATTATCTTGGAGTTGTTTTCTTAGTTGTTTGTGAGCATTTGTTTGAATGGGCAATATGCATACCTTAGGGTAATAGATCCTAGTTATCAACTTTTGCTTGAACAAATTAGTTGTTTTCTTTAGTTGTGCTGTTAATTTTTATATTCATAATGCTAAATGAAAGAGCAAAGTATGCCTAAGCCCTGCCTGGCACCCCAATGATGGCACAGGCCCAATGGTCACTGGAGCCTTAGTTGCAACTTAGGTCCTGAGTTTGACTCCTCGTGGGATCACCCCTCATCGTCTGCTCCTTTTTTTTCTTCCTCGAAGACGCAGGAGAGCTGTGTATCCTTGTATTAGTAGAAGAAAAAGGAGTCATACATAGACCCAAACACACTCAGACACCCTTCCACACCTTCCCTATTTTCCATCATCTGCTCCTAAACTATACGTGTAACCACCTGGCCACAAGCATGTGTCCTGGGCACTCGGTGGCACATCCAGGGCAGCTGGCATTCAGGTTGTTTCTTGGCCTGCACACAGAGAATGGGTGGCGCTCTTTTCCTGCAGGCTTGAGTTCTTTTCTTTTTTTTTAAAAAAAAGAACTGTGAACTTCACTATTTGGAGCCGATTTGGGATGCGGAGGTTAACACGCCCTCCTCTGTTCCACTATCGGCGGTTGGTGGCTCCCACTACCTCACCGCCCCTCCCGCCTCTCGACTCCTCGACCCCGGCCTCCCATAGTCACAGTTCATAGGTCCACCAGCATCCACTCGCACTGCGAAGCCCCCACCGCCAGCCCCGCCCACTGCCCTGCGGCTCCAGCAGCGACCCCACCGCACAATGAGGCCGCAGCCCACTGTCGTGTCATGGCTGTCTCCCCAGACCCCCTTCACTGGTGATTGGGAACCCTAACCCTGGAGCCTTCTCTGGCAGTGGCACATGGAGGGGTCGCGCAAGTGTTCAAACATGTGTCCCATCGTGCATTTGAGTTTGCGATTTATCGCAAACTCAAATGCTAGCATAACCAACCTACTTCGATATAGGTTGCGCCGTTGGGTAGGATGAGTGGATAATATGGGTTTAATTGATCTAATCTAGTCTTAAATTCATATGACCTTGCTCTGTTGTTTGTTTATGAACAGAAGGAAATTGAAACCATTGCTTTCAACTTGAACTAATGTGAAAGACTTGTTGAGCCTAATTTTGAAACAATACAAACTACTTGCCAAATTTCCCAGAACATTCTTACAAAGTGACAGATTTTTTTTTCTTTTAAAGCAATTAGTTTTTGACTATTTGGCACAACACTTTATGTTTTTCAAAGTTTCTGTAATGGTAAATGCATTTGTGGACATAGATCTACCTCTGCAACATGGGCATTCATTTTTGTTTCGATGTGCCTGTATTTTCTGGGTGGCTCCACATGTCCTCGTGCTATTATGTATGGGCAATGTGGACTTGTGACTTGTAACATTACATTTGTGCCTGTAAATAATATGAAACAATCTAGATTTTTTAGTATACGCATCCATATTTTATTTGTGATTCTTAATAGCACCTGCACATTTCCCCTAAATATAGTGACTTTTCTTTGCAATTGGATGGTATTTCCTTAGGCCTAGAATAATTTATGGACTTTGGTGAGGCCTGTTGCGTCTCTATCCACCTGTTCCAGATCTCAGTATCAAGTAGATATTATTGTATTTAAATACAATTAGATAACCCTTAACGCTACATCAGAGTAACTGGATCATCATGACATTAGTTTTGGGCTTCTACTTCCACTGTTTTCCATATGGATGCATAATGTTTTTCAGAATTTATGTAGTCAAGTTTCTAATACTTTGACTACCAATATATACCAAAAACAAGTTTCACATGGAAATCTGAACAGTGGATATGTAGTTAAAAATGTTTCAATTTAATATTTTTGTATTTTATAATATTCTGTGCATGCATGTGGAAATAATGTTTAAAGAGCTACAAGCTTTGTTAAAGAACTATTGGACTAAGTCTGTAAACTTTGGGAATAGCTTCTTAGGTACTGTATTTTATAGTGTCTCTTTAAATGTCTGACAGTAAAATGATGTATGTCTTCTGGCAACAACCTCGCTGCATTCTAGATTTCTCGTTTTTAGATTAGTTTCGTTCTGAAAGTATGTTAATGGATGTCCTTTGGACACTGAAATGAATAGTTCATAACAATCTGACATATGCCTCATGGTTCCTTTCTGTTCCTTTTTCATGTGTCTAGGATCTTTCCTTCTTATAGAACTATTAACAGAAGAAGATATGCTTGCAGGTTGATGTTTACCTCCTGCCTCAGTCTGCATTTCCAACTGGAGGCGTATATTTCAAGAATAAAACATGGGTCAAGCAGACGAAGGGCAAGCATGTCATTATACATAATAACTACATCACAGGGTTTGAGAAGAAGATAAAACGGTTCCGTGATCATGGGCTGTGGTTGGTAGATGAGCACAGTGATGAGTCACCGCTTGGCAGAATCTGAGCATGCTATCAGGGCTGAAGCACATGTCTTCTTGCTGCAGCATCACAATTTTGTAACTGGTATTTGACTCTTGAAGCCAGTATCTACCTAACCAAACGGTGGATAATGTTCGGCTCACCACACAAGATGCAGCATTCAAAGATCAAATCCATATGCAGAATATATTAGATGCCAACATCTTTTTTTTTTTTTTTGGCTGTATGTAGAGAGCAGTAAGGTCTTAGGGTGTGGCAGAACAGACCCTTGGTTAGTACATTGGCTGATGCACTTGTTGTATAGCATAGAGTTTGTTAGCCTGTATCGTCATTGCTGAATGTAAGTTATACTTTTTTGGCTCTATAGGGGTTGAGTGAATGTTTTTGAAGCAATGAATTGGGACTAGAGCATTAGTCTTTATCTCGGTGTAAGACCAATCTTAGTGAAGGTTTCATGAGCATTAAATAAGCAATCAATTTAGTAAACATGTTGACATGACACAATATTGATAAAGAGAGACGAGTAAGGTTTCATTTGAGTAAAATTAAGTTTTAAGGAGATGAAAACAATTCACACTGTTTCTAATGTACTACACCTGGAAAACTGGACACCAAAATTCACATGGATGTATTTTTAGCGACCTCTTTGCACGGTGCGCGTGTCTGGGAGTGTTTTGGTTGGGTGGGGCGTGGAAGGAAATCTAGTTTCCTTGCCAATCCCAGAAGTGTTTGCTGACGGTGTACGTATGGCATGTGCAGCTAGGGGAATCTAAGTCACTGCATGCGTACCTGACTTTGCGTTCAGCTGGAGCGATGCCGTTGCCTTCGTCTCACACAAGGCACATCACTGCGGCCCCCTATACTCACATATATATCCTCGCGGCCGTGCCTGCAGGTGCACGCACGGCAAACTACTTCAACTGTGAAATTGTGGTAGCAAGAAAGAATTGGGGACTTCATGGGCCAAGGAGCTGCCAAGGCCAAGCAAGGTATGGCAAAACACACCAATTCACTGTGGAAATGCAGCGGCTCATGCTGAACTTCAATGAGGCATTTGCATGCGAATGAAAAAACTGGTGGCTCTGAATGGCACGCAGGGGGTGATCAGGAGGCAGCGCAGCAGAAGAACCCCGAGAAGAAGGACGCGAAGAAAGCGTACAAATCCAGCGATGCAAACGCACTCATCGAATTCATGAGCAAGAACTACGACGAGAAAATGAAGAATGTGACGGAGTTCGATGAGTTCTACCACGCCATTTACGAGCTCATCGAGTAAGTTTTGATATACACACACACACACACACGTCCCACTAAACAGAAACTGTTAAATTTGTTTGTGCACGGAATACAGCAACTATGTTACATTTTAGCAATTATATTACATTTTAGCAATATATATGGAGTCAAAGTTCATTCTTTGGATCACCAGGTGTTCAAAAAAAAAATAGCGCAATCAAATACAGAACTAATATAATTTGTAACGAAGGGAGTACGCAGCATAATACCTAAACAAGATTGCTCTTACACTTCTCTCTCTCTCTCTTGCACTCTTCTTCAGAAAGTTTTGCGAGGAACGTGGGCAGTTGCAGTACAGGATACCACCAAAAAAGGACCTCGAGGAAACATACAAGGTGAGGGGTGATTCTTTTGTGCCAAAATGTGAAATCTCCTTAGCTTTCTTCTAACAATTTATTACTAGTCTCTCTCTTTTTCAACTGCTCAATAATTTCAGTGGCTTCCAACATTAGTTGGGAGCACAATTCTGTTTTTCTTTTTCGAAAAGAAAAGGCAGAAGCTCTAACGCTCAATTTTACGCATAATTCTGTTTGGTTTCGTGTTCAAAGCAAACAGCAGCGCCATGCTGTAGAGCAGACTTCTCACATTCATTTCCTCCGTTGTTTTCCCACAAGCGCAGAAGTTCCATAAGGGAAAGGAGAACGTGACCGCGCAGGAGTTCGAGAAAATCGCCAAGGCGATCCTCAAGATAGACAGCTTCACCTTCGGCAAGGCCGCCGTCGACATCCTCGTCGTCCTCTTCGGCGTGCCGGTGTGCGCGCTCCTCGCCAAGAGGGTCGTCCCGGGCCTCAAGGCCGTCTCCGACGACATCGTCATCCCGGCGGCCACCTCCGGAGCTGTCGTGTACCTCGCCAAGTCCAACAAGCTCTGATGTAACGCGACCGGCAGATCGAACCAAGGAAATTGTGTATAACTATGTTCAATCGCTTTCCAGTAAGCAACAGTATGGTGCATGTATTTTACCGGAATAAATGTCCCAACTTTTTACTATTTAGCCTTTGTTAAAAAAAATTACATTTAGCCCCTCAGCTGTTATAAACTCATATTTGGACCCTGCAGCTCGACGCCATGACTCGTGGCGCCGAGGTAACACGTCTCGGCGTCACAGATCATGGCGCCGAGGTGTTGCTTGTATGTTTTATGTTTGTGTTAATTACATGGTTAACACCTCGGCGTCATGATCCGTGATGCTGAGACGTGTTACCTCGGCGCCACGAGTCATGGCGCCGAGCTACAGGGTCCAAAGATAAGTTTATGACCACTAGGGGGCCAAATGTAAATTTTTTTAAAAAAAGGCCTAAATAGTAAAAAGTTGAGAATAAATGTCAGACCTGCTTGGCTTGATTTCGCCCAGAACTTTTTTTTAAAAAAAAAAGTAAAAGAGAGTGGTTTCCTATTCATTTTAGCCACTTGGATAATTAATTATTTGGCAAAAAGAAATTAGAAGCATAAGCAAGGCAAGGGCGTGCCTCAGGGCACATTTTTTTTAGGATCAAGGCACCATTTTTGTTTTTGAGATTAGGCACAATTTTTTTGAGTGGAAGGCACAATTTTTTTTATTTTTTTGAGTGGGGCACAAATTTACTTAGGCTGTGTCTTTACTTAGCCTGTTGTCAAGCACGCTCGCGGCCGCTCACAGAGAACGGAAGCAAGCCCGGCCTGTTGGTGAGATGAGACGCGATGCGAGCCGCGAGCGCGCAGCAGAGTCGCAGACTCATTGGCGCGTGTCAGATACTGAGATCTGGCACTGCGTCCCGTGAAGTTCTGATGACAAACATATTGCTCCAACATTAAGCAACGATTCATCTCGAATATAAATCCGGCAATTCCCCCCAAACGCAATGTGATCCGATGGTAAACCAGGTGAAGAAAACAATCATGAAGCTGCATCGATCACCTGACGCCTGACGGGGAATTCAAAGAAGACAGGGCCGGATGAGTAAATCATGTTGTAGTATATCAGCTGATCAATCACCTGATGAGCATCGAAAGAAGGAACCAGAGCACTGTTACACACACTCATGCTACAAGCCTACAGCTAGGAGCCTAGTTTCTCCTGTACATTTTTTCCTCGCTCCAATTCATGGCATGACACCACTCGTGCACGCGCCATTGCGGATTTGCGGTCTTGATCGTCAACATAGGTGCGGCGATCCAGTAGTCCCGAACGACGCTCCGTGGTCGGCGTCGGCAAGCTTGCTGCTGCCGCCGCCGCCGGTGGGGCAGAAGGCGAGGGACGCCACGAGCAGCAGCAAGACGACGGGGACGAAGAGCAGCTGCGTGGGCGGCGGCGGCAGCGGGGGCAGCGCCAGCGGGAGCAGCAGCAGCAGCGCCGCCGCCGTGGCCAGCAGCGCCGCCACCTTGCCTCCGTCCATGGTCGTCGTCGTCGACGTCGTCGCCACCACTGCTTCCTGCGGCGGCGTCGCCCGCGCCATGACACACAACCAAGGCCAGGATCGAGCCTCAGATATAGCAAGCGACCAAATGTGCAGCATGCGTAGCTGGGTACCCACTAGTAGACCTCATATAAATTTGCCGGCCCGGACCCGCGCCGCGCGTCGGCGGTCGATGGGTGCGGCAGAGCAGGTGGCGGCGGCGACTGGAGCCCGCGGTTTGGCGCGCCTGTGGGTTACCAAACCTGGAACTGGAAGGGATCACTGATTCAGGTTCAGGTTCAATGGACCGGGGAGAACGCAAACGCCGGCGGTCGGATCACCTTTTTCTCTAGTGTACTAGGAGATGTCTCCGTACCAGGAAAGGAAATCAAACCGCGCGCGGGGAAGGGAATCAGTGGGTGGTGTGGCTCGTCAGGCCACTAGCTCTGATTAGTTCAAGAAGCGAATAGGCTGTTAGCGTAAAAACTAGTTCAAGTGGTAGGACAGATTAGCGTACACACGTACGATATCATTCATAATCATAGCCCCCATATTTGCTATTATAGTGAAATGGAAACGTACAGTCTCGGTTGCCAAATTTAGCAAATCATGGAGCTGGCAATCTATCCCCTGGAAATTAAGGTTATCATGGACGGCTATTGGTTGCCAACTCGCCATAACTAACTGAAGCATACCCCCATATCCACAGATGTGTCATTGGAACAGATACATGCATTCATTCAGTAGGACATCTTTAGCTGCAAATTTTCACAGAGACTTGCACACAAACAAAGACATTTCCACAAGCACATTGGATATTTATGTGCTCCACTTCCAAAGCACAAGTACACAAGTTCAAAAATCATTCAAAGCACCTTCAGGTTTTTTTTTTTTTTTTGACAAGGACCTTCAGGTTGTGTACCCTGTGCTATTACTGAACCAGCACATATGCTTCTACTGAAATTCTATAGGCCATTTCAAACATACAGTTAGACCACAAAATACTATAGCTAGACCTCAAAAGACTATAGTTAGCCCTGTCCAAACTGCTATCTAACCATCCTATACACACTAGACCTGAAGGTTTTCTTCGTCACAAGTTTGAGCCGTTATGAGCTGAGTAAAACTGCCAAGACATTGTAATCTTGAGATTCCTGAAATTCATCTCTGTTTCTGCCATCGTTTTCCAATTCAGCTTGGGGCTATACAGCAACATTTTTGTTTTTTGGCTGCCAATAAAAATTCAACCAATCAGTTTCGATTGGAATGACAACAGTGAAGGAGGTGATTGTGTTCAAGGACAACATCAGTGACTTCATAATTTCCTTCCCCTCGTTCCAATGTAATTGTCATTCGTGCTTTGCAGCCTGTTCTTGTTTCAGCTCTGAGATATTTTGTCACATGCTCTTTGTTCGCTTTCCTTCGATGACCTTCATTGGAACGAACAAATCTGCATGAATTCACCTTGCCATCAAATTTGCTTGAATTACTATATCTTTTTCCCACATCAAAGCCTGTATCACCCCAATATGCCACCCAAAACAGCCAAGCTTCTTCTGGATTTTGAAACCTCAAACCAACATGAGGTGTTCCCTTGTCAAGTTCTGCCATTGCCTTTCACATAAACCAGATTTGGCTTTAACAATGCTCAAATTTTTTTTGTCAAATTCTGCCAAAAGGAAGAGACTTTAGTACATAATGGATTGCACATGATTGTATATTTGCATTTTCACATCAAGCAAAGCATCAGCTGTAAACAATAAATAACACATAGATCAGACATATCAATTCTAAAGTAATAAATAAGTTAGCCTATCTGAACTCCATGTGCTGAACCACTGAACTTTCTGAACTAGTACTGAACTATCTAAAAGAACTGAAATACTGAACTACTCAATACCCTGAAATACTGAACTACTCAATACCCTGTAACCAAAGTTTGTATACCGCAGATTCATTTTTAATATTGGAAATCACACATGAACATCTACGAACTTCCAGTACTAGTTTGATTTCAGGTGAGATGAAAAAATTGCTGAACGTGAACACTAAATACAAGAATGTGACAACGAAGAGGTCTGAAGTCCTCACGGAGCTTGTCGGCGGTGTCCAGGGCCGGCGGCGACGCTGCTGAATGGCGTCCCGGCGTCGGTGCATGCAGCTCGGCGGCTCGACTCCTCCGGACGACCGGCGGCGACGCTGGACTGCTCGGGCCGCCGTAGGACTGCTTGGCCCGGGACGGCGGGCGACGCTGCTGAATGGCGTCCCGGCGTCAGGGTATGCAGATCGGCGGCTCGGCTCCTCCGGATGACGGGCGGCGATGCAGGACTGCTCGGATCGGCGGCGCAAGATTGCTCGCGTCGGCGGCTCCGCGTCCGCGCAGCCCGCCGAAAATCAGCGCGGCGCGCGCAAACGAGCATACCTTTCAGGCTGTAGTCACGATACTTATATTGTGCTGTTGGATTGGAGACTAGTACTGTATAACCAAATTGGAATTAGTTTTTTCATCTACTATTGTATAAGTGTTTGATCTTGTTTAGCTATGAATACTCGTTTAAAAAGATGATGTCTGGAAACTATATGTTGATATTGACATAATTGACTTAATTATGATTCGTAAAAGCTGTATATCTATTTAAGATGTATATTTTCTTTCATGGTGTATCAGATAACCAGGTGTTAGAATCTGCTATAAAGAGCGGCATCAGTTTGATGTCATTCCCGATTCGGAACAAGTGGAAAAAGCATTCTCAATTGGCAAATGGAAATTGTTTGAATGAGAGTATACTAGCTAAGAACCATCAATCATCCAACTCCTTTTTATCGTGTGTTGACTCGTCTTCCGATAAGGTGTCTCTTATGCTAAACCGGACACTTATTGGTGATCATGTTTCTAATCCATCAACTCGGTCTTGTTAAGCATTGATGATATGCCTCATTATTTAAATGTTAATCTATAGGTTGCTACCACGGTGTCTCAGTTCTATTCTTTCCTTCGGAAGCTAAAACCCGTCAATGATTTTGACCTCAATGCTTGCCCTTCTGGTTCTATGTGCTCACCTATTTCGTCCTCAGTATCAGCTGGGGTCGAGTGTGATGTTCTGCCGTCACCTTGGGATCTTGGATATTCCTGGTCACTGAGTGACATGAATCCTGAGGTGTTTTTTGAGAGGCTGAGGAGCATGCAAGATGATGAAAGGTGTGTTTTGTGAAGCTGTATAGGAAACTTTCGCTGTGTGTTTGTTCAATGTCTATCTTTTTTTGTCTACAATTTATTTTGCTTCTAAATTACTTCTGCAGTCTTGTGATTGTTCATCGGGAACCAAAATACATTCAAGTATCTTTGTGTGCAATGTGTGCCCGGTTCCTAGGCAAGTGTGAAATGGAACTAGACCTTTTTGATGCCTTAATTAGAATTGCAAGGCAGGAAGATGATTTATAGTTTTCTTCGTATGGGTCATTGAGATGGAGACACTTCTTTGAGTCAGACTTCATGGTAATGATTTATTATTTTGTCTCATCATTTTTATCTCGATGAAGTGGTTAGCAATGTTTTTGTTTGTTTATTTGCATTGCTTTTCCTGTGCAGGGTGTCATTTTGTCTAGTCCGTGTGATCTGGTGGATTCTAAGCTTCGGGACCGTTTATCTCTTTTGAATTCATCGTCTGATTTGAGTAAATGTAACCTTGTAAGTAGCTACCAGTAGGCTTTTGCAATCTTATCTTTCTTTGTTTTCTTTTTCTTTAGAAATTTTTAGATTTGGATTTTTGGCTTAATAATATTTATTAAATTTGTTCTGTTTATACTCTTTTTTGTAGGTGTTCTTCCCCTCTCTCCTTGAATATCAATGGGTATGCTTTGTTTGGCAACCACAGAAGAATGTGATATATGTTTTCGAACCGAGTCAAAGAAGGGTTGAATTAATAGAACGTGCCTGCTACATGCTGAAGTTAGCTCTGATGACTCTTAGTGAGACAGTTTTCACTGGAGTGACTGAAGATGTTTTATTTGCAGAGCTTTGTATCATGAATCTTGTAGACACAGCTGTGTCTAGGTAATGAATTTTAAAGACTTATCTTATTCTTAGTTTGTTTAAGATCTGTTTACTGTTTATTTTACCATGTATTCTATTTTTCCAAAGTTTTTTGGGTTGGTAATTTTCGTGTTCTTGGTATGTAGACTTAATCGTAATGGGGTGTTGTGCTTGCTTTTTTACCGCTGCTTTGATGGGTGTGACCTGAAGCCCGATTTTCCCAAGGTAACTTTTAATATGGTCACTGTTTTTCTGTTATGCTTGTTGGTTGTGGTTCCTCCCTATATTAGGTACATGGGTTTTATTTTATTGGTGGTTCTACATCGATTGGCAGGTTGATGTGGAAGCTGTTGCTTTGAAGCTATTCCATCAAATTAGAAATTTGAAGCAAAACTCAGGCACATTTACTACATTCTTCGAACCGTTGATGTAGTTATAAAGCTCGGCGATTCAGACATAGGTGCATGTTGGGATCACATAATGCATTCATTATTGTATTGTTCTGCTTCATGTGTGCCTATTTCCAAGACCAAACAGATTAGCACTGTAGTTGCAGTTCAATGGGGCATATCAGTAGCATAGCCATGGCAATGTCAATGTGCGCCTACAAAGATCTGTTTACTGTTTATTTTGCAGTTAGTATCAAATATGTCAATGTTGAGCTTGGCTACTCTATTATGGACTTTCGTCATGCGGTTAGGGAGTACAAAGAAATCTATATTGATCGCTTTGACCGCAACATGAAGAGTACGCTGTGCTGGTGGTGAGAAGCTCCACCTACTTCTTGGTGATACCTTGGGTGCATTTGATGAGTGTGTTGCTGAACTGTCTGCCAAGTTGGATATAGATGATTACACGGAGTCTGTGCTAAGGCTGAGGCAGTGCGACATTGAGTGGGGAGGGAGCGAGCGGCGCGTCGGCCTACGCGGGGCGAGGCGAGTAAGTGACAAGACAAGTGATGCGAGCTTGCCTTCCGCTGGGACCGTTTCGTCGTCCCAAATCGCGCTGCTGGCTTCCTCTTTGCCTGGCCTGGCCAGACCCCGTAGCCCATTTTCTTTTTGTCTCTGGGTAGGGACGTAGGATAATGGTTTCTGAGAATTTAGTCTCTTGTTTTTATTATTAGTTGCCGGCCCTATAATTTTGAGGGCCTTCGGACGACCTCGTGTAACACTTCTGGTGTTATATTAACTAAAATTTGTCATGTCATCATATGCATTGCAAAGCATTCTGATTAGTTCACCTTTGATGTGCATCAATTAAAACAAGTTTATATTTTATAAGTTGTTTGTGTTTCTAAAATGCTGTGTTACCTAAAATCATAAAACCTTAATTTCGAATGTCACCTCGAATACTTGATTTATGCCTTGTGTACCTTAAGGTGTAAACTGTGTTTATACTAGTGTCATGCATGGTGTATAAAGTCAAGTCTAACAGTTAAAAATTAAACATCAAGTTTGAATTTAGATTTGGTTTTCAAATTTGAATTTAAATTAAGAGTTAGTTAAAATAAATTTCAAAAGTCAACTTGGTCAACCAAGGGTACTATTGGGTCATGGACCTAAGAATATCCTTGGATGATATTTGTGATCACTAATGACCAACCAATTAATGTAGAAACTAAATCGAGTTTGAATTCAGTTTCAAAAACCTTTTTTTTCAAAAACTGGTTTTATCCCTCTTTCTATATTTCAAATCTATAAATAATTTTAGTATACTCTCAAAATATTGTTTGTAGATCTTGACAAGATCTACAAGTTGGTATTCAAAGTTTTTTAAATTTTCAAAAATAATTTCAAATGAATTTAAAAATACAGTTTTCTAGCATTTATCCCCTTTTGATTTTAAACTCATATTTCAAAAATTATGCATAATTTGGAAAAACTTTGTATATTAAAAATGTTTGGTTTGAAAAGTTGATCATTCCATAGATTTGAAGATTTTTAAGTTTTATTGAAAATTCAAAACTAATTTCAAATATTTATTTCTAGGATTTTATTTCTCTTTTGAATTTGAATTCATTTTCAAAATCTAGGCAGAACATGAAAATACTTATTAAATGAAAAGTGTAGCTCTTAAAAAGTTATGCAAATGATATTTTGGGATATTTTTAAGTTCCTATGCAATTTCTAAAGTAATTTGCAAAATCTCAAGTAAACTCTTTTGCTAGGCGATGATGACGTCATCATCGCCGTTTTACCTCACTGTCGCCGCCTTTGCCGTGGCCACCGTTGCCCAACCCGGCTTGCCGGCCGTCGCCAACGCGCGTCGTCGCTAGAAACCTCCTCGCCTGTGTGTCAACCGTCCGAGCGTCATCGCCATGCTATAAAACCGCCAGCCAACTTCCTTTTCTCCTCTTCTCTTCCTCCTCTGTTTTCGCTGCACGGCAGTAACCGCAGTTTGCCGTCGTCGTACCGCGCTAGCCTTTATTAGCTTGTCTAATAGCTCCGCCTCGACCTTTCGTGTCGTTTGAGCCCGGTTGAGCTCACTCGCATCGCCTGTGCCAGCCGGACGCCGTCATCTTCCCCGGTTCCGGCAACATCGCCGCTGCTGCCATCGTCGTCGTGCAGTTCGTGCTCAGCTTCGTCCCCAACCTCAAAAACGCAAGGAACGAAGTCACGGTGAGCCTCTGGTCACTTCCATGCCCTCATCTTCGTCTCGGTCGTGCTGGAGTAGCCTAAGCGCCGCTCGCCGGAGGTGCTCTGTTTCGCCTCGCCGCCGCGCGCGTAGCCGAGGTCGAAGGAAGCCACATTTTTCTTGTTTAGATCTCGGATGTGGTTCACCTGGGTGCGCTGGTCGCGATGATGCCCTCTCCTTCTCCGTAGGAGTCTCCAGCCGTCGTGTCCACGCTCGCCGGCGATGGCCGAGCCGCCATGGCTGCCGGCGAGGCCGCTGCTGCCGCTCCGCCACCGCCTCGGCTAGCCCTTCAAGCTCGCCTCGTTGCATAGAGCAAGTAGGTGCAAGTCCCAGCGCCGGAGACCTCACCGTCGGCGAGCTCTCACCGGTCAAAATCACCACCGCCGCCAGTCAACGTCGGGGAGAAAATGAATTTCTTTTTTTGATTTTCAGAAAATGATTTAAATGTTGTTTTTTAAAAAATCATAGTAATTCATGTAAAGCTCTAAAAATTATGAAAATTTTTGTGTATTCTCTTTATGATGTCCTATACCTAGAAAAAATATAAAATTCTAAGTTTGAGTATTTTTTGAATAATTTAAAATTAGCTCTTTTAATTAAAAATGCATCTTCTATGATTTTTAATAAATAAAATAATTAGATTTTATTTCTAAAAATTGTTTTACCATTTAATTAGACCAAGATCTTTTCAAAATAAAATTTTAAGCTCATTTAGATAACTTTAATTTTATGCCTTTATTTTATGTTTTTAATTAATTAACCCTTAATCATGTTTAATCATTATAGGGTTGTTTGACTTTGGTATTGATCGATGACCTTGGGTCATTAACCCTGATGACCTTTGGTACTTTAATTAATTATTTATGCTTATCTTAATCATGTCATTAGGGCTTAATTAATGTTATTTTATGTGCTTAATGAATTTCATTGATGAAGTAGTTAACCCTAATGAACTTAGTAAGTTTTGTTGGCTTACAACTTTATCATGAAGGAAAGTTGTACTCAAGTCCTTAATCTGGTTATGCATTCATCAAACATCATGTTTACTATTACATCATGTTGAAACATATCATGTTATCGTGTAGCTTCCGTTAACGAAGAGTTAAACGTTGTCGAACCAGACCCCAAGGAAGACCTGAATCAAGAGTTAGGTATGATCCAGAGTCCGAGATCGTCTACCCCGACCACCAAGGCAAGCCCCAGATGCATTTAAACTCTTCCTTGATTTTATAAAAGTTTTATCGCTTCAGTTATGAAATATTGCATTAAGTAATAGAAGTTGAGTGATAACCCACCAATTGCATTACCTGTCTTTCCATATTTCTTGTTACCTATTTTTAGAAAATGCTTAGTTATGCTTAGCCATGCTTAATTAGTAGGTTTTCAAAAAGAAAAAGAATGAAAAAGATGAGGTTGATTTTTCTTAATGGAAACATGATGATAGTTAATAAATTAAGTCTGGACGGCTAACTTGCATTGGGAAAGGAGTCTCTTTGTAGTGTTTCCGTCTGTTGATGATCTAGGCCCCGTCCATTGTAGGCTTGCTAGATCAAGACTAGAAAATCCACATACAATGGTGTGGTGTTCGCGCCCCACGTATATCAATACACTGTGGGTCAGAGGTCCCATGTGTATCATGTGGTTGATATATGGCTGAGGTTGGTATCCTGGTATATCATATGATCTGATATGCTAAGGAGTTAGAGTCTCCTGTATATCGGTGATCTAGGTCCCAGCTGGGTAAAATCGATTTGAATCATCGTTGCTTCTCGGAGAAGAAGACTTGATCACTACCCTACATCGTAGTAACAACTTGAATGATGGTTAAGGTTTTAAGAATGGAGTTGGTTGGTAATCTTGAGATAAGAGCAAGACAACTTCACTTTCTGCCGAGTTTTTCTGCAAAAATTCTTATCTTTTGCAAGTCTTACCTTGTCCCTCTAGCCTGCATTTCCTGAGTCTTCACCCCTCTTTTTCGTCGGGTCAGTCTTGTTGAGTATTTTTGTACTCAGGGTTTGTTGAACCCTTATTGCAGGTGAGCCCCATGAGCAGGTTTGCTTTGCATCCTGCTGCATGACAGTCATTGCGGAGAGTGACGATGAGTAGGAAGTTTGGCTCTTGGACAGAGCGTACCGTCAGGGTGTTATAAATAAGTTATCTATATCTACTCCACTACTACTATGGTTTGTAATAATCCAACTTATGGTTTATAAGTTTTGAACTAAATGGTTTATAAACTTATGTTATTGTAATCCTTTCGCTATTTTACTCTGATGTATATTATTTGTATAAAACTGTTGTAATACTGCAATATCTCTTTATAATGATTGATTCTGCTCGGAGAATCGTGGATGATTCGGGATTCACCCGACAGACCTTTTAAGTCTTATGGAACATATGCATTGTTATCAGAGGTCTGTTTAGACAATGATAAGTGCATGTGGGTCATATTATTTAGGAGGTTCTGCCACACCTCATCACAATGGTCCCTCTAAAATTGAATTCTCAGGCTGAGAGGAAAGCCATAAAATGTCTCTGTAGCATCAACTTGTTCCCTAGAATTATCATTAACTTGTTGCTCTTCTTCTTGATTAAGAGGTGCATCTATAGGGTTGTCATCACGAACAACACTACTTAAAGCTAAAAAAATTATCTAAAGCACCTTGTTGTGTCTAGACAAATTTCTCTTGTTCTCTTTTTGCAGGCCCGAAAAATTAATGCTTCTTAGGTAACACTCTAAAATTCTAATACCTGACCTAAATTAGAAGAAAAACGTGACTATATAGTACAAAGAAAACAAAAATTGGACAAGGAAAAAGTATACAATTTTGAAATGAAAAAACAAATTGGCAAAAGGGCAAAGCTCACCAAGATCAGATATTAAGATGTTCTCGTCCTGCCCTGCTTCAGTGCTTCAGGCAATCAGTGTTGTGCCGTATAGTGATTGTTTACCGCCGTTGTCTCTCGTGATCTTGTCTTCGTCTAAGATGGAACTCGTGATGGAACTCGTGATGTATGAGTGGATGTGTGGAACAGCGATTGATGATCCCCTGACTCCTCGGCCCTCACAAACGGAAGTGAGGGCGATCACCAATCGGGCGGCGGCTCCTACTCGACTCCTCATCTCCTGAAACAAAAGGCCGATGATATGCTTGACTGCTTCATTGGTCCGACTATAGCTACGTACCTGGGTCTGGGCCCTCGGCCGTCGCACTCGCTGCCCCTCCCGTAGTGCCGGCTCACATCTAGTCAACCGATCCACAGTATGCAATGCGAGTGATCGTTTGTCCAATTCGAAAAAGGTTACACCAGCCTGGGCTCACATGAATCCCAACGAAATTGCCAAAATGGTAGCACCTTTCAGCAAAAACGAAACGGGATGCATCCCAGATACAGTTACTTATGATGAGTAGTGCCGATACGCCATCAAATCAAATCTTACAAATCATCATACTACTACAATATGTTATTCCATAAAATTGTAGAGTGATGAGGGCAACATTCTGGACATGTTTAGAACAGAGACCAGAAAATCATACAGGAAAAATTCACAGAATTAGTTCAGTTTTGCAGTGAAAACGCAAGGGAAAAGATCTCAAGTTCCAAACAGGTTTCAAAGGTACTGTGTATCTATTGGAATAGAAGAGGCATATATAAGATATACAAAAGAAATGAGGGCGAGGATAGGAGGTGTCAGAGTAGCCCTGATTGACCATGTTGTCCATGAAGTTTACCAATCAAGAGTAACGTATAAGTACTAGAACTCCTCCCAATTTACATGACCACAAAAGGGTGAACGATTGCTTATCATCCAGGGTGAGATTTGTATACACATAAGTATGAGTAAAAATAAAAGAATACTACACATAGCAGCCAGAGCATCTCGGGCAGAATGATACAGAAGATCAAGCGACAAAGAATATGAAGATCATGAGGAACACCATCAGCCAAAGAATATCTTCATCATCAGCCACCTGTTGGATCAAATGCTGTTGAGGTACTTCAGGAGCTGGCCCTGTGCTCTCTGCACGTCAGTCAATGTGTCATCCATGTTCTCGTCGATTCTGTCATGGACAACACGGCAATTAATACAAAATAGCCAATAGGTTTCAACACCCATACCCATACTACACCAGTGCAATACAATAGGGGGGAAGTGTCCACTGATAATACATGTGGAGCTGTTTGAGGGTAAGTTCCAGGAAGATATATGCTTGTACCAGTGCCAAACTTATCAAGGATGCCACGAGATTCTAACCAGCAAGGTACAAACGTTGGTTCATTTTTCCCCTGACCTTAATTTGGCACATAGTGTACCGATTAAAGGCTTCCTTGACCATGCTTGTGCCACAATGCCATGGTACTGTTAACGTGCCCAAGGACTGTCTTGACCCCTAACAACAGTCTCCACATTCCTAATGGACCACACCTTACTTTTCTAACTAAATAAATAAAAGTCCAAGAATAATAGATAGGATACCGGTTAACTTAACCTTATCCTCATAATCTAATTACTTATTAAAAAATAGAAATTCCAAATCCTATCTAACCATAATGCTTGCAGTATGTACTGTCCAAGTGCCTACTTACAAGCTACCCAAACAACCAAGCAGCCAGCAAATTCTCAAATTCATTATCAACATTTCAGACAATATTCCTCCTTGATAGGGCCATAAGATTCTCTAGGTGAGATCATGATATATTAATACTAATGCTCACCTTGAAGGCTTGAACAATAGATGGGATAAAATTTGGATAATGAAATTCACCTGATTGCTAGCTCTCCCTGTTGAGAAACCATAGTCCTCAACTGTGTAAATATGTTGCTCAGCTCATGTATTGTTGATTCCACATTTTGAAGAGCCTCAGCTCTGCTCTGCATGTAACTGTCCTGTTGTACTGCCAATTGCTGCTGCTGTGCAAAAGGCTGAGATGATGATGATGCTGCCCCATGGCCTCCATTAGTCTTCTTCCTGGTGAACGGGACCACAATTTAAGAAGCACAAAAACAATGGATGGCTAAGTAATAGATAGATACATTCTGCCAAAAGTGTAGGTCAATCCAATTTATTTATATAAACTTCAGGGCGCCACAAAAAAGGGCGTATCCAGTGCCGTAGGCTCCCACACTGCGGGGTCTGGGAAAGGGAAAATAGTCAGCAGCCATCCCTGCACAAATGTGCAGAGGCTCAGAGGCAACAAATAATAAAATATTAGTTTATTTCAATATGTAAATGTGTGCCAGCATTCATAACCTCAAATAACAATACAGACAGAAATGTGAACCGAATGAACCGTTGCCCGCATGGTATTGGCATATTAACAAATTTCATGAGTAGGCACTGAGGATTTGAGGTTGTTCCATCAAACTAGTAACCTAGAAAATATTCAAACAAGCAGTGCAACAAGCAATACATAGCATTGAACTATTGAAAACATGATTAGGAAGGTTGTTGTACTTCGTCAGACATGAGAAATTTTATGGAACCGTACCTCTTTTGTACAACATTACCTACATGATAGCGGACAACTAAGGTGATTTTAAATAGATTAAAGCAAATAAGACGTTAACTGCCCAATGCACAACATACAGCTAGCATAGCATGTAAAAGGACAGAAATAAGATGATTTTGAACAGCTGCTGACAGGCGAAACTACAAATTCATCGAGCTTCGATGATTTTTTCCGCAAAAAAATCCATCGAGTTTTGTATGTGTAACAGTACCTATGGAATAATGGGGTAGATGCAGAGTCGCTGGCCCATGGTGCCGGGGGCACAGAGGACTCTGATGGATCCCTAGCGACAAGGGGTCATTGACGGATGAATGGATTTGACACATCCTTTGCAGCTGACGAGGAGAACATTTGCCTTCTATTTTCATGAACCTTCAAATTCTGCACACCAAGGAAACAAAGGTTTTAAGCAACCATCTTGCTAAAGACTTTACAAGGGCTGAAAGGATCACTATATAATTGAGGAAACAAACAATTGTATCCAACCTCTGTTCGCATGGTAAGAACCTCTTTAAATTCTTTCGTTGCACTCATCAGACGATTTTTAAGGTTGTCCACGACTGTAGTGGAATGATTTGTTGTGTTCTTGGAGAGACTGCCACTCTCATTTTGTGAATTGCAGAGAGCTTGTAGGTCTACAGCAGCAGTATTCAAAGCCGTGATATCCTTCTTGATAACTGCAGTCAACTCTTGAATCTCCACAGTAGGGTCATCAAAAGCAGATGTTCTCTTTGCCACTGTAAACATTCATTTTATATCAGTTCCATAGAATAGAGCAATCTTTATAAGTGCATAATATGTGAGTATTCACGATAAGAGACTCAGAGTCATGTGATCATAGCAGTGGTGAGATTTTGTCATAATACATCACAAATGCCACTGAACTAATGAACAAAATTAGATCTTTTGTTAGCACCATAGCATGTCAGAATGATGTAGACTATATGATTAAGGGCTTAGTAAAATATGAATTCATAATATTAGAGTGGCACATCAAGGATCATAAATCCATAACCAAAAAGTGGCAACAAATGAATACTCATTTTGTCAAGGAAAATTGCAAAACTGAAGATTTCGCAGCCTACCCTACTTTGCATAACAAATGGAAGGCCAGAGTAGCTAAATCATTTAGAATGGTCTCTCATTCAAACATTGCCTAGACAAGTAGGATGCCCAGTCATGTAAGCTATTTGCATACCAAGCTAATGCTCATTGACATGATATGGTGCAGATAAATAGCATTCATATTCATCACCATATTTCCTCAACAGTGCTCTTCATCACCATTAAGCACAAGTTTTGATACATGAATGCACTAAAACATGAAGTAATAACGCGCTAGTATCAAAATAGCATTAAATCAGATCTGACGCTATCAGAACAGCACCAACCATTAAAAGGGCGTACCCAGTGCCGTAGGCTCCCGCACTGCGGGGGTCTGGGCAAAAGAAAATAGCCAGCAGCCATCCTCGCACAAATGTGCAGAGGCGGGGGCTTGAACAGCACCAACCATTAAGCAGCAAAAAAGTAATTGAGAAGATATAACCTTGCCCAGAATATGGTTCATGTTTGACACACTTGCAACCACATTTAAGCATGCAAGTATGCAACGCTGAAGCATCTAGAGTAGCAAGCTGACACGCAGAATAGTTTCTTAGCTCGTTTTGGCCGATTACAGTGCTAATAAACTGCTAATGGCATCACTGAATCCATGAAAACAGAAGCACATCACACTGTAGTATCAAACGGAATATAGCAGAAAATATTCGGTGAAACGCTTAAACATCATGCAAACAGTACAGGTCAAAAGTGCCATGCTACTCCCAAGCTAACCACAAGCACAAACACCTAGCAATGATCACTACCTACAGAGTAAATCTCTAGCCAAGCATCCTACACACGACGCGCGTCCCAAGATCTCGACTAGCAGTTCAGCCAATCTGAAGCAACGCGCGAGAGACATACCCGGGAGTACGGGAAGGAATAGGACGGAGGCCATACATACATTGGGCAAGGCGGCTTAGCTTCTGGGAGGTCTGGTGGATCCCAAGCCCGATCCTGGACGCGCGGCTGTTGAACTCCGAGCGAGCCGACGTGACCGCGAATGCGATCAACCCGGCGGAGCTGCTGCTCTCGACGGCGGCGCGGAACTCGTTGGTGCGGTCGCGCAACGACGCCTGCGCGGGCCGCGTCGGGATCATGTCGGCCCCGCCCCCCGGCGATGGGTCTGCACGCCGGTCGGGAACTCGGGATCCCGCGCTCGCCCTCGCCCTCGCCCTCGCCCTCGCCCTCGGGCTCGTTCGGCAGGTAGGCTTGGGCAGGTTTGGGCTGATTTCAGCCCAGTCTGCCGTTCTGCCAAAACCAGCCAGCTCTGGACCTGCCAAAACTCGACCTCGGACTCGAACTCCAACTCGAACTCGAACGACGGGTAATGGCGCACGGCGGCGCGGCGTTGCGCCTTTTCCGTGGCCTGCGGCGCAGGCATGGGCCTCAATCTTCTATTGGTGGGCCGGCCAAGTGAAGAGGCCAGTTGGGTTGGAGCCCATATGAAGTTTGCTTCTTTGGTGTTCACACACACGAGTCTTTTTTTATTTATTCTTTCTTCAACGAAGCGCTTTAATTCGAATTCGAAACCAGCCAGTACTACGCGAGACAACTGGCCGGCGCCGAACACGCTGGTGCCCTCTTTAGTTGGAGAGAGCAGTATATGGGTACAGTTGAAGTGCAGCAGCAATTACTGTACTATCTCGGAGCGTAGTTAAGAAGTGAACATGCAATGCAAGGAGAACGAACACCATGAATAATCGATGCGTGTTTGCATGGGCATGGCAGTGGCAGGCAGGCGCACCATTCTTGCATGCTTAGATCTTTATTTCGCACGGGTTTTTGCCGACCGAATACCACGACGTGTATTTAGTGCTAGACAAAAATGAATTCGCGTACGTGACCATACCACGCCAAGCTGCTGAGCACTTGAACTGTACCATCACCATTCACCAGCTGGAAGGCGCAGATGGCCGCCGGCGACGTAGTACGTGCAGGTGCAAATGTGATGAGCACCAGGCACGGCGGCACCGGCGTACTTGTCTTCTGCAGGTGCCAACAGTCGCCGGCCGTGGCGCTCACGCTCCCCGCCCCGCCGAGTCCCGCACACTCTTGCGCTCCGCAGTCGGCACGGCGGCGCCCATGCGCGCTTGCCGGGCAGCACGCGCCGCGATGCTCACGCCACGCGCGCGCGCGCGCTCGTTTTGGCGGTTCGACACCGTGCTTTTCGGCTAGTGCGCGCCGCGCCGTACACGGCTGCTGCTTTTGAGGGACGAGACGCTCCGCCTCCGTCTCAAAAGCCACGCACGCGACAAAGCAGAAGCAGGAACGGCGGGCGCCGGCAAAGCGGCCTTTTTTCGAGCTGAAAAGCGTCTCTGTGCTGAAGTGAGAGTTTGAACTTCTGTGAACACTGACGCGAGGGACTTTCCACTTTCCAGGTTTTGGCATTTCTGTCGGGACTTGGTAGTAGTAATTAATGGTCATGATGGCGTAGTGGACTGGTAGGAGTACTGGTAGAGAAAGAACAAAAGTACGTAGTAGTGTGACTGTGAATGCGTTTACGCTTGCCTACGGCATGTAGCTGTAGTGGACAAAAGCACGAGCACATTTTGGTGGATGTTAGTAGAGAAAATTAATGAGAGCGCGTGCGTTAATTTGGCCGGCGGTGCTTGATCACCTCAGCATCTCCCAGTCCCAGGTGAAGCCAATATGACCAGCCAAAAATACTCTTGGCTTCTCTGCGCCGCGCAAATCTTTCAGAAATTAAAAAAAAAGGTGTCACTGTTAAGACCGTGATGACGTCGAGAAAGCTGGAGCACTGATTTGCGCCCTGTTCGTTTGGTTGTTTCTGGCTGGTTGGTTCTGGCTGCTGCTGATTTTTTGTAAGAGAAAAATACTGTTAAATGGCTGGCTGGTCTGGCTGATAAGTTCAAACGAACAGGCCGTTGGACTAGTCCAACTTCCCTTCGATTCTTCATTTTTCTTTGGCTCTAGTGATCCTAGGCCGGCCGCTACAGACATACGTAGTACAATCTTAATCTTATCGTCAGGTTAGCTCATGATGGACGTGGAGCTGAGAGCGTCCAAGCCCAATTGGTGCTTTGATTAGTGATGAAGTCACTATATACGGACAACGAATCAAGATGTTTGTTTACTACAGCAATAAACATCGAGTTTGTCTGATTGAGGCTAAGCTTCATTTTCCACTAGAAGCTTGGAGGTACACGTACGGCCGCGCAACCACCGGAGTGCAAAAAATTACTATATGATCAGGCCAGTGTAAATGATATTGCTCGCTCCTATTTCCATCAAACTACACGGTTCATGATTATTGGTCTTGTGTAGATATCTAAACTCATATATATATATATATATATATATATATATATATATATATATATATTTTCTCGAACATTTATGTTAGTATTTTTCTTGAACATATATTTCTCCAATTTTTACTTCTACAACTATATTTTCACGTTTTATTTGCTAATGTTGTCATTTTAGGTCTTATTTGGTGTGACTTCAATCATGATTGGAACAATTCACACCAAACAAGACCGCGAGCAGAAACACGACCATTTTAAGGTTTGGAGCCAGGGCTACAAAAACCAGCTCAAGTTATTCATTCGAAACATATAAATAGGAACCACACCAAACGCAGTGACAAAACTAGCAATGGGGCAAGGGGGCCTCGAGCCACCCCCCCCCCCCCCCTCACACGCCAGCGCCATGGAGCCCCCTTAGCCCCTCCATCAATTTTTAGGCATGGGAACTTGATAGAGAGATGGTACTCAAGCTTTTGTTTACGAGGTTGAAGACGATATGTTTGAACTTGAACTTCCATCCTAGCTTCGCCCCTGCCAACAGTGTGCCATGATCAGCAGCTGCACGCCAACTGTGTCAAGGGTGGATAGCCGACATTTTCAAAGTATCTTCAATATTATTATTTGAAAGTCAATTTCAATCAAGCTTAACAAACAATACTAAAGTTGAAAATTTATTTTAAAATCAGCTAATTTTGATTTTGAGCGAAAAATAATGCCCAGAGCAAACTTATCCAACCTAGCATGCACATTATGCCGTGAAACCACATTGTCGGAGGGTCATCCACTGAGAATGGTGATTGAGCTGAACATCATCACGCATACATGGATATTTTAACTAAGGTGTCGTTTGGCCTGGTGGTACCTCCAACGGCTGCCGTCTAACAATGCAAGTTTCCCCAAAAAAAAAACGATGGCCATAACTCATACAGTAACGGATTTTTTTTTTTTGACTAAGATCTGCCAAACTCCATTCAGATTTGTTCTCTATGGTCTCGTAATAAGTAAAGTATACGTATACGATACGGTGGAGTACTATGTCCGAGAGAACGTAAAATACGCAACAATTTGACCGTCCGGTACGAAACGTATTTTTAATCTCCTCTGGTCAACATGGTGCATCATGGAAGCCTTGGATTTCTCAGTAGAATCTGCAGGCCGTTGTTTGTTTTTCTATTGAAGGCAAGACGTCAGCCACTTCAGAAAAATTGCTGTCCGGTAGAGAAACTCCAAGGACTGATGAAACTCGTCAGATGATGCTGATCTCATCATCCGTTCTTCTGCAGACAAAGGCAGTACAATGATTTAATCACAGGAAGATAAGTACTCTCAATAATGAAGGATTCACAGATCAGATTAGCTGTATGTGGTGGGGCACGCACGTGCCATCTGCCATGGAACCGCCGGGGTTAGTAAACCAAGTACAGAGATTCCTTTCATGACATTGCCGGGTAATCACTTCCCCACTCACAAGAAGTAGCTTGAGGCTTGAAACAACCTGAACTGAAGTGATGCCTCACCTTTCTTCTGAAGATGTGTAGCTGAAATGTTTATTTTTCTTGGGAGATAAATCTGGGTTGCTCAGGTACCTGCCACATGCGCCCCGGCACTGACTGAGATGACGATCGGATTATATTATACAATAGCAAAGATATAGTGCTGCTACTTCCTCCCAACAAAAAAAAAAAGTGCTGTCTAATCCTATCCTACAAGACAATACAAAATAGTGCTGCTTCAGCTCTAATCCGTTCGGCTCCCGCTCCCGGCCTTAAAAATGCATTCCTGCATCGACATTCTCGTGGACACACTTGGCTCTGATTTGTTGGGTGTAGAAAACTTCAGCAGGGGCAACGTGTCCGTCCCGGCGCTCACTACAATCTGCACGTCTCGAGCTGATGATGATGATCGTCCCACTCCCGGCTCTGACTGAAGTAGACGAGGCAACAGGCTAGTAGGGGCGTTCGGTCAACGCAAGCGGGGAAAACGGAACAGCATCCGAAACGGAGCAAGGGGAAACCACTCTGGCCCTGCACACACAAAGATCGGATGCTCGATCGGCGTCGTCTGATCGTCTCCGTTCCCTCCTGCCCTAATCCTACTACTCGCGGGTGTGTCGGTCCCTCACTTTTTTTCCTCATGCCCATCTGTTACGAGAGCTACGTGGGAGCGGACTTGGCCGGGAAACACGCACGACCATGACCCGTTTCCTCCTCCTCCCTCCGCCGCCGAACACCTTGCAGAAAGCGACACCGGCACGAGCACGACGCGGCGATTACGGATTATCCATTTGCCGTCGCAAAACATCGGTTATTTATCGCCCCCGCACCGCATCGCATCCCGTCGCCGCCGTCCCGCTTCGAAACCACGCAAATTCTACGGGTGCCTGCCACCGGCCTGGGCTGCCTCTGGCCGCCGCGTTCCCTCCTCCTCCGGCACCCACGCGCGGAAACCGCAGGGGGCGGCCCGCGCCAAGCGAAAACACACACACACACACACACACCCCCCAAAAAACACGCAACCGAGTCGAGAGGCGGCACATCCATCCACTTCCCTCCCGAGTCCGTCCGCTATTCGGATCCCCTTCCCTCCTCTCTTCCTTCGGTCTTCCCCTTCCCTTCCCCTCCCCCACTTCTCCAACCCACCCGGGGCTGCGGCGGCAGAGACGGCTCAGCCCCTACCCCCAAGCACTCGTCGCACTCGTAGTGGGGGGAGCCGAGCCAGCTGAATGGGGTACCTCTCCTGCCGCGCGGACTCGTCCGTGGCCACGTGCCGCTCCATCACGGCCATCTCGCCGCTCCCAATCTCGCGCCGCTCGGGGTCCGGGTCCGGCGGTTCCTCCAGGCCCAGGCGGCCCGCGCTGCCGCCGGCGCCGGCGGCCATCGAGCGCTTCGACTACGCGGAGCTGGAGGCGGCCACGTCCCACTTCGCGGACGCGGCGCTGCTGGGCCGGGGCAGCCACGGGGCCGTCTACAAGGCCGTGCTCCCCTCGGGCCGCGCCGTCGCCGTCAAGCGCCCGTCCCCGCGCCGCCCCGAGGTGGACAACGAGATCCGCATCCTCTCCTCCGTCCGCGGCCCGCGCCTCGTCAACCTCCTCGGCTTCTCCGACCCCGGACCCCCGGCCGCGCGCCTGCTCGTCGTCGAGTACATGCCCAACGGCACGCTCTACGACCTGCTCCACTCCAACCCGCGCCCGCCGGGGTGGCCGCGCCGCCTCCGCCTCGCGCTGCAGACCGCCAGGGCGCTGCGCGCGCTCCACGACGCCGACCCGCCCGTCATCCACCGCGACGTCAAGTCCGCCAACGTCCTGCTCGACGCCAACCTCGACGCGCGACTCGGCGACTTCGGCCTCGCCCTCCGCGTGCCCAGGCCAACCAATGCCGCCGGCACCACGCCAACGCCAACGCCAACGCCCGTGGCGCCCGCGGGCACGCTCGGCTACCTCGACCCGGCCTACGTCACGCCCGAGAGCCTCAGCACCAAGACGGACGTCTTCAGCTTCGGTATCCTGCTGCTCGAGATCATCAGCGGCCGCCGGGCCATCGACGTCCAGCACTCGCCGCCATCCGTCGTCGAGTGGGCCGTCCCGCTCCTGCGCAAGGGCAAGGTGGCCTCGCTCTTCGACCCGCGCGTGGCGCCGCCGCGCGACCCGGCCATCCGCAAGGACCTGGCCGCGCTGGCGGCGAGCTGCGTGCGCTCGTGCAGGGAGCGGCGCCCGTCCATGGCCGACATCGTCCAGCGGCTCGTGGTGCTCAGCAAGGCGGTGTCGGCCAAGGTGTGGAACGGCCTCGCCGATGGGCTTGCGGTGGTAGGGAACCCCTGTGCGGTTGTTGATGTTCACAAGACCATCTCGAAGCGAGCTGCTGCCAGCAACAGAGCTGAATCGGAGAGGGAGTCCACCTCAGCATTGGCGTTTGACGACGATGAAAAGGAGGAAACAGATGCGGCAGGGGCCTTGGAGGAGGATCAGGTGCCACTGGTTGGTACCAAGAAATCTCCCCGGCCACCGAAGAGCGGGATAGTGGTATCTGAGGCAGGGGCTCGGGAGAGGAGAAATCTCTTGGACCTGATGGCTCGGATCGATGGTGTTGCCGGCCAAAGATTCGGCATTACCAGAGCAAGAACAGTGCGTGCTACTGGTGAGCTTATTGAAAAAGATGCTGCGGTGTTGCTCCTAAGGAGGAACCAGACGGTAAGAGTTGTTGGATCTGAGGCACTGCCAAAGACTGAAAGGATTTCTCGTTTTGATGTGAAGATCAAACACAGAGTGGGTGAAGAGCAAGAGAAGGCAGGGAAAGTCAAAGAGAAATTAGAGAAAATCCAAGATAATGCAAGTGGGATTCAAGAAAGTTCCAAGGAAACATTAGGCAAAGCAGGCAAATTGTTAGAGGCTACTGAGCCAGAGCTCGACAAAGAAGAGAAGATTCAAGAAAAGGAAGAGGAAAACCTTGAAAAAGTGGAAGATGTTCAAGAGAATGAAAGAAGAATCCAATGCACGGCAGAGAAAATCCAGGAAAGTCAAGGAGGAACCCGAGACAAAGTAGAAAAGTTCATTTGAAGAGTGAGGGTAGTTAAATTCCTACAATGTTCTTGAGGTTGGCTTAATCAACTAGCACCTGGCACCTTACCTCGAGCTCATGAGATACCAATCTCATTCCCCATGTATCATCATGGTAATTGGGATGGTACCAGAACTATTCCCTCGTATTGATGATTGGCTGATGATACAGCCTTGAATTCAAATCCAAGCGATATGATCAGCCGTTTGGAATGCCAGCAATGACAACAACTCCCCAGCTGTTGAATCTTGCTTCTGGGGTGATAGCCAATGCAATGGCTTGCTTGCGATATATCCTACTATAGCTTTGGGATCGAAATAGCAAAGAGCTGTAGATCTTCAGATTCAATTTAAGCAACTGGTGATCATTTCGCTGCTTCAAACTGAATCAGGTTGAGCTTCAAAATGACCACTAGTTTGAAGTAGATTGTTTTTTGTTGTAGTATTCTTTTGCTGATTATTTTTCCTGCCTGCATACAACAAGAAGCACAAGTGTGGAGTTGTTTTGTATATATGTAGGCATGGTTGTAGCTGTAGTGGATGTTAAGGAAAATTAATTTTGCATTTCCACCTTCGGAAAGGTACATATAGTGGAGTTCTCATGCAGTGACCATGTACTTGTGTTCTAAACTGCTAGTCCAGATATGACTGCTTCATTCTATTTGTGTTGGATAAAATCCTGCATAAACTAAGCTATCATGTTTTGCAATTGTTCTATTATGTGTTTCCCTTTGTTTTAATTTATAGGTTGTTTTAGTTTTGTCCTTAGCCAAACTTATCTTTGACCAAATTTATAGGATAACATCTGCAAAATCAAATAAATGTATTGGTGTATTTAGTGAATCTTATTTGATGCTGTAGACGTTTCTGCATTTTTCTATAAACATATTAAATCTGAAGGTTTGATTTAGGATTGCTAAAAACGACTAATAATTTGGAACACAGGGCCTGGGAATGGTACTTATTGATTGCACTAGCACTGTTGTAAATTAGGTGCAATGCTTTGTTACTTCAAAAGGCATTGATGTGTCATGGTCGCAAGGTGTGATCTGCAGTTGCGAAGTCTCGTCCTTTTCTTCCGTGCTCCCTCCATTCCAAATTAACCGTCGCTATTGGCGTGCGTGTTACAAGTTTGACTTAATTTTTAAGAAATACATATAATATTTATATCTCTAAATAAATTTATTAGAAACTTAGATTTAAAGATCTTTTTAATAATACTACTTATGTATTATAAATATTAATATTTTTTAATATAAAATTATCAGCAATTTTTTTCAGAAAACGCAAGTGACAGATATTTTAGAAAGGAGGGTGTAGATTTGGACAAGGGAATAGGGCGTCAGGAATTTGTACATGATTCTCGTGGGGTGCATTCATTCATTACTTAACATGTTCATCACATGAACTGTGCGTAGCAACTGAGAGCAAACGCACAGTATCGCCGTTCGTCTGATTGGATCGCCCAACTGCCTGCTGCGTCCTGTGAGTTTAATGATTCCATTAATGTGTCCCTCCGAGGTTTAAATCTGAAGATTTGAAAGGGGAAAAAGGACAAGTGCTCAATAAATGGAAATTTCTGAGGAAAAAAAATCAAAAACAGAAGGTGTGGTGATAATCGCTCCACATATTCATTTGCTGATTAGACTATTAGAGAAAGAGGGAGCAAAAAAATCTTTGTTGGTTTGAGTTTAGTTGAGGATTCATGTGCTGCAGATGATGCTGACACGATGAACAGTAATGTCAAGTTGTCATTGTACATCCAAATTCACGGCGTAATTTGCTGAGAAGTGTGCAGAGCAGGAATCAAGGAGCCTGGTACAGTAGTAGGTGAGACTGAACATGGGATGTAGGATCGATCAGGATCCTGCTTCGAAATGATCCAATTTCCCTCTTGCAATCATATACTTGATAATGTCTGAGAAATAATTGCCAGAGTACAAGCAAAACCTAAGTATCTCGATGAGTACAAGCAAACAGGATTGGACTTAATTAAGCATCTCCAGGAGTACCCAAAAGCCAAAATCACCGTCACTAGTTTAGCCTAAGGTGGCTAGAGGTGATTAAAGCGGTTCCAAACGATATATGGCAGGGCACGAAAAATAGAATGCTCTTAGAGGAATTTCTTTTTTTTATGCCCAATATATTATTTTTGCAGCCACCAAAAAACAAATTTTTAGCCTTTTTTGTCTCTAACTTTTAGAGGTGCTTTCAAAGGGGCAGTTCGGCAACTATCGTGTTTTGACAATTGGATTCAGTGACATTTTTTATAGATATCCCATTATATAATAATTCTTGTCCATTAGCCAAGTCAGCGTCAGCAATGAACTTCTAGTTTGAGTATGAGCTGGCTTGAACAAGCATAGGTGAATACCGGAGTCCGGATCATGTATGAAGCGTCAACGACAATTGCGGGACCAGGCGTTGTATGATGAGATACGAGCAGAGTACTTGAAAGCTACTGATACAATCAATTAGTACACTTGAAGAAATATAGCGCATTTTGACCTAAAGACTAGATTGGCCCTACATGTTAATCAGCCTTTCACACAATTGATGAGGCAAATTCAACTTTTGACCTAGCAGTCTACTTGGATTTAAAATCGTGTCTACAATGAACCACATATCATTTGATAATATAAGACGGGTGGCTGGCTATCTCTTCCACATCTGCCTGAAATGAGTGTTTAGCTACCATTCCAAAAATAATAATAATAATACTATTACATATAATTATACTTGCCATGTCGCATTTGGAGCCTAAATTTCATAAAGCATATCTTTTAAATTGCCATATTAACCACTGCATTTCTTTAAAGTTATCGTGTACCTCATGTATATAAAACTTCTTCTGATACATTTTTTTTCGAAATATTGACTTGGATGCTCATATTTACATACACACTCGTCTCTATGAATTTGTATACACACTCTATCTTTATTAGCCTAAAGACTAGATTGGACTAATAAATTTTAAAATTGACACTGTCGACGGATACATAACCTACCACTAAAAGAATAACATTATTAAAGAGTTAAATCTTTAAATAAATCCAAAAAATATAAACACATGTTCCACCATGGCGAAACTAGGTAGCTAAGCTACACTTGATTCACATCTTGCTATGGTGAGTTGTTAGAGGAAAAACAGGTGATGAATTAGAGATAACTCACCATAGCTACACTTGGTTCACATCTTGCTATGGTGAGTTGCTACGGTTGTCCGATGAAGCATCTCCCTTTGACCATTTTAATTAAAAGCATTATCACACGATGAATTAGAGATAATAATCCTAATTAGTCTAGTGTCCATTCCGTGACCCACCATAGTCTGATTCCAAGATATATTAGAAAAGATGATGTAAGCGTTGCGTATTCTGTTGCAACGTATCTGCTAGTAAAAGCGAAAAGTAAAATCAATCACACCCTTCAATTCCCCTGCCACTTCATGCCATCTGCTCGCCAACAAGCTTCAACAATCATATATGCGAACCCTCTCCTGCGTCAAAGATTCTAAACCTTTGGTATCGAGCTTCACTGCTTCAGTACTCCCGAATAACCCAAGGATGTGGCGATTTTCACTTGTCTTCGATAGGGAAAAACGATGCCTTCCATAATATCTACACTAGCTCTGACATTGGGAAAAGTGGATTGTTTGCATGGTATGGGCCTGAACCTTGTGTGGTTGAAATGTAAGCATCCGAGGGCGTGAGCCTAGTTGCAGTTGTTTCTATCTGACTTGACTGCATGAAACCGTGTTCATCGGGGAAAGCACCTCGTTGCCGTGAGCGGAAATACGATATCATGGGGCTGGGCGCCTGGCCGTCGTTTGGTGTATGGCAGCACCTGGGCAGCATCATTGATCCATCGTTCTATGGCATTTTAGTTGATGGAGCCTGGAGCAATGATATGGTGGAGGAAAATGACGTTTGTTTTTTCTTGAAAAAAAATGACAGGAGTGCTACCATGGTCATTTAAAGAAAGCCAAGCGGAGTGTTTACCCTGTTAATCTAGGGCCGGGCGTGTGACTTGAAAATGATATCATGGGTTTTTTTTTTTAAAAGATATCATGGGTTGAGTTGTGTCACCTCCATGACATGTGTTTCTCGACCAAAAGTAGATGATAATTGGCCAATAATATGGCAACATGATAAGATGCGGATATTTTATCTGGTTTGACATGCATACGGAAGACAATATCAATAAGTGGTCGTTTCTATATGGAAGACAATATCAATAAATGGTCGTTCTGGCTGGCTGATTCTAGCTTATGCTAATTTATTGTGAGAGAAAAACATCGCTGAATCGCTGGCTGTAAGCGCTGATAAGGGCAAACGAATATGGTAGGAATAACCATTTCACCCCTTAACTTTGGTATAGTTTAGAAATGAAATAGTATGAGACGATAGTGGACGGAAATGACTATTCCCTTTATCATCATATTAGTTACACATGTGTAGGTACAAGAAAGACAAAGCTTGTGTGGCCGCCTGGATAGATTACCTCCAACTCAGTTGCAACGGTGACTCAGCTCTCTGCTTTAGTTCTTCACGTATGGAAATTTAAATCTCCAGGACCTGGCGATGAAATTAGGTGAGCAGGTAAATCTTGTCATCTTCAATACATGCTTGGACAACACCGTTCTGTCTACCTGACTGTTCTGGTTGGCTCTGTCGTATAGTAGTAGTCGGTAAAGTAGCTCCCCTTTCAACTCTGATGGAATGCAAGTGTTACGTACCATCTGGCGTCTTCCAGGTGAGCTCAATCGCTATGAAGGCCTCGTTTAGATTGTTAAATTTTTTTACTCTCTCTCCATCACATCAATTTTTGGATTCATACATGAAGCATTAAATGTAGGTAAAAAATAATTAATTGCATAATTTAGTTTAAAATTATGAGATGAATCTTTTAAGCCTAGTTAATCTATGATTAGATAATATTTATCAAATAAGACAAAAGAGTTACTATTTATCAGGTTAAAAAATTTTCGTAATCTAAACAAGACCCAATTCAGAAAGCTGGACCCCAACATGTCATTGTCGCTGTCCTCAGAAAACAAGTTTCACTTTGCACCTCCCACGACCATTTCGTTTGCCGACATTAAGCAGAGCTAGTCGAATCAGGATCAGAAGACATCGATTTATACTACGAGAGTACTAATGTGCGCACAAGGCATACATACATGGAAACTGGTTTGATTGCTGCAATGAAAACGATGAGCCTCGCCAGCTTCGCTGAGGAGTCCCTGAGCTCCAAATCAAGTGAGACAAGATTCTCTGGTGTTCTTGTTCTTGGCATTTGGCAACCACCTGCATCTCTACATGCTAGGGAAACTGATTCCAGCGAATAGCTGAGGTCAGCAACCATCAGCTCCAACAAAACACTGCCCCTGTTGTTTTCCATGCTCCGCTTAGGAAATGCAACACACAGATATGCCAGGCTGACTGCAGTGGTCATAGCCAACCTTGATGACAGACAGCCCTACAGTTGCTGGGATCCCGGTCGGCGACGAGATGTTCGGCGCGGTCTCTGCTGCATCTGAAGCAAGCAGGAAAGCAATGGGGGAAGCACCATGTTGGAAAATTGAAACCATGGACAGCATTAGTTGGCATTGCCTGAGCAGCATCAATGATTGATCGCTCTAATAAATAAATTAGCTGCCTCGACAATTTTTATAGACCGAAAATGATAACGGTGGGTTATTTCACTCTCATCTTTCCACCAAGAAAGTAGGTGTTGATATTCCTACTTGTTGATAGCTATGGTTTTACCCAGTCAGAATGTGAGAATATGCCTACAGCCTACCGTCGTTATATTCCCTTTTTCATTTTATTTTATTACATTATAGTCATCCATTTTGGACGTACATTAGGCCTCTTATTAGCCGTTCAAAGGCTACGTCTAATCATTCAAAAAAGAGAGGCTACGTGTATGTTTCTAACATTTGTACTCCTTTTCTCGTCAGAGCATCTGAGTTTTGTATTACCATCTTGAGCTGAGTCTAAAACTTGGACATTGTGACGGTAATTCCCACTGAAGACTTAGGTGAGCAGGTAAATCTACCATTTCTAACGACATCGAATATTTCTTCTACCTATAACTGATCTAACTTCGTAAAATATTTGATGAAACAGGTCCCTTCGACTTACAGTGGAATAAGATCGTTAACCATAATATTAAGGTTTCTACCTGACTGGTCTATACTCCTATTGATATGCCATACAATACTACAGAGTACAACCTAACCCATCTGGTCACGTTCCATTCTTATTTGGTCTGCAAATGTATGCCAATATGCACAGTATTGGCTTAATTTAGTGATACAATGCAGTTTCTGTAAAAGTATAAGAGCAAAAAGGTGCGATAGCCTGCAAATTTGTGGGTTACATATTTACTTCGAAGGAACAACGAGCGCATAGAAGTATCATGTTCACAAGTTTCAAGAAACAATAACCAAAGAAAGCTAAAGCCGTTAAACATGGCCTAGTCTTCATTATTAGGCGAGCACGATCATCATCTATGCCTATTTGGGACAAGATAAAAAGCTTTCAGATGTCTAGGCAAACGGAACTATGACATTTCCACATTCCGCATTGCAAAACAGGCCAGCATCTCTCTGAAACACTACTTAGAGACACCATGTGCCCGATCACGCCCAAATATTTAAATTCATAATCTTGTGCATGCAGTCATGCACCGTGGAACTGTACAGAGTTATCCACCACAATAGAAAATCATGATGCTGCTTTGAGAAACAGGAAGAGCGCTTGCTAAGTACGTGGACCAGGCAGCTGAGCAAAGAATTTAGGCAAGATCGTTTCATTTAGCACCACACCATGCTTGTCGTAGTAAACATCATTAGCCATACTTTCCCTGTCTGCCACATCTTCCACAGACATCATGATGTACTCATTGAGGTTATTGGTGGTTCCATCTGAAACAAGATGAAGGAAGCACAGAAGAGTGAACCATCTGCTATCGTGGATGAGTATCAAATTAGAATATTAGATACAAGCAAGAAAATGGAAGGGCGGCCCTGGTGCAAGTGGTAGAGCTTTACCGCCTGTGACCAAGAGGTCTAGGGTTCAAGCCTCAACCTCTGCACATTTGTGCACATTTATGCAGGGATGGCTGCTGGCTATTTTCCCTTTCCTAGAAAATGGAACTTCTCACGCAAGAAAATGGGGGACTTCTCACATTCAGATGTAATGTAGACATAAGGGTTCAATATAAATCCATCATGTTAGTATCATATATGGAATTCTATGCATAATTTCAGCTTAGCTTTTATGGGGGACAAGATGGTGCAAGTTCATTTTCAAAATAAGAAAAAAAAGAGTCCAAGGAATTTGGAACAAAAAAAATGACTATGACATATAGTTCACTACCTTCAGCCACAATTGGTTCATATTGTGGGGGTAACTGAATCCAGTTCCCCTCAGCATCCTTCATATGGCTTCTATCTGAGGCAAACGATCGAAGAAACACAGGAGCATGAATCACACGGAAGAGTCTGCAAACAATAATGAGAGAGAACTATAGTAAGTTGCACCAGGAAAACAAAGCACAATTATGTATGCAAATATTTCAGGCACAGATACAGAGACACAATGGTTGGTTTGTCTTGCAGAGGAAGATGAGTAGCCTCTAGTGTAACAACCCTAGAAATCCGGTCTCTAAAAATACGGGTTTTCAAAAATTTTTCTAAAGTTTACCAGTGTATGGTGGATGTCATGT
>CM041639.1:38223502-38294146 GCA_023333625.1 Bothriochloa decipiens | reverse complement strand
CCGCCATTCTGTGTATTTTCCCTTCGTGGAAAATTGAGGATGTTTCATCTAGCCACATTGTCCACATCTAAGTATAAACTATGCTGCTTACTTTCAACCAAGAATCAAGAAAAATTTGATCTTAAGAAAAGGGGGAAAAAACTCAACCCATTCTGTAGAAAGGCTCCTTTCCAGATATGGTCATGCATGATATTGCAATCTTGCATGCACACATATGACCCCCAAAATATGAGCCAATACAATTAATATAATTCTAAACATGGATAGATCTATTTATTGCTGAGTTCTTAAATGCTGCAACAAAAATCATTCTGATTCCTAAATTCCAAAGTTTCAAACAAAGTTTGTTGAAGCAGATTGCGAAGTTTATAACAGGCACATCAGCAAGGAGAAGGCTTCCCATTTAGTTGCTATATCATAAACTGTATTACAAAACAAATAAACAATTATACTGGTAACAACAAAAGTAACATCATTTACCTTGCATATCTGGAATTGCTGAATGATAGTGGTTGAATCGCATCAGAAACATATTGGATGAATGAGGAAGGGAAAGGAAGATCAGAGTCCAGATCCCAAACAAAATCAAGAACTTCTCCTTTGCTTCGCCTAGACTTCCATATGCACATCAAGAAGTACTGTGAAACACTGCACGGTGAAAAATGCACTGCTTTTATGTCAGCAGTACATACCGGAAGAAAAATACCACAGCAATTTAGTTAGCTTTACCTGGATGCAGATCACATGATAATCCCAGCAAATAAATCCATCATCAGAATGACCTGCTTTCTGATGCCAGAGAGGAACCTGGCCCAAAAAGAAAAAAAAAGGGTATCATGTCAGATATGAATGGAAGGGCAATTTCCACCTAAAGGAAAATAATATCTCCAACAATAGAAACATATGCAATAAATCACCTTCTTTTCCTCGTTTGATATGAAAACAACGTAAAGATCAGTGCCTGCAGGATCAGCCACTCCGGTTCTAATAAGCTCCTTACATAACATGTAAACATTTTCTTCACTACATGGAGGAAATGAAATACATCTGTTAATGGCAAATGTAAACAGCAATGATATTTTTTTAAAGCAGGAAGGATTTGCTTATAATTTGTGGATATATTGCACTGAGCCCTCGGGTGATATAAATAGACTACAAGACTTGGGGGCAAGATGTCTCAACGATACACATGGCAATATAGGATTACAATGTATCCGTAACTACCAGATATACTCTAACATCCCTGCAGTCGTAGCAGGAACATCGCAGGAAATGACTACGATGGAAGTCTTTTACGAACTCTCTAAAACAGCAACTAGGCAAATGATAGGGGTTGCATTATACTAATTACCACTCCCATTAAACATATCATGGACTGATGGACTTTCAACTAGACTAACCTCTACCGGTCTACCCAGTACAGCTCCCAACCCATGTGAAAACGTGGGCAGGGACGACTGTCCTAGTGCCCTGTCCCTTCTGAATTCTGGCAAATAACTCTTTATACAGCAAAGATTCACTTCCAACTCGAAGCTCTTCAATGACCAAAAGAGGTGGAACGGGAAACAAGGTTTCAGAAGAAGGGGAAATAATTCCTAGTGGTTAACCATGTGACTTGAATCTACTGCGAGAAACTATAGATCGAGAAAATGGGCAAAGGGGTTGGTTACCAGTAGCACGGGGTGTGGGTGAACGAGGAGACATCGACGGGCCTGCTGCTCAGCGCCGGGGGATTGGAAGGAGCAGCGATGGGAGAGGGGTCGCCGCCGACGGCTGCGGCTTGGCCGTCGTCCATGGAGAGGCGGGTAAGGTCGGCGAAACGGCGACAGGGATGGCTAGCGCAAAGCGTAGCAGAGTTCGGAGCTGGGCTTGGATTGGAAGTTCATAGCCCAAAGCCCAGTAATCTATATACTCTATACTAGTATTTGTTTAAGGGGATATACCAGTTTTTTTTAGGGAATAGGAAGTATGCACTCTTTCTAGTTGGGCCGCTTTACTCCAATTGTTAAAGCAACTCTAAAAGACTAGCTAAACCATTTTGCAAATCTAAATTTAGCTATTGTTTTTTTTGAGAAGTACACAGTACAACATAGACGTCCACAATACGCACGCACACTCATCCCAATAAACACACGTACGTAAAACCTACCCCTATGAGCATCTTCGAAGGACTGAGCACCCGGTAGATCTGGAGATTCTCGAAGTCACCACTGACGTCTCGTCGTTGACGGGAACGTCGCTTACCACTTATGCATAACGCTAAAAATTTCTTGAAAAAATCTCAGAAAAAGATATGAACACCAGGATTTAAACCCTGATAGATAGCATCTCACTGGACCATCCTACCATTAATCAATTCGTAAATTTAGCTATTGTTGAGCAAAACATGCCTCCAACAGATTATGCAATTGCCTCTCAAAATAGCTCGCTCTACGTTCCGGAAACTTCGCTAGCTAATATTGGCTAGCCAACATCACTCGCCAACAGGCCTTTGCTTGTGTTTAGCGGCCTGGTCCCATGAATGGTCGCCAGCAATTTGCGCCCACATCCATGCCCCTGTTAGATTTGAATACGGATAATGAGATTTTTTACAGAGGCTGTCGGATAAATCTAGATATTTTATGTTGGTTCTATTTTAGAGAATAGCTAAATCATAAAATTTAGAAAAAAAAGTTTTGCCTAATCTCTTATAGTTGCTTTTAGGTGAAAAAGGTTTTCTATTTCCTAAAGAAAAAAAGACGAAATGGATTAAATAACAAAATGCATGCATCAACCAAATTAAAGTAAACTATAATTTAAAATAGAGAGTAGAAAAGAAAATCATATATAGTCTAAACAACTAGAAAACCGAGTATACTTTATGATTTTATTAGAAATTGGAATTTTTCTTAAAAAAACATTTTGTAGCAACAGTGGTAAATAGAAGGTGGGACCTACCTGTGAAGTTGGTAGTCACTGCACGATGGAGCCAGCACCCTGATCCACCGACACGGACGCGTGTCGAGTGGAGTCGCGTTGTGCGCTACATCCTGGGAAAGCTGGACCCCACCTGTCACCGCTGCAGCTGTCACAGCTAGGCAACGAGCCACGTGGCCCCGTCAATAACCGAACACTCCGAACAGGCGAACAGGGCGCGGTAGTGCTTCCTCTTTTCGCTCCTTTCCGGGTTCCGGCAGGAGAAGGAAGATTTGATGAAAACGGCGCGACGATGTCCGCCAACGAGCTCACCGCCGCGGATGAGGTACGCACGGCTGCGAGATTTCCTTAGAATTCGTTTCGCCTTCGATTCCTGGGTCGTGCGATTGGATCCCCCGAAAAAAATCTGGCCGCATGCGTTGGGTTCAGATCGGTCTTGTTAGTAAAAGGTGATTCGTGCTCTCCATGTTCTAATGGAGAGCGGAATTGTGGTGGGATTTTTTTTTTTGGAACATTGTGGTGGGGTTTTTTTTTAACCCTTTTGGGTTGCGGTGGAGAGGGGCCGTAGCTTCAGGCTGGTGATTTTTTGTGGGAATTCAGGTTCAGTTGGGGGCTTGGGTAATGCGCCGCCAGTCTGAATTGTCATGGTATGCTGCTGTTCCAATGTAGCCAGGGGTCCTGGCCGGCGTGCAATGGTGGTGGATGGCTAAGCAGGTTTAAAACAGAGAAGCTGCCGTCATTAAAAAAAACTTCACTGTTTGGAGAAGTATTTTAGACTGGGTTCAACAAACTTACAAACCATTAAATCTTGATGGTAGAAATAAATTAAATCTTGATGGTAGAAATAAGGGAAATGTTTCCGTGTTAACTAGTATTATTCATTGGGAATTTGGGAGAAGAATGTGTGATGCTCTGATGCTTTGATATTGGGAGTTATAAGTTTTTTTTTTTTTTGACAAGTGGACTTATCAGTTGATAACCGCTATTTCCAATCCTCACTAACTTAGAAAGCCTACCAGTAAATATTGGACTTGTACTGCTCTTTCTTTTTATATAACAGTATGTTGACTTCAATTAGCTCGTGAAGTCTGTCATCCTTGGATTTGTACTGCTCTTTCTTTTTATATAACAGTATGTTGACTTTAATTAGCTCGTGAAGTCTGTCATCCTTATATTATCTGTATCTCCCTAAGCCTTGAATGGCATTTCTTACATTGCAGGTTTGTCATGAAAGAATAAACTTTAATGTGGCTACCTCAAATCAAGCTGAAAATGGAGACATCACCACAGCTAATTTGGTGGAGTCAGAGAGGGCGGCCTATGCATTTATTCCTCAAACTCCTATCAGATCAACTGATGCACACCTTGAAGAGTTCTCTGAAGCTTTGAGAAGTAATATTGCATACTCGATTGCCTAATATGTTTATATATATGTTACTATATCACGTGTTTAATATGACTTACCTTTGGCAATGGAAGCTGTTGCAAAAACGCTGCGACGAGTTGTAGAAGGGAAAGCTGCTGCTCAAGCAGAGGCAGCTGAATGGAAGCGCAAGTATGAATTAGAAATGGCATCCAAGGAACACAAACGTCATAATGTAATCAAAGGTCTGTTTTACAGGACTAGAGCTTGTGCACTATTATTTAGCAGTAGTTGCCGAATGCGATTCAGCCTCCACTGTCTCTTTTCCTTTAGAAAACACAATATAAATACACATGGGAAGGCACAAAATGCTGTGAAATGGTTTGTTTGTGGTTTTTTTCTAGGAGAGCTTTGTGTCATTATATTAAAGAAGAAGGAAAAGGACAATTCCGAGTAAACCATACATGATTTCTTTATGATGACTGTGAACTCTTTCTAGTCAACATGTTTGGAAAAAGTAGGACGCCATGCTTATTCTTTTCAGTACTCCCGTCGCATTTAAGTCTTTATCACAGTATTAAGACAGTGGGATAGTGATTTTACACTTTCTAATATCAGTGCTATAAAATACAATGAGCATCATTTTTATTGAATAAATTTGGGCTAGACATATGCCTTCATATTCTGTTACCATGTGTTTCATACTCTCTTGCTGGCTTGCTTGTCTTGTTTCATTGTTTGGGTAGGTTGCTAATACTAACTTTTCTTAATCCGTGCCAAGCATTCAATCTTGGTTCTGGAATTCGATCGTAGCTATTAGAATTGCAGTTATTGTTGTAATCTAGTACTGAACCCAGAATTTTTCTCCCTAGATTCATTTTACATCATGTGGTCCTAGAAAGAGGTCAACTATTTATTAGTTTTTTGTCAACCAGAAACAAGTATAGATATGTTTTCCTGTAGATTCACATGTTCTCTTTTATTTATAACCAGATCCCTTGAGTTTTGATCCCGCGACATAATAACGGTGTATGCTAAAAATAGAACTCACAAGCAGTCGTTTGCCAAAAAGTTATACCTTCAGTGCATGGTGTTTATTTAACCTTCAAAGAAAAGTTCAGATAACATAAAAATAGTTTAGTGATCCATGCAGGCAAACTTTCTGCATCAAATACATGACCACATTTGTGGAGATACATTAGGAATCTGAGGCAGCAGTTAACAGACTGATTTCACTTGTAAATATTTCTTTTCTTAATGCAATGATACCTGCCATATTCAACTTTTCTAACAAACTGATTTCATTCTCTTGTAATACATGTAAATCTTGACAAGGGCTAGGATACCTTACACTCAAACTGTAACTGTAACATGTGCAGGCTGCAGTAACTTTGGGAATGACAAGTTAGAGCAACCGACTAGTCAATTGGCATTGGAGACTGCCCCCATTGACCAAACTAGCTGTTGCGGAAACCATGGGATCTGTTCGCATCAAATACTCCAGGATGAATGCCCTGGACCTAAACGAAAACCAGATGAAAAGATTATTGGAAGAAAGGTATCCTTAGGGCAAGAGTTTCCTTACATTTATTGTCAGCTTCAGTGCATTTGGCATTTAAGTGCTCCTTTTTCGTTTTCCTTTTTGCTTCTTTTCTTTGGGGCGTGTGTGCTTCTGGGGATGTTCAACCCTGCTGGGCTAGTTTTTCTTATATTTGATCTTCGCTTCTTAATATAATGATGGTCAGTTCTCCTTGCGGTTCAAGGAAAAAGGTGCATATGACATAACTAAATGGTAATTATTTTTTTAATTTTTTTTATGTAGTGTGATTAATTGATGCAATCAACTCATTTTCTGTAATTCCTCATCTAATGCTGCTGAACTGCCTCAAGTTACCTGTTATTGCCTACGAAGTTGAAAGGAAACAAATAAAAAAACATAGAAAACTACATAAAAAAACTAGATTATAGGAGAAGACTCCCATATAACTTTGAAAATAAGGAGGTGCCAGGCTTCGAGCCCGGTTGGACAGGAATGTCCCGGAGCTCACTGCTCTAACCGGTCACACCACGAGAAGCTTGGCATAGAAAACTACATATAAGCTATGTTACGGTGTTGTTATTCTTATCTTCTTTTTTTCCCTCAAACACACAGGAGAGCTGCCTATCTTTGTGCTGATAGTTCCAGTATTTGTGTTCTATTTTCTTTTTAATATTGTTTTTAATATTTTTATTTGGCCGAATTGTATAGGGGATCGCACAACTTATGCCTGCTGACTAATTGATAATGACATACAATCCATATGTTCAATAGACATCTATTCTCACTGTTCGCCTAATAGTCATTTGGCCCATTTAAACACCTTGTAAACGCTACATTGCAGTATGCCATTTCTGTTTAATCGGTCGTTTGGTCCATTTAATTGGCCATTTAATGATTATTGTTTAGGAAAACACAGTTTGGTTACATCTAAGAGCTCACCGCTTTTTCCTATTCTTGTTTCAGTTGGAAGTTAGTTTAGATTGTGTATTAGTTTGGACTGAGAATGACTCAGTCTGTGGGAGATCATGCATGATTGTTACACACTCAACGCATGCCGTGTTCGTGCGAGAGTTGTTGGTGGTATTCATGCCCACCTTTCTAGTTTAATCGATCTCTAGCTCCTGTAATCAGTCTTCAAATAACAGAGCAATACACAGAAGACGCTGCCAGTTGACAGCACAAAAAATTCAGTGTTCATCATTTTTTTTAACATTCAGAGTGTTCATCGTTGTTCTTGAGTGTGTCTTCCAAGGTTCATTGGGGTGAGAATTGCTGGCGTTCCCCGACAAACACTGCTTATTCTAACTTAGTGGGATCACACTTAAGCGAAACTGCCATGATTTTTGTAGGACTGAAAACTAGGCATCTTAATAAACATAATGGCTTGACTTAAATGAATCTTTTTCAACTTCTTGGATATATTGTCCAATTAGACAACACTGAAATTTCATATTGACTACACATCATTAAGATTGCAACTAGATTTATTTGGCTTTCTGCATGTTGCAAGACCAACTTCAGCTTCTTCTATGCACACAAAGCTTAAAGTAGCTCAATCAATTGGAGAATCAAGCCCTACCATGCATGAGTAATAGTTGTTGACTATTACACATGGTAATTGATAGTGCTAACCTGCACCATTTCAAGCTCTGGTGCAATTAGCACAAACAATAATGAGTTCGTAGTTAATTCAAATACTTTTCATGAACACTAAAACATTTTTTTCTTGTTTATCTAGGCACCTTTTAGACTTTTATGGGGATGCGATGGGGATAAGAATGGTCAGCACAAGCATGATTTTGTGTCCTTCGAAAAAGGTGACATTAAAACAGCGGAGCGCAGCAATAAGCAGGTACTCCTTTATGTTCAGCGTGATTCATTTTAAACACAATGTCCTATTTATTCCCAATATGAATGATCACTGAGATAGTCTAATTACTGCTGCATCGTTATATGTCAACAAATACTGTGCTTTCAGATTTTGCTAAAATGGGAATCCCCTCCACAAACAGTTCTTTTTGTTACTAAACCTAATTCCAACTCTGTGCTTGCTCTCTGCGCTGAAATGGTTAGGTATGCTCCTTTCAATATGCACTATATTGCAATTTTTGGTTGTAATTGATTCTCTGCGAGTTTAATTGCCATGTGGAACTGTATATAGTTAAATATGTTTGTATCTCCTCTGCTGCATTTTCTGCAGATGGCTTAAAGAGCACAATAATATGAATGTATTCGTAGAGCCAAGAGTTAGAAAGGAACTACTGGCTGAAGATTCTTACTTCAGCTTTGTCCAGACATGTAATAGTGGTAAGTGTCCTTTTATACATTTTATGTGAGGCCCATGTCAGGGTTCATTTCCTTTCGAAAGTTAATCCTTTTGTTTCGCTCCTTCTGGATTTGTGACATATAGTCATATATCACCAACAAGTGTGTGTTTATTTAGTACCGATAATTTTCTGTATAAATAAACAATTTGCTTATGAACCTGACTAGGCATGAAAAAGTAATTGGGGTATAAATTTCTACATCTTGCCTTGGAGTTTTCTGGGTACATTTGGGGTCATCTCATATTCAGTTGGTCTTCTGGTGGTTTCTTTATTGTAGCACATTGACATGGGTATGGGATCAGATCACCTTGAGGAATTTTTCTTTCCAATCACTCACCAAGTTTGCAGACTTTTCCTTTACCAAGAAGATATCAACTCAATAGTTGTTACCATGTGCTGGGAATGTTGCTGACTTGCTAACAATTCTTGATTGGGCCATCTATTATCCAGCAGTTTCTTTTCCATTGGTGAATTATATCTGTTAAAGTTCTTTTGCAATTATTTTCTTCATGGTATCATTATTTCTCAGTAGTTTAAGATATTTTTTATGTACGTATTTTATCCACTGTAAACCTTTCCTTTTGGCATCCAACTAATCAAAATATATTTTGACAGATCAGGAAGCAAAGACGTTACATACGAAAATTGATCTGATTGTAACTCTTGGCGGTGACGGAACTGTTTTGTGGGTATGCTTCTTGAGTTATGTGACAGTTTACTGTGAGTATGGATATTTTGTGGGTTAAACACACTAAACTCATTTGTTACTGCAACATTTTAGTAAAACAAAGTAGCATTCTCTGTGTGTGATGTTGTAAGGGTTTCATACCCTTATCTTCTCTTAAATATAATGATATGTAGATCTTCTATGTGTTCGAGAAAAAAAGTGGCATTCTTTTTCTTATGCTCAAATGAAAATAAAATCCATGTAATACTGAATGTCCTGTAAGTGTTCCTACTTCCTTTGTCCACAGAAATTTATTTAATGAGTTTTACTCTGCACTCTTGAATTGTGTTGTATTGATTAGAAGAAATAGAATGGATCCTGTTTTATATCTCCATGGAACTAGCATATTCAGTTGGCAAGAGTTGGCCTATAATATTATACTCCTATTTCAAATTATAAGTCGTTTTGGCTTTTCTAGGTACGTAACTTTTGTTATGTATCTTGACATATCTTATATCTAGGAGCATAGCAAAAGCTATGTACTTAGAAAACAACTTGTAATTTGAAACTGAATGAGCAATAAAAGTTGCAAAGTGTCCCTCTTTTGGTATTCTCGTGTAAATACAAGTGTTTATGTCTCATATGATAATCTTATTAATCTGGGCAACTGGTTAAAATCTCTTAACAGGCTGCATCATTATTCAAAGGACCAGCTCCCCCTGTTGTTGCATTCTCTCTTGGATCATTGGGATTCATGACTCCATTCCGTATCCTTAATTATCAGGGTTGAATGCTTGATAACCATGTTGGTACAGTATGTATGGGGAGGTGGGGATGATATGAGTCCCTTCCTGTGAGGGGCGTTGATCTCAAACACTGGGATGGGACGTTGAAGACGGATAGACACCCCACATGAACCTGATCTGCTAACCATGTATACTATCATTCACAATTTTTCTATGCACTACTTGAACAAGCGCAGAGGGAATTGGCCTTGTTGCCATTCCTTCTACTGGTTCAGCATTTCAGCTTGATGTGTAAGTTTTAAATTGGTAACATACAGCTGTTATAAACATGGCAATGTGGTTGACATTCTGTCACAACCAGCCATCAACTTGTAACAGATTTAGGGTTAATGTCGATGGATATGATATAGGAATCCGCAGGGAACCACATGTATCAATTCCTGAGTTCCTTGAAGCAGCTTCAGAACTTTGGTAACCATTTCATCATCTTCTGTAATTTGTAGTGCTTTTGGCTGATGGCTCCTCAATCTGGAGGAAACCAAACAGGCACAAGTTGACAGTTTCATTTTCAGTTGGGAACTAATGATGAATTTAGTTATTTTTAGCCAGAGCTACCAGTTCATATAAACCATCCCAGCAAATAAATACTCAATAAGGCTTATCTTTCTTGGTGGCATATTTCTTGCATCCTTTTTAGTATGCAACCCATCTCTGCCCTTATAAATAATTAGTGAATATGATTTCTGCCACTGATAGACATAGATATAATTCTAATCTGTACTCTCAAGTGTGGAACCTTGATGTCCTTTTTTATTTATATATAGCCATATAGATCAGATCTCTCTGTACAGACAATATTTCTTTCAGAATTTTCAACTAATTCAAGTTTACTTATATGTCAGTATGGCAGTTCCATTGATATTTATACCTAGGATGGCAGGGCTCTCACAATTTTTTTTGTGGTGCACATAATCTGTAGAACTATGACATTTTATTTACTCAAAGGAGCTTTCTGCTCCGTGATCACCCACCATAAGAATATATTGGTCCTTAACTCATGTTAAGCAAGCGAGCAATATCGTGAATGTTTGGGCAATATGCTAAAACAACCATTTAGCATCACACTGAGGAACCGTCTGCAGTGTCAGGTGATCCGTGATGCAGCTAAGGAGGAAGTTGACACTGAGGAACCAATTCTAGTACTAAATGAAGTGACAATTGACCGTGGAATGTCATCTTACCTTACCTACCTAGAATGCTACTGTGACAGTTCTTATGTTACACGCGTACAAGGAGATGGGCTAATAATATCAACAACATCTGGAAGCACTGCATATTCATTGGCAGCTGGAGGATCAATGGTTCATCCACAGGTAGACTTATGCCCTGCATATGGTTTGGTCTGCAGATTTTGATCAGCATTGGAGAATTTTGTGTTAAGGTTCTCCAAAAGTGTAGTCTATTCATTTTCTACCTATAATGTGTTCGAAACTTTGACAAGGACCCAAAAACATTCTCCTAATTATTCTATTTTTTTATAAGGAATCGCTGCCTTCTACTTAATGCAACTTGTAGTAGCTAATGTTACTCATAGAGCTGTGCGGTGTTGCGAAGCCTTTTGATTAAGCCTCACATGTCTTAAAGAGGCACAAAATTAGTGTTTTCATTTCATCGTTTGCTAGCTGACCCAGTGTCTGTTTCAAAGTACATGCCCTTTCTGGTTGACCTTGATTTGCATTGACAGTTTTCTGGATTTGTCAATGCAAATTACTCATGCTGCCATTCTAATGATATGTTTTGCTGGTATGTGCAGGTACCAGGGATCCTTTTCACACCAATCTGTCCGCATTCACTGTCATTCAGGCCCTTGATTCTACCAGAATATGTAACTCTGCGCGTGCAAGTGCCATTCAATGGCAGGGGGCAGGCCTGGGCATCCTTTGATGGCAAGGGCAGGATTCAGCTAGGACCAGGTGATGCGCTCATCTGCAGTATTTCCCCTTGGCCTGTACCCACAGCGTGCCTTGCGGACTCGACAACCGACTTCCTGCGAAGCATCCATGAGGGTCTCCACTGGAACCTGAGGAAGAGCCAATCGTTCGATGGCCCATCTGCGTGATCGTTGAAGTTTATACAACAGTATGGTGCCCTGAGTTGAGATGGCAAACGGTTCCGTATGTGCATGTAAGCGTGATGCATCGCAGTCCAGAACAAAAGTCCAGAACAAAAATGCTACAGATGCATATGTATGTAACTACTATATGGTAGCCAATACACGTGTGTATCCAACCCTGAACAGTGTCTTTCCTTAATTCAATAAGATGAAATATAAATTTATTTTGATCCCAATGTGAGAAGTACCTTAAAGGCTTAAACCGTTAATCGATGTTGATGCCGATTGTCAGGAATGACAGAGTTGGTGCCTAATGCCAGTTTAAGTGGGAGTTTCGTTTACATTGAACAGATTGTTACATAGGCCTAATTTTAGCATTTGGCACTATGTGAAAAAAAGATTTCTCGTCATATCAAAATACCAGCACATGTATGGAGTATTAAATATAGATGAAATTAAAAACTAATTACACAGTTTGGCTGTACTTTGCGAGACGAACGTTTTGAACTTAATTAGTCAATGTTTAGACAATTATTCACAAATACAAACGAAATGATACAGTGCGCTACAGGAATTCTGGCACCTCCCAATTCAGAGAACTAAACAAGGCCATAGGTAATTTCTTATAACATGACAGTGTATTTAAGAGTACAGAGAAAAAGTACTAGATGCTATGAAATTATAGAATGAAACTTTGTGGTGTTTCAGCAACATTGCATTTCATTCTATACGACATGACAACTTTGAAACAATGCCATAAGACACTGGCCTAAGAACTGGCCCAGACTGATTAAAAAATCAAGACTACCACATCATATTTTGCGTTGGGCCTTGTTTAGTTCCCTGCAGAATTTAGAACTGATACTATGCAAAAAGAAGATTTTCATCACATTAAAATGCCGGCATATGCATGAAGTACTAAATGTAGATAAAATTAAAAACTAATTATACAGTTTTATTGTACTTTGCAAGATAAACGTGTTGAGTCTGATTAATCAATGTTTGGACAATTATTATCAAATAAAAATAAAATACTCCAGTGCGCTATAGTGATTCAACCGGCGCCAACTCGGCCGAACTAAACAAGGCCTTGGTAATGTGCCGACGAGTTTCATTGTTTGTGAAACTCTCTCTGTCTCTCCATAGTTATTGACAAGTAAAGCAAATGTAACTCATGAAGTTCTCACCGAGAGTCCGAGACTGGCCTTAGAATGGCATTAGAAGAGCGAAACTACATACGTTCCTGTTTGTAAACAATTTTTTTCCTGCATCGTGCATTTTGCTGTGTCGGACGTTTTCCTCGCTAACACACATCGCAAATCTGCAGGAAACCGTGGTTCACGCTGGCCGCGCACGTCCAAACCGGTAGGGGCGCTAAGCAACAGAGTGCGCGTGTATCACGTTGGCAGTGAAGTGACCCCCGATTTTGGACTCATCATGTCCCGAAGAACAACGAAGACGGAGGAATCGTGGACGCGTGACCACGCAGCTAGCCAAGGAACGAGCTTGTTTTAAGGCCACGGCCCCGCACGAGATCGAGCCATCGGATCGATCGCCGGCCGGACAAGCCACATCTCCTTGCCGGCCGGCTTGCCTCCATCCTTTTGCAATTGACTCCTGCCTCTCCACACACGTCGAGCCATACAGGAGTCTCTTCGTTGTGTCGGCATGAGCACGATCGTAGAACCGCGCTTGGCTCTCCCGGCTTCCATACCGTCTTGGCCCTCGTCGGGTACATGCTCACTTTCTTCGTCTCTGATCTGCTTCAATTTGCTAGCTCCTCTTTTATGAGCTTATCTGATTCGGAGAAAAAATTGTTAGCGCGCTTGTGTTGTCTTGCTCCTGGTCCTGGACTCCTGCTTTGGCTTTTGGCATTGTAAGGCGCCTGATGCGGGTTGACACGTGGCGGAGCGAGGGCACAGCGGCGGACGGCAGCGCAGCCAGACGACGGCGGTGCAGGTGGAGGGGGTGGCGCGCGTGGGGGGTAGGGAGAGAAAGAGGAAGAAGATAAGGGATTAACCCCTTTCCTTATTAATTTGATCCCAATGGTTACAACTCTTATTTATAGTTGGCCCCGCTTGAGTCCTAAGCTAACTAGTATAATGCCCGTGCTAAAGCTACGACTTTATTTGGGATGCACATGACAAACAACCGATGTTTTTTTCATAGCTCAACTTGTACACAATTGTATTTGAGCATGAAACACTTTTGCATAAGGCACAATCAAGTTATGTCATATTTTTTTAACAGCAAAGCCAAATTTCATAACTCAAGAGCAACAAAAAGTTATTTCTCATATTATAACCATATAAATTAGAAGTATAGTGCTCGTGCCAACAATCGTAAATACAAAGGGCCCATCTATTTGTCCAGGGGAGATAATCCAAATGAAAAAAAAAAGAATACGATTGTAACAAACCCACACGCTGAGCACCAAGCGTCCAAGTAATATTGGTGATCAAGATCCGGCCGGCCGCAATTCGATCTGTAGCAAAACCAAAGAATTGAGCGCTCGGGACAGGAATTCGCACCAGCTTGTCCTTGTGGATCTTGTTCCACACGATGGCCTTGCAAAGCAATTAAGTTGTTTACACACGAAATTCATATTAGAGGACGGTATGAATCAACAGGACTGTCTCAGGGTGAGACCCTTATACTGACTAAAATTGAGACCTTTATACTGAATCAGCGGCAATGGCACCCTACGACCGAAGCTGGCTGCCAATGTAGCTGCGTGCTTATGTATCCACTCTGCTAGCCCCCACCTAATGTCCACCAGCTAACGCCACGGCGGTATCTAGAAAAAATATAAATAAATTAACTAATGATAGAAACACAAATTCACAAAAAGTAACATAGGTGTTCTAGCTATCAATATTTATGCGTGTGTTTTAGAGCAGGGCTTTTAGATCAGGACTGGAAGAAAAAAGAAACCTGAAACTACAAATGATAATATAGTGCCCATACTAACGCTGCAATATCATTTGAAAACAAACTGCGGTGGGAACCTATATCTCTGCAATGCTATGCTATTTATTGAAGGAAACCTATGTGCATCTTAAAAATTTAGGTTTAAGATAATTACAACAGTCAGGCATCTTCATGTATGGGGCAGAAAGCAATTCATCGGGTCATTTTCAATGGAAATCAATTTAGAGAAAAAGAACAGAAGAAAGTAACAAATAAAAGAACTAACAAAGGACATTTGCTCACCTTAGTCAGTTGACACTAATCTGAATATACCTCAGATGACCAGGGCCAGGCTATTATATGACCAATACATATACTTTCAGAAATTGAACTTTTCGACAGGGACATACCAGACCTAGCCGACCTTCCTGTTTGCCTCCCATGTGCATTTGACGATCTCCCATACATGATGAGAAGCCCTCTGCTCAGAAGTACCTTAAAAAATGCAGTCACAACATAAGCAAAGTATGAATAGAGGTAATCCAAAAGACAAAAGCATGCGCTATCCCAGAGGAACAGAGAGCACTGTCCCAAGGAAGAGCAAGAGGCCGCCAGCCAGCCGAGGTTTTTAGCACATAGTTGCTATGGGGAGGAAGAAGTACAGATTCAGAAACCTTTTTGTGCAGGGATGGCTGCTGGCTATTTTTCTTTCCCTAAACCCCGCAGTGCGGGAGCCTACGGCACTGGGTACGTCCTTTTTTTTAATAAAAAGAGTATGAAACTACTGGAGCATTTGTGCATGACTCAATAATCATGCATCTATGTAGATAGAAACAAATATATACCAATCCAAAGAACATAATAAGGCACTGAGTCACAGAGTCAGTGACCGTTGCAGGACCTAAAGACCATGATCCTTAATAAAGCTATACATCAAAATGAGTAAAATCTGGACAAGAAACATAAGCATTATACTCAAGGAAGGAGCGCCATTGCATGACATGCTTAATAACCACACACACACACAAAAACAGTATAGAAGTTTGTAACAAAAAAAAACTCAAAGTCATAAGTAATGCCCTAGTCCCTCACTAATATTAGGAACATATTTGGGCCAAGAAGGTTGCTCTAGGAATTCAAACAGTCCATTGTCGATTTGGTATATAGATCCTTACCCTTCCGTACAAATTTGAAGTAAATCAATATGACTTTTTGAGCAACCTACCTACCCAGCGAGGCCCTAATTCTTAATATTAAGAGTTTTAAAATATATCAAACAGCAATTAAATATATGGAGAAAACTTAATTTTCATCTTTCTTTCAAAAGGGAATGAGGATTGCTAGTACTACCGAGGATCAAATAACAGCACTATTCCACCACAAAAACCACTGATAATTGTGCTGGTAATTTAGAAGACATGTAGAGATCAGTATATCACACACTCGTACTTTTAAAACATTGAGAACGAATTTTTCACCTCCTATCTGGAATTTCACGCTGCCCAGTGTAACAACCCAAAAATTTGAACTACAAAATTTTTTGACAAAACCCTGAGTGATGTGGTGCGACATGTCATCATCTACCCCTTACATATGCATCAACCCTAGCATGTCATGCATGGCATTCACATGTTGCAAATTAATTAACATCTCATAACAATGCGCTATGTTCACATGTTACATTTTAATGTTTCAATAGTTCAATCATCATGTTGCATTAAAAGAGTGAGTTGGATTTTTATTTGGTTTATGTGTTGATTATTAAAAATGACAACATAATATTTATTTTCATAAATAAATATTAAGGGCATAATACCCTAGCATTATTTGGGCCATGTATGCTCACTATTCTGTTGCACAAAATAAGCACACCCCATATATATATAAGTATATATAAAAATATATTTAAAAATGAAAAAGGAAAAGAAAAGGAAAAAAGAAAAGGAGGAGACCGGCCCGAGCAGCCCCGTCGACCCGGCCTGCGCGCGCTCGCCTGCGCTCGTCGCTCGACCCCGCGCTGCGTGGCCCAACCAAGCCGACGGCCCAGCAAGAGCCGCGCGCGTCCGCGCGCCGCACCGAGCCTCCGTTGCCGATGAGTCGCTGACGATGGGGCCCCGAGGTGGGACCCATGTGTCATCGCGCCCGCTGAGGTCATCCGACCGGCCGCGCGTGCTCACGTCAGCACTGTTCCCCGGCGTCGCTCCTAAGCAACCTCCCTCGACCGCTCGATCCAGTGTCGCCCCGCATCGACGCGCGCCCGCAAGCCACCTGGACAGACCAGCCAGCGTAAAGTTCCCACGGCCGCAGGCAACATTCTCCGCGCGCGCGCGCACCTGCGCTGTCGCCGCAGTGGAACGCTGCCGCCGTAAAGAACTTCGACACCCAGCGTTACCTAGCCCCTTCTCGCTGCTCTCTGGACCCAGATCGAGCCCCAGCTGCTGACTTGGACACCCCTTGGCCGCTCGATCAAGCAGAGCCGTGATCGACCGTCCGTCGGCTACCTACCACCGCGTCCTCCCTATAAAACAACATCCCCGGCACCCTAGGGCTCCCAGATCGCCGCCACCGCTCTGGTGGAGCTCCATTCCACCTTGCCAGCCTCGATTGGAGAAGAGCTGAAGGAAGGGGGGAGAAAGGAGTCGGGGAAGAAGAAGAAGCCGCCGCCGGAGTTGGGGAGGAAGACCGTCGACTCGGAGCCACCGCTGCTGCTTCGAGAGCAGGAAGGAGGAGCAGTACCGCGAGCCGGAGCCGCTTGGACTTGTACCGCACCTCCATCCTCTTCGACCATCGGTGAGCACCGCCATCGCCGCTCTCTCGAACCCTCCGCCGTGCTGTTGGCCATGGCGCTCCGCCGTGAGCGCGTAGGCCCAAGTCACTACCGACCTCACTGGACACACCTGCACACACACACGAGACTAGCCGAGCCTCTTGGACCATGGCATCGGGAGGATGCCGGAACGGAAGCCGCCCAGTTCATCACCGCGCGCCAAGCGCTGCCGTGGCAAGATCACCCCGCCGCCTTTCTGTTGAGCCTCGACCTCCGTTGTTTCTGGAACCGCGCTCGCCTTGATGAGACGGACCTCATGCACACCCTAGCTCCGCGTTTGCCTCGCCAGAGCACCGACCCGAACCACCTTGTCGTCGACGTGTCAGTACGTTGCCGCTCCAGAACGCCGCCGTTCTCCGTCGTTTCCTGCCACCATCGCCCAACCTCGAGGAGCAAGAAGAAGCCGGGAAGCACCGCCGTGACGAGCTGCATCGATTGGGCAAGGAGACGGAAACCGTGGACCCTCTCGGAGTGCCGTTGCCGTGCACCGAGGACCTGTCGAAGCTCTGCCGTGGGAGTTGCTGCCTGCGCGGACTCCGTCGTGTGTTTTGGTCACCGCCGGCACCTCGAGCAGGTGTTGCGTGACTCCAACCGTCCATCTACGCCACTAATTGGAGCTGGAGTGACTCGGTGTGAAGTGTACATCGAGCGCCGTCGCCCTCAAGCCACCGTCCGCCGTAGAGCTCGTCACCGGAAGTAAAGCTACCGCCCTGAAGCCCGTCAACGTGACCGTCGTGAAGTCCCGAACCGATGGGCGGGTTAATGGCGCCAGAGATCCTTTGTGGCACCAGGAATCGAGGGTTTCCCCGCCGCCGATCGCCGAGGAGGAACTCCGCGTTCGAGCCGATCTCGTCCGAGACAGATCACGCGCTCGAACCGACCCTCGAGTTTGACCCTTCGACAAACCGACCCTCGAGTTTGACCCTTCGACAAACCGACCCTCGAGTTTGACCCTTCGACAAACTGACCCTCGAGTTTGACCCTTTTACAAACCGACCCTCGAGTTTGACCCTTCGACAAACCGATCCTCGAGTTTGACACCTCGATGCGCCGACCCTCGAGTCGACACCTCGAGTACCGTCACCCTCGAGCACTGCCCGCCATAAAGCACATCGCCGGAACCAAGCCCTCGACTTGATGACCACCTTCATGTTCGCCTTGGCGACCCGAGGACGATGCACGGGTTAGCGAAGTCTTGGAGCAGCCCTCGCCGGATCTTTAACCCCGTTGTAACCAGCCGAGCACCGCTGTCGATGCAGAGCAGTTTTCCGTCTTCGAGCATACCCCTCGAGACCGCATCCTCGCGACCATGTCCTCGAGACAGTATCCTCGAGACCGTACCCCTCGAGACCAAACCTTCGAGACCGTATCCTCACGACCGTGTCCTCGAGACCGTAACCCCCGAGACCGTGTCCTCGAGACGGTACCCCTCGAGAGCATACCCCTCGAGAGCATACCCTCGAGACAGTGTCCTCGAGACAGTACCCTCGAGACCTAACCCTCGAGACCGTAACCACCGAGACCGTACCCCTCGAGACCTAACCCTCGAGACAGTATGCCCTCGAGACCGTATCCCTCGAGACCTAACCCTCGAGACCGTAACCCCCTCGAGAGCATACCCCTCGAGATCGTAACCTTGAGACCGTAACCCCTCGAGCCCCTTTCTCTTTTCAGAAAATGGTTAAATCTTTGAAAATTCATATCTAATTCATACGAGCTCAGAAAATTATGATCCACATATCTAAATTTTCTATAAATCGAGCCCTATCTATCTAGGCTATGTTTGAGTGTATTTGGATCTTCTATTTTGCATTCGTTCTTTGTGCTAATCTATAGGGGTCGCTTCCGCGACTGTTAAATCTCGTTACAGGCTTGAGCGAGGACAAGTCAGACGACAGTGACTACCAGGAGAAGTCCGACAGCTACGTCAGTGAAGGTGCCACACACCATCCAACCTCGTAGATCCCATTACGCATGCAATTATAGTTTGGCTAGTGCTTTAAATTCATGTTGCTATAATGCTATGCCTGTGCTAGGGCTGCATGATAGAGTATTTATTTGATGAGCCCTACCTTGTTGTAAACCATCACCTGCTTACCCGCTGTTATGATAGCCACCTGCTTATCTGCTATATTTAAATTTCTATACTTCACTCGTTTATATTTTGATGCGACGTGATGAACCCGGGGAAGGCCTGGAGGGTGCCAGGCTGGATGTGTGAGTTGATGTTTCATATGGGCATGTGAGCTGATGATGTTGTATCTGGGTTTGGGGTGGAGCTTACGGCAGGGAGTAGGGTGAGGGTTGAGTCGATCGAGCCGGGATCTACGACGAGCTTTTGGAGCAAGTCTTGCCAGGGAATGGTTCTGGACATTCCCATGAGAGGAGCCTGTGGCGGGCTAACTGAGATGTGCTGGGGTCCTTGGGTATGATCCTCTGAGAGGTGGAACCCGGAATGAAGGTGCCGTGGTAGCACGTTAAAGATAAACCCTGATGAAGATCTCCCGGTTTGGTCAAATCTAGGAACTGTTGCGTTGGTATCCGGACCTAGGAATCTCTTGCTTTCCACTCGCTCTCCATGGGGGGGAGACGGCCGAACCGCTGGATAGGTCGATGCCACTACTGCTAGGCGAGAAGTGATAGGAAGGTATATGCATGGGATGGAGCTAACACCCTACCGAGACGATCATGGCACCCCCTTCGGGAGTGGGTACAGTTCCAGTGATCCAGTGCTGGATGGTAGAGTGGCATCGCCTATGGCAGTAGGCGCCCGGAATCTGCCTAGGTGCGCACGTGCATCGATGATGGTTATCTGGTGGATTAGTGAAACCTCTGCAGAGTGTATGGTTGATCGATCGATACATATGCCGAATCTTCGGCTATGGACCTTTCCTATGTTATGCATGCACCGGACTAGTGAGTGGAGTGTTCTACCTTCCTCTGTGTGTGTTTTCCGGCCGTGAGCCAGTTTGAGGGTTGCGGGCCGCTGAGGCAAGCCAAGAGGGAGTTGGCTTGTCGACCAGAGTCTGAGAGGGTGTTGGAGATGAGATGAGATGATGTTACAGATTTGGATGGAGATAGATGGTGGGAATGGTTTTGTGTTTAAAACTTGTTTATTATACTATTGTTTTATATACTTGAACATTGCATAGGAAAACCCCAGCCTTATAGGTTCCTTTTGAGATACCCTTATTTTTGCATCCACTTCCACAAAGCAATGCATAGGGTGGGAGTGTGGCCAGTACAAATCGTACTGAAAATTTAGTTTCAGGTTCAAGGAGTGAGTACTCATCTGGGGAGTACAGCGATTGAGGGTTTCGTGCCTACGCTCAAGTTGGAGAGAAGAAGATAGCTTCCGCACCTCAAGCTTTTATTGTTATGCTGCATGAACTCTGCTTCCGTCCTGTGGCGATGTAATAAATTATTGTAACTCCCTCTATTTGCACTCTTTTGTTCGATGTATGGATTATGGATTCAACTGTTATCGGGTAATGTGATTTAAATGGTCATATTACACTCCGACACTGTGGATTTCCCTTCACGGAAATCGAGGTCGTTTCACCCAGCTTGGATGACTGAAGCCACTATGGCATCTTGGCCTCCTTCAGTAGCACTACAGCTACCACACTCATAGCAGCGACCCCAGTCACCATCTTCGTGATGGACTACAACAAAGAATCTTAAACCATCATCAAAGATACAAATGCATGATATGAGGAGAAAATTGGCTATAGGCGGCAAGGTACGCTAAACAATTGCTAAATCAAGGAACGAGTAAGGTGACGCGAAATTGATGTGCGGTGTTGTTTGTAGATGCTGCTTCTAAGATTACCTTAGGCTCGTCGTCTAGAAAGATCGTGAAGCCAGGGGCATAGGTGAGGAGGGAGCGGCTGTTGCGGGGGTTGAAGCGGATGGCGACGCCGCGTTTGTGGGCAACGGGGTCAAAGGCGAAGACGGACTTGAGGCCGTGCTGCTCCAGGATGTTGCCCACTTCCAGCTGGTCCTGCATATACCCGCCCAGCTGCAACTGGAACACGGCCACTGGACGCCCGCGTCGGAACCGTCGCACCCCCACCTCCGGCGCAGGGGCCGCCGCCGCCCCTGATCCGGGCTTTCCACCTGAGGAAGGGGCCGTGGCTGGGGACTCCTCCGGGATGGCGTCGTCGTTGGTCTCTGCGGTGACTGCCGGCGCTGGCGCCGCGGCCTTGTCAGCTTCCGGCGCTGGCTGGGGACCCCTCGCTGCCATCACGGCGTAGAGGGCGAGGGTGCCGCCGTTGCAGCCGAGAGGATGAAGGCCCGTCCCATGCTGGATCAAGCCACTCCATGCCACCGCCATTGCCCCACGAAACCCTAGCGCCTAGGGGAGAGTAGTGCGGCGGGATGAGAAATTGAGAAGTGATGCGGGATCAGAGAGGAGGCACGGGTGAAAAATGAGACCGAAAATAGATAATCCAACTAAGCCGAGAATCGCACCCGGGCTGAGGGGAGAGCGGTGCGCGTGCGTTGGTGTTGACGGGGATAGTGGCAAGCTAGACCACACTTTTAATCTCAGCCGTGCTATGCGTAGTAATTATGTTGCGAGTCGTTGATCTTAAAGGAAGAAATTGTTTGAAGAAGTTTTCAATTATAGTAGAGACTAGGATATATTTATAGGGAACATATGCTATGCAAACCAGCCTCCTATGTAAACTGTGGAAACTCTAATCAAGACCACCGAAATCTAATCTGATGGCTAGAGGTGAAGGGGTTTAAGTACTAAAATAACTCACCTTTAGGAATGAAATGAGTGGAGGGGTTTAAGTGCTAAAATAACCAACCCACCTCTAGCCATCGGATTAGATTTCGATGGTCCTGATTAGAGTTTTCATAGTTTGCACAGGAGGCTGGTTTGCATAGCATACGTTCCCACTTATAATCATGGATTTTCTTTTACAATTTGGTCCCTTCTCTTTCTATGCCAACAATTTTCAAACCGGAGAGACTCAATTAAGGAACCTAATCGATGACGGGAAGCGGCGGCTCGTGGGGGTTGCACCCCGGCGGCCAGCGCGCCAACGCCCTAGGGCGCCCTCTGCCCGCGCCCAGCAAGGGTGACGGCGGCTGGGCCCCTCCCGTTGGTCCAACTTGGCCCAAATTCTTACCCAATTTGGAGAGCCTATGTTGTACTTGTTACAGCTCTCCCTCTTCTCCGATCAACACGTCCTCGTGGCGAAGCACGAACCAGCTCATAACGTCGTACTTTGGGAGGGTGATGCATGGCGGGAGCTCCTCCAAGAAGCAGGTCATGTGACCTTCCATTGGGTTGTTGGTGATGACATTTGTGGCGTGTGCGAAGTGGAGCAAAGTCAAAGCAGTAGTGGAGGTTGTCGATGCTGCCAAAGATGTGGTAGAGCGTGTCGTCTGTTCCCAGCCCGTGCCGAGGGCCTCCTCGTACTGTCTTCAGGAGGTCCTTGAAAACTGAAACAGTCATGTGGAGAGAGGCTATCACCTTGGGTGGTATGTTGAAGAGGCGAATGTGGTTGCTCGGTTCCAGCTCGATGTAGAGAGGTAGAGCGCGCCATAGCGCCGTCTTGACGAGCGTTGGAGGTGAGGTCATCAGGTCGAGCATATCGCCGAACATGAATGTGCCCAAGTCAAAGATGTCGGGGCATAGTCGATGTCCACCTGTCGTCTGGAGGAAGTCGACGTCGACGCGCTTGACGCGGATGAACATGCATCCTCTTCTGTTAAGGAAGACAGTCGTGGTGTCTAGCATGGACTGTCGTTGTGTCCACGGCTGGCCCTGCAGGATGAATGAAGGCATGGCACCTTCCTGGTTCGTTGTGGGTGGTCAATAAGCTCCCACTGCTAGCCTTTTGATGCTTGTCGGTCCATCCTACGTGATGTAGCTCAGGATGTCGGGTAGTAGAGGTGAAGCCGCGGTGATGAAGAGGCGGCCATCGTAGAAGAGGATGCCATCAGTGAACTTCCACGCATTCGCTGCCTTGCCATCTGCAATGGCAATTACGATTGTGCGCATGTCCCAGTCCTCCCGTATCGCCTTGCGCAGTTGATCGAAGATGGCATTGTCGCGGTTGTTGTAGTTGTCGAAGATGCTCGGCAAGCGTCCCTGTTCCCTGTGCACCATGATGCATGGACGTACCGCTGAGTGAAGTGCCAAGGGTTGATGCGGTAGGGAAAGCGGAAGGCGAGTTGTTGGTGCAGCTTGTAGATCTGCCGGGGCGTGGAGTAGGTGTTGGCACCCATCACGGTCGTAGTGGAGAGTTCTGTCGATGAAGTCCCACACGACACGCCCAAGGCTTGTGAGCCATGGGGTGCCTAGGATGACGTCGACATCGTGGCCGAGGTCGATGAGGAGCGCGTCGAAGGTGTAACTGTCGGTGCCGATCCATAGTGGTACTGCGAATGTTGCGGCCTTGCATGGCGTATCTTCCCCGTTGCCGACGATGATGGAGGTGTTGATGCAGCGTTCGAGTAGTCCAATGCTACAGGCGATGTTGAGATCGATGACGTTGTGGGTGGATCTCGAGTTGACGAGAACATGGACCTCCGAACCGATGATTATTCCTTGAAGGTATAGGGGAAAAGCTCCTTGTACCTCGATGTTGCGTCGTCCGATCAACATCATGAGTCCATTCATTGACGAGGCAGATGGCGTCGGTGTCGGTGAGGGCATAGTCGACGTTTGGCGACGGCGGCGGCGGCCAACCAGCGGCGGCGCTGGCTGCGCCTCCTCTTGGTGCTGGCCTGCTCCTTTCGCGTGGATGATGACATTCTAGCCTGTTGGAGTGGTGGTGCGCGCGCCCGTCGATTCAATCTCAATGTCGGTTGTTCGTCGTAGTCGTGCGTGGAGTCTCCTGCTTGCTCTCCAACGTTTGTAGGCGAGCGTTGACGGCGGCGAGTTCCCCATGGAGGTCATCCATCTTGCGGAGGGTTTCGGCGACGAAACTTTGGAGAAGCTCCTCGATCTTGAATAGCTTGGCCATGGCAGCGGTGTGGGATCGAACCGGTCGTCCAATACCAGGTGTAAGGAGCCTGACGCGGGTTGACACGTGGCGGCGCGAGGACACGGTGGCAGATAGCGGTGTGGCGTGCGGCGGCACGGCTAGGAGGCGGCGGCACAGGTGGAGGGAGCGGCGCGCGTGCGGGGTAGGGAGAGAGAAGGAGAAGATAAGGGATTGACCCCTTTCTTTATTGAATGATCCCAACGATTACAACTCTTATTTATAGTTAGCTTCGCTTGACTCCTAAGCTAACTAGGATATCCTTATAATCATGGATTTTCTTTTATAATTCTATCTCTTTCTTTCTATACCAACAATTTTCAAACCGGGAGACTCAATTAAGGAAACCTAATCAATGACGGGAAGCGGCGGCTCGTGGGGGTTGCACCCCGGCGGCCAGCGCGCCAGCGCCCTAGGGCGCCCTCTGCCCGCGCCCAGCAAGGGTGGCAGCGATTGGGCCCTTCCAGTTGGCCCAACTTGGCCCAAATTCTTGCCTAATTTGGAGAGCCTGCGTTGTACTTGTTACAGACATGAATATAATGCAATCCAGCAAAGATTCTGAATGTTTGCTCTTCTTTCCTAATACTCTGGTTTCTTTTCGCACATATACTGTTTCTTTTGCCTCGAGTGCAGCTATCAAACGCCATTGCTAACATGTGATTAGGGGTGGGGTGTAGCAGCTAGCTTGCTTGCAACTACGACAACCAACGAGAGCATGCATACATTTGCTAAATCATGAGTAGGATCCTCGCTTAATAACAAGATAATCACAGTTTAACAAATGAGAATGAGCACAATTATCTTGAACCCTTGTGGTACCAGGGTATCTTTGGGAGTTGTATACTTGTCTTTGTTCACACTTAGGGCATGTTTGGTTTCCACCACCTAAACTAAAGTGAACTAAAATGATTAGTCGCCTTTTAGTACCTCCCGAGTGATTAATGAAACTAAATTATTGTAGTTACCTTTTCTCAGTTTATTTGGCACTTTATCCCTAAAATGGCTAAAGTTTAGTCCACTTTAGTTTACGAGGTGGATACCAAACAACCCCTTAATTTTGGTAAAAAAGGCACTTAATAGTTACTCCCTCCATCTTAGTTATATACTTGTCTTTGTTCACACTTAATAGTTACTCCTTCCATCCGAAATTATAAGTCATTCTAGAAATATTAGAGAATCAAAGCATCTCAAGTTTGATTAAGTTTATTTGATAAAATATTAAGAATTATGATATCAACTAAATATTATTAGATATCTTATTAAGGACTTCACTAACGCCTGCACGTGCAGGATTTCAGCTTATAGCATGCACAGCCCGCCCGCACGCAATTTGACTGCGCCCATAACTTCCCTGACTCTAGCACGGCGGCACCCACGCCCCCGCCCAGCTTCTCCCCCCTCCTCACGACCGCCTTCTTCTCCAACTCCGACGAGCTCGCCACTGCCTTCTTCTCCATCTCCGGCGACGCTCCCCCGCCCTAGACCTGGCCCGACTACCTCCCCCGCCGCCAGGGCACCCTAAGGCGCTCGCCGGCATCCCCACCGCCTGTCTTCCCTTTCTCTCCTCGACCGGCCGACAATCTAGAGTCCAACGAAGACGGAGAATAAGGGGGAGGGGCTCGCTAGAGCCCTAGAAAATAGCTCCAGCACGAGGAGGAGAAGGAAGAGGAGCAGCAAGAGGAAGAGACCTACCTCGCCGCCACTGCCAGAAGGGATTGGGGAGGGGAGGGGACGGGAGGGGTGGCACTGCTGGGTGGCACGGATGCTGGAATGGGGTCGCCGTCGCGGAGGAAGTCGCCGGGCCACCGGAGAGGAGCTCACCGGTGATCTGTCACCGGAGAAGGAGAGGAGAGCGGGCAGGCATCAGGTGCGGAGGTGTCTCGGTCCGTCTCAGTGTCGAGCAGCCGTTGTGCGAGTGAAGCGGATGATAATGAAGTTGGTGGACCCCACACATTGGAGATGGGAGGCCGTAGCTGAGGAAGGCGTGCTGGCGCGGGCGCTGTAGCGTGCGCAGGCGTAGTTTAGCTTTAAGTTTTATTAATTATATTTTCATAGTATATCTATGTGTCATAAATCTTTGTAATTCTCTCAATATTTTTTTCAAACTTAAAAATTGTTTGACTCTCTAAGATTCTTGGAATGACTTATAATTTAGAACTAAGAAAGTAGCTTTTTTCACGAACAGGCCATGGTGTGTACGAGTTACTATTTTTTTAGACCACGTCAAGACGCGTATTACAAGCTACTATTTATGAATGTCCCATTTCTTTTTAGTAATACTGCAGAGAGCAATGGATTTTATTTTCCATTTTTTTTTAGTAATACTGCAGAGAGCAATGGATTTTATTTTACTTTGGCATATTTATTCCGTTGCTCATCACTCTGCTCCCGATACTTTTGCTGTTTTGCCTGCTTTTGAAAATTGCTACAGTATATTATTACCTCACGGTTGACATGCCCTGCTGCGCCACCTCTGGGTTTCAGATGGAGGATTCGGGAAGGGCACCATAGACCTTGGAGGCCTAGAGGTGCGCCAAGTCTCCACGTTCGCCGAGGTCTGGTCCACCTCGCAAGACCAAGGCGGCATCGGCGCCGGCCCCGGCGCCACCTTCTTCAGGCCGTCCCCTGTCCCCGCCGGCTTCTGGGTGCTCGGGCACTACGCACAGCCCAACAACCGGAAACTCTTCGGCCACGTCCTCGTCGCCCGTGACACTACTGACACGGGACGAATCCTCGCTCCGCCCCGGCATTACACCCTCGTCTGGGCTAGCCCAGACGGCGCCGGCTTCTTCTGGCTACCCACGGCGCCCGACGGTTACCGCCCGATCGGCGTGGTTGTCACCGCCACCGAGGACGAGCCTTCCCTCGACGAGGTCTGTTACGTCCGCGCCGACTTCACCAACGCGTGCGAGGCCAAGCAGACGGTGTGGAGCAGCGGCCTGGGCGGCGGCTTCAGCGTCACCACCCTGAGGCCGGCGGTCCGTCGCATCGACGCCCGCGGCGTGGACTCCGGCACGTTCCTTGCTCGGAGCAACGCAACGGCAACGCTGGTGGAAACGGAGACCTCGACATTGGCGTGCCTGAAGAACGACAGTGCGAGCTACACTACCTACACCTACACGCCTGGTGGCGCCATGCCTGACCTGGAACAGGTGCACGCCATTCTCGCGGCCTACTCGCCGCAGGTGTACCTCCACCCGGAAGAGCCGTACCTGCCCTCGTCGGTGACGTGGTTCTTCGAGAACGGCGCGCCGCTGCACCAGAAGCAGGACAGCCAGACCACGACGCGTGTCGCCGCCGACGGGTCCAATCTCCCGCAAGGCGGCGACAACGACGGCGAGTACTGGCTCGACTTGCCTGTGGACAGGAACCAGAGGGAGCAGGTCAAGAAGGGCGGCCTCGCCAGCGCCAAGGCGTACGTGCTGGTGAAGCCGTTGCTCGGCGGGACGGTGACCGATCTCGCCATGTGGTTCTTCTACCCGTTCAACGGGTCAGGTTGCTGCTGACGACCTGGCAGCTCGGCAGCATCGGTTCGCACGTCGGCGACTGGGAGCACCTGACGCTCCGGGTGAGCAACTTCTCGGGGGAGCTCCTCCGCATGTACTTCTCGCAGCACAGCGCGGGCACCTGGGTGAACGCGCCCGAGCTGGAGTACGCCGGCGGCGGCAACAGGCCCGTGGCATACGCGTCGCTGCACGGGCACGCGTTCTACCCGAGGGCAGGGCTTAAGCTGCAGGGATCCTCGATGGCTGGGATACGCAACGACACCGCCAAGGGGAGCAGGATGGTGGACACCGGCGGCGCCGGACGGTGCGAGAGAGGTGGTGTCGGCGGAGTACCTTGGCGTCGCCGAGCCGGCGTGGCTCGGCTTCATGCGCCCGTGGGGCCCCACGGAGGTGTACGACGTCGGGCGCGTGATCAAAGGCCTCACGTGGTTTCCGCTGCCGCGCTCGGTGCGGGAGGCGCTGGACAAGCTGGTGAACAAGCTGTTGACCGGGGAAGGGGCGACGGGGCCCAAGAAGCATGGAAGCTGGATCAACGATGAGAGGGAGCCCAACTAAGCCTTTCCTACAATCCGATGATGATGATGGTCACCGGCGACCAAGATTTGATCCGCGCCCTGATCGAAGGTTGTCCATCCTCCATATGAAAAGAGCGAAAAAGGGATCTTTCAACTTAAATAAAGAAAACACGAAATAGCATGATCCTAAAGGTCATCAAGCACCACTATGTTCAGTATATAGTGCTTCAAAGTCATCAGGACAATTCCAATGCTGAAACTACATAGTAGTTTCTATAGATGACCATGTCATCAAGAAACCACTTCAAGAAACTATACCCGACATCGGCATGGATGCAGGTGCGGACAAGCTTGATCTGTTCATACTCCTTGGAGAAGTACGACTCCGGTAGATGTCTTTCTAGGATATGAAAAATGTTGTACGAGGCCACTTCACATATGGGGCCTTAACTGTTGTCATCTACTTCCCTTGTTTCTAGAGATAGAACAGATCAAGCTTGTTTGCAACTACATGAGATCTATGCTAGCTGTTGTGCGAGAGCGCTTGTCTTTGCCCTGTCGTTCATCTCAAAAAACAAACACTCAGGTGGCGCTGTTTGGATCAACAAAGGCAACGTTAACGCAAATGTAACAGATCCAGGGCAGCAACGGGATTGGAATTGATTGTTTCCTCTTTTTTTTTTTTTTTTTTTTGGTTTGGTTCCAGCCGGGGCAATCCATCGGGCGCAGTTTCTCTCCGCGATTACAGTACGTGCGCGAGCGCAAACGCTTACCGCCCACATGCGGCCGTAATTAATCCGCCCGCTTATCCGTTGCCGTGCCAATCGATCCGTTTTGCTCCGTGCGCTAAACAAACAACATGCAACGCAATCCGTTTTGCTCCGTGATCGGATCACGCCATGAAAGGTGAGAACCAAACAGCACCTCAGTAGAAATAGGACCGACGCATGCTATCCTCCTTTATCCTCCAATCCAAAGAAACGGTAAAACAAAGCAGAAGGCAGGCAACAGATATTCAGATGTGGTGACCGAGCAGCCTCCTCAGCCCCGTTCTGAAAGCGAGCTTCCAGTGAAAATTTGTGTGGAGTGTTACTGTATGGTGAGAATTTGCGAAGTCTTTGCGTATGATCGAGCGACCTGCAGCCACAAATGAAAAGCCTCCGGCAGCTGCACTTACATAGTCTATTTATTATTGTCTATCCCCAAGCTGATGGAGCGACCAAAGCTTTCACGTGCACCACGCTGCCTTTTATATATCGTATATAAAACCATCAGTCGCCTCCAGTGGGTCGTTCTCTTGAAAGTCCAGATGGCAGCAATCGTAATAGGATCCACAAGAAACGAGGGACGAAAGCAACACTTGGCAGGATGGCACTCGTAGCCGTGGAACAAGAACTCTAGAAGCAGCAGCGCGGCCGGCTTGTCCTCGCACGTCCCACCCGACACACGGGGATCCCTCGCTGCCGCTGGAACCCCACACGCGTACCGTGACCGCACACCTGTCCCGGCGCTGCCTCGCGCGGCTCTCGGGCCCGAGCCAAATCAGGAGCGCCCGTCGCCTGCGCGGACACGACACGAACCCACCCGCACCCAAGATCCGGTAGCAACCGGGTGTTTCGACCGAGCCAATCACTGGAATCAGGGCCGGAGTGAGTTTTCCAGGCGCCGCGCCCGTCATCTCCCTGCGAGGCCAGTCGCCCACGCCCAGCACTATCCAATCCAATTCACCCATCGGCATCGGCGCCCGCGCTGCCACTTGGGCTTCTGTTTCTATCCCTCCACTCCCTCTTATCTGCTTCCGCGCCCTCCTCCCTTCCCCCTCCCCTCCCCTCCCCTCCCCCACCTCCATCCACCATGGCCACAGCCGCTGCGGCCACCGCCTCCACCTCCCTCCTCGCGCCGGCGGCCAGCACCACGGCGCCAGCAGCCTCGCCCAACGCGCTGTTCTTCCCCTCCTCCGTGCCGTCGCTGCGCGCCTACCCGCGGCTCCTCCTCGCGTTCCGCCGCCCCGCCGCGGCGGCCGCCCAGGGCGCCGTCCTCGAGGAGGAGGCGGCAGAGGCCGCCGGCCAGCGGGGTGGCCAGTACGACGACGACGACGATGACGACGGGTACGAGGGCGGGCGCGGCCCCGCGTTCACCGCCCCCCACGCGGCCGCGCACCGGCAAGGCCGCACTACCGCTCAAGCGCGACCGCGTACGCATGCTTACATACATACCATCGAATAGCCTCCCGTCCTCCCTCTTCGTGTGCGGTTCCTGTTGCGTGCGTGCGGGCGTGCGTGGTTTGTGTGTGGCCTGGCGGCTGACGCTGTGCTGGTTTCGAGGGTGTGCAGACGAGGTCCAAGAGGTTCCTCGAGATACAGAAGCTGAGGGAGAACAAGAAGGACTACGACGTGCCCACCGCCATCTCGCTCATGAAGCAAATGTCCAGCGCCAAGTTTGTCGAGTCCGCGGAGGCGCACTTCCGCATGAACCTCGACCCCAAGTACAATGACCAGCAGCTCCGCGCCACGGTACTGTTTTCTTCTCTGTCGTTCTGTTCTGGTTGCTGTCTGTTGCGTTCCTTGATTTGTGTTGGTCGTGCGTGGTGAGCACAGGTGAATTTGCCCAAGGGAACAGGCCAGTCGGTGAAGATTGCGGTTCTCACACAAGGTGGGTGGTGATTGAAACACAACGAAAATGTTGTTGAGCATAGTTAGTACAAACTGAATTCATGTCAATTGCAGTATATGATGCATGTGTGCCTATAGGTTTAATCGGAAACATGCTTACAGGTTTAATCGGTAACATGTGTGCCTATTGGATCACTGTGCTAGTGTGTCGTATGTGTGATTGTTCTGTTTGACACTATTGCCTCATGTGTGACTATAGGTTTAATCGGAAACATGCTTGTCTAGTTGTCTTTACCTTTTTATATGCAAACTTTGTGTACTGATACTATGGGCTAAGCTATTTGATTACACCAGTCCGATTGGTTTGTTGTTTCTCTCTCTCTTAGAGTATCATGCCTTCTTTCAGAGCTCAAATGCAACATATTGGATTGGACAAAGTTAGTTTGTTCTTTGTTTTTCACAAGAAGTCACTAGGAAGTTGGGATGGTGCTATTTTTGTGCTGTCCACATAGCAAACCCTTGTTGAATGACTGGAACCTGTCCTTCATACTCCTTTGCGATAGATAATTATGCTTTCCTTGTCATGATCACAAAGATTGAGGTACTAGTAGTTGAAATAATCATGATCATTATGCTTTAATACTTATTTTCTGACCTTACAGGTGAGAAGATAGATGAAGCTAGAGCTGCAGGAGCGGATATTGTAGGTGGAGAAGAATTGATTGAACAAATAAAAGGAGGATTTATGGATTTTGACAAATTGATTGCATCACCTGATATGATGCCTAAGGTATGAAGTATTGGAGACTGTCGCAAAATTTGAAATGAAATATTTAGTTGCCGCAAAATTTAGTTATGTATGTAAAGTGTTAAAAACGTTGTTTTTTATAGATAAAATAGATTGACTATGACAATATAATTTTGGAATACAGGAATACATGTGAGATGATTAATTCTTTGATAGCTAATGCTAAACTAAATGCCCAAAATTCTGTATATATTTGTTGCATGCTTTGCCATGTTCATTGAAACTTTCAACATGGGCGGCCCTAAAATGATTATCAGGCTGAGTTATTTCTGTTTACTTTTCAGGTTGCCGGCTTGGGTAAGATTCTAGGACCAAGAGGGCTGATGCCTAACCCCAAAGCTGGGACTGTTTCTCCAAACATTACTCAGGTATTGAGGAAGTCAATGTAGATTTTGTTTGCCTTAAATTTTCCATCAATATTGCTTATAAATTGTTTGTCTTCGTTGCTTAGTCTGGGCACTGTGACAAGATTTAAAGCTTCATGCCATTAATAGTATTTAGCTGATTTCTTGGATTCATGTATAAGTATCTTGCATTTAGTTTCCTGTACTCCGATAATTCAAGGCTCAGGCATGGTGTTTTTCTTGAACACATTGCTTGTAATCTAATTGTGCCTAGCAAGAGTTCAGGAAGTTGAAATAGTTGGTTTTACTGATTACCTAGGAGGAAACTAGATGAGACACATGTTGGAGGATGTGGAGCGCTGTTGGTTTATAGCAGTACACTGGTGGAAAAATATTAATATTATGAAATCCTGATTTACCATAGACGGCAACATAAAGCATTGGCAATAATAACGCAAAAGTAGTGAGACAGTTGATTGAGGTATATGACTTAAAATCTGGTCCAGTTTTCACGGTTCAGTTTATTTTATTTAGAAGCAAGGCTGAAACCTGAAAGTACTAAAAACTCAATGGAGTAGGGACTACTGACATGTACGTATGTTGTTATTCATCTGGAAAATGTGTTTTGAGTTTCACTTTATATTGAGCGTGTGAAGTGTTTCTGCATCCATCCTTGCTGAGACTTTAAATGCTGCATTAATGGAGGACACAGTACAAGATATTCTACCTTGATACAGATTATGGTTCTAAACTTCTGATGCATGCTCATACCTCCCCCCTCCCCTTCCCCCTCCCCCTCCCTCTCCCTCTCTCTCCCCATGTAAAGTCATGCTGACTTGTGCGCCAGTCATATGCGTTTTAGGTATGATCATCATTGGCCTAATGTTATCGGTATTGATATCTTAATAATAGATCTACCTTGGAATGGCAGTTAAAGTAGAGTCCAGATGTCTTTTTGTTCATAAGTTAGGGAGTATGACTTCATATTCTAAAAATGGTTGTAAAATTGAATCAGTTCAACCCAATTGTAGTGATAATTGTCTTAGGAGACCAATGAAATAGATTGTGCTAATTGTGCGAATGGTTCCAGGCTATCGAAGAGTTCAAGAAAGGGAAGGTTGAATACAGAGTTGATAAATCAGGAATTGTCCATATTCCCTTTGGCAAGGTTGACTTTCCAGAGGAAGATCTCATTGCAAACTTCATGGCTGTTGTTGTGAGATCTACATTCCTACAGAACATCTATCTCTGTTAATGATTTTACTGAGGATAGTGTTGATATACTTCTTGCTATCCATTCACAGCGCTCTGTTGAGAGGAACAAGCCATCTGGTGCTAAGGGGATATACTGGAAAACAGCATACTTGTGCTCATCCATGGGACCTTCTATCAAGCTAAACATAAAAGAAATGCTTGACTATGGTTTGGACTCATCTGACTAGATGTGACCACAGGCACCAGTTAAGTCAGATTAACTATCTGCCCCTTTCGACAAATGAGCAGAAACATGTTGGGCATGGCAAGGAGGTGCTTAGGTACAGTTTTTTTTTTTTCCAGTTTTACGGGCACCCATCATCAGAGCAGCTAAAGTATGCCCAGATCGACAAAGAGGCGGTCTTGTTGGTCATGTATTTATGAGCAAATTATGCACGGTTTCATAGATGTCTGTCTCTGAGACGTGTTGTAATGTTTCATATTCTGTCAATAGTCATCCTTGAGCTTAAGCCAGCAATTTATTTTCTCTGGCATTAACATACTGTTCATCTTTGTGTTGGTGAGTCAGCCTGTAATTTCATCCGCTTACCCGTACAAGTTTTGAGTCTCACCATTGGTGTACATTTCCTGCAGTAAATGAATGCACTTACGAAACATTCTTTTTTTTTTCCCTTGTGAACAACTTACGAAACGTTGGGTTCATACCATGACGGTAAACTATTGAAAGATACATGAATCACAAAGCGAAAATTCACATGATAGCACGTGTGCATGGACAGAAAGGAAGAATGTCTTTTTACATTGATCACGTGATTATGAATATCTATACCTTTCAAGCACCTCAATAGTTGATCACAGATTTGATTCACATTAAAGTGTATTTGGAAATTGGAATCCAGAAAATGGAATTTGATTCTAAATGGCTCTTTTGGATCAATCTCTCCCCAATGATAGAATGGACTTGACGCTTGTGCATATCTCGTCCATCAAAATGCATATATGTCCAATTTAAAATTCAGATGACAGAATTATGGATTTTGGAAGAACCTATCCCAAGAATATGGAGTTTGGAAGAACCTATCCCAAGAGAATAGAGTGGTTTGATTTATGAAACTAGGTGACCTGTTTTTGACAGTTTAAATCAAGTTTCTGTTTAAATTATAAAACTTAATGCCTTTGGATTCTACGTACTACCATGAGCATAGACCTACCATCTTGTAAATACAAAGGGTTCATTGACTATCAACCAATAGATTCAAACGCATTAATCTTTTACCGTTTTACCTTATATATGCAATTTACTCTTTCCTCTTTTTCCTAATTTCTTCCGAGTTGCAACCTATGTGTTGTTCTTCGCTCATCTTCATGGCATGAGAAGGAAGTCCAACAAAATGTGTGTTTGCCTCGACGTACAGGTCCCTCCTGGGGACGAGTTCATTGATTTGTCCCGATAAGACCAGATCATCCGATTTTCCAAAACCATGTGGTCCAGTTTAAATAGATGTTGCTGCAAGATGCATCTTTGCAGGTTGCACGTGATCATGTTGTGTGACGGTGGTATCAAAGCAACTGCTAGAGATGAGTAGGGTAGTCCATTCAATCGTTGTTGTTGCAAAGAGTTCAGTACTAAGGACTCACAAGTCACAACCTACGCGTGACATGTAAACTCCTAAACTAATATTGTGGTCACAGTTAATTCATTATCTTGTGAGAAAAAAATTGCATCGACTAGATATTATTTAGGCTGTTGTTCATCCAAATTATGCACCGGAGAATCATCTATCGTCCATATGTAAGTATCATGCACTAGACACCTAACAAATCTATATCCGCTCATTTACGAGCTTGAGTTGTGGCTCATTTAGCTCATGAACCGGACAGAAAAACACAGAGCCTACACATTTATCTAAAGCTTGAGAATATTAACTGATAATACAAAAGTAGTCGATTTGTAAGCCTTAAATTAAAAAAATAAATTAATATATGATGACATATATACAAGCATAGCCTGGGATAAAAAGTTGAGGACAGCAACAGCACTTGAAATTACGATACCTGGAATACTCCCGGTGAAGGCTATATTGATTACCGTACGCTTGCTGTATAACCGTTTGCCACTTCTGGTGTCAATAAGCTTTCTGACGTCGATGCCGGGACGGTAACTATTTTAACTAGGCTTAAAATCATTACTTATCTTTGTTTGATTAAAACCTTTTACACAGCAGGCTACGTTGCATAAAGTTGCAATCCATTCTCTCTCTAGAGGCTTTTACTTGCGTCCGTCAGCCTTGTCATGTCAATATGTCTAGGAATCTGTTTTTTATCTCACAGTGCACTCTTCGATAACTGCTATTCCATTTGTCAGTTGGAGCAAACGGCTCCTCTGCAAGAGACAATGCTACTCTACGATGCCATCAACGGGCTAACCTTTTCCGTCCGAGCCTACCTGTCCTGACAAGGCAGCAAGCCAGAGTGGCGCCATGGAGAAGCCTCAACGTAGGCCTATCCTCCTGCCAGAATATCACCTTCATCTTTTTTACTTTACAGGAATAAAGTTGTTTGAACTATGGTCTCATCTATGCCAACACGGGCTATATGGGAGCTTCTGCAAATTGCCAACACAAACCTTCGTTACCTCTGCAGTGAGGGGGCTGCTGTGTTTGTGTGATGTACACGACGCGTATACGTTGACATTAAGGCTACAAGACGGTGTGTGGCACTGTGGAGGCCCTGAGATTCTAGTTCTCCCAATGAACTCATATCACTACATGTCACTTTTATCTTCTGACGTTTGCTTGACCTTTTGATGAATCCTAAAACCAGTGACACAACCTTGTCAGCATGGCCACAACGCGCACTTCGCCGTGCTCCTCATTCTTTGGTCAGAGCAAGCTACTCCAACTTCTGCAAGCTATTCTCACAACTGCGAAACATCATGTAAGCTGATTTGGACATCTGATGAAGACATGAAACGGTGGATGGCTTCAGCTGAGATTACTTTACTATCCATCGTGATAGCGTGTAGCGATGGGCGTCGCCTAACGAGTCGAGTCAAGCGACCTACCAAGGACACCAACCCCCGGGGTGGACTCGCTGTACGGGAAAAGGAAAAGGGGCCCACGGGTGGGTCGTTCGCGTGGTTCCTCTCCCTCCCTCGTCAACACCTCTCCTCTCCCGGAGTCCCGGTCGACGGCCCGCTCCTTCCCAAAAACCCACGGCCCGCTCCGGCGCCCCCTCCCAAAAACCCAGCGCGCCCGCCGCTTTCACCCCACCACACATCCGCGCCATGGCCTCTCCTCGCCCCACCTCCCTCTCCTCCCCCGCCGCCCTCATCCACCTCCGCCTCCAGCCCCTCCCCGCTCTCCCGCCGCTCCACCCCACTTCCCTCCCCTTCCCGCGCTCCCTCCCGCTCCACCTCCCCTCGCTCCGCCTCAACCGGCCCCACCTCCCGCTCGTCGCCTCCCCCGACAGCTCCCTCCCGCTCGCCTCCTCCGACAGCGGAACCGGCGGCGAGGACGACCTTCCTCCCTCGGGCGGGGGAGGCGGAGGGGGAGGAGGCGATGGCGAGGGCGTGGGCGACGGCAGCGACGACGCCTCGGTCAACAGGCGGGAGGCCCTGTTCGTGCTGGCGCAGCTCGGGCGGAAGCTCGAGAGCCTGCCGGCCGACCTCGCCGCGGCCGTGGAGGGCGGCCGCATCCCGGCCGAGATCGTGCGGCGGTTCGTCGACCTCGAGGCCTCGCCGGTCTTCAGGTGGCTCCTGCAGTTCGGTGGCTTCAAGGAGCGCCTCCTCGCCGACGACCTCTTCCTCACCAAGGTCGCCATAGAGTGCGGCGTTGGCATCTTCACCAAGGTACGCTTGAATTTCGTAGTGCTCTTTTTTTTCCCGGCTGTCATTTTGTTTGCTGTTGTTTGTGATTCAGATCATCAGATGTGGTCTGGTTCGATGGGGTTTGACAGATTGTGGTGTCAAGCATTTTGTAGTGCGGACTCAGATGCCAGCTCCTGGCTCAGATTTATTTCGGGGCTGGGATGTGATGTGATGGTAGATGTGTGTTGTCCGAATCCAACACTGCTCAGTCTCAGTCAAAATTATGCTTGGTTGGGCGAAACCAGCGTAATTATGTTTGTTTTGGAGTTGTAGGCATACCCACTGCTTTTTGTTCTCTCAATTAATCAGGAGCAACTTATTCGCAAAAAGGGAGGGAGGGTAACCTACGTGGAATCTTGATACTCTTTTCTATATAAACGAGAAAGCAGATTCAGATTCAGTAGGCAAACAGGAATAAAGTAGCCTTTGTATACCCTAAAGTATAATATTGCTCGATAATATAAGTGGTTCTGTGAGTCACTTACATCTTAGAGCAATATTATACTTTATGGTACCAGTTGCCATTGCCAATAGTATATCATTATATCACCTGCATTGACAATATGCAGTAGTGGCCTACTGTTGGCTTTATATGTGGCCGTCCTATCAAAAAAGTACAAACCTGTTGCTACTGGAAACCTGGGGCACAATGTTATATGCATGGTTGAAGAACAATTACTGTTCAAAGCAGAAAGAGTACTGCAATGCAATGCTGGTTGGTCTAACAGCATTACCATTGGAAAACACCATTATATTCCTATCCGATGCCCATATGCTACATCTTTACACTGCCTTTTATTTATTCATTTTATGTTAGCAGTATAACTGAGTTTCAGTTAGAAGATTCTGTGTTTTAGTTAGCAAGTTATGTACGTATAATTTTGTTGCAGCTAGTTTGACATAACTCGTTTAATTTTATAGACTGCTGCAGAGTATGAGAAAAGGAGGGAGAACTTTGTCAAAGAGCTTGACTTTGTGATTGCAGATGTGGTATGCTTCTATAAGTCTTTTTTTTTCATTGTGATCAACTTGGCATTTTACTTCAATATACTTTAATATTAGGAACCATTTTCTTTGCTTCTGTTGTCTTGTTTATCTTATTTTGAATGGTTACTTTGCTAAAGTTGGAGGTGCTTCCATGTTACACGCATATTTTTTTTCGGATGATACAGAAAGTCCAACAAATCGCACTTTTCATGCTGGCTTACTGCCGTAACTGATGTGGCTAGCATGTTAGCACAAGTTAACTGATAGCTCTCGATATGTCCCTCCAATGGTTTCTTTAGTAACTTTGCTATTCAGTATTTGACTTTTGAAATCAACAAGGTAAGGCCTTTCCGTGTTTTCTGCACTCTACCTAGACACTACATAATCGTGTCTTTTAAATAAAAGCTTTGTACAAATAACCATCAATTTATCTCAAAAAAAGAAGACCTACCTGCAAGGTTCCAAAAGGTGCTAGGTGCTAGGCAGGCGCCAGGCCACTGATTAGCGCCTAGGACGCTTAAGTGGAGATTAAACATGATTAATGTTTGTGTTTTTTTCCTTTTTGTTGCTGGGATGTGCTTAAGTGCGTCGCTGCATCACAGATTCAGTCTAGCCTTGTTACAACAGGCCAAGCAAGCCAGCAGTAGTATTTCCCTTGGCCCTGAAGATACTAAGAGGCTCAGGCCCATTAAAAACCCCTACAACCCAGCCTTATCCACTCCCATTCTATTTCCTTCCTGTTTCCCTCCCAGGAGCACCGCTATCCACACACCCCTGCATAGTTCTCTGCCTGCACAGCTGCAGGGTCCCTGCCCACATAGCCACAAGGTCTAGGAGCAGGGCTGCACTGCACTGGTGGCTACTTGAGGAGGAGTTGGTTCTCGAGATTCTCCTTTCTGCTAGCACCAACGCAAGATGCAGGGTTGGCGCTGCGGCCATGGTGCAAGAACATTGTATTTCTTCGCGTGCTGCTGCCACCATGTTTGCGCATGCTCCTGCTGCTTGCCTCTGCATGTGCTTGCCTTCCTCCTGATTTCCTCTGATTCCACACCACTTACCCATTGGCTGGCGTGTAATTTGACCTATGGCCTAGGTGAGGCGCCAGGGCTCTGTTCAGCGCTGAAGTGCACACGAGGCGGGTGTTTAATTGCATTTTTTTTAATACTCCCTACCTGAAGCATCACCAGTTCACCACTTGTGACATTGAAAAAGAAATTTTGCATGACATGGATAGTTCAAAACTTTTTATCAAGTTCTGTCTGCTACTTCACTGGCAGTGTACCAAATGTACTGTATCATTATCATGCCACCAATTTTAGCCTGGCAAGGGCTGCCAAACTGGCAAGGGAATATTTTCACTTCATGTGGTTGGAACATAACACTGCAAATGTACATATTTCGCCCAGTTAGTAGGTCAGAAGATAACAAAGAACAACATAGTGATTGGAACAATGGATGAATGGATGACCCAAATTGAGAGTATTGTTGCTTCTAATGTCAAGCATGCTGAGTTGAACCTAATGAACAGGAAAAAATGGAAAAAAAGGCTTTGGAGCATTTTTGGAAGATTTTCCAATAAAATTCAGGCATAGAATAGGACTACCTGGCAGCAGCGATGATGTGCATCACAGACTGTATGCAGCTGCTAATGGGCAGGAGGAAGGCGGCAGCGAAGTGCTTGCTAGCCTGTGGGGATAAGATGGCCTGTGTCCATGTTCTCACTGGCAAGGAGCAAATAGTGGCGAAGGGTGCATTCTTGCAACGGTGAGCAGGGTGGCGAGGACACATCTGCTCACAACAGGGAGAAACAATGGCAAACATGAGGTAGCCAGTGAGCATAGAGCGGCAGCAGACTCATGATCACTGGAGTAATGGCTGAGAATGCATGAGCTTTCTGGTCAGAGGACGGTAGCTTCTCGTGGCCAGACCCAACATCTTGCTGAAAGGGAGGTGGCAGCAGCCATTGGATCTGCTTACTGACAAGTAGGAGATGATGGTAGGCATGTGCTTGCTGGATGGGAGGAAGATGGTGGCCAGCATGGGAAGGGGTGGCGGAGTATGTGGCCTCGCAGGGTGGGTGTCTCCGTGATTCTTTAATAATCGATATCTGTTGCAATCTGTAGCGGGGACACTTAAGTGTGGTTGCTAGGTTCTTGCTTAGGACTGCATAGATTCTATTCCAAGAGCTGGTAGGATACCTGATGAATTGTTTTACCCAGCTGAGCTGATAGCCTTGCCTCCCATTTCAGGTGAGCTGGTGTCTGAAACACCATCAGTCTGCCACCTACTTGAATATGATTAAATACAAAGACTACTGCAATATGTACTATTTCTATTAAATATAAAGACTTTAACGCCATTAAAATATAAGTTCTATAATTCATTTGGTACTAAATAAATAACCAGAAGATGTTCACACCTAAGTGTTTGCTTTCCTTGATGCAATCACTGTATGTGCACTACAAGAATTATGCCAGAAAGAGTACCATATGGAAATTATGAAATTGCATTAATAAATGGTAATCGTTTGCATTAGCCTTTCATACTTGCAGCGAAAAAACACTACCACCAATTGTTTTGCTACTTCAACTGTAAACGGATTATCAAATTACAACATTTTTTCTGACTAGTTTACTCTTGTCTACCCTTTTCCCAAACAGTATTTCAACTGCAAGATCTTCCCAACACAGCTTTCACAGTTGAATGTTAATCAGTGTTGACAGTTATAGTTAATGGCAATACAGGAAATGGTTCAGACCTTTCATCTGTGCTAATTAAAAAAATAATTAAATTTCTGTTAACTATATTTATTTATTCACTGGTTTTCCTTTGCAAAACTTTTAATCTCTATTAGTGCTTAATACTTTCCAGGTTATGGCTATAGTTGCAGATTTTATGCTTGTATGGCTTCCTGCTCCAACCGTGTCTTTACAGCCACCTCTAGCGGTGAATTCTGGAGCCATTGCTAAGTTCTTCTACAACTGCCCAGATAATGCCTTCCAGGTAATATGATCTTGACTAATTATTGGATTGGATCAAGTCCCTTTTATTCTGAAAGGAAAGTTATAATTTTTTTTTTGGGACTTGTGAACTTATATGGAACTTCTGCTGCAGGTTGCTTTGTCTGGGACATCATACTCACTTTTGCAGAGAATAGGAGCTATTGTGGTAAAGCTGAATTTCTGTGCTCTGCTGTGTTGCTCACAATCAACAATTGGCATCGAGTAGCTTTATGGCCTTTTGTTATGAACTCACAATTTGTCTTCTTGCAGAGGAATGGCGCAAAGCTTTTTGCTGTTGGAACTAGTGCCTCTCTGGTAAGTTTGTCATGATGCAATTGTAATATCTTTGTAAAACACTCGGTCTGTTCCAACTTACTGTTAAATTGCAACACTAGAGCCATAGTTTCTTTGCGCTAAGCAGGAAGTAAAACAAAAAAAAATGTCATACATATTTAGGAAATGCTTGAATCATTTTTTTCTTTGTACATGCTATATTGCTATGGATGGCCATTTTTATTATAAAACCGTGAAGCCTGGAGCATGCAAACCTATCATGCATTGATTTTTTTTGTATAGGTGGTGTAAATGTAGATATATTGATGAATATTTGTAAAAGAGCTTACCAACCTTCCGGAGTGTCTTTGTTCTTGTATAAGTAATCAGGCCAAGGCGGTAAATCGATGATACTGTTTAGTTTTGGTGTCTAAATCAGTTGTCTAGTCAATGGCTCAATACCATCTTTGCTATTGAAGCGAAGTTTTGAAGAACATGTAAGAGCTTACAATGCGTGGTCATTTTTTGTTCCAGGTCGGCACTGGTGTGACCAATGCACTGATAAAAGCAAGGAAGGCTGCCAGCAAGGATTTTGAAGGTGAAGTTGAGAATCTTCCAATTGTATCAACTAGTGTTGCATATGGTGTGTACATGGCAGTTTCCAGTAACCTCAGGTAACAATCATCTTCTCAAATAATTTCCCTGATATTCTAATTTGTCAATTGATTAATTATTTCCTTTGATGAACTTCTCTCAGTGACTATGTATGTTAAATTCCTCTAGTTTAGAGTGACTATTCCAGTGTGCATGGTAGGAGGCTATACGGGTATATGATGCATTAGGAGTCTAGGACATGCACACTTTTATAGTTGTGGGGATGAAAATGGTAGCATGTGGGACATAAATAAAGAGTGAAACTCACCAGCACTCTTTAAGCTCAACCCACATTCTCATCTGGGTCCTTGCTCTCAAGATGCAAATACATGGCCCTGTTTTGCATGGATTCAGTTTCTCGAAGAAACTTCTCTGTAGAGAAACCGATTTTGATTCTCCTGTGAAACTAGTTTTTCTGGTTTCTAGGAGAGTTCAAGAAATGTTTCTGGTTTTGGCTCTGAATATCAGACATGTTTAGGGATTATATTGTTTCTCTCTAGAAACAGTTTCCATTTGTACGGATTCATCAGTTTGTGGAGAGAAACTATTTGGAGAATCCCTACTATATGCACCGTTACTAAATTTGCTAATTCCACTACTCAAGGTCATATATATAGATAGTGCTGACTCACATACATGGCATTTTTTGAGAACAAACATCCAAGGATTGCTTCTTGGAAGCAGGACTTCATAAGATGAAGCAAGACTAAAATCTCATGACTAATGATGAAAATATGCTTGTTCAACTTCTTTGTTTTCCGTATTTTTTAATAAAACTTGAAGTGGCCTTTTTTTCCTAAACCATGGTCTTGCACATCTTTTCTTCTAAAAGTAAAGTCTTTTGATACTGCACTTTATCAAAACTGCATCCAAACAGATGGAAAGTATTTTTTTTAAGTATTGGATAAATACTGCAGTTATGCAAAATAATTTGGTTTCAAAACCTCCTGGGTGTTTGAATACAACAAATCTTGCAGTTTTTGAAACCATGATTTTGTCAAAACCATCTTTCTATATGTAGTTTTGGAAACTCAACTCATGACCTCTTTTTTCTAGAGCACAGTTCTGTATAAAACTAGAGTTTCTTGATACCATGGTTTTGCGCCGTCATCCAAACAGTCCAATAATTTTGCAGTTTTAGAAATTCCATGCAGGCATGCAGCACTGTTTGTTTTCTTCTAAAACATGGTTTTGCATGTCTTGTGTTTCCAAAACTACATTTCTCGATACAATGGTTTTCTAAAACAATGGTATACAAACGGTTTCTGATCGTTTTGTTCTTGAACTTTGAACAGATACCAGATTTTGGCTGGAGTGATTGAACAGCGAATGCTCGAGCCACTACTGCACCAACACAAACTAGTATTAAGTGCAGCAAGTTTTGCAGTTCGGACAGGGAATACGTTTTTGGGTTCTCTACTGTGAGTATTCTGTACCCTCAGGAGATTAACACTGTTGTCTGTGCTTATCAGGTCACCTACTGACTATGCTTCTCTCCAGGTGGATCGACTATGCCAGGTTTGTAGGCGTACAATAGGCTCAAGCATACAGACACAAATACAAATGCTCAGCTTCAGCAATATGGGTTCTTCATGATTTGATATTACCATGCTTCCTCCAACTGGCAACTATCAGTTTGCTTCATGGGAGACTATTAGGACAGAACTTGATATCATTCTTTAAACAGTGCCTTGAGGAAAGCGTAATTTGTCGAATTGTTCTGACTAGCATGAGATTAAATTTGTTCTGTTGGCTTAAGGTTGTGTTGCGTGTGTTGGATTGGATTTATTAAAATTCGTACAGCTTGGTCATTGTTTGTGCCATTCCTGTGATTTGGTTATCGTGGTCAAGCACCAGTTTTTGCCGGCCATGCCTTCACCAAAGTTTGGCTTACTAATTTTCTGTCAGCAATATATCCATATAGAAGACTAGCAAATATACCTCAGTGTTGTCACGAGAGGAAGACCATTCTAATTCTTTTTAAAACAAGTAGTCCGTTTGTCACCAGGAGAGAAAAAAATCTTCGTAATTTTTATAGCAAGGCCTCGTTTAGATCGCGAAATTTCTAGCCTGAAAAGCACTGTAGCATTTTGTTTGTATTTGATAAATATTGTCCAATCATAACTTAACTAGAATCAAAAGATTTGTCTTATAATTTATAATTAATCTGTGTAAATAGTTATTTATTTTATCAACATTTAATGTTTCATGCATATGACACAATATTTGATGTGATGAAGAGATAGTGAAATTTAAATTTCTAGCCTTTTTATAGGATCTAAACAAGGCCCAAGTACCAAATAGTATATTTAGGTGTAATCAGGTGTCATTATGTTATATATATTGGTTTGTCTTTTAATAATAAACTGAAAAACAAAGAATTAGATTCCTTTTACGATTCGTGATACGCGACAACCCGGCCACAACAAACTTACACCTACATCTTGTGACGCAATCCACGCGTGCAGCAACATCTACTCCAACACGGACAGCACATCTACCCCAACACGGACAGCAAAAGCATCATATATTCCACAGGGGCACGGCATCTTCTCGCCAATAATTCACATCACCTCTCGCCGGGTCGACGCAGATCGAGACGCGCCAAGCAGCATTAAGGAGACCGGAATCCGGAGGGGCCAAGGCAAGGGGATCCAACGGCAGCGAACTCGTCGGATCAATCAACATGTCGCGCTGGTACGGACTCGTCGGATCAATCAATATGTCGCGCTGGTACGGGAGGGCGAAGGTGTTGGGCCCGGCGACGCTGGGTGTATACGGCGGCTGGAAGGCTAGGGCGGCCTGGGAGGAGGCGATCGACGCGTCGAAGACGTCCTCCGTGCTGGCGCGGCTGGCGCGCGTCCCTGGCTACTTCTTCTCCAAGTCCGGGAGCGACGCCGACGCCAAGGACCGGCGGATCACGGAGCTGGAAGGGAAGCTGCACGCCGCCGACGAGACGAACGAGGAGCTCCAGATGTGCCTGGATGCTCAGAGCAACCGGCACGAGTTCCTCCCGACGCCGACGCCGACGCCGACGCAGCCGCAACGGCCTTGAAATCGATAGCGCGCGCACCACGTTGGCGACTCTGTTTGATGACTTCATGTGCAGGCGCGCTTGTTTATATTAAATGTAATAATATAGGGTACCCGTATTAATGCTGATAGTACGCAGTAATGCTCATCAGGTATGTTTGCCAGGTGCTGCTGCGGTATTAAGTAACTGTATTATGATTCGATTTCGACCGTGCATTGTGACCGTTGGGTGTCTCACAAGAAACTTGCGCGCACACGTTGCGATCTCTCGCGTGCGTCAGTGCGTCAGCTGTGTGTCTACGGTGACTCGGAATCTTGTCCGCTGTTCCCCTTCTGATCTGATCGATGCACCCGCATCTCGTGTCCACGTCATGGTTTGGATCTCAAACACATCACGATGATTTGGATGTCCACGTCATGAATTGGATCTCACCACATCACGATGGTCTGGATCTCTAGAGAGAGCGTGTGGGTGACATCGATCAGCCATCTAGTACAGTCTACAGCTGCCACATTATTTTTCTGTGGCAAATGAATAGAAAAAATATGAGAGAAAATGTGTCATCTAGGGCGTGTTTGGTAGTTGCCTAAGCATGTCATGCTAAAGCCGTGGGGTGACCTAATATGCAACGCGTGATTTCGCCGCCCGAGCTTTTGACAAGTGTGGTATAGAAAACAAACTAGCATGCTCTGCTTTCGATGCGGCATGCCACAAACACAGCAATCACTGAGGCACGAGAAGTATGGTGGCTAAGTTGGCCGAAGTCTAGTTCTAGCTACCAGAGCTCATCCATGTATTGTGCTAGCCGATATCAAAATTTCTTAGGCTTGCTGAATATTGGCCTTAGCTGATATCATCTAATGTGTTTAAGGCATGTCAAAATTTAGCCTTGATAGTTTCGTCACGTTGTAAGTCAAATGCGCCGTAAGTCATATATTAGCAACGCATTCCGTGTAGAATTGTTTATAAGAGTCTTCACGACCACTTTGCTATCTTTATTGTTGTGACAAGTCTGGATTTTGGCACTTGACTTACACGACATGGTGTCCCTCAGACTAATGACACCCTACTTGTGAGAGAGATATTCCTAAAAAGCAATTCAGTAGCAAGCAAAGAGTCTAATCTCCCACACTTTCAAAGAAGCTCACAAATTTGCTCTTCCTCGCTCATCTACACATGTACATGAGTGATACAAGCATTCTTACTTATATGTAGTGGTGGGCTTTGGGATTTTGAGCTCTTGTATTCAAACTATGAAGGTGTATCAACCTTTTTTTTATAATATTTAGCATAGAATGTGTTTTGGGGGCTTGGGGCTAAATTTTTGAATAATCCACTGTAGCTTTCACTTTTTCTAATACACACATGTATGGAGTTATGCATTATATTGTTACTATGGCAAAAGTAGCAGGTATTCAGTTGAATATTCTTGAATCTATATAGACTTGGCCAATGGCCATGCTTGTCAGCTCGTAGAGCAGGCGGTTAAGCCCCAGGGGTGGGAGCTAGCCGGGCAGGGATCAATCCCTATCTCCTACAATGGCCTCCAAAGAAGGCCGGGTCAAGTGACCCTTTATAAAAAAATACGAGAGAAAAATGTGTCATCTAGGGCGTGTTTGGTAGTTGCCTAAGCCAAATGCGCCCTAAGTCATATGTTAACAACACATTCCATGTAGAAATTGTTTATAAGAGTCTTCACGACTACTTTGCTATCTTTATTGTTGTGACAACTCTGGATTTTGGCACTTGACTTACACGACACGGTATTCCTCAGACTAATGACACCCCACTTGTGAGAGAGATGTTCCTAAAAAGCAACTTAGTAGCAAGCAAAGAGTCTAATCTCCCACACTTTCAAAGAAGCTCACAATATTTGCTCTTCCTCGCTCATCTACACATGTACATGAGCGATACAAGCATTCTTACTACTTATATGTAGTGGTGGGCTTGATTTTGAGCTCTTGTATTCAAACTATGAAGGTGTATCAAACTTTTTTTATATAATATTTAGCATAGAATGTGTTTTGGGGGCTTGTGGCTAAATTTTTGAATAATCCACTGTAGCTTTCACTTTTTCTAATACACACATGTACGGAGTTACGCATTATATTGTTATTATGGCAAAAGAAACGGGTATTCAATTGAATATTGTTATTATGGCAAAAGGTAAAACGAGCATTTTTTTTCCGTTGGTTCCACTATAGCCAAATAATGCTGCTCTTAATTGGAAAAAAAAACACACATAATAGTATAAGCTGTTGCGTTATCACTGTGTCTTACGCTTTGTCTAGTACGGCATGCTGCGGCGGGATACCTTGACACGACGACGCGACAACGCGGCCCCCTCAACTCAAGTCGAGGCACCAGGTCTACCTCGAGAAGCGCACCCGTTGCCGTTCGAGGAAACGACGACCGTGGCCGATCCGATCCCCATGTCACTTGGGCCCACCCACCTGCCCAGCGACACGCACCGTCCGCCGGCCCGACTTCCCGTCCCATCGCGAGGGCAACTCATCAATGCCGCATCCTCGGATTCCCCTGCGGCCCCGTCCGCCTGTCTCCCCTGTGCCAGCCCACTGGGCTCCACTCCACGCGTCCCTATCGCCCTCGACCCCCGCGGCCCCACCACACCCTGGTTCCACACCTCCATTTCAAATCCCACCACCACCTAAGCCGCCCCTAGCCAAACGGTCACCCGTTTTACGCCTCGCTGCGCCTGCGCTGCGCTGCGGCCTGCAGCTGCGCACACCGAACCCCTCCCCTCGCCGTCGCGGCTCGGCTCGGCTCCGCCCCGACCGATCGATCCGGCCGGCGGAGGGCGCCATGGCCTCCACCAACCCCGACGCCGCCGCGGGGCTGCAGGCCGTGGCTGTGGCGGCGGGGGGAGGGGAGGGCGGCTCGTCCTCGTCGCTCGGCGCCGCCGCTGGGGTGTCATCGTCCGGGGAGCTGGTGCCCAGGGCGAGGGCGCTGGCGGTGCGGAAGGAGCGCGTGTGCACGGCCAAGGAGCGCATCAGTCGCATGCCCCCCTGTGCCGCGGGGAAGCGGAGCTCCATCTACCGCGGCGTCACCCGGTACGTGCCGCACGGCGGTCCCTGCCTCTGCCTCCCCCTCCGTCCGTGCTAGCACTTGTTGACGCCTGCTCGAGAGCTTAGGCCCTAGCCTATCATGCGCGCGCGCGCTTCAATCGGGTGGCTCCTTGGTTGAATCTCCTTTGCTAGGAGCTTGTCATGTTGTTTCGGCTATTCAGGATCTACTATATGTGCGTGCAGTTCCAATACCCTGTAGTGCAAGACTGCAAGGTCGAATGGTTGCGGCACAGAGTTAAGCTAAGCTCCCTTGAGTCTTAACAGCGTTGACCTACGGATCTTAATAGCCAACCTTTGGCACATCGGATTTCAGCTGTTTTATTCAGAATTTACTGTTCATCGTCTCTTAATCCTCTGTTGTTGTTGTTGTTGTTGTTGTTGTTGTTATATGGGTGCTTAGTCGATGTAATACATAGAGTTTTTGAATTCTTCTGAAGCAATTTCGGTCCAGCGACTGAATCGAAATGATTTAGCTGTGTTTTCTGCCGCTACCAGCAATTTCAGCAGCCACTAACAGTTCTATCATGACTTTGTTATAACTATTTTTAACTTTTTCTCCATTACCTTGTATGTTTGTATACATTGATATACAACTGACTTTGGCTCGTCAATAGGCATAGGTGGACAGGTCGATATGAGGCTCACCTTTGGGACAAAAGCACGTGGAATCAGAATCAGAACAAAAAGGGAAAACAAGGTATGCCTGTCTCTCTAGTACAGAGTAGCTGCAGTTGTATGTGTTCTTGAATTCCTAAATAGATTGCAACCGTCAGATGGGAAAAATGTTCCACTACAACCTGATTAGGTTGAATAGATAGTTTGGCTCTGTTATGTAGACATCAGCTTTCATAAATTAATGTGAACTAGTAACTTCTCACTCATGTGAAATATAATATAGTTTTGAGTTGCATGTACCACGTAGTCAGACTTTTAATACTTCGCCATTGATATCTACTTGATACTCCCTTTGTTTCACAATGTTTATCTGGTCTGCATACCTTGGTGGTATAGTGATTGATTGAGATTACATGGAATTATGATAAATTCATACTCATTGGACATATTGATAGTTCATCTATCCAGTGAAACCAAGTACAATTTGATTTCGTGAAAAGATCGTGACTTGTATGCCTCTAAGATACGTGGACCAGACAAACTTTGTGAAACATATTTATAATAATATTGCGATTTTGCTTTTGTATATAAATATACCTTGGCAGAAACTAATGGTCAAAGCTGCATGTCTGTTGGGGGAAAATGTTTTCCCCCCACGAAAGGTGGCCCATCAAGTTCTTGGCCTGCTAGCATGGACACCGGACCTTGACGTAGGCACCCGATGATAATCATCCCCTATGGCAATCAAACTCCACTTCGCCCGATCCCACGGAAAGGGGTCGGGCACATGGGAAGGATTCGTTCTCTCACGCGGGGAAACGGTACGATTTCTCGGCCCTTGGGCCACGTATGGCAACTGACCACATGACAACAGTAGAGGCCGCACGAACCGTAGCAGCCAAGAAAGCCAGCCACACCTCCCCCTGGGAACAAAAGACCGAAAACCGAGAACCGAACCGAATTTACCGAGAACCGAACCAAAAATACCGAAACCGAAATTTTCGGTTCCAAATTCGGTTCCTGGCTCTTAGGTATCGAATTTACCGAGGTATTTTCGGTTCGAGGCCTCGGTAAACCGAACTCCCAACTGGTACTGAACTCCCCGTCTCAACCCAGCAGCGGCCCACCTAAGGAAACCCTAGCCCCTGCCCACTACTCGGGCATCCCAGGCTCCCAGCCCTAGACACTCCGTCTCTCCCTGTCTTAGCAGCAGCCCGCCCGCCTCCGCGCGGTGCCTTCGTCATCCGCGGTTAGCGCCCAGGGCGAGTCGCGTCTTTGCGTCGTGCACCGCCGTTCCCCGTCGGCTTGCTCTCGCCCTACATTGGTCCCCGTTGGCCCGCCCTCGCCCTTCGTCCTCGTGCCGCACGCTGCCGCCCTCCGTCATGCCGCCATCGTCGTTCGTCGTCACTGCTCCCCACGTGCCCGCGCCATGCCGCCATCGTCGTCGTTGCCCCGGACGCGGACGCGCTGTCACCTAGTCAGCAAGGATGTGCGCCAGGCGAGGCAGTGAGCTAGCGAAGACAATGACCACACCCATTGCTTCACGAAACTGGAAGGTAAGTCTAGTTCGGTTTTTGGGGAAAAACCGGAACCGAACCGAAACTACCGATACCAAAATTGCTCGGTACCAAGTTTTTTTGGGAAACGACCGGTACCCGTTTGTTGAGGAACCGAATTTGCATGGGTAGCAAGGAACCGAACCGATCGGTTCAGTATTACCGAATGCCCATGGTGAACCACACCCTACGATTCTAGGTGCAGTGGCCGGCGAGCCCCAACTCTTGACACGACGACGAGTAAACCATGACCCCCACGGTTCCCAAAAGAAGCGCTGCCAAGGAAGTCATAACCAGAGGCTTCCCGATGACAGAAACTTGTACGCCACAGCCCCTCCTTGCTCTATAAAAGGAGGGCCATGGCCTCCCTGCGGGAGGATCCTCTTCTCTCAGACCCCTGGAATAGATCGTGAACCTTTAGATGATAAGATTCCAACCATATGAGCATCCTTGGCTCACATAGTCCCCTTTCTTCTAGCCACATACACACACAAACTCTCTCATACTCTCTACTCTAGAGACTTGAGATTTCCTTAGAAGCTCTATCTCGTCCAAAGCTTGTAACCCCCCCTATTATAAGCTCCATCCAACGAGAGCGGGCAGCACACCAGCCCGAAATTGGACGTAGGGACATTCTGCCCAAACCAATATAAATCCCTTGTGCCCGCCTAGCTCTACCATCTATTTGCCTAAACGTGCTAATTATTGCCGGTCGTTATTCGAAACACTGACACTGTCCAAGACATATTTTTGGATGACCGGAGGAATCTTCAACCTAACACTTGACACTCAAACATGCTTTCCACCTATCCCACCACAATTAGAAAATAATGATTGTTCTTGCATTATGCCATAATCACTGTAAGACATGGATGGAAGTAAAGAGCTATACCTGCTGCAGTTTCCTCTGATATATTTCATATCTTTGTGAGATGCATAACTGTATTTAGTCAACAATATTGTTTCCTTTGTAATGTTTATTTCTGCATAGCTATGATTGATCTAATTTAATTGAATTTTTTCTTTTGCATGGAAAACTACATCGCACAATTGCTGTTGCAGTATATTTAGGTAAGTGGCATCCTGGTTTTAACTTAAATTGTACAGTTGCTATGATTTTCTTAATCATTCTCAATTCTGTGCACAATAACGTAGGTGCATATGATGATGAAGAGGCTGCAGCAAGGGCCTATGACCTTGCTGCATTAAAATACTGGGGAGCTGGAACACAGATAAATTTTCCAGTGAGTCATTTTTACTTGTGTGGTGATGGTTGTAATAAATCGTGTTTTTAATTGCTGTAAAGTTCTCCCACTTGACGTGAAGATCAGCTTTCTGTTGATAGAAATTGTTTAATTCTGGAAGCATCTTGTGGGTTTTTCCCCCATAAAAATGGCCTGAATTTGTTTCTAACGTTGAGCAAGGAGATGTTAAGATCAGCTTTCTGTTAATAGAATTTTTTTAATTAAGGAAGCATCTTGTGGGTGCATATATGCAAAGGAATCTTGACAAAAGCTATTGAGAACATAGTTTTGTACTTCGAGATTTAAGATGTTTTCACATCATGGCTGTACTCCTTTGTATTCACATGATGAAATGATGGACAAGAATTTTGTAGTGGTATTTGGAAATGGATGTTTGCATATCATAATTGCACAGCTGTACTTGAGTAGTGTGTTTTCTTTTTTGGAAGATTCAATTCGGTGGACTGATAAGTGCAATAAAAACAACAATATCGTTGAGTGAGACAAAAAAAATGTATCTACACATAGAATTGCTTGAACTGATAACTCTACATGAGTTCCAATGTAGAGTATTAAGTTATCTCTGTCAATTAAGCTTTGTTGTATTTTTTTTTCAGACTTATGTTCATTATTTGTTTGCTTATTTAGGTCTCTGACTATGCAAGAGACCTTGAAGAGATGCAGATGATCTCCAAGGAGGACTATCTTGTGTCTCTTAGGAGGTATATCTGTGCATTTCTGATATATATGGATATATAGATTATTCAATTTTAATAAGAACTGACCAGAAGATCCATCCACTGCAGAAAGAGCAGTGCCTTCTACAGGGGGTTACCAAAATATCGTGGGCTTCTCAGGTATGCGTTAGCTATGAAGATTTCTATCCCTGCTAATGGGGATTACTTTTTTATGCAAACCCTTTATTCTTTAATAAATAAGGCACAAACGATACCTCCTTCATTAGGATTATTTGATTTGAAAGGTAGAAACTTATTACCATTTCCAATCGCTAGTTTGATCCAATCTACCTTGTGCATGAATTTCTTCATACTTTGTCACAACATTAAGTGAAGGGCGGCCCTGGTGCAAGCGGTAGAGTTTTACCGCCTGTGACCAAGAGGTCCAGGGTTCAAGCCCCAGCCTCTGCACATTTGTGCAGGGATGGCTGCTGGCTATTTTTCCTTCCCCAGACCCCGCAGTACGGGAGCCTACGGCACTGGATACGCCCTTTTATATCACAACATTAAGTCACGTACATTAAGTCAGAATCTTGAAAAAAAAATAACGGCACTTCTTAAAGCTATCTTATCATGCAGGCACAGGCAAATTCATACTTCCAGATGGGATACCTCTTTGGGACTCGGCAATGACTACATGAGCCTTAGTTGTGGTCAGTCTGTACAAGCTTCTGCTGTTCTTAGTTGTCAAACTCTAAAGGTGATAAAACTATCAGATTGTCAGATTGTGTAGCTAATGATTTTATTACTTCTGAAACTACAGGCAAGGATATCATGTTGGATGGGAAATTTGCAGGAAGCTTTGGCTTAGAGAGGAAAATTGATCTTACAAATTACATCCGGTGGTGGCTACCAAAGAAGACAAGGCAGTCAGATACATCTAAAACAGAAGAAATTGCTGATGAAATTCGAGCTATTGAAAGTTCAATGCAACAGACTGAACCCTATAAGCTGCCTTCTCTTGGCCTCGGTTCTCCATCAAAGCCCTCTTCAGTGGGCTTATCAGCATGCAGCATATTATCTCAGTCTGATGCCTTTAAAAACTTCTTGGAAAAGTCTACAAAATTATCTGAAGAATGTACTCTTAGCAAAGAAATTGTAGAAGGAAAGACTGTTGCCTCGATACCTGCTACTGGATATGATACAGAGGCAATTAATATTAACATGAATGAGTTGCTAGTGCAAAGATCTACTTACTCAATGGCCCCTGTTAGGCCTACACCAATGAAGAGTACATGGAGTCCTGCTGATCCTTCCGTGGATCCACTTTTTTGGAGCAACTTTGTTTTGCCATCAAGTCAACCCGTTACAATGGCGACAATAACAACAACAACGGTTTGTTTCGCTCCTTGATAATCTACATAAACTCTCTTTTTCTGATTTTGCTGAATCTGACCAATGATTCACGACAGTTTGCAAAGAATGAGGTAAGTTCAAGTGATCCATTCCACAGCCAAGAGTGATTGCACTAGCTTATTGAAGCAGAATATTTAGATTGGTAAGTAAAGACTCCAAATCATTTCTAAATGTTTCCATTTATTTTTCATTATGTTCTAGCTCAAAGTTTTTGTGTAACAATGACACCCAAGTTTTAGTAGACTGGAAAGGAAGCTTCGAATTCTTTGAACTGATTGATCTGTATGTTTATAAAAACATATAAGTAATTTGACAAAGTAGTCTTCGCCCTAACTCCTGGTGGTATATTAGAATACAAAAATTATATTGCGCCCTCTTTAGCTAAAATATCATGTTGAAATGTTTCAAAAAATCATCACACAAATCATGTATGTAGTACACATAAAGTTAAGTGTGCCCGCAATAATTCAATTTGAAATTCATCTTTGATGTTGAGATTAAAAACAGAAGTGCCACTGTCAGCACATGAACAGTGCCGGTTGACTGCTTGTCTATTTTGTTTCTTGACATCTAGGATGAATTTAAACAGAATTGTTGCGGCTATACTTAACTTTATGTTTACTACATAAATGATCTTTTGGTGATTTTTGAAACATTGCAACATGGTATTTTAGCTAACGAGGGCGCCAAATCTGCGCTCATTAGAATATTTATCTTCCTTGCGGAAACTAGTGCCATTTTTAAAATTATAAATGGTGAAAGAAAAGGATGTGTAACATTACACCATCTTCTCCAAATTATAGGACGTTTTAGCTTGTCTAGATTTCTAGATGCATTGCTTTCACTATAGATGCAGTGTATATCTATGTGTGTGCAAAAGTAATGAATCTAGAAAAGCCAAAACATGTTATAATTTGCAACGGATTAAGTACTGCACTACAGAATGCCTTCATATGTCTCTCTCTGCATCTTAACTAGCATCATTTCATGGAATAATGTTAATGTCATTCGCATACGGATAAATACTTATGCATAAGCTATGGAATTATTTTTTTTTCTCGAACAAGTAGGAGAACTGTGTTTAAAAACAAAAACCAGGTAGAGAAACTATTACGAAACACAAATCAATACCCACCACACTCACATCCCGAGAAAAAGGCATGCATAACAGAAATGGACACTCCATGACCTTGCCCTAGCGACTTGATTTCAGTAGGGAGTTAGGGACCTCGTCAGGAAATTCCTATGCTTGCAGTAGGTGTAGGTTACTACCAAAATTGATAGGCACAAAGTGCACCACATCTTATGATTAGTAAGAACTTTGTAGGTATCCGCTGACTTATGCATGAGAATGGATATTATGTCCTTGATTTTTTATTTTATTTGTATTAGATTGCTACTTTGCTTTTTAAGTTTAATAAAGCTTTGGATATTTCAATTGATGAACAGGTCCAAGGCAACATCCTGTGCGTCAACTAGATTCTTTTTGTCCACCTTTTGATGTTGCAACTTGAGAGCAATACTCCTTGTTTATGCATACTTCAAAAGACATGAATAGAAGGTAAGACAAGTGCAAGCATAGTTATGTTAACATACAGTGGCTAGTTGCCAGAAAATGAGAGTGTATTTAGTTGTAGAGCTGTTTGTACATATTGAGATGGTTGTTTCAGTTAAGGCTCAACAGAGTTGAGGAAATATCCAACGAAATGATACAGCTTTAATGCTGAATTAGTTATTTTGTACAGATGACTCCAATGCTTGCTATAAACCTCTTTTGCTATAAAACCATACCCATGTCAGTGTTCCATTTACACACCTCGTGCAAATAATTTCATGTTTCAACGTTTGTCTTTTTGCAAGTTTTATAGTGGTTTTAGCCATCCCCATGTGCAACTTGGTACAGTATTAGATTAGGAGGTTGGATTTGAAACAAACATCCATACTCTTTGAGAGTTGAAGCAACTCTTGTCCACAGGAAAGATTTACAACTACGGCCCTATTTGGCAGCATTGCCGTCACACGTAAAATGCAATCCACCTGCAATTCGTCGTGATACATATAGGTATATTAGATTATTAGGTAAACTAATATCTGCTGAATATGAGGTGCTGATAGCATTCGCACACATTTTGTCAGTTACATTCCAACTGATCTGTGTATTGCAATCTGAATTTGCAAACAAACTTTGACGATGCTTTGAATTATCATCTTCTGCATGAAGTCCAAGAAGAAAAGGTTATTTGGCCATGGCCCATGGAGATCATGGCTACTGTGCAAGATAGAATGACACCATTGCAACAATCACTTAAATTTCAGAGCAAAGAAATTTTTTAATCACTGAAATTTTAGAGCAAAGCTTGAAAATGGACTCTGAGACACTTCCCGACCCTCGCGCCGCCATAAACACCCCTCCCTCGCCGCCGGTCGGGCCGCCGCCGCCGGGCTTCCTCGCCGACGGTGGTGGCCAGCGGGGAGGGCTCAACAAGGCTCCTCCCCGCGCGCTCCCTCATCTTAGTTTCCCTCGTGCCTCTTGCTCCTCCCTCCTCACCGACCCTCCCCTTTTTCTTCTCTGGCGCTGGTGGTCCCTGGCAGAGGCGCGGCCGATCCAACCCCTCCTTGACCGGAAACCACCCCCCCCCCCCGCACCAAGACCTAGCCCCTCCGCATCCGGATCGATCGGCGGAGGGTCTAGGGTTTGTGGCGGCGGCGCCGACGGTCGCCGGGCGGAGGCGCGTCCAATCCGGTCCTCCTCCACCGGATCCGGCCCCTCCAAGCACGGATCTGGCCCCTCCGCATCCGGGCTGGCCGGTGCGGTCGGCGACGGGCTGGGCCGTGGTCCTGCGGAGACGGTGGGGGTTCTTGGGTGGCCGCCGGCGGTAGGTCCGGCTCCCTCCACCGGGGTGGGCGGCAGGACAGCCGCCCGACCCCCCCTCGGCTCGCCTACGACGTGGCGGCGGAGCTCCTTCTTCATCTCGCGCCGCCACGGCCGGTGTGCTCCGACGGCCGGCGACTGCAGGCGGCGGCGCCCGTCCACCCCACCGGCGGTGGTGGGTCGACAGATGGGGCCATGCCCGACCCGCGCCCCCTACTGATGGTGCGACCGTAGGCGGCGGCTCCGGGGTGCCATGGCGATGTGGGCGGCGCCATCCTCCGCAGCGCGGCGGGTTGATGGGTGGCCGACGCCGGCCCGCGCTTCCCCTGCCCCGGTGCGGTCTCTTGGTGGTTCGTGCCTCTGTAGGCAACGGTGGCTAGTGTTGCAGGCGGCAGTGCTTGTCCCCCTCCTCTGTGGCGGGTTGGATGGCCAGGGCCGGCCTGCGCCGCCTCGCTGGCAGGGTTGCTGTGGGCGGAGGCGGCGCTTGTCCTCCCCAGCGGGTGGCGGGTTGATGGACAGCGCCTGTTGCGGTGGTGCCACTTGCGATCGACGGCATTTTGGTGAAAACCCCCTCCTCCAGGCCTCGCGCCTGGACCGACGACGGTGGCGGCTACGTCATCTCCTTCCTGAAGGCGCCGTCATCCCGCCGGCAGCGGTTGCAGGGGCTCGGGAACGAAAGTTCCAGTGGGCGGCATTTCAATGCAGATGGCGCCCGCGGGCGTCACCCCCTTCCTGAAGGCTGTGTTGAAGATCACTACGAGCTTCCGCGTCACCAACCGCAGTGCACCCCGGCCTCCTTGTCGCCAGCGAAGTCCGCGACACTCGTCAAGCTCGGATGTGGACGCTTCTCTCCGAACAATGTCGTGCTTGGCTCCACCTCAGGCAGTCACTGTCGAGCGTGTGATGCCCCTCGTGGTTCTAACTGCGTGTTTAGCGGCTCCTGAGCTTCGACCTATGTTGTGGCAACTCCCTTCTTGGAGTTGCGTTGTGTTGTGTGGCTCGGGTGAGGGTCCTTCCTTTCTTGCTGTCTATTTGTCGTGTTTGTGTTGTGTTTGGCCATTCTCTCTGTGGTCACGTTGTATTGTATTCGCTGGTCTCGGCTTCTTCTTCTTAATAAAAAAACACGTGAAGTCGTGTTCGAGAAAAAAGAAAAAAAAGCTTGAAAATGAAGACGAAAGCTAAGAAAATCGGAGAGAGCACGAGACATGGGAACGGGCGAAACAAATAACCTCCGGAGTCCTAACATACTTCCCTCATATTCTAGACATCTTAAGGAAGACAATATAGGAATGAATCAAAGCATTATTTGAGATAATTAATACCTATCTAGTTTGTCCTAAAGTTGGCCTAGCCAACCACGCCCTAGCTATATATTATCAACTTTAATTTCTTATTAGAACGGCCATCCCTAGAGCCCCGTCGGGGTGGTGATCGGTCTCCACGCCGCGCTCCAGCGGCAGCAGCTCCGCCGAACGGAACGCCCAGAGCTCAACCTCCAGCTTCCGGTCCATCTCCTTTGCCGCCGCCATGGCGTCCTCGAGCTGGTTGTCAGCCAGGAAACGCCGCCACCCGCTGCCGAAGAGACGGTAGGCGCCCTGTGACCGGGACATCCAGAGCCTCGTGTCGAACCGCCGGCCGTGGCGGTCGTAGGCCGGCATCGGCATTCCCCGCGGGTCGTCGTCGGCGTGCACGCTGTCCTTCTCGTCCGCCGTGAGGAACGCCGCGAGCGCGCTGGCGTCGGTGGTTATTCCGCGGCGCTTCAGGCCGGGCCTGTCGTAGGGGATGAGCAGCCGCGCCTGGTTGCGATCGACGTCAGGTGTATTGAGCGTCTTCTTGAGGACGAGCCGTGGGGTCGTGGCGCTGAGCGCGGCCAGGACGTCCCGCAGCGCGTCGAGGGCTGGATCGTCGTCTAGTCCTCCGCCTGCATCCATGTTTCTTGATTGACGGACTCCTAGTAGTAGGATAGGATTATACTGCAAGTCCACGCTCGTAGCCTCCTGTATATATATTACCTGAACTGAGGGATGTATCGTATTGAACTAGAGGTCTTGGATGCCAATAATATACCCAAACTCATGTCGTGGTCGAAAAGAAGAACGTCCTGAAAATACCGAAGTGACCCATCAACCAAGCCGGGGGAAGCCCTCCCAGTACCGACGGGTGGGACCTCCATCCCTCTATCTCTCTCGTACGCGCGCACACACGCTTCTCTCTCACTCTACCCGTGATAAATTTCGATATTTAATTCTTAATTTCGTATGTCTCTCTACATTTGACACTAAATTCACAATACTTGATCAATTCTCACTCAATACACAGGAAAGGATTGAGGAAGTCCATTTGCATTCCTTAATTAGAAAACTGGATTTAAAGCTCCTCCAACTCTTAAAACCATGAGAATTTTAAACTGCTCCGGGCGACACACCCCACAATCCACACAGCCCCTTAACTTCCTTGAGTGGTTTCAAAAGTGGTTTTTTACCTTGCATGGCATCATGTCACCTATTTTACGTGGTGCCACATCATCCACTGACGAGGTAAATCAGACTTCCATACTTTCATAGTGGTTCAGAAAGATCCATTAGACTTCATAGAAAATTATAGAAATAGTAACTTTTCAAATAATTTTCTAGAATAAATATGCATTAAAAATAATAAAATCTGATTTAACTAACCAAAACTTCTCCCATCACTCTAGATTCGCTTAGACTGGTTTTGGACGGCAGTTGATATAGAGATGGGATTTGTTAAATCAGTAAGGTTGCCAAGAAAACGCCAAATACAACCAATGCACTTGGAGTTATCAGGTTACTTCATAATCCATTACCAGGAATTCACATTGCAGTTGATGATGAGATACACAGAATTAGCATAGCCAATCATATAACCACAGCTATGCGGGCACACTACTGCAGGTCAGTAAGTTCAAATGTTCAATACAGAAGAGAGCTTCCATGCTGACAGAGTTAACAATAAACTTCGGTACAATCACAAACAGGAGAACACATCTGAGCTGAGGAAACATCCAATCATTACCAAAATAAGGTGCAAAGTTCACGGGGATGCCTTCACCCCAAATGGTAACTCTGGGAAGCAAACATTACACATCGGGTGGTGAACCACCAGGAACCAACTGTGACAGGACAAGTGAGTGTGTTAGACATGGCAATCAGCATTAGACAATAGCGAAAGCACTAAAAGGAGCATTATCTGATCATGATCCTTACAATGGCTATGTTGTTGCCATTCAGGAGGATCTGGTCGAGTTTTGTAATGCGGCGCCCTTCAGCAGTGTATTCACTGCAGGATAAAACATGAAGCTGGTGAGATTATGGACTAAATTTCAGAAAAGCAATTGAACAGTAAAAATCATGGTTTCAAGGGCAACAAGGCGACCCAAGGCAAGTTGGGTCCGCCCGGACATCTAAGTAATGCTTTTGAAATAGAGCTAGAAATGAATAACAGAGCAGGTGAACTGGTGATATAGAGCAATTGAACATTTGTTTCTATTATAGCTATGTGTTGTAACTTCGGGTTTGGAGAACAATTGATATCGACGTTTTGATTCACCGAAACTCCTTCTGCGCATTCAAAATATACAGAAAAATTTACTATGAATTACAAGGCTTGGGCTTGGGAAACCCGTACAGTTCACTATCTAGTACAGCTTTAAAATGGATCCCCATCTAAAGAAGTGTTGGCTTATTGCACTTATACACAGAATAGCAAGGAAAACAAACAACCGTCTTTTGCTGCAAGGTAGGAGTTTGATTTAAAAATTAAGGAGATAGCTTCTGTAATTCTATTGTTCTGAGTCTCTTAAAACCAGTAGTTTATCAAACCTCCAAAAGGAATAATGTTTGGAAAGTAGATATGAAAGCAATCACTAGAAAATTTGGCTGCATCTTTGTCGTCTTTCACTAATAAGATTGAACCATCCTTACTGGTGGAGCTTTCTAAAGGGCAATGTTCTGAATGCTATGGTGTTTTCTCATCAAGTAGTTAATAACTTAGCAGCAAGTAGAGCTCCCTTACAAAGTTATGAAGCAACACCGGTTAGATTAACTATCTCTTAGACACTATTCAAGCTCCGCTACTCAGCTTCTTAGATTAACTATCTCTTAGATGTTATTCAAGCTCCGCCTCTCCGGTTCTTTCATGTAAAGAGCACAAGCTATCCATTTTTTTCATTAAAAGTTATGTAATATCCAAGCCTAGTGACAAAGGAATCGGTCTGAACTACCCTCTATAACAAAGATCTCGACCGAAATTCACTAGGTTAGCTCTATCTAAGAAATTGTCCAAGCCCCACCAACATGATGCAACTGAGTATGAGCGACATTTTTGCACTAAATTAGCAACAACTGGGTGAGAAAGTGGTCTGAGCTAAGAAACTGAAAAAACATCTGACCAAGCAAGCGTAACCAACCATCAGGATACGAAACAACGTAGAAGAACAGGGGGTTTGGGGTGATTTCCGACATACTACTCGGTGACGTCCTCCAGCACCATATTGACGTAGACATCGAAGCCGCAGAGTGTGCCAACGAGCTCCTTGTCCCCCTTCATGATCACCCAGATCTTGGACCCGATGCACCGATCGATCAGCTCTGGTCACCGCACCAATCCGCACGCACGCCATGCAAAAGAAAAACAGCCCATTCAAGTACTCGTCCAACCCCGAAAAGATAGAATGCAGAGATAACCGAATCGCGAGCACAGCTCAAGGTAAATAAAGTGATATATTCTTCCGCCGCGCACCTGAGGGGAGGAGCTGGGAAGGGTTGTTCTGAGACATGTCGACACCTCCGGTGGGCTGGGAGCGGTGGGACAGGTAGGCGACGATGAGGCCGCGACTGCGACGGCGGAGGAGGGCGAAGAACGACAGGGAGCGACGGCGGCGGCGGCGCAGGGATTGGGGGGTTTTTGCTTCCGCGGTGGGTTGGATGGGCTCCTTCCGTGCGAGACGCCCTAGTCGATTTCTAACGAGAAGGCGGGGGCACGGCGGAGCCGTCCGTTTTTTCTTAGCCATCCGATTGCTCAATCGACGGTGCATATCGCCGGTGGCCTCCCGGATCTGAGCTGGGCTGACAAGCGTCGGTGTAGTTCACTTGGAGCTCGAGAAGTATTGGGCCGGTCCAACCCACTTGCTATAAGAAGAAAGCCCGAAACTCAAATCCTACGTTCCAAGATGGGCTTAGACTGATGCCATCGACGATAATCAAAAGCCCAACATATCGGTCGTCCTTCTCCTAAACAAAACAAATCCGAAACAAAAACATCTTCCGTTCAAGCATAGAGCGTTTCAAGTTGCTCACCGGCGAGTTGCACAAAAAAAAATTGCTCACCGGCTCGGTGCTCAAGAGGGAGGATGCCCGAGAAATCGCCGTGCGGATGTGTATAGAGTAGGTTTGAGTCCTAGGTCTAGGGTTTGTTTGTTGTCGTTTGGCGGCGGAGCTAGTGTCTTTCCGACTATTGTCGGCGAGGCAGAGAAGCCGGCGGCGCTGGAGAATAAAGTTTCGCGACCTTTTCTTTGCCCCGACGACGTTCTTCTCTAGCGCTTGCAGCAAGGTCAGCGAGGCATGCACAGGAGACCGAGGCTGGTGCTTCATCATTTTCCCCAGGTGATGTTGGTGATGGACTCCCTTCTTCTTTTGGATTCAGTGCAGCCGTGGGTTCTGCGGATGGCGGCCTGCTGGATCTGGCTTTTTCTTCCATCGACAACGACGCCAGATCTGGGAGATGGATGGATTGGGACGCGGTCCCGGTCGATGGACGACCGCCGATGGCTTTATCCCGTCCTCGACGATGGGTGTCAACTTAGACTCCAATCAAAACCTATGTGCGATGGGATTTATCCAGCTCAAGGTGATGTTCCGCTTCGGCGGCAACGGAGGCGGCCGGCGACGGCAAAGACGAACTCTGTTGGTTCACGAAGTTGCCAAGGGCTCCTTTGTAATTTGTTTCTCGTTTAGGTACCTTCGTGAAGTTTGGTTAGAACAGGTTTCACTGTATATCCTTCATATGTGTTTGTATTTGTACTCCATTATGTATGTTTTTCTTAACTGAAATACATATGCATATTATAAAAAAAGAGTCGTTCTAAAATATCTCTAATTTTATCATTTGGAGAGTTATCGAAGTAAAATCATTTTTTATATCTTCGTATGCTCTAATAGATATATCTTTGTATTATTAACAAAATTTTCTATATCTTGTACGTAGTCTAGAGAGCTATCCATGTTCTTTATCTTTGTCTAGCAAGAAATTTAGAATAAAGGATATCTATATTTGGATATGCAATTGAAGAGATTATTGGAGGGCATTTCTCACTAAAGTCTTATTCCTGTAAATTAGGAAAGATGTGAAGAGTCTTTTGTAGATGCTCTTAATTATTTGCCATGGAATGGTTTTATAATAACACCCCTAAGTATTACCCACTTATATCTTTTCCTCAACTACCCACTTATATCTAACATTTATTAATATTAATTAGACGATTGTTCTAAGAAAAAATCTATATGACTTCAGTCTTCATAGACATATAAATTTAGTATATGCCATAAGAATAAAATTTAGTATGCAATTGATAGCCAATCAATTAGACTCGTAATTTCTTTTCTTCATCAGAAAGAGAAGCCACGAGGGCGGAAAGCAAATACGCAGATTAGTGGTGGGCCACATGGTCGGCGGTGAAAACCCAACATACTCGCCCCATACCGCTCACATCAAGCCCCACCACCGTGGTGTCGGTTTTAGGCCGCGCGCTTCCCACCTTTCTCGACCTCCCGACGCGTGCTCACCTCGTCCTCGCATCGTGCATCCGCTGCACAAATAATCAATTCATCAGGTAAAATAAATCAAATCTAGTCTAGGTGTAATTATGTCCTTTCTACGTGTCCTCGTACGCGTGGGTGCGAGAACGCACTAGGAGCCAGCTCACAGACTGTTCTCTTGGATCGGGAGGAGCAGAGCCGAAGTGACGGGATCACCAGATCAAGATTTCGATTTGAACCCGGACGACGGGAGGAGGAGGCCCAGTCATGGAGAAGGAGGAGAAGCAGGAGCTGGAGGGTGCCGCGGCGGCGGCGAGGCGGCGGCTGGTGATCGGGGTGGGGTTCTGGGTGCAGGGCTTCCGGCTCTTCCCGTGGCTCGGCGTCAATTTCTTTCTCAAGGACGGCATGGGCGTCGCCGCCTCCTCGCTGCAGATCCTCCAGGCCTCCGCCAACCTGCCCATGGTCACCAAGCCGCTCCTTGGCCTCCTCTCCGATGCCGTCCCCATACGCGGCCATCGCCGGCTGCCTTATGTCGCCATCGGCGGTACGCCCTCTCGCCCATTCTCTTTTACTATCCTCTGTGTTCTTGTATTTCCTGCCTAGATCCCGAACCCACATCTATCATTACCAATTCACTTCGTTATTATTCTGCTCGTAACTTTCCAGGACTTAATCTAACACATTGCTCCTTTATTTTTTTTATTACTTGATTTTGGGAATTGTATGCCTACTTGATTTTGGGAATTGTATGCCACCAGGAGGGCAAGAATTGAACCAAACAGGCCCGGAAATTTTACTCATTTTTGTTATATCCGGAACATTAAATATACCTCTTTACTTTAATGTAGTAGTTAAAACCTGCATGTGTTATTATTCAGTATATATCGATCCTTTATCCAGCTCTTAAACATGAACAGAGTTGTTATCCTATGAATATGCGTAGCATTTCTCCTTTCGCGTTGTCTTCCCAGTGACAGAATAACCACACATGGATCTTTCAGATCCTTTACCCCCCGTGCTGTTCGTACATGTGTGTCTCATGCCAAATGACAGCACCGCAAAGAATATGCTCGTGCCTGTCTTTCCTCGTCTTTCCTCACCGGTCCCGTCTGTTCTCTTTAACCTTTTCTTTTCTTCTATTCTAATTACCATTCGTCTTTGTCTTCTTTTTCCTCCCCCATTGCCTTCCAAGGCAACAACTTTTACACGGTCCACCAAATTTGCTCTCTTGTAGTCTTGTTGATGTTTTACACATTCACAAATCAAGAAAGCTCCCAACCCAACTAGCTCACGCATGAATGTGCTGTCAACTTTTGATGTGGCCCTAGCTGTCCACTTTAAAATATTCTTTCTTGCCCAGCACAAGTGTCTTGATGAAATTTGAGGATGGTGAAATTTAAGGATGGTGAACCAACTTAGTATTCCAATGTCCCATGATTCAAACTGTGGACGCAGAGAAAATACATTTTACTCTGCATCTCAATTTATAAACACCATCAAAAAATTATCTAGCATCTCTTGAATCTTTGTATTTCAGTTTATCTTGAAGCATTTAATAGTTAGCAACGATAAATACTTTGCTCAGCCCGTCAATCATCAGTTAACAGAAAATATGGCCTGAGAAGTACCCAGTCAATCACATCATTTAACAAAAGATATGGCCTGAGAAGTACCCAAAAGTTCGAAGTCAATTGAACCCAGGGACGTATGTTCCACACCAAGCCATTTGAGGGACTATTCTAGCATGTATTTGTAAATCCTTGATGAACGGATGGGCATAAAAAACACATCAGCATTGTACTAATGTCTTTACAGAGGCTTATGCCTCTAGTCTTTCTTACTGAACTTTTGCATTTGCTATGCTAACTTGTCTTTTGATTATTGTGGTTCCAGCTCTCTTGCAGGCAATTTCATGGCTAGCAATTGCACTTTGGCAAGATATCTCTCTCCAGGTTCTTACCATTTTTCTCCTCTTGAGCAACTTTGGTGCTTCCATATGTGAGGTTGCCAATGATGCCATTGTAGCAGAGGCTGGGAAGATAGTGACATCTTCCTCAGGATCGGGTCAGCTTCAATCGTTTGCTTGGATGTTTGGCTCTTCTGCTGGTGCTTTAGGAAACCTCCTTGGAGGCATTGCTCTCAGCTATTTTTCTCCCAAGATCATGTTTCTGTTTTTTGCAATCATTCTCCTGCTCCAGTTCTTCACAACCGTGGCTATACCTGAGAGCTCTCTCACACTCCCAAAGGCAGCTACTCCTACCAATCTATCAGCTCTCACCAGCATCCGTAAGCAAGTCAAAGAGCTGTCATGTGCCCTATCTATGCCTGAAATGTTTTGGTCAATCATATGGTTTACTGTGTCTTATGCCGTCATACCTTTTCTACTTGGGACCATGTTCTTCTATCAGACTGAAGTGTTAAGACTAGACTCATCAGTTATCGGCTTGTCAAAGGTGTTTGGGCAAGTGGCTCTCTTGGCTTGGAGCATGTCGTACAACAAGTACTTCAAAACAATGTCCGCCTGGAAGGTCCTATCAGTTCTGCAGTTTGTCACAGCATTCATAATGTTGTCAGATGTGTTATTCGTTCAGGGAATATACAGAAAGGTTGGAATACCAGACTCCATATACACAATTGTCTTTTCCGGGTTGCTCGAGGGTCTTATTTTTTTCAAGGTGCTTCCCTTCAGTGTTCATATTGCAAAACTTTGCCCTGCTGGTTGTGAGGGTTCTGTAATGGCCTTTGTAATGTCTGCACTTGCCCTTGCCACTATCTTTAGTGGCTATCTTGGAGTTGCTCTTGCTGCCTTCATGGGAGTATCTGGAAATGATTTCTCAGCACTGCCAGCTTGCCTGTTGATTGAGGCCGCGTGCACAATGCTGCCACTATGTTGCTCGTCTTTGATCAAAGAGAGAAGAGAAAAGGAGAACAAAGAAGAGTAGAATACCTATATATTATCTGGAGATGACGTAATGCTCATTTTTACCCTCATCGTTTTGGTCTCATTCAGTTTCATTATGTGATCATAGCATGGAGAAACAAAATAGGAGAAGATTAGATTTGTCCGGTGTTAACACCTCTAAGACTTCTCAAGAACTATCGTGAAACGACGAGCATATATGTGTACATACATGCGTGCCGCTACCATTCTTCTACAGATTTAGTGTGACTTTATGTAACTAGTTTTAATACGTCGTTTTATGTAATGTTTTGCCTGATACAGGTGTTTTATATGGAGAGTTCAATTTACCTGTGTTGCAGCATCGCTAATGCTTGTACCTCCGTTCCCCCAAAAATGTACTACGTATTATAGTGGCAAACTGTTTGATGATGGATATTTAACCATTGTTATCTCTAGAATGTAGCCTGAAGAAATTAACATCACAGAAGTGGGTTTTACACATCATAAGTATCGTGGAGATTGGACGTAGGGTAGGTATGCCAAGGAAAAAAGGCCAGATTCGACTGCAATGATCTTATCAGCTTGCTGCGTCATTTCTGTAGCCATTGTAAAATGTCATTCGATTTATGCTGAATTTTTTTATACTTCGAGAAAAGAATGATCAGCATAGCACATATGTTCTTTTAAAGCTCACTTAGCATAATACCAGCCACCAGGGGCAGGCTCGGGAGTATTTATTCATTGAATCCCCATAATTTTTGCTAATCAATGGTATAGAAGTGTATAATCAACTATAGATGTCTCAATAGGTTGAAGCAGTCATTTTTCTTCATTTTAGACTCCCTTTGTTTCAAATTCTACGGAGTTTTGGCATTTTAGATGTGTAACTTTTGCTAAGAACTTAGAAATACATTATATCTAGACTAGATACATAAATAAATCAATTTATTGATAACACTAAAACGTCTTATAATTTAGAACATACGAAGTATAAAATATTGAATACATGTTCTTCAAAATCCTGAGACAACACTGCCAGAGCATACACGTTCTTCAAATCCGGGGACAACACCACGAGGTTCATTTCCTAGTGTTGAAATTATTCAGTTAAACAAGTTGGACTGCGTTCAACCCTAAAAGTTGGAACCGCAGATGATGCTACTCCAGCTGACATCAAATAGAACCTGAGTTTCTGCTGCACGCCGAGCTCTGCCAATCCCTCTATACTTAGAGGAAAACGAAAGGAGGAAGGAAGAACAATCATTTGCTACACACTGAGCTCTGCCAATCCCTCTATACTCAGTATGAGAAAACGGAAGGAAAAATCATTTTAAAAATTGAAGGAAGAACAAATTTTGCAATGGCCATACAAACTATCATATAAAAATTGATGAATAATCTATTGTTAATTGCTATTGACTCTACAAGAAAAGAAACACTTGTTCCTTGAGATATTACATTTAAACTTTGAAACTTGAACTAACAACATAAATTCTTCAACGGCGTTTACTATTTCTGTTGAAAATGCAATCAACACCTGCTCTAGCTGTTAATTAACAGAAAATCAGCACCAATTGGTAGATGATCACTAGGATGCTGAAAGTTGGGCAAGCCTCCTTTCACATCCTCAGAATCCCCTCGCGGCAAACGAAGTAGGCTAGTAGGTTTTATTGAACTACCATCCGACAAGAATATGTAGTCCAGTGTTCCAGTAAAACCAGGAGTGTAGTTTGTGTACTCTGGCTCCCCTCCATTCGCAGCATAAAGGCTGCGTAACTTGATTGGAGCTTCATCTGTAGATTCTAGGTTGGCAGATACAAGGTAATTGTATACCTGAAAATTGTAGTATTTAATCAGATGGGGTGGGACAAAGTTGTATTGAACCCAAAATCAACACTGGTTAACAGATTGTGTTATATCACAAAACCAATATGTGAGTTGCTGTGGACGAAGTTCCCTTTCTAATATCTTCAACAGAGCATGGATCTACAATTACGTCCATAAGTCCATTCATTATAAGATATTTTTGCATCTCATGTGGTCTATACATAATCCATTAGAGTGGTTGGTTTTGAATGTTGGTTCCCCAAACCTAACACACCCTCCTCCTTTACTCGGGCTTGGGACCGGCTATGTTGAGACGACTCAGGAAAGTCTTCCAGCCAACCTAGGCGGAGTTCCATGTGGTCTATACATGTCCAACACAAACGTAATACACCCAATGGAATTTTTCATATAAAAAAGGACCTCTCAGAATCACATTTATGATTGCTCTAATTATACTTTGTATTGTAGATAGAAATAATAGTAAAAGCCAGGCATGACATTTTACAAGTCAATCAGCTTCAGCAAGCAATGAAATAAAGCAAGGCATACCTTGTCACCAGGGGTCGAATTGAAGTCACCAGCAATGATCACTGAAGGTTTACAGTTATATTTATTTGAGATGAGTTGCTCAAACTGAGATACTCTTGAAAGAAGATAGTTTGCCTGAGCCAACTTCACATCGATCCATTCTGGGTCCCTACAGAATTGCGTCAACCAGAAATTTATACGTTTGCTGGACAGCTGTCAACCAAGATAGCTAAGACCAAACACCACAAAAATATAGTGAATTGTGAAAGCATATATTCCAAAGAGAGTAAATGTTTCTGTTTCACTTGCCAATAGATATGTGTGTTTGCCACAATTAAAATGTGGTCACAAGGATCGCTAAGCTTGAAAGCTGCGAGTAGACCAACACAGTCACGCTTCAATCTTACGCGTGGATCATTTGGATCTCCACGCTTGTTATTATCTGGCTTTGCATTCTTGTCTTGAAAAAAAGAGAGAAAAAACATCATGGAGTATTAGTATCAAGCCTCAGACCAGGCAAAGATAAATCCAAAGTACAGGAAATAGCAGCTACAGTATGAGGTTAGAGGAGTCAGTTAATTCATTAGACACTGAAATATAATGCATTTCTAATGACAGATTTATTAAGCGTTAAAAACAAAACAAAAAACAGACAGTTCTAATATATAGCTTGTATAAGTAGCATTTTTAGCCCAGATTACAACTTTAAAGATTCATGACGGAGCACCCCCACTGTCATTCACATGAGATTATTATAGTAGGATACAGGTCCAGCTACCTTCTTCTGTTGAAGAATTATTTTCCAGGGCACTATTTACATGATCACTAGGAACGTATTTTTCCACTAAATCATTGTAATGTATTCCTTCTTTCTGCACCAATTCTGCACTGCAAAGGTAAGAGAGAGTCAAAGAAAAGTGATGACGTGAAAATACTTCTGCAATGCACATAAAGACACTTAAGTCCCAGAAGACCCAACATGTTGCATGTTCAACTTTCTAGATCACTGATCATTTATTTAGAAGAAATTGTACCCAAACTGAAGACACGTAGCTATTAATGATAAGTTTACATGAAATCGTCCATAGTAAATTGGATGCAAGAGAACACATATCTTGATGGGTGAGGTTAATAAATGTTTTTTTCCTCGGATCAGTAGCTGTTGTGACATGTTTAAGGGAAAATAATACCTTTTAGGTTTATAGAATATACCACAGCCATCTTGTTTGTCTCCAGATCGTTGGATGTAAATACTTGAATATCCTGAGTTTTCCATATTTTTCTTGTAGAAGGTATCATACTCGTCCAACTCCTGTGCAGGTCACATGAATTATATATTGCTTACAGGTATGAACCAGAAGAGATTCAAGAGAATCATTCCACACAAAAGAGAAAGACCATTGGCATTAATAGTAGGTATGCCAGCAACCCAAAAAACTTAACAAATAATACAAGGATAATTTTGAACTACATGTGATAGCTGCAATCTAGTTGGGAAAAAACCAAATCCAGTTTCTGAGAGGAAAGTAAAATTAAGACATACTGGCCTAACTTTACAAACCCTACTGGGACATGTCATGCATGCCGTTTAGTGAGAGGGTGGAATTGTTTCGTAAGATAAAAAAGAAATAAACACCATTACTACTCTATCTTGCAACCCCTTGACTCATTATCAGCATAAGCACATGTATCGTATCATAAGAAAGTGAGGTTTGCTACTGCTCCTGAGTGCCAAGCAACAGGAGTAGCTGTGGACAGAGGACAAAGACAGGAAAGCCAGGAATATAGAGAGGACTGAAGAAGCGGATTTCTCCTTTTTTCTTTTGGACAAGATGGCACACACAAGGTAGAGTGTGATTTCCTCTATCTTGGTTAACAATGTCACATCAGCACAATCTGTTGGGTTTTTTTTTT
>CM041639.1:38191815-38223102 GCA_023333625.1 Bothriochloa decipiens | reverse complement strand
TTTTTTGACAGGTTGCCGGGCTTGTTCCGCCGCCGCCGAGATGGCTCCGACGAGGATGATGTTTGGAATCTGATCTGCTAAGCGGGTCCCACCTGTCAATGGCTTGTATGGTGTAGATTATGTGCAGTCACTCAGCAATAATGGAAAATTGGAAATGCATTGTTGAACACAAAAGGCGCGCATGAATCTATAAGCATTGGGATGAAAAATACCTGAGAATTTTAGTTTGAGGTGTAGCCAAATAAGTAGTGCTTGATAGGGGGATAGACTCATTTTTTGGTTTTCGTTTGATTTGAGGGGTTGAGAGGAATAAGGCGAATAGCCCTTTAACATAGTTAGTATCAAAATTAGTAGCTTCTGTGAGAACCAGTAGCCCTATATATCATATTTTGTCCCTATGCCTTTTTGCTAATGTCGATCCTTCATCCTAGTGTCATCTTGAGATTATAAAGCCAGCATTCTAGAGGAGGTCGCGAGACTAGTAGAGCGAGCTCAGAAGGGATGGTGAGGAGCAGGGTTGGCAGCGAGTCGCGAAACAGGCAATGATGCGGGGGCAGTTATTGGGCAGTGGAGTTGATGGTGAAGGACGACTGGTGAGCAACGGAATCAGCAATGAAGTGCAGTTGATGGAGCTTGGCAGGCGGAGTGAGCATGGTTGTGAGGTAGGCGAATGAGACGAGTGGAGTGAGGCTGGCAAATCTTGGTGTGCAGTGAATGGCGTAGTGGGGCAGATTTGGCGAGTTCCATTGGTGGCAGGCTCGACAAGCTAGGGTGAAGGTGGAGTGACAAACCTCAATAGATGAAAGGTGGAGACACAATAAGAGCAAATATAGCCAGAGGTTGCAAGCGGGTTGTATACCGGTGTGGATGAGAGGGAAGAAAAGCGATTGATAAGCTTACAACTAACCAACTTATGCGCAAGAACCCACAAGAATACAACCATATCGCATATAAATGAAGGCTATGGCATTAGGAAGTAGGTTCCATGATTGAAAAGCATACCTAAGTGCACATGCAAAAAATACAGTGAACCGAGGATGTATGACCATCTTCACAATTCATATATACCACATAATAGGCAAGTTGTAGAAAAGATCAAGAGAACATTTTCGGCACTGCATGCGGCCACTACTTAAAATCTCTCTCATATTCCATCGTCTCACTCCCATCCCACCAGTGACAATGGGATAAATATTCTAAAATCAGGTGGTAGCTCAACCTAGATTGGACTGCCTTAGATGGCAGCTTCAGGATCCACACCATTGCGAGATAGTTTCTAAATAAATACTTTTATTTTTTGGCATTGACTTCCGTATTGCATAAATAAAATTTCTATTTGTCTGTTTTTAAAAAATCATATACAATTATCGTTGGATCTTCCTCCTGATAGAGAAAAACCCGTTCTTAGTACAGTGACATGTAATGATATTATGAAAATCGTTTTTGATTAGAGGTTAGGACTGCCATAACACCAACTAAACTGAACTCACCAAAAAGAAGAAAAAAAACCAAACTGAACTCCATCTAATTTAATTCTTTGTGATACGAATACTCCGTTTGCAAGGACGTCGCCAATGCAATGAACTAGCCGTCACTCGGCACGAGCAGCTTATTAAAAAGTGTAAATCCAGCAGATGCCGTACAGGCTACAGGCGAGCGGGAACAGTAAGCCACGGGCACACGGCCACGAGAGGATTTCGAAACCCAGCGCTCGGCCTGGATCCAGCCATCCGCCGCGCGGCGTCGAACACGACGGCACGGGTGCTGCTGCAGCACCTGCACGGCTTCCTCATCCAGGCACGGCAGGCTCGGCGCCAACCTTTTGGATGAGCCATCATGGCCCGCGGGGCGCGGCCGGTTGCCGTGGTGCGTGGGCGGCAGGGTCCGGGAATGCTGCAGATGGCCCCTGGCTGTCTGGCTGGCAGTGGGCCCTGGTCGCTGGTCGGTCCCGGTCTCGGTCCGCGCCGTTTCCCGTAGCAGTCTCGTCTCGTGGCGCCACATGCGGACAAGCTGCGGTTCTTGGTCGTCACGCCGCTACAGCGCGCTGCCTGCCCCCCCAGCGCTCGGCTTGACCGTCGAGCTGGATCTCGTGTGCAGCGTGGGGCCCATTTGGTGGTTCTGCCCCGTGCAGACTGCGGCGCAACCTCGGTTTATCCCCTTCTCGGCTCCTGCGTCTTGACTCTTAACTCGCTTCATCTACAGTACCATCGATGAAAAAATGTTGCTATGTTCAATAAAAAAAATCAAAAGATAAAAAAAAAACGCTTGAGAAGGGGCAACGTCGTTATCATTAGAGAAATATAAATGAACCATACAAACATTATAGAAAAGTTACATGTATAATTATTCCTTTATACACAAACACTGGAGTAGTACGTTGTCATGACTTGCTATTCAAATCTTTGCATGACGTGCTATTCAAATTCAAATCTTTGCATGCTTGTCTATGGACACTGGCCCTACATAGCTTGCCGAATAAAAAACAGGACACTGAAATCTCCTCTGCACCTACTACAGAATTTTCTGTTAATAATTATAATAAAAAACCAGCCCGTTCGCCATCTTTTATCGCATGCAACACCCTGGAACCACTGCATTCAAGCAAGCAGCACAAGAAACAATAAAAAAAAACTTGGAAATGATACGAGTACAGTAATATTTTCTTTAATGCAACAAGCGAAGGGCTGTCGCGGCGAACGAGGCGATCGGCATTATTGCACACTCAAACGCCATTATTATCGGACGAGTAACCATCCAATCAACCAACACTCCACTCCAATCGACGCAAGGACGCATCGGGCAATTTTATTTTACCGAACCATCCATCTCTCTCTTCCTCCTCCCTAGCTGGCTGGCGTGTAGCCAAGCTACGCTAGCGTCTGAAGCGCGAGCAGTGGGAGGAGGGAGGGAGGAACGAGCGAAGGAAGCTACAGCGGCCGAGGTCCCCCACGTTCGCGCGCACCGAGGCGGCGAGGCGTCGCGCATGCGGCCACGCGCACCCAGGCGCCGGCGCGGGGGAGTGAGGCGTGCGGGCGGAGCAATGGCGGGCGGTCCGGGCCGATCCGTGGATCTGTAGGCGCGGTGCGTGGGGTGAGGTGTTGGCTGGTGCGTCCGTGATGGGATCTGGGAGCAGCAAGGCCGCCACCTCCTCCTCGTCCTCGTCGTCGTCGCCCACGGCGGCGGCTGCCGCGGGCGGCGAGGCTAAGAGGCCGAATGGGCGGAGCGGGAAGGGGAGGGGGAGAGGGAGGAGCCTGCTGCCGAGCTCCTCCTGCTTCCGTGGCTCCACGACGCCGTGCGAAGGCGACGCTTCCGCAGCAGGAGCAGCAGCCGTGGACGTCGAGGTTGGTTTCCTTTACCTTGCGGTGCTTCGAATCTATGCGTGTTGGTGGAATGCGGTGAATCGGGGCCAAGGAAGGGTGCTTTTCACAGATGGAATGCGGGTATGTGGTAGATCTTGTCGTTGTGGATTTGTTGCATCGTGAATCGAGCATCTCGCCTCGGTTTCTGAGCGAGCATTTCTGGGGGGACTTGAGAGTGTTCAATGGCTTTCATAAGTTGGTTTCAAATTTCAGTAACTGAATTCTGAACTTTTTGTTTTTTGGAACTGAGTTCTGCACTTCTGATTGGTTGGACGTGCCACAAAAATTTCTTTCTGCAACTTAATTATCCTCTTTCTCTTTGATTGCCTGTTTGGTTTCGATCATGTCAAATATTTTTGAACTCCTTGTGTATGAACCACGATTTTGCACTAAATGTACTACTATGATTTTTGAATTTTTGAATGAATTGTACAACTTGTTGGAACTAATAGATATATGTTGCTTGGTGGGATTTCTAAACTTCATTTTTCTTTAGTTTTCTGAATTCGGTTGCTGTTGCAGTTTTAGATCAAAGGCTTCATTGCTGCTATAGCGAAATGATGCATTTGTATGTTTTCTAGTGTAACAAGGGAGGGGAGACTGCAAGCCTGCCTTCGCTCACTCACACTGCAAAGTCTGATGAAGATGTTCTTGCAATGCCTAAATCTCGTCCGGGTGAAGGGGTAGCAGCACCTTCATCAGAAAGTGAAAGAGATCAAGATGATGACGTGCTACAGAATGCTGCTGCCACAAGCACATCAGCAGCGGCCAATCAATTGCCAAATCCTTCTGGGAGGTCAAGGCCACGTTTTGGTGTCAACTTTGGGTTGAGTAGAGCTGTCAGCTTGGGATCATCAGTAGCCTGCTCTATTCTGTCATCTGGCCTCCCGACTTCTGCTAATCCAGGTGAAGGTCGGCGAGATGTGGATGACTCTTCTGATACAGGCGTCTCCCAGCAGGGTAGCGCACCGACTGCTGGGATTGATTCGACTCTGGATATGCTTAGAGATAGTGTCACGGCCCAAGCTAGAGCAGCTCGTCAGGCTAGGAGAAATCTGCTAGAATCTGAAGATGCTACCTTGAGGAGCTCCTACAGAAGGATGGGGTCTCAGGAACCTTTTGAGGGCAGTGTTCGGTTTAGCCGAACCTTAAGTGTTGGGCGGCTTCGGGACAGAGTTCTCAGGCGGCCTCCATTCACAGATGGGTTATTCACCCCTTCGCTTCTTTACGATAGGGCAGTATGGCCATCTGGAACTGCTAGTGCTAGGCAAGATTCAGCAGTAATGCAAAGGACTAATTCAGACAGGAGTTCAGAACCGCGATCTGATCCTTCAACCAACGATCTTTACAACTTGAGCTCTGAGAGGCAGGCAAGTAATAGTGACCTACTGGAACGCAGATCAGCTTTTCTTGAGAGGAGGAGGAGGATACGATCTCAGGTAGTTTGATATTCAACTTTATTTCAGCATTGGTTATTACCTCTAATAATTATAAGTTACAATGTTTGCTGTCTTAATAGGTTAGAGCTCTGCAAAGGTTGGGCAGCAGGTTTGAAAATTTATCAGGACATGAGAGGTCCTGCATACTATCTGGTCAGCATAGAACAGGAAACTGCAACTGCAGAACAGGTAGTCGACAAGGCAATCCTGATGAAGAAACTAGCACAAGGGCTAGCATATCGAGAATTGTTATGTTAGCAGACGCACTTTTTGAGGTATGTTGTGCAAATATACGTACTCTCTCTATCCAAAAAAGAATGTAATTCTCGATTTAATGAGTCAATCTCATGTTTGATCAAATATACACAAAAAAAGTACTAATATTATGATGTATGATAAGTATCATTAGATTAATCATGCAATATATTTAATAATAAACTTATTTGGAGATACAAAAGTTTGACTTAGTCCAAATCTAGGACTACATTCTTTTTGGGATGAAGCCAATAGTTCTGTTCTTGATTGGAGAAGGATACTAACTTGCATCCTTATGGTTATGACTTCCAGGTTCTGGATGAAATTCACCACCAATCTGCTGCATTATCGTCATCAAGACCATCGTTTTCTTCAATTGGATCCGTTCCTGCTCCAAGGGAGATTGTTGAGCGTCTTCCTGCAAAAGTGTATAGGAAACCATTGAAATACCAGAGCGAGGAAGCTGCACAGTAAGACACTATGGCCTATATAGAATGATGTTTGGATATTTGTTAAGTAATTATGTGAATTTCGAACAGGTTTAGTCTTATGTTTCACTGTTTCATAAATAGGACAAGTTCTTTTCAGTGTGTTATACTCCTTCCAGAGCAGCCACTATTATTTTCCCATAAAGTTCAGCGTCTAAACTCAATCCTAACTTAAGCAAGTGATACTTAGGCTAGATAAAGCATGGTTATAAAGCATTCAGACGAAAGCACTTGATTTTTTATAACATGGGAGATTGGAGGAGCCTAAGGCTTCTCACTAGGCATGCCAAATTCCCAATTTTTCCTGCACCTTCATATGTTTCAATCTACCATTCAAAGCCCAGCAAAATAATTATTTTATGTGTGGTCTCTACACTCTACAATTGCCATTTAAGTTGGTGGTTCATTTCCAGCTGTATAGCACCTGTATGTTTTATGAGTGGGAATGTGGGATTATTGTGTGGGCACTTGTCCTTGTAACCTTGCAACCACGTATTGCTGTACAACTTCTCATTTCTTTCATCTATGCAGATGCTATATTTGCCTTGTTGAATATGAAGAGGGAGATTGTCTCCGTATACTTCCATGCCGTCATGAATTTCATCTTTCATGTGTAGATAAATGGCTAAAAGAGATTCACAGGTATTCATCCTCTTATTTAACAACGAGCATGCTTTACGTTTGTGAAAAATGAGGTTCTTTTAATCCACATCTAGGAAAAAGAAACTGCAGAATCAGCATGCTATAATTATCTCCTTAACATGGGAGTTCTATAGACTGTAGCTATCCCTTGTTGTTTGTGTGATATTCGGAGACTATTGACATTATCTAACAGGAAATCCACATGCTCTGTAATGGTAAACCTGTTAGTTTTTTTGCCAAGTATTTGGACTACATTTGGTGTAAAGTTCAATGATTCCCCTGCATTTTGGAATTTGGACACCCCAAAATCTGATATTTACTGCCAGAATGAAGTATGAACGGCGAGTTGAGATGTATTATTGTTTAGTATAATCATTATGCTTCTTCAAGATTAGAGTAGCATATATACTAGGCCTCATCATGTGGTATAGTAACAAACCATGAATGTTTTTCCCCCCTCTAGAGGCTAATGTTAACCATGTCTTCTCCTGATTATTTTGCTATTTAAGGACCTCTTCAGAATGTTTGAACCATAAGCAATTGGTGGATAATAGGATTACATTTTTAATTTTCAGGATAAAAAAGTAAATAGGATGCTCAAATAGTTGCCTGTGCTGTTTAAATTCTTACTTGACCTTGTTCCTGAAGTTTTAGCCTTTTCTTCTGAAATTATTCCTGAGCTTCACGGCCTCAAAATTACAGAACAGATCTGGACTTTAATATTAGATGTTAGTATCTTTACTGGAAACATCTTGTTGGCTTATGACTGAGAACCTAAGACTTAGCTTCTGTACTCTTGAGTTGCTAAAAGAATTAGCTCCACAAAATATGCATTTATTGTATTGTACAGTAAATATCAGCTGACGCAGTTAATTACCTCTTCTACTGATATGAGTTTCTATCTTGTTTTCTAGGGTTTGTCCACTTTGTCGTGGCGATGTCTGCAGATCTGATGCACCGATTAGAAAGGTCAGCTGATTCTCTCTCTTGAGAATGCAGCTTCTTACATCGAAAAGTGGAGCTCCTTAGCATGGTTCTCTGATCCAATTCCCATAGAACCTGCAAAACTTCTGCAGGTGTTATTTTCATTTTCTCCCCTCTTCTGGTCAGAACAGCTCAGGATGCTCCCGTATTCTATGGAAAATTCGCATCGCAGTCATCCCATTATGAAATTGATGACATGCTATGGTGAATTTAGGATTCTTATATGGTGGGGCGAGTTTGTTGATATTGGATTGTTGGCTTCCGTTTCCTTATACCGATGTGTGACTTTCGAACAAAGTGGGGCGATTGATGTCGGGTACAGCCATTCTTGACAACTGTCAAATCTATTAGTTCCACATGTTTGCTATTTGAAACAAGGGACTAAAATCTTCAAATGTTACCGTAGTTTTCACTTTTCAGTCACCAGGGGAAGTAGCACTTCCCAGTCTTTTTGGAACGAAGAAATGAAAAACACAGGAATATGAAAAAACTCAGGAAAGGAATGTAAGCAGTGGTAAAATGAAGGAAAGACTTCTGCGAAGAGGAAAAAAACAAACAAGAGAATGGAGTGGATTTTTCGTTCATGTGAAATCAAGAAAGTACTACGCACTGGCGGAGCTACCTTAAGGCCATACTGGGCTATGGCCCCCTCTTCATCGAAGAATTTTCTAAGGCATATAGTAGAACATCAGCTGCATACCGAACTATTTTGCATGGCTGCATGAACTTCTCTACTGTCCCCTCACGCATCTCATCTCTCTTATGTAGGAGTTTGCTTCCTCACAAAAATATTGAATGCATTCAGGTTGTAGGTTCCGCCTCTCCTTGCAGGAGTTCGCTTCTTTCTGTTTTTATACGAATCTCAACTCGCCTCTGTTATCATACTCTAGTGATGTTGCAGCTCCTGTTTTGTCCTTTTCTTTTCTTATCAAAAATCGTCTACGTGACTACGTTTAGCATGTTTGCCTTTTCTCCTCTTCTCAAGAATCATCTACATTAATTTAAGCATCGGTGATGTGCAACCAAAATTGAACATATATGGAGTAGTAGATAGATCGCGGTCTGGCTAATTGGCCCCCCTTGGTTTCGGGTCTAGCTCCGCCGCTGGTACTACGAAAGCGAGAGGGGTGTTTTCCTATGTTCCAAACAACATGTTTGCTTTCCTTTATTCTGTTCCCTTTTTTTTAATTTCCTACAAAAATCCTATGATTCAAACTGGCCAGAATGTTTTTGTCTACTTGTAAGCCGCAGCCAACCGCTCCCACATTTTCCTCCATGACCGCGGTGGATGCCTTGACTCTTGAGAGGCCCTCAAGTTGGCGCGTAGGAACCCTCTGTTTTCCTCCCTTCTTCGGAAGTCCTTGCGATTCTCATATACTTGAAATTCTTCACCTCTCTCAATACTCATACATACTCCCTCCGTTTTAAATTGTAGTTTATTTTAATTTTTTTATGTATTTTATTATTTGTCTAGATAAATAATATGTCTAGATACATAACAAAATGCATGCACCGAAAAAGTTAAAGTAAACTATAATTTGGAACGGAGGAAGTATTTATGACGAGGAGCACGAGCACCAGACGAACAGGAGGTACTATCGGGACGGAAACCATTGTTTGCTAGCTTGGTCTTGAGTCCCTACTAGGAATGAGGACCGAACGAAGGATTTTAGTGCCCACACAACTTTGTTGGCTCTCTCGTAAAAAAAAAAAAAAAAACTTTGTTGGCTCTAGTAGTTATGTTTTTTTTTTTAACCTGGACACACTCATATTTAGCTATGGGGTTTAAAGAGGCTATGTTGCAGTCGAGGATTGGGCTCGTGAACACAAGTCATCACTATCCAACTGGACGTAAGCTTCGGTCACCTCTTGCTTCTCCATTTTCCTGTGCGCATAGCATTGGCTGCCCGTTCATGATCACTTTAGGGAGGAGAAAGATCAAGAAACGGCTTCACCAACGATACTCGACGTATGTTGTATAAAACAAAAACGATACCTGCTGTAAAAGAGCCGTGCTAAACGATCGGTAGCTAGGAATACTTAAAACATTTCAAAAATCATAAACCATAGCAAACAAATATAATTTTCACTGGAATAATTCATATATATAATAGAACATTGAACTATTGAACAACGATTAAATATAGCCGTGGATAACGAGAAAATATTTCAAGTTCTTGTGACCTCGCCGTCGAGCTCCTTCAACATGCTCTCGTCGCCGAGCTGCTTCAACATGCTCTTCAGTTCTTCTGACACTGAGGCGGCTGCCGCTTCATCCTCATCACTCCTCATCGCCTCCATCAGCTTCGGCCAGACCTTATCCGAGCGAATCACGGTGTCGCGCCACAGGCAGACTCCTACTTCATGGATTGGTGTCTTCATGTTTGTGGCAACATATGTTCTGTCCATGTACATCACTATGTCGCGTGTGTGGGTGAGGACTTTTGTGTACTGGTTCCACTTGTCCAGGAGCTCCCGCAAGAACTGTTCGTCGTCGTCGTCCTCTTTGACTTCAAGAGCCTTGCCGAGATCTTGTACCCCTGAAGCTAAAGCGGCCTCCACAGCAGAGTACAAGAGAACCCAAAAATAAAAAAAAGGATTGTTGGAGCAGAATTTTGAGGTGCGGGTGGCGAGGGTCTCGTATGCCATGTTGTAGTCTCCAACGAAGAATCTGTGAATAGCATCTGTCACTTCTTTGCACTTTTTGGCGTAGAGGTCGGGGTCATCAATGGCCCTACACCGAAAGGGTTCTATTCTCGGGCGCCTTTGCTTCTTCATTGATTATAAATGGTGAGAAGTTCACAGTAAAATCGAACATTTGCTCAAATCTACACACTAAATTGTCAACTTGTGCTATTAAAAAATTGAATAACCAAAACTGTAGGATTCTGAACTATCATTTTTCTACTATTAATTATTTTATTCATGCATTCCAAATCATAACACATTTTGGTTTATATAAACAAATAGAAAAGCTACGTATTTAGAAAAGCCAAAACATTTTAAAAGCTAGAATAAATATATAAAAAGATTGATAACTATACATTCACACGAACGCACACATACTTTGTAAACCATGAAAGTATTTCTTTAACGAATCACGTACTAATGACACTAATCATTAGTAATTCAAATAAATAATTTTATAAGATAGAATAAATATATAAAAAAGATTGATAATAACTATATATACACACGAACGCGCACACACTAGGTAAACCATGAGTGTATTTCTTCAACGAATCACATACTAATGACACTAATCATTAATTCAAACAAAATAATAATCCATGAAAATGAGTTTTGATGAGTTATAGCGCTGCTTCAGGCCAGGAGTCTCCCCTCAACCTGCCACCGCTTGCTGCGGCTGCGCATGCGGAGCAGGTTCTTCGTGCGAGCTCACTCAACCCTGACGCCGAACCATTCGACGCTTCCCCGGGTGGTCGGCTCCGGTTCTCCGACCCCGACGACTCCGACGACGAGTCCGACGTATCGCCTCCACCTCCGCCAGGCAAGGGGAAGGCGCCGGCGCACCCCAGCTGTCCGCGTCAGGAACCCCGCCGTCTGGAGCCTTCTGGCTTCATGGCTGCGGCCCGTCGGCCTGCCCGCCGCGAGGTGCCGCGCCCGGCGCGCGCGACGCAGCAAAGGCTCCAGTCCATTGTCGTTCATCCGGTGCGCATGCGCGCCGAGCCGGACGCTGACGGCTTCCGCAAGGTGGAGAGCCGTCGGCGCTGGCGTCGCTCGTCGCCGCCCCATAGGGCCCGTCCGATGCCTCCCAACCTGGTGGGGAAGTGCTTCAATTGTCTTGCCGACGATCATGTGCGGGTCAACTGTACCTCTCCCGCAAGATGCTTCGCCTGTCTCCAAGAAGGACACCAGGCACGCGACTGCCCTGGTGCCCTCCACGCCGACCGGTGGACAGGAAAGCGACGAAGGTCCCCCTCACGTGCGCGGGGGACAATGGACGCGGCACGTCGTCGTCGCCGCCATTCTCCAACGCTGCACCGTCCACGTCGCACGCGCTCGGTATCCTCTAACCGGGCGCTGTCGGCTGCTCCGGATCCGCCTTCTCCGCCTCTGTCGCTGGCGCCGCCCGTCCAGCACCATGCTGCCGCTGGCGCGTCAGGGTCCTCCGCTCCAAGTGCGTCGGGGGGAGGTTCCTTCAACCTGGCCGAGGGTGCGGATGTTGTGCGCGGTGTACCTGCTGGTACGCCGGTACCCGACGGCGTGTCCATTGGTCGCGACGGTCTTGTTCCACCGCCGAGCCGGGTGCAGCGGCCTCCTGCTTCGCCCTCGACACGTGCTCGGGAGCCCCTGCTGGAGATGGTGGTCGTCCCTCGCTCCGCGGTGGTGCAACAGGCGGAGGATGCCCTGGTCTCCCTGGCGTTGCTGGCCAGGGTAGTTGGGACACGGCCGCCGGTCACCACCACCATGATTCGGACACATCTGTATGACTGCTTCGGTATTCAGGAGGATAATGTCGTTGTGCGTTGCTTTTGGCCTGATGATTTTACCGTCAGATTCAGTCGCAGGGAGGACCGGGATGTCGTGCTGGGCACGCCGCCGCCGCTGGGTGGGCCGTTCGCCTTGTGGTGGCGCCCGTGGTCGCCGCTTATCATGGGCACCGCTGGGGCCTTCAGGTTCAGGGTCCTGGTCGGCATGAAGGGCATCCCGGCTCATGCTAGATCCGAGGAGACGGCGCAAATCGTCCTGGGATCGTCCTGCGTCCGGGTGCAGATTGTCGGTGAGGGTGCGGTCGAGGATCCGGAGGATGAGCGTGAGCTCTTCGTCGCTGCCTGGTGTGCACACCCCGACCTCGTGCCTGATGAGAAGATCATGGCCATCCCGGACAAGGAGGAAGAGCATGTTGGTGGCCCGCCGCTCTTCATCCGACCGTGGGAGATCATCCGTTCCAAGGTGCCGGCCATGCGGTACCTGGTGCGCGTCCGTGTTGTCGAGTACCAGGACCGCCATCCGCCACCGCCATCCGACGACGACGAAGATTACGGCCGCCGCGACGACGACGACGGTGACAGCAGCGACAGCAACTTCAATGGATTTCATCCCGGCTACCGTGCCAGCGGCGGCGCTGGGGCGAGGCCGCGTACGACACGGTTTGGCAGCGCCGGCGACCCTAGGCTACAATGCAACTACGCCCCGGCTTTCCAGCAGAGGGGTCACGTCGGCTGCGTCACTGTGGGCACGGTCAGCTGCCCTGTGAGGCCGCTGTCGTCCAGGTTTCCTGCCGCTGTCATGGGCGCTAGGAATCCCGCGAAGGAGTGTCCGCGTGTCGTCGAGGCCGTGGGCCGGGACGTTGACGTCGGTCTGCGTGCCCCAGGCTCACTCTCTCCTGTCAAGGTGGTGGCAGAGGACCCCATGTGCTCTGAGGCGGAGCTCTGCGCATCGCCAAAAGTTGCAGCGGTCACGGGCAGGGCCTCGGGCAGGCCCTCGATTCTCTCCATCGACTGTGACCCACGTCGTGGCCAGGCTTCCGCGTGGCGTCATCACGGGATGGTGGGGAGGATCCTGCAAGAAGATTTTGACCTCGTCGTGGGCTGCTGCAAGCTTGTGGCCACAAATGATGTTGGGCCGACTCTCCTCTTCATCCAGGCAACACAGGCCCACTACGAGGCGCCTCACTTCGCCAAGGATGTCGTCGACCTCATGCTTAGTAGGGAAAGTAGTGCTGCCTTGGCGGTCTCTGTGGCAAGCCCAGTCGCTCTCGCGCCGGCCCATCATGGCTTGGCGGATCAAGTTGATGTTGTTCACAGCGATGCGACCCATGAGGGTCACCAGGAGATGCATGCGCCACCCTCGCCTGGTCGTGATGCGGCTGAACAGGTACCTGTTGAAGCATTCATTAGTAGGTTTAGAGCACCATTGTAGGAGCCGCTGCTCTCCACGCCGCAGCTGCGTGTGACTCGTGCGCGCCGTCGGGTGCTGGATGATGCAGAGCTCGTGCCAAAGCAAAGCGCACGACTGGCGGCGAAGAGCAAACACAGGGAACCTAAGCCGGAGGCCCAGGCGCGCAAGGTTATGATGACGAAGCTGAGAATTGAGGTCGAGACGTAGGAGCAGGATACGACATCGTTTGAAGAGTTCCACACGGCGTTCGCCTTGCCGCTTTCTGCTTCTACAAGAGCGGCGATAGAGACCTACTACTTAGGCCAGGGCCCACAGGTTGCTGGGATCACTCCGGTGGTCTGAGCTCATGCTTATTCAGTCGCTTATGTTGTCGTCCCATGTTAGCACAAAACATTTTCATGTGGAACGTCCGCGGATTAAATTCGCGAGCTCGTCGTGATGCTGTTAGAGAATTTGTGGCGCAGGAAAAGGCCACTGTCGCGTGTCTCGTTGAGACTAAACTTGCTGTTCTAACGGCCGCCATGGCCACTGATCTAATGGGAATGATGGTTGATTATGTGTGTTTGCCTGCTGTTGGGGCGTCGGGGGGTGTCGTGCTCTTGTGGCGTTCTGATGCCTGGTTGGTCTCCAGCCGTGTCTGTCGTGCTTTCTCTATCACGTTGGTGATCCAGTCCGCTACCCAGGACGCGGGGCCTTGGTCGCTGGCCCTGGTCTATGGACCTGTCGTAGAAGATCGGAAACAGGCGTTCCTCAATGAGCTGCGCGACATTGCCGCTGCCTCCGTCGGACCACTTTTGATTTGCGGTGACTTCAACCTGATATACCAAGCGGCGGACAAAAACAATGATAGGTTGAACCTGCGCTCCATGCACCGTTTCCGTCGTGTCATTGATGCTATGTGCGTTGACGAGCTGTATTTACATGGTCGATTGTTCACCTGGAGCAACGAGCGTCGCAGGCCCACCATGGAACGCATTGACAGAGCATTGGCGAACGTGCAGTGGTTTGAACGGTTCAGCACTCACCACCTACGGACGTTGTCATCCGACTCGTCTGACCATGCACCGCTTTTGCTACAACTGCAAACTCATCCATGGGCTGTGCCTCGGTTCAGGTTTGAGCCGTTTTGGGTCAGGCTTAATGGCTACCATGAAACGGTGCAACAGGCTTGGTCGTGCGTGGTGCCTGAAGTTGACGCTTGTCGTCTGCTCGACCACAAACTTCGGGCCACAGCTAGGGCCTTGCAAAGTTGGAACGCTAAAAACGTCGGCTGCATCCGGGCATACCCCTTCGAGACGAGAGAGCTAATCGCCCAGCTAGATTTGACCCAAGAGGAGAGATCCCTAACTGAGGACGAGTTGGAACTTCGTGCTGGTTTAAAGCGGAAGACTCTGGGCCTAGCGTCGCTGGCTAGAACATTATCTCGGCACCGGTCGCGTATCAGGTTCCTGGAAGAAGGTGACGCGAATACAAATTTTTTTCACCTGATGGCGTGTCATCGCAGTCGCAAGAATCATATAGCCGGCTTTCAGCATGATGGCCGATGGTTCTCTGACGATGAGGCTAAGCAAAACTTGGTATATGAGTACTATGACAACATTCTGGGCAAGCCGTTTGTGAGGAGGCATGAACTGCTATTGGATGACCTGTTGCCGAGGCTGGACCTCTCCGGTATTGACTCCTGCTTCTCGGAGTCGGAGATCTGGGAAGCTATCAAGGACATGTCGCTGGATAGGGCGCCGGGACCGGATGGTTTCTCTGGTGCGTTCTACCGGGTGTCATGGGTGGTAATCAAGCAGGACATCGTCAATGCTTTCAACGCCTTGTGGTCACTGGACGCTAGAAGCTTTAGCCACATCAACGGGGCGTTCATGGTACTGCTGCGGAAGAATAATGCGCCAACAACTCTTAAAGACTACCGGCCCATAAGCTTAATTCACAGTTTCAGCAAGCTGTTTGCCAAATGCCTTGCACGTCGCTTGGCACCGAGGTTGGACCAGATCGTCGCACCCAACCAGAGTGCATTTATAAGAGGTCGCTCGATTCATGATAATTTCAGAGCTGTTCAGTTGGCTTGCCATTGGCTTCATAGTAAGAGGTGCCCCTCCGTGCTCATCAAAGTCAATATTGCAAAAGCTTTCGACTCAGTCGCTTGGCCGTACCTCTTGCGTGTCCTTGGGCACATTGGTTTTCCGAGGAGATGGACGAACTGGATTTCAATACTGCTCTCCATGGCAAGTACCAAAGTCTTGCTGAATGGTCGACCGGGGAATCGGATAGTGCACGCGCGTGGCTTGCGGCAAGGGGATCCCCTTTCGCCGATGTTATTTGTCATTGCCATGGAGCCGTTAAATGCTTTAATCAGGGAAGCGAATCGTGCGCGCATGTTCACGCCGCTTCCAGGTCGCAACATTCGCCACCGGGCATCTTTGTATGCTGACGACTTGGTGGTGTTCGTCGCTCCAACTGTTGAGGACCTCACCTGCTTGCAGCAAATCCTGTCTTTATTTGCAGGGGCGTCGGGGCTCATTTCAAATATTGAAAAATGCGTCGCAACACCAATACGCTGCTCTGATGAGCTGGTGCAGGTGGTCCGGTCCACATTCCCTTGCGTCGTCGCGCCGTTCCCGTCAAAATATCTGGGAATCCCGCTGTCGCTGAAGAGACTCAGAAGGGTGGAGGAGCAGGCGCTTGTCGACTCCATCGCTGCCAGGATACCGACCTGGAAGTCGGGCATGCTCACCAACGCCGGTCGCGTTCTGCTCACCAAAGTGACTCTATCGGCCATACCAGTGCACATCAGCATTGCATGCTGTCTTTCGGGATAGGCAATTGATCATATTGATAAACGACGAAGGGCTTTCTTGTGGGCCGGTGCCGCGACCACAAACGGCGGCAAGCGCAAGGTGGCATGGCCTGCAGTTTGTAGGCCGACACGAATAGGCGGCTTGGGAGTTGTTGACCTCAGATACTTCGGTTTTGCGCTTCGGTTGCGTTGGGAGTGGCTCAGTCGGACATCGCCAGATCGTTGCTGGGCGACGCTGCCGGCACGTAAGGATAAGGTCATCGCGGCGATGCTGACGGCCAGCCTGCTCGTCATTCCAGGCGATGGTGCGTCGACTTTACTTTGGACAGATAATTGGGCGCCCGTCGGTCCTCTCTGTCACTACGCCCCGCAGCTATTCGAGGCCGTTTCGTCGGCAGGGAAGAAGTGCTCTCTGAAGGATGGCCTTTTCCAAAACCGATGGGCGAGGCAGATCGTTGGAGCACCAACCGTGCAGGTGCTCCTGCAATACCTACGGGTGTGGAGGGTCCTAGAAGAGGTCGCTCTTGATCCACTGACTTCTGATCGGTTTGTGTGGAGATGGTCATCGGATGGCAAGTACCACGCCTCTAGCACCTACCGTGCATTCTTTGAAGGATCAACCACTTTGCTGGGGGCCAAGGAGCTGTGGAAGACGATGGCGCCTCCAAAGGTAAAGTTTTTCATGTGGACCGCCCTGCATCGACGTCTGTGGACTACGGCTAGGCGCAAGAGACATAGGTTGCAAGATAGCGAGGAGTGCAATCTATGCGGGCAGGAACCGGAGTCATGTGACCGCTTATTCGTCGGATGTGTTTTCTCCAGGCAGCTGTGGTACGCCTTGCTGTTGCCATTAGGTCTGCAGGACCTTATAACTGCGGACAGCGATGCCTTGGGTCGTTGGTGGATGGATCGGAGAGGGCGTGTCGCAAAGGAGGTTCTGCCAGCATTTGACACCTTAGTGCTACTAGTGTCTTGGACGATATGGAAAGAAGGAAACAGCAGGGTGTTCAATGGCAAGAGCGCGTCCGTGTGGCAGGTCGCGGCGTCCACTCGCCGGGAGGCTGATGATTGGTGCGACGCAGGCTATTCAACAGTAGTAGGGTTTGTGGCTCTTTGGTCGCAAAACTTGTTACAATTGTAATAAAAACTAGATGTATCCAGTAGCATAGGGTGCTTGCCTTGACAATAACCGTTGGCGCCTCGTCTCCGGTCACTGTTAATTATGTTGTAGGTCTATTGACCATCTATTCCTCTTAATGAAATACAGGCATATATGTCTGCTCGTGAAAAAAAAAGTTTTGATGAGTTTGTACATTGGACTCTCGACCGAGGCAATTAACGCTATCCAATCCAACCACACAAAACCCAATCTACCATGGCTATCCTGTTTTAGGACCAGACTACAATCTGAGAGGGACCAAGCATAGAGATACTGATCATGGATCATCTACCGGGTAGAGCAAGCTTCCAACACGCGGGTAGAACCGTAGAAGTAAAACGACCGGACATCCCAAAAATCGAAAGCCTATAAAAACGAGAAGGGCGCAGGCCAGGAGAGGTGGTAGTATGTACCATGTCGAACTCGATGGATTGAGCAGAGGACCGGCCGGCGTCCAGTTCCAAGAGGGTGGACTCGATTCCGCCGGGATGCCGGGGGCAGGCAAAGTCAGACCAGACGGCAGGACAGGAGGGGGCGAGGGGCAAACAAGGGCGCGCGGCCCCAACTCGCGCCGTCACACCAACTCCCGAGTCCCAACTCGCGCCGTCACACCAAGCACTAGCAGGCGCGCGGCCCCGCCCGCCCTCGCATCGCGCACTCGCGCCGTCACGCGTAGCTGCCCCCTGCCCTCGCGTCGCTCGCTACGGCCCCCGCTGGTCTGCCCTTGCGAGTTGAGACCTCGCCCTCCGCCGCCGTCGCGCCGCGTGCAGCTGCCCCCGCCGGCCCGGCCTCGCGTCGCGCCGTTGCGCCGCGCGCAGCCGCACCCCGCTAGCCCGCCCTCTTCTCTTCTAGCATCACGCCGTCGTTGTTGTCGGCTCCCCACGCGGCCGCGCCGTCGTCGTCGCCCTCAGTCGGAACCTGCACCAGGCACCAGGCGAGGGCAAGCGAGTCAGCGAAGAGGGCCACTTCCATTGATTCGTATGACTGAGGTAAGTCTGACTCGGTCCAAAACCGAATATCTTGGGTACCGACTTTTTTCAGGAACCGATCGGCACTGGCTTCTCGAGGAACCGTTCGTATGGATACCGAAGAATCGATTTTTTCAGGAACCGATCGGCACTGGCTTCTCGAGGAACCGAATTCGTATGGATACCGAAGAATGGAACCGATCGGTTTGGTAGTGCCGAATGCTCAGGGTGACTGGCATGTTCTCTATCATCGGTGAATCTATATGCATGTAACATGTACGAGCATGATTTATCACATATATAGATAAAGTACAAACTAAGAAGATTCATAATACCTATGGATGATCACATTTTTATGAAGCTAAAAAATTGGTTTAATAATTTTTCTAATTTTTCTATGATTTTTCGTGAATTTTACAGCAACTCTGTTTTATAGAAAAAAAGAACGACAAGAGAAAAGATGAAAACTTGCGTGGGTATGACGAAGCCGGTGTAACTGACATTTTGCATTAGGAACCTAATATATATATTTTAAAAATTACTTCCTTCATTTTTAAATTATAGTTTATTTAACTTTTTTGATCTTAAGTTTGACCACTTGTCTTATTCAAAAAAATTAAATAAATATTATCAGATTTAGGTCATTCTCAAAAATCTTTTTGTTAATAAAGCAAGTTACAACAAAAAAAATAATATGTTGAACACATTTTTAAATAAGACGAGTGATCAAATTTGGGATAAAAAAAGTCAAACGAACTAGACAGACTAATATTAAAGAACGTCGTAGTTCTTTCTATTTGTTCCTCCACAACTCAAAATAGCTCATGGGCCCGTTATTGAAACTGTGTAAATAGGACCTATAATTGTCATGATATTATTTTTTATTCCATTATAGTGGTCAATGTAACCAAAAGAGAAAAAAATGAAAATTTAATCACAATTTTGCTAAATTAGAGATATGCGTCCTGTACCTCATGTTAGTGAGATACTAATGACATGTCTTAACTTACAAAATTATAATGGCACTTTTTTTTTGAGGGAACAATGTTCAAAAGAAAAAGGACCAAATCAGTCACGAAAATTGAACTACGCGTCCATCTGAATATTGTGCCTAAATTTTTGGCATCAGATATTGGCTCAGGTCAGGCTCGGGCCTGCCCATTGATTGGCAATGCCAAAAAAAACCTTTGCTAAACCCGACGCAAACCGGCTTTCCGAGTTTCCGACGCGGCTTGAAAAGTTGAAAGCAAGTTATTTGCCGTTTATCGACCGGTCGGTCCCTTCTCTTCCTTCTTGTTCCTTCCCAAGTGGCAGGTTCCACCCCCGAACCCAAATCCTCGCGTCCCCACAAACCCTAGCGCATTGCAAAGCACCGGAAGCCATGGCGGTCGCGGGGCCGGGGCAGCTCAACCTCGACGAGTCGCCGTCATGGGGTTCCCGGAGCGTCGACTGCTTCGAGAAGCTCGAGCAGATCGGGGAGGGCACCTACGGGTACGCATGTCTCCAAATCCCCCCTCAATTCCTATCAATCCCGCGGGGACGCCGCCGCCTACCCGTCGGCGCAGTTTGTGCGGCCGCGTTGACTGGTCGTAGTGAATTGTTTCTAGGCAAGTCTTCATGGCGAAGGAGATGGAGACGAAGGAAACCGTGGCGCTGAAGAAGATCCGGATGGACAACGAGCGGGAGGGCGTAAGTATTCCCCTCTTCCCCTTCTCAAGGCTCGCGTTGTAAAATTCGTACTTGTCGCGGCTTTTCAACTCGTTTGAATTGAATCCGGCGCAGTTCCCTATCACGGCCATCCGCGAGATTAAAATCCTCAAGAAGCTGCACCACGAGAATGTCATCAATCTCAAAGAGATTGTCACCTCGCCAGGTTTGTCAAATATGCCACGAGTTTTTTCAATGAAAAATTTACCACGAGTGGCATTGTTCCTGCGAATTGTTCTCGTGCAGTCTAATTATTGGCTACTGTTAATTGTTTCAGGGCCCGAGAGAGATGAGCAGGGGAAGCAAAGTATGATTCTTAACAAAACTACTATTGATTTTTTTTTTTGCCTTATTATTGCATAATTTTGATCTCCTTGTTGTGATGTTGGATAGTTGAGGGCAGCAAGTACAAAGGGAGCATTTACATGGTCTTTGAGTACATGGATCATGACTTGACAGGGCTGTCAGACAGGCCTGCAATGAGGTTCAGCATACCACAGGTTAAGGTAAAAACCATCCATATGTGTGATGGTTCTTGGTTGCCATAAGGTGTTGTTCGTGATCTAATGATAGCAATATGTCTGGTATGTTATGTACCAGTGCTACATGAGACAACTCCTTATGGGTCTACACTACTGTCATATCAATCAAGTTCTGCATCGAGATATTAAAGGTATATGGAAGACACTAGTTCATTTTCTAGGGTCTATGTTATCACTTGTTTGTCTTTTTCACTGACATTGTATTACTTTCAGGATCTAATCTCTTGATAGACAATCATGGTATCTTAAAGCTTGCTGATTTTGGCCTGGCGAGATCATTTTCAAATGATCACCATGCAAACCTCACTAACCGTGTTATCACCTTGTGGTACAGGTAGATGTTCTGTTTTTTTCTTCTTTTTGATACAATAGGTAGATGTTCTGTTAGTAGACTATCATTATGTATGCAAGCTATATACTGTATTACTCAGTTGTATATTCTTCTGATTTTGTTGGATTAATGATACGCAGACCCCCAGAGTTGTTATTGGGAAGCACACAATATGGGCCGGCAGTTGACATGTGGTCTGTGGGTTGTATTTTTGCAGAGCTTCTTTATGGAAAGCCTATATTGCCTGGAAAGAATGAGGTATGGTTTCTTGTAAGCTCTGAACCACCAACTTAGTTATGCTAGCAATTGCTATCGACTGTAATAAGTTTGTTGCTGGTATGAGCCCATAAAGTAAGCAAGCCTAGAAATATTCTGATATCTGCCTTGTTTGGAGTTGTATATTTTTAAATTCGGTAGGCAGCAAAGTTGATATGTATTATTTTGCTAATTCATCCTAGAAAACCTATGATGCTGCCTCTTATTTGACTGAAGGAAACTTTAGATACTATTTTTGGCACAGTTCTCAACCAAACATTTTATGTTTTGAATGTCATGTACTCCCCTACTTATTCTCTTTTTTCTTAACTGAAGTGTTTGTGGATGGGTTTTGATGATAAACAAAAAACTTGGAATGTATGAGAAACTAGAGCATGTATGGAGAAACAAACTTTATGTGATAGGTGTGGTAGGAGTAGAAAAGGAAGATGTCATGTTATAAAGTCATCTTAACTTGATTAAATGAGAAGCGTAGGCATGTAGCCTAGTCATGAAGATTTTCAATCACATTTGGATATGTTTGAAGATTGATCAAAATGAAGGCTGTGTGGCCATCTAAGTGGGCATTGTCTATCAATTTGTTACCGGACATCTGCTTCAGGATCATCCTGGTTTTCTTAGGATCAGATAATCATATACATCTTTATTGCAATATTGTTCCGTCTAGCACAGCAGCCCTCTCCTAATATTATGCATGCCCAATTAGTTTCTGCAATCATTTTCCATTACTAGTGTACTCCCAAACATGATTTTTTTTCATTATAGTTATGATTAACAGACCTGCATCCATTAGTTCCATTTTGAAGCCCATACTTATAAATATGAACCTTGTTGTTTTCTGTTTTTGTGATGCAGCCGGAGCAGCTGACAAAAATATTTGAGCTTTGTGGTACGCCTGATGAGTTGAGCTGGCCAGGCGTCATGAAATTGCCATGGTATAATAATTTAAAGCCTCCTCGAGTAATTCCAAGACGTGTTAAGGATGTTTTTAAGCAGTAAGTATTATACTTTTTATTCACCATGTTGTTAGCTTGCCCTGCTTCCTCACATGTTTGTGATCCCAGTTTTGACCCGCATGCTTTGGATCTGATTGAGAAGATGTTAACACTAGATCCACAAAAGGTACAATTGCTTCTTCTTACTGTTACCTAGCATCGGTATGTATTTGCCCTGTGAAATGACAAATCTTGAGACCTGAATTGGCATGCCTTTACACTTTTCAGAGGATATCGGCAAAAGATGCACTTGATTCAGATTACTTTTGGACTGATCCCCTACCAGCTGAGCCTCACACGTATGGTTCATTGCTTCTTTTACTCGCAAAGCTTTTCGTCATAATAAGTTGTTCTAAGTCAATTCAATTGTGCTTTATCTATTCTTTCTCAAATTAATTGTATGTATTTCATGTTTGCAACTGCAGCTTGCCCATGTACGAATCATCACATGAATTCCAGACTAAGAAAAAACGTCAACAGCAGCGGCAAGCTGAAGAAGCGGCAAAGCGGCAAAAGGTTCAGCATCCTCATCCACATGCTCGTTTGCCACCAAATCAACACCCGGGCCAATCACAGATCAGGTCAGGGCAACCTGTGAGCAACCATCATGCTCCAATGGCATCTGGGCCAAGCCATCACTACACAAAACCCCGAGGCCCGGGAGGGCCAAACAGATATCCACAGGGTGGAAACCAAGGTGGAGGATACCCAAATCGTGGTGGGCAAGGCGCCAGCTACAGCAATGGCCCTTATCCTCAACAAGGCCGAGGGCCGCCACCATACCCTGGTGGTGGGATGGGTGGAACAGGTGGCCCAAGGGGTGGAAATGGCAGTGGCTATGGAGTTGGCAGACCAAATTATCAGCAGGTAGGCCCTTATGGTGTGTCTGGCCCAGGCAGAGGGTCAAACTATCCCCAACAAGGTGGTTCTCGCAATCAGCAGCAGTATGGAAACTGGCAGTAACATTTTAACAATAACTTTTTGGTTTCCTTTTTCTTTTGAGATTTGGTCACTTCAGATGGTCCTAAATCAGATAAATTTATCCAACTGTAGTAGGTTGATTTAGTATGGTATAATATATCCATTGACAATAATTACAGTTAGTCACGCATGAAGTATCTACATCTAGTACAATTGGGTGATTGTCCATGCTTTGCAATGAACTATCTGCATGCTTGCTTGTAACATAATCTACGTAGTTACTGCCAACTTTTGGCCCAAATCTTTGACTCTTTTAACCCAATTCAAGCTGAAAAATTTATAATTTAACTCTTCTAACCCAAATATTTTAACCCGACTCAGGCTCAATAAACTTTATTCAATGGTCACTGCAAATCACTTATGGTATGAAATCTTGTGTGTTGCTTTTTCCCCCACAAAAGTTGGTTACATTTCTTTATGCTAGCTACATGTATCTAACATTATTTTTATGCTATGCGTATCTGTTACCATTTAGTGCTACGTGGGTATGATTTCGTTTTCCTGAAAATCCTTGTAATTTTAATTTAACTCGATATATGAAAGGGTGCAGCAAGCCCTCATTACTGTTTTACCTTATGACGCTATTCTTAATTATAGTTTTGTATTCTTTTAGTCATATATAAAGATCTATATTCAACCATGGCCGGCTCAATTCTGGAATGATAAAATAATTCTAAAATTAAAGCATAATACGTATAATAAAAAGGAACGAGCAGAATCCTAATACTTCTCACGCATGGAGTTTTCATGCTTCGTTGTTCATAGTATACATGCTACTGAGAAGACGAGAGAACTAGGCTGTCGCACTCTGCAAATGCGCTTTGGCCTTCTTCTTTGGCTCAGGCGTTTCGAGGTTTTTGTCACGATAGTAGTGCGGCGCGATCTCCAGCAGCCACTCCGGCTTAACCTCCGTCACCTGCCTCATGTACTCCTTGGTCGTCTCCACCAGTTCGTGATACAACACCCAACGCGGGGGAGCTTCCACCCGCGCCATCCCGGAGCTCGGGTGTACGAACACCGTCCGCCAGCTCTTGACGGTCCGGTACGACCCGTCCTGCCACAGCTGCAAGGTGTTGCGGAAAAACCCCGCCGTGATGGCCTTCCTCATCGCGTCGAGGTCGCCGGCGCTTGACCGGCGCTCGATCTCCACCCGCTCCAGCAGCGCCTCCAGCTGCTCCCGGACGTCCCGCGCGCGCCGCATGGTGCGTGACTGCACGAAGTGATCGAGGCACCACTGTGCCGAGTGCCCGGACTCCTCCCACTCGGTGTACACGTTTAGCAGCGCGATGTGGTCGCCGGGGTTGCCCGCGTTGAAGCGCTGCCGCGCGGCGTCGGCGATCAGCGCCTTGTCCCTCGGCCGGTAGAAGACGGCGTTCCCGCCGACAGCATGGCCGCGATGGTGAGCACTTCCTCGGAGCACCCGTACATCTCCGACGCCACGATCGCCTTGGCCATCATGGGGTCGAGCGGGAGCTCCGCCATCCGCCGCCCGGTCTTGGTCAGCTCGCCGCGGGCGTTGAGCGCGCCGAGGGCGAATAGATCCTCGAGCGCCTAGAGCAGCGCCTCCGACGCCGGCGGGTCCATGAAGTCGAAGCTTACCAGGTCGTTGATCCCCAGCGCCTTGAGCGAGAGCACCACGCTAGCCAGGTTGCTCCGCCGGATCTCAGGAACGTCTCGTCCTCCATGTCCTTGTTGTAGCTGTACTCCGTGAAGAGGCGGAAGCAGTTGCCCGGGCCAGTGCGCCCCGACCGGCCGGCCCGCTGGTCGGCTGACGCCTTGGAGATGGGGTGGACGAGCAGCGACTCCGTCCCCGTGCGCGGGCTGTACAGCTTCACCTTGCAGAACCCCGGGTCGACCACGTAGCTGATCCCGTCGATTGTGAGCGACGTCTCGGCAATGTTGGTAGCGAGCACCACCTTCCGAGCTCCCGGCGGCGCTGGCACGAAGATCTTGGCCTGCAGCTCGGTGGGCAGGTTGGCGTAGATGGGGCTGATCACCAGCTCCGCGATCTTGGATCCCAGTCCCCTCGTCCGGCGCCGGAGGATCTCCTCCACCGTCTCGATCTCCTCCTGCCCCGTGAGGAACACCAGGATGTCGCCGGGCGGCTGCGTCACGTGCAGCTGCAGCACCGTGGCCACGGCTCGTCCACGTAGTCGGCTTCCGGCGCCACCGTGTAGTGGATGTCCACCTTGTACTGTCTCCCGGGGATCTTGAACACCGGTGCCATGTCGAAGTAGTCGCTGAACTTCTCCGCGTTGAGCGTCGCGCTGGAGATTAGCAGCTTCAGGTCCGGGAGGAAACGCGCGACGTCCTTGACGAGGCCGAGCAGGATGTCGGTGGTGAGAGTGCGCTCGTGCGCCTCGTCCACGATCACCACGCCGTAGCTGGCCAGGTCCGGCTCGCCGAGGAACTCTCGCAAGAGCGTCCCGTCGGTCATGTACTTGACCACCGTCTTCTCCGACGTGCAGTCCTCGAACCGGATGGAGTAACCCACCTCGTGGCCGAGCTTGACGCCCATCTCCTGCGCGACCCTCGCCGCCACGCTCATGGCGGCCACGCGGCGTGGCTGGGTGCACGCGATCTTCAGGCCGTTGGCCGTGTACGCTGCCTCGTGAAGATACTGCGGTATCTGCGTCGTCTTGCCGGAGCCGGTCTCTCCGACCACGACGATGATCTGGTGCTCGGCGATGGCCTTGAGCAGCTCGTCCTTGAACTTGTACTCCGGGAGAGTCTTCCTCTCGTCTTGGAGCTCCCTTTGCAGCGTGACCTTGGCATCGATTTCGTCGGCCAGTTCGTCCGCCTCTTCGTCCTGCTCCGCGCCCGCCATCGCCGCCGCGGACTTGACGAACTCGACGGCATCGTCGAACACCAACTCGTATTCATCGCTGGCGACGCCGCGATCCTTCGATCCAAACTGCAGCAGAGACTTCCTGATCTGCTGCTCTTCCCATGACTCCTGCTCCGAGAATGCCTTATTCCCCTTGACGCCTCTGGCTTCGGGGTCATCGTCGTCGTGCCGCCGCCTCGCCACGGAGAGCCTACTCTTCTGGTCCACGTTCGCGGCGTCGTCGTAGGCGTCAGGCATCCGGTAGTAGTCGCCTGCGCCTTCGTCTTGATCGGCGCCGCGGCCCTGGACAAGAAGGTCGTAGATTTCCTTCTTGTGCTTCAACTCCCTCTCCTCGGCCTCCGTCTGCCTTACGCCGCCGAAGAGAAACTCGTCGTCTTCGATCTCGCGCCGCAGCCTATCCACCTTCTCCTCCTTCCGCTTCTTCAGGTACGCGTAACGAGAGGCCCGCCTGAGCTCCGAGGTGTCGCCCCTGTCCATGGCCTCGGATCGCCGAGCCTGCTCGTCCTGCTCGTGCCTGGACGGCTTCCGATCCATCAGTTTCCTCGTGTTCGCCTCATCGCGTTCCCGGATATTCCGCTCGAGCTGCGCCTTCGCAGCCTGATCACGCCTAATCTCTTCCTCCTCATCAGCAACATCGTCGGCGTCCTCGTCAGATTCCGGGCCACGCCGCCGCCGCCGCACGTTCCGCTCAGAATCGGAGAGTGCGGCCGCCTCTTCGTCATCCTGTTGGGGCGCCCCCTTCTTCCTAAAACGCTTCCTCCTGCTGCTATTACCGGAGGACGACGAGGCGACGCCAGCCGCCGCCTCGCCGTCGTCGTCATCGGGGAGTAATTTGAACTCGCTCTGCTTCTTCGCAAACGCCGCCGCTTCCTGCACCTGCCTCTGGTACTCGGCGCCGGCGGCCGCGCCCTGTCTGCGAGGAATCCTGCCGTAGACGTCCTCCGCGAAGGCGGCGGTGTCCGGGGAGGAGGGGAAACCGCCGAGATCGACGAGCCGTGCCCCGAGATCACCCGCGGAGGCGCAGTCCTGCGCGAGCCGGACCACGAGCTGCACCACGATGCCCTGGGAATAGCCGAGCAGCGCCATTAGCCGGTCCGAGACCCACGTCTTGAGCTGCTGCCTCTCGCCGCTCTCCATTGTTATGGCCTCTTTCTTGGCTTCCCGTGTGATGTGGGATGGAGAAATTGGTAGACGTAGGCGGCTGCTATGGAGGCGGCACAGCGAGAGACGGTCGGTGCGACGAGGGCGCGCGCCGTGGCGAGGATTATTTGTGGAAATTGAAAGTTCCGAGGCGGCAACGTTTGGTTTGACCGAGTCGAAGGCGGTTTGGTATGTCGGTTCGGATGGTTCGGCCCACGCGGCGAACCGGCGTGACCGGCAAGTCAGCTCAGGAAACAAATCCGAAGGCACTGATTTTTTTTTTAACTTAAAAGGCTTTTCCTAGCCTAGAAACCAAGTGCTCAGACAAATCATGAGCAACTAGAGTATTTACAAACTCAGAGAGGAGGTCCAACCAATCAAGCAATTGTCCCGGGTCCCAACTAATACCTAGCCTAGCAATCTCGTGTGCTACTGAATTACAAGATCGTGGAACATTTCGAATGCTATCACATCTAAATTGTTTAGCATTGGCAAATGTAAACGCTAATGTTAATGAAATCAAATTAGGGCAATGTTTAGATCCATTAGTACTAAAAGTTAGCTAGGTTTATCTTTAGCGGGAGGGTGGATAGTGAGTTTATAAAGGTATATATGAGCTAAAATATTAGCACCTATTAGCAATTCTAAACCCACTAATGGAACTGATTTGTTAAATTCTAATGCTAGTGGATCCAAATGAACCCTAATTAACAAATGCTTATTGGCAGGCTCCTATGGATCTACCAATACTAATTTCAGCTGCTAATTTTTATTGTTAATGGACCAAAAGACCCTTACAATGTCACTATAAAGAGTGCCATGTTCCTCGAATGGATCTGATAATTGTTTTATGTTTCCAAAACGACATTAAGGCATACACAATAAATCTTACAAGTCAACTAGATATTGAGATGGTGACGAAAGTTGTTGTTTTCATTTTTATAGAATTTCAAGATCACAATGGATCAATAAAAAGATCATGTTTCCTTAGAAATGGATTCAATTCTCAATTCAGAATAGATCAGCAAAAAGATCATATTACCTTACCGCTCGGCTCCTCATCGGTTAACTCTGTTATCATCTATATAATCCCGATTCATCTATGGCATTAGACTAAACCTAAAGGTGTATCAAACAACAAGTAGAAGAAAGAGATGGCAAACATCTGAGCTGAGAGGAGAATAAAAACAATACAATACTCAATTATAATGGTATATGAAAAACACGAGTCCCCATTGAGAGGGTAGTTGGTTCCTATATGTGGCTTTGAGTTTGTGTATGAGACTATCTCACCTTCCTCTCTACTTATAATGATAATGCTCCTAGATGATCAATGAGGGGCAGGTGGAATTTCGGCTGCTGCATAATTAGTCCTAAATTTGCTAGGAGTACCTGCTGTATTCAGGGACGGAGTGACAGTTTTTCAAATCAAAGATGTGATCTTCCAGCGCTGCAGAACAAAGTGTCTAGTATGAATTAGCAAGTGTCGGTGTCACTCTAGCTAGATCAAGTGTGTCGACAATTACACTTTGCTCTTAGTAGCAGCAGATCACCGAGTGAGAATATGCTACTCCTAGACGATTAATGAAAGGCATGGACTTTAGCCTCGCTGCATAATTAGTCCTAAAATTGCTAGGACAGAGTATGTATATTTGGGGACGAAGTGACAACTTTTCAAATCAACTTTCAGCTTTTTTATTAGTTTAGATAGACTCAGCTTGTAAATATCAGCATTCTTTCATTCAATTGCAATAAAAAATATTAGATAGAGGAATCCCCTACTGATTCGGTAAAAAAAACTTTTTCAAATCAAATATGTGATCTTTGGGCGCTGCGGAACAAAGAGTTTGACTTTTTTGACCATTTTGACCACTCATCTTATTCATAAAAATCTGACTAAACGTAGTCAAATTTATACCATTCTCGAAGATCATTTGAATAAATTTTTAATAAAACGAGTAGTCAAACTTAAGATAAAAAAAATCTAATGAACAGACTAGTATGAATTAGTAAGTGTCGATGTCACTCTCTAGCTAGATGAAGTGTGGCGACAATTACACTTTGCTCTCAGTAGCGGATCACCGAGTGAGACGGCTCAGCTGGTTTCGCAACCTTGTCTCGACGTTCGCGGAGAGATCAGGCAACACACGCAACCACACCGACGGCGTGTGCGTTTAGTGCGTCGCCGAGCTCGTGCACACTGTGCACAGCAAGCGTGCCGCCGTCCACTGTGTGCGTCGCCCGGAATCCTCTCCAACTGCCGCCAGTCGGCCTATAAATTAGCTGCCAGGCTCCCTCGCCTCTCTCGCACAAGTCACAGAGTGACCACTGCACACAAAGCAGCACCTATCATCCGTGTCTCTCTCGTGCAAGGAAGGAAGCAAAGAAAAGTTTCCGACACCATGGCCAAGGCCAGCACCAGCAGGCTGCTCTTCTCGTTCTCGCTCGTCGTCCTTCTGAGCAGACACGCGAGCTTCGTTCTCTGATCAATGATGTATATGCATCCACGCGTGCTGACGATTAAGCCTGGGTAAGGTTGGTTCCTGATGCTTGTTTTGATTTCTTGGCGTTTGTGCAGACCACTGCTCCCCATGGACAGGCTGACGCCATCGGTAAGCTAGCACTGCTGCATATTACGTACATTGGTGTGAATTCTAGCTAGCTTGTCTCTCTTCTTGCTCTCTGCCCATGCATCATACATGTCTTTCGCACTAACGATAGATGTTGGGGTGATCAACGCATGCTGCAGACTGCGGCGCGAGCTGCTCGTACCGGTGCAGCAAGTCCGGGCGGCCCAAGATGTGCCTTCGGGCGTGCGGCACCTGCTGCCAGCGCTGTGGCTGCGTCCCGCCGGGCACCTCCGGCAACGAGGACGTCTGCCCCTGCTACGCCAACATGACAACCCACGACGGCAAGCACAAGTGCCCGTGAACCGACCGCGTGCATCCCATGCACCAAGACATGATGATGCATGCATGATACTGCTTCATCCTATCATACCTATATATATATATATATATATATATATATCGCTACTACTACGCCATCCGTCCATCCGTCATCGGCTCGTCGTGTACGCGTGCTTTCAGTTATCTGTACGTAGTACTACCATTACTACTCTGAATGACGCAAAATCCAAGCTCTGTAGATCTCGCTCCTGTGTCGTCGCCGTGTGCGTTCCGATCATACATACGTACATGAATAAACACGAGATATAAAACTTTACTACACTTGAGAACGAATGTGGTGTTCGGATGACGTTGCTGCTCCGACAGTGTCGTCCACGTACACATGCAGTGATTAGCTCTGCGTAGTCACTTCATGCACCAGCATGTACTGTACTTCACTTATTCTTGTGTACGCACGGCATGGCACGCGCAGTGCTCGCACAGTGCGGCGTACGTTCTGGTGCGTGGCGCAATCTCCCTGGCACGCACCACGGGAAAAGCTTTCGGGCTTTTTCCCGCCTTGTACGCGTGCTGCATGTGACTGTGTGAGAATTGAGATCGGTCGACGTGATGCGACCAGTGCAAACAAATGAATTGGAAGTGCACTACACTACGGTTCAGGACTTCAGGCGGCGATCACTTCGTCGCGCGCAGGACGTAAGATGCACGGGAGCTGGCCACACAGCCCCAGCGCCATGCATCATGAAGAAGTGCGCCCCTCCTTGCAATTGCCTTGGAAAAAGCCAGGTGAGGTGCGCACTAGCTCATATACTGAATACGAAGTTCACGTACGTACGACGACACCAACCGTTTGGATTGTGGAACGCTGCACTGCACATAACAATTGGAGTAATATTGTACAGTACAGTTGAAATGGCGACGAAGCACACAACGTTTTCTCCGATCCTCTTGTTTAGCCATGCATACTAGGCTTTGTGCGTATTCGAAAAAAAAAAAAAGCTTTGTAGCAAATTTGCTCGATCGATCGAGCTGAGCTTCTGTGCAGGGTTTCTCTCGACTCGACGTTTTCCAGTCTCCACAACTCGAAAGCAGCACTCCACCAATGGCTCACTCCAATCCAACGGACGCCGCCGTAATAAGCTCGTGCATGGAATCGAACCAAACAAGCCAGACATCTTTTTATGGACACGCTGCTAATCTACTACAGCTCACAGGGTAGGCATATACCACAAGACAAATGGTTGCCACTTGCCAGTGGCGTTTTCCCTGCCCGGCCACCAAAGTCTTGCACAAATCATAACACAAACAGTTGTATCAATATAAAACTTTCTGCATGTTCATTTTTAAGTTAGGCAATAGAAGTTCTAATGATGTTTTTCAAGTTTCTTTTCATGATTATGGCAAAAAGATGTTTTACATCCAATATTTTCCTATGTTTCCTATCAATCAGTCGCCTGATATCTAGGCAACAGCTAAGGAGATGGCACCGCACGCATGCACTGGCACCCACACACCTCGCAACTTCTCCTTTATGTGCCCACCCGCTCTCTCTCTCTCTCTCTCTCTCTCTCTCTCTCTCTCTCTCTCTCTCTC
>CM041639.1:38151775-38191805 GCA_023333625.1 Bothriochloa decipiens | reverse complement strand
CTCTCTCTCTCTCTCTCTCTCTCTCTCTCTCTCTCTCTCTCTCTCTCCCGGCCACCTGGTGACCTCCTCCCAGTGAGCGGCTATGGCGAATCTGGCCCATCGCCACCCCGCACCCCCACCAATGCTAAGCTCCTCCCTCTACCTGCACTAGCATGGAGGCTTTGGGCAGATCAGATGAAAGCCATGGTGGATCCGGTGGCGGCCATCATGGACCGGGCAAGGTAGGCCTCTGCTTCCTTCTAGATCTGTTTCTTAGGGTTCTAGCGAGCTCTCGCACTCACATCTTTGCGCTTCTTGCTCCTTTTACTCTTTGTAGGGAGTACTTCCAAGTCACCCTGGGCGTTCAGTCTGACCGAACCGATCGGTCTCGATTTCTCGACCATTTCAAAAGTTTGGTCATCTAAAAACAAAGACCGAGAAGGTTCGGTCTCGGTCATGACCGAACTAGCCGTACTTCACAAAACATCTACTAAGTATTATAGTTTGTAGCAAAATTTATCAATACTTTTTCTATTTTATGGCAAAAATAATAATACAATAAATAGATGAAATAAAGTGATAAGAGTGATGGTTGATGTAAACCGACTAGAATAAATATTCATTATTAATATATAATAGTGCTGTTAGTTCGGTCAGTTCTATTAACCAAGACCTATGACCGAGTTAACCGTACAAAGTCGGTTAGTTGAAAGCAGGGACCGAAAAGTTTGGTCTCATTTAGTTCGGTCCGGTCTTCGATCATTGGTTAATTTTGCCCAGGGTGACTCCCAAGGCCTTTTGCAGTCTTTTGTACAAACTGCATTACATGAAGACAACTCAATTTTTGAATGCAGAATGCTTGAATAACATAGAAACAACCTCAGCTAACAAAACTTTTCACTGACACCTAAATTGTACAAGCTTGGGAGATTAATGCTACCATCATTTTGAAGAGTTAAGCCTAACAATGAGGTGATAGTTGATGAGATAGTTTACTTTCATATATAGGATGAGGTGGTATTTTACAACTTAGGTGAGGGCCAAGCCGGAATGTTAAATGTGCTTCTTCAAGTTGTTTATGCGGTAGATTTTTCACTCTTTGAGAGGCAGGGATTGCTAGGCATCATCTCTGACAATACACATATACATACTCTTGAAGGTCCTAAATGGATGATTAAAAGTGATTGCTATGACAGTGGTTGCAAGACATAGAGTTTTAGTTTAGAAGTCTAAGCTAGGATCTCTAGAGTCCAGAGGGTGAGGAATACACTTGCAGCTTTACTTGAGATTGGTCTTGTTGGCTATGCTGGCTCCAAATGGCTTCTTATTGGCCTTGATCGAAAAGCATGAAAATTGTGCCTCAAAGAATGTACATAGGGCCTCCTCCTAGATCAACAAGTTAGGGTTCCGCCAAACTCTCCCTCTCATCCCCAAATCTGGTGATCTTAGAACAAAAAAATAATGTGTTCCTTCGGATGTATTTGCTATTATATATGGATTCTACTATGAATTCTCATAAAAATATTTGCATCAACTAGAATGCAGTTGATAGAAATATGGTTGTTCTATCAATTCACACTGGGAAAATATATCAATTGCTCGTGTTGTATTCGATTTATGTATTAGTACTAAATTTGATGCTAATCTAATAAAAAAAGCAAACTTTTGGATCTTTGCAGAATATTTTTAGAAGAGTATGCTAAACCTTTATATATTCACATGCTTATCTAAGTTCACATAGTTAATTAACACTTAACTAAAACACTTCATTTATAGGCACATTGTATTTCTTTGTCATCCGTAGAATGGAGAAGACACTAACAGATCCTGGCCTTTCTCGACACTCCCCTCACTCTCTTCCTATTTTCTATGATACTACTAGAGCATCGCTTCGCCTATGTATAATGTGTGTAGCTCCTTCTTTGTGGTTATGACTTGAGAGTGAGGAGGTAGACACTATCTATAGCATTTTTGGTGTGGGCCCATGGATCCATGGGCTCTTTATCTTTCATTGGATCAAAACGACCTTGAATGGATGGTTGAGATGGAGCAAATTAGAAGTGTGCTTCTTTGTATGAATAAGAGATGGAAGGTGGTGGATGCAGGGGGTGGTCACCCAACCACAATGTGGCTCAGTGGACCCCTCAGGTAAAATATGCAAGCTCGCAAATATTGTTGTAGCATTTCGCTAGGAGGCGGGAGCAATGGCCCAAGAGAAGCCTAACCCCTAGCTTCTAGTCCTCCCCATTCTTTCCCACAATGGCCCAACCCCATCATCCACATAATAGTCGGTTGCCGTGGTGTCCCCCTGTCCTTCCCCCCTATCCTTTCCCATGAGGAGCTGAAGGACCGGATACGGCGACCAGAGGGGGATGAATGGGAGCGTCAAATTTCTTTCAAAACTTTAGGTCCTCGGCGCGGCAAACAACCCCATGAACTAAACCTCACAAGATGCGAGTGATACATGTGCTAATGAGTAGCAAGATATCCCACGCGAAGTCTTAGGCACAAAGAGAACCCCACGAAAGAAGATGGAAGTAAGAGCCAATCAAAACAAGCGAGGACGTGCCTGTAATTGCACTACCGATAGTACTGGTGTTACTACCGGTAGTACCGGTGAGGTACCAGATCAATCTTCAGACCCAGAACGCGATCGAAACGCACCAACTGGTAGTACCGACGTTACTATAGGTAGTACTGGTGAGGTACCGGTAGTACCGGTGGTTCAAACCAGTAGTATTGAAACGAATCGTGCGGCGAAATTGCACTACCGGTAGTAACACCAGTAGTAGCACCGGTAGTACCGGACAGAAACACGCGAAAATCGCCCGAAACAAGAAAAAATTGATTTCTCAGTCAAATCAACTCCGATTGCCATGAAATTTTAAGCGTAGGTTCACAAGACAATAGGGAAGCTACCTCTAAAAGGTCATGGCCCAATTTGACACGAATCAAGAGAAATCAAGAAAGGGGCGAGAGCCCATCAAGAACTCACCATGAACATAAAACCACCCCGATCTATGAGCTCGTGAGGAATCAAACGATTTCCTTTGGTGAAAACACTCTACTCACGTCATAGCTCGATCCAAGGCAAGAAAAATGACCTCAAATGGTGCAAAATTGAGGAATTTTGACCATGAAAATAGAGGGAGAGAGGAACTCGGGATGAACAACTCAAGAACAACAAGAACACAAATTCGTCACGAAATTCACACAAAGATAAATACCCAGAGGGCACAAGCACACTAGGGGGTGCTCTTCCCACGAACAAATTACTACAAATGTCTTGCGGTGGACCTCACACACTCTGAAAGACTAGAGAATGGAAAACCCTAACACTGAAATGGGAGAGGTGAGACTGAGTGGAGGCAGTCCCTCTTATTTATTGTCTTATTACACAATTCTACTTCTACCCCTAGACATTCTAAGAGAGAACCACCTAGCCAGGGGCATTATGGTCCAACTCGAGATTTCTTGATCCGACGGCCACTGCGCCTCCACACCGGTAGCCTCACTCCAAAGCGATCTCCCCGATGCCGCCACGTGCCGTCCGTCCGCATCGGGACCTCCGCCCGAGTTTTGAGGCCCAAACCCGGAAACCCCGCCACCGATGGTTTTGAGGACAAACCACCAAATCGTCCGCAAGTATCGTACCGCGTACGCATCCCCCATCGATGGTTTTGAGGCCAAACCACCAAACCGTCGCCGATGGTTTTGAGGGCAAACCACCAAACCGTCCGCGAGTAGCGTAGCCCGTACGCGTCCCTCGCCGTGTACACTTGCGCTCGTCGATGTCCCAAATGTCAGCCACCGCGGCTGGCTACCCGGCCGTCTGGTCCCTCGGTCCAAGCCTCGCATCCGCCCTTCACCGCAACCGGTCCATCAGCACGGCACGCCCTACTTGACCTTCTCCCGACCGCTGCCACTGCCTCCGGACTCCACACCTGCACATCATGAAGCCAAGAGACACCATTTCGACACATAACCCTGTGCAAAGGGATCAGTAGAACCACTGAACCAACCACGCACCAAAGTGTTGGCATATTGACATATTGACAATCGCTCATCACAACCACAAGGGTGCTCCACAATGGTTATGTAAAAATCATGTGTTCGCAATCTCCCCCTTGATGAGTGCATTATCAACACCAACACAAAGCCAGAGAAAACCCACTCAAGTGACCAAAAGCCAAAGAAAAGCTCAAAATGGGTCACTTGCAATGAGCAAAACAAAACCAGCAATTTGATCCCCAAAGACATGGGCAACGGCTCGATGCAACCAAGCAAAACAAGCTCAAAGCACCTGAAAACAGCTAGACCCTCAAGACAGAGGCAAACGGCTCAACACGTCTAGCAAAACAAATGTGCAACTCCCCCTTAACAAGTGCATCAACTTCACAAATGCATATGAATGCACACTTTGGATTTGTGGAATCATTCTCCCCCTTGTTGGCAAATGCACTTATCAAGCTCTCACAAAAGAAGCTCCCCCTCAAATCATGCTATGAGATGCACAATGCAAATGTATAAAGCTTTAGGAGTATAGCAAGTGGATTAAAAACATGCTCAATTTGGTACGGTATATGTATTACAACAGGCGCAAGACAAGGCCAATGCTCAAACTGATCAAATGAACGAAATATGAATCATAAGCATTTTGACTAATTTTAAGCATATCTCATAAAAGGTGTTCACCGAAGAGGATAGCACATAGCACTTATAAGCAGGAGACCAAACTAGTGCTAGCACATGTATACAAAAGTGAACTACCCCATATAACGATCATACATCATGTCTCAAGGAAGCACTTAACACATGTATACAAAAGTGAACTACCCCATATAACGATCATACATCATGTCTCAAGGAAGCACTTAACATTTGTAGCTTCAACATTGATCAGAGTTTTATAGAAGATTACAAGGTTATTTTAGACATGTGTATCTAAGAGGATCAAAACTGTCTGCTAAAAATTATATTATTTTTATCATGTTTTGCAACCACATCGAGTTCATCCCTATATGTAAGTGGGAAGCTGTCTCGTCACGAGTGGTTGAGGACTAGCACTACAATGCCCAAGTTCATCTCACTTGAAAGAATGAGAAGCAGTCTTGTGACATTGACGTGGGACAATAAAGATCCAACTCCAAAGCATTTTCATCATAACTTAGCTTAGACAACAAGTTTAAGCATAAAGATATCAAGAGTCCGAGCTAAGTGTATGATTCAAGAAACATGAGACATAGCAACTAGAGCATACAAATGAAAGCACATGGATCTCAACATATCCTACACATGCTAGTTGCCATCTCAAGGGTGAACCGTTTTCCAACTTTCATCAAGTGTTAAGCATGTTCACATTTTCAAAAACAGGCTTAGCTCATAACATGTATCAAGATGATCAAAAAGAGCCTAAGCTGCTATATAGCCATCATGTATCCATAGACCATATCAACAAGAGCATAATCTTAATCCACAAGCTATACAAGTGAAGCTAAGTACATGATATATGATACATGATGATATGCAATGCAATATGATACAAAAGCAAAAACAAAAGCAAAAAGAAAAGAAGCCATAGAAAAACTAGTGTACAAGAACAAAACCACCATCATCTAAAAAGGGTAGCACACTCCCAACTCTCCTCGCAAGCATGCAAACTGGGTTTGATCGAGGGGTTTGGTGAAGATGTCAGCTTTCTGGTTCTCGGTGCTGATGTGTATCAAGTCTATGGTGCCCTTCTTATAGTTGTCTCTCAGGAAGTGGTACCTCACCTCTATGTGCTTGGTTTTGGAATGAAGCACTGGATTTTTGGCTACACTTATGGCACTGGTGCTGTCACAAAAAAGAGGCACTCGAGTGAACTCTAAGTCAAAGTCTCTCAAGGTAGCAACTATCCAAAGTAGCTGAGAACAGCAAGCAGCAGCAACAACATACTCAGCCTCACATGTGGATTGGTCAACAAAAGACTGCTTGCGAGAGGACCAAGAGACTAGAGAAGAACCCAAAAACTGACAAGTACCAGAAGTAGATTTTCGCTCAGTACGACAACCAGCATAATCAGCATCTGAATAACCCGAGAGAGAAAGAGTGGAAGCGGTCGAGTACTAAAGGCCGAACTCAGGAGTGAAGCGGAGGTACCTCATGATCCTCTTGATGGCTTGACAATGAGAGGTGTGTGGCAAAGACTAAAAGCGCGCACAAAGACAGACCATGAACTGAATGTCCGATCTCATCGCCGTCAGGTACAGCAGCGACCCGATCATGCTGCAGTACTCCTTCTGGTCCACGGCTTCTCCCTCCAAGTCTTCATCCAAGGCAATGGTAGTCGCCATGGGCATCGAAAGAGGCTTGGCCTCGCCCATGTCGAACTTCTTCAGCAGGTCCTTGGTGTACTTGCCTTGGTGTACAAACGTCCCTTTCCAAGTTTGCTTGATTTGCAACCCGACAAAGAATGTCAACTTGCCCATCATACTCATCTCTAACTCCCTGCTCATCAAATCAGAAAACCTTGCCACAAGGGCATGTGAAGAGCCACCAAAGATTATATCATCCACGTATATCTGAACAATGAGAATGTCTTTGCCTTGCTTGAGGAGAAACAAAGTCTTATCAACAGAGCCAATGGTAAAACCCTTCCCAAGCAAAAAGGATTTCAACCTAGCATACCATGCTCTCGGGGCTTGTTTGAGATCATACAAGTCTTTGTGGAGTTTGTAGACATAGTCTGGGTGCTTGGGATTTTCAAAGCCAGGGGGTTGTCTCACATACACTTCCTTCTCTATGTACCCATTGAGAAAATCACTCTTGACATCCATCTGATACAGCTTGAACCCTTTCGAAGCTGCAAAGGATAAAAGGATTCTAATAGCTTCTAAATGGGCAATAGGAGCAAAGGTTTCCTCAAAGTCTATCCCCTCTTTCTGACAAAACCCCTGAGCAACCAACCTAGCCTTGTTCCTAACTATCACCCCATCCTCACTCTGCTTGTTCTTAAACACCCACTTGGTACCTATGGGATGACATTGTGGACGTGGAGGAACTAGGACCCAAACTTGGTTTCACTCAAAGTTCTCTAACTCCTCATGCATGGCATTGACCCAATCAGCGTTAGATAAAGCGTGTCCAATATCTTCGGGCTCAAAATCGACAAAAAAAGCAGAATGTGCAAAATGAGAGATTTCATAGGACTTGTTGTGAGTGACACGCTGGTTGAGGTTACCGATCATGGTCTCAGGAGGATGGCGATGCTGAATGTGTACAGGCGCCGTCCTTGATGAAGTAGCCTCCCCCTCAAGAGCAGCTGGAGCGCCCTTAGGTGCAAGAGAGGGATACTGGTCGTTCGGCCCCCATGAAGTCGAAGAAGAAGGATCGGGGCCACGAACAGACGTAGTCGTCGCAGGGTCGACAGGGGCAGCCAGTGGAGTCGGCTCGGGAGCACCCCAATCGGCATCGTCCTGCTCCTCCTCCACAAAGATACTTTCACCCATCTCCTGGTCACCTGCATGCTCAAAGACAGGAGAGGAACAAGGTGTGGTTTCGTCGAAGGTAACTTCACAAGTCTCCATGACGCGGTTAGTCTCAAGATTAAGTACTCTATATGCACAAGAGTGAGTAGCATAACTGAGAAAAAAGCTGTCAGAAGACCGAGATTCAAACTTATCGAGATTACCTTGCTTGAGAATGAAGCACCGATACCCAAAGACTCTAAAGTAGCTCACCTTAGGAAGATGCCCAAACCGCAGCTCATAAGAAGTTTTCTTTGCAAAAGCTCGAAGGAAGATGCGATTTGAAACATAGCACGCTGTATTGATTGCTTCTGCCCAAAAGCGTCTAGGAGTCCTATGCTCATTGAGCATCGTCCTGGCCATTTCCACAAGGATTCGATTCTTGCGTTCAGCAATCCCATTCTGCTGAGGCACATAAGGTGAAGAAAACTGATGTTCAATACCCAAAGACTTACAAAAGGTTTCAAAATGAGAGTTCTTGAATTCAGTGCCATTGTCATTGCGTATAGCTCTTATGGCATTCTTGGAAAGTTCATTTTGCAGCCTAAGAACCAAATCTCGCACATGGGAAAACGCCTCATCCTTGGACTCCATTAAAAAGACCCAAGAATAGTGAGAAAAGTCATCCACGATCACAAGAACGTACCACTTCCCACCATCTGACCGAACCCGAGTTGGACCTACAGTGTCCATATAAAGAAGCTCGTCGGATTGTTTGGTCATCACTTAGTTCACAGGGGAATGAGAAGCGGCTACCATCTTCCCGTGATGACACAGGTAACAGACCAAGTCCTTCTCAAACTTTAGCTTAGGCAATCCTCGGATTAGATCAAGAGAGCTCAACCTTGAAAGCAAGTCGAAGCTCAAATGACCAAGCCTCCTATGCCACTTCCAAAGCTCAGAAGAAGTGCCTGCCACCAAACATCGAGAGACGCCGAAAGAGTGAGAAAAATCAGCATAAAAGACAAGCCTAAAAGGTACAATCGAACACACAAGATCACCACACGAATCAAGTATGCAAGAAAGACCTGTCTTAAAACGCACTTCGAAACCATCTCTAAGGAGTTGCGAAACTAAAAGAAGATTGAAATGCAGGCTCGAAACCAAAGCAACATCCTTGAGCACAAAGTTCTCATTGAGCCTTACCGACCCACGAGAAAGCACCTTACCCTTACCATTGTCCCCAAATGTGATGTACTCCTTGGAGGTCATGGGGTTGAGGCTGGAGAACCAATTTGAATTTCCGGTCATGTGGCACGAACACCCGGAATCAACAAGCCAAATGTTCTCCAAGCCTCCATGCTGCATCATTAGAAAGACATGGGATGAGCAAACGATCCAACACTGGGTTTAGTAAACTGAGAAGAAAACCAGTGCTGGGTCATTTGTCCTTGAAAAGTGTTAGGAAAAACACCATACACACCATGTCCCATGGGAGAGAAGCGATCACCACGAGAGAGAAAACGTGGTCCGCTAGAAGTGTAGGACAAAGAGCCACTGCCACGAGACCTTGAGTCGTATTGAGGACGACTTGGACCTCGCCGGGCACGACCATCATGTGGTCTCACAAACTAAGGCCTAGCACCTTGAGGTCTTGCTCCCTAAGCCTAGCATTGCTCCACTGAGCAGGTGAAGCATGCATACCATGAGATGGGCGATGCATGTTCTGGTGTGAAAGCTCAAACTAACGCCTCTCATCCCTCTTTCTCCTAAAGCAAAACTCAAATAAGTGGCCATCCCTCTTGCAATACTCGCAGTGGTACACCTCTCTCTTGGGTTGTGGGTGACTCACTCTGTTGTGGGCTTGGTTCACTCTTGGTGGTGGTTTGGCCTTAGGAAGGGGCTTATCAGAGATGTTTGACAAAGTGTCAAGTGGGTTTCTGAGGTAATTAGGTTTTGGAATCCACACTTGTTTCTGAGGTGGAGCTTTGGGATTCTCATCAATCACTCCATCCCTCACAATGGGCTTGGTAGGCTCAGAGGGCTTAGGTGGGTTTATCTTGATGAGCTTGGGACGATTGGTGGGTTTCTCACTCATGCTCAAACCACTATGTTCACCAACCTTGCCAAAAAAGTTGTCACCCTTCCCACCTGAAGCAAAGCCTAAACCCATTATGTCAGTACCCCTCTTATACTGACTCATCATCATGCCCAACCGTGGCTCACTGCAAGAAAGCCAACTCAACATGTGTCGAAGGAATGTGTTTTTTCTCTTCGGTCTTTTTCTTGTCATGCCTACAGTTAGCTAGCTCTAGCTCCAAAGCCTCATGGCAAGCACACTTAGCTCTAGCACCACCACTTGTACTAGACTGCTCAAGCAAAGCGATAACAACAACCTTCTCAGAGAGCTCATTACGCAACTCAACACAAGACTTACAAGCCCCCAAAATGACTGGCTTGGATCTAACCTCATCAAACTCATCGAGCAAAGCAACGTACTTGGACTGCAAAGAAACGAGACTAGACATGTGAACAGCGTATTCATCGCATTTAGTCTCGTCGGACACAACAATCCTATCCTTCTTAGCATGCTCAAGCTCATCTAGCACTGCAAGATACTTAGCCTTGAAACCATTGTGTTCTTGAGTAGCACAAATAAGCAAAGCATCTTGCTTGAGCATGGTGTCAGTCACAGAATCAAGCTCAGCGAGAAGGGATTCGACTGTGTGTTCTACCTCAGGGTTGGTGTCGACCTCTTCTTTGTCGTCGGTGATGGTGTTGTTGTCGAGCGCCATGGTGCAGTAACCCCATTGGCGCTCGTTGGCGTAGAAGCTCAAGCCGTTGAACTTGTTCTCCACCTTCTTCTCGGCCTCATCATCACTTGGTGGAAAATCACTGTCGGAGTCGACGTCGCTAAAGTTCACGACCAGAGCGCGCTGCTTCGCTTGCAATGCCTCGAAGTACTTCTTGTTCATGCGCTTGGGGTCGAAGTCCTTCTTGGGCTTGTACTTGCAGGAGGATGACTCATGCTTGTCCTTTTGCTTGGTGTAGTCGTTCTTGCCGGAGTAGCTCTTGTTGGGGCAGCTGGCAACATAGTGGTCGAGCTTTCCACACTCAAAGCAAACTTGCTTGTTGCCACCACGTCTACGGTTCAAGCGATTGTTGTGAAACCGCAAAACTTGTTGATTACTAGCGCTAGCTCATCATCCCCAAGTGCTTCCATCTGCTCCTCTGTTGCAGACACAAGAGAAGACAAGGCAAGCGAAAGCTGTGATGGGTTAGCCAAAGACGAACTTGAACTTGAGTTACCTGACACCAAAGCCATGGTAGGAGCAGACGGATTCTTGATCCTCGCCTGTGTCTGGAGGTCGATCTCGGTGGACTTGAGCTTGCTGAACAGCTCATCCACGGTGAGAGTCTCGTAGTTGGCCGATTTGATGATCGCCTGCATCTTGACCTCCCAAACCCTCTGATCTAGAGCATATAGAAGCTTGAGTGCTCTCTGATGATCGTCATAGGGCATAGCTGCATTGTTAGCTCGCATGTTGTTCACAATGGTGGTAAAACGAGTTAACAGTTTCTCCATCCACTTGGGTGAAGTTCTCGTACTCTCACTTGTATGTCTCGTAGAGTCTGGTTTTGACATGGGTTGTACCCTCATGGAAGCTTTGAAGCCTCCTCCAGATCTCTTGAGCGGTTACATAATCGAAGACACGATCAAACTCAGGAATCGACAAAGCAGCATAAAGCTCAGCACGAGCAATATTGTTTGCATTGTGTTGGTCGATCTGCTCTTGATTTATACGGGCAGCAAGTACCACGTAATCAGCATTCTCAATGATCTCCCAAACACGCGAATCAATCCCCTGAAGATGGGCCTGCATACGAATCTTCCAATACGAGTAGTTCTCCCCATTGAATTGGGGTGGCTTGCCCGATCAGTGAATCAAAGCTATGCCGCCTTCTGCGGATCACGGACCGATTAAGGTGGAAGTGATCCTTAACCAGCTCTAATACCAATTGAAGGACCGGATACGGTGACCAGAGGGAGGGGGGTGAATGGGAGCCTTAAATTTCTTTCGAAACTTTAGGTCCTCGGCTCGGCAAACAACCCCAAGAACTAAGCCTCACAAGATGCGAGTGATACACGTGCTAACAAGTAGCAAGATATCCCACGTGAAGTCTTAGGCACATAAGGGAACCCCACGAAAGAAGATGGAAGCAAGAGCCGATCAAAACAAGCGAGGACGTGCCCGTAATTGCACTACCGGTAGTACTGGTGTTACTACCGATAGTACCGGTGAGGTACCAGACCAATCTTCAGACCCAGAACGAGATCAGAATGCACCAACCGGTAGTACCAACGTTACTACCGGTAGTACCGTTGAGGTACCGGTAGTACCGATGGTTCAAACCGGTAGTATTGAAAAGAATCGCAGGGCAAAATTGCACTACCAATAGTAGCACCGGTAGTACCGGTAGTACCGGATAGAAACGCGCGAAAATCGTCCGGAACAAGAAAAATTTAATTTCTTAGTCAAATCAACTCCGATTGCCACGAAATTTTAAGCATAGGTTCACAAGACAATAGGGAAGCTACCTCTAAAAGGTCATGGCCCAATTTGACACGAATCAAGAGAAATTAAGAAAGAGGCGAGAGCCCATCAAGAACTCGCCATGAACACAAAACCGCCCTGATCTATGAGCTCGTGAGAAATCGAACGATTTTCTTCTATGGAAACACTCTACTCGCGTCATAGCTCGATCCAAGGTAAGAAAAACGACCTCAAACGGTGCAAAATTGAGGAATTTCGACCATAAAAATAGAGGGGAGAGAGGAACTCGGGATGAACAACTCAAGAACAACAAGAACATAAATTCATCATGAAATTCACATAAAGACAAACGCCCAAAGGGCACAAGCACACTAGGGGGTGCTCTTCCCTCGAACAAATCACTACAAATATCTTACAGTGGACCTCACACACTCTGAAAGACTAGAGAATGGAAACCCTAACACTAGAATGGGAGAGATGAGACTGAGTGGAGGCAGTCCCTCTTATTTATTGTCTTATTACACAATTCCACTTCTACCCCTAGCCATTCTAAGAGAGAACTACCTAGCTAGGGGCATTATGGTCCAACTTCAGATTTCCTGATCCGACGGCCACCGCGCCTCCTCACCCATAGCCTCGCTCCGAAGCGATCTCCCCGATGCCGCCACGTGCCGTCCGTCCGCATCGGGACCTCTGCCCGAGTTTTGAGGCCCAAACCCGAGAAACCCGCCGCCGATGGTTTTGAGGACAAACCACCAAACCGCCCACGAGTATCGTACCGCGTACGCATCCCCCGCAGATGGTTTTGAGGCCAAACCACCAAACCGTCGCCGATGGTTTTGAGGGCAAATCACCAAACCGTTCGCGAGTAGCGTAGCCCGTATACGTCCCCCGCCGTGTACACTTGCGCTTGTCGATGTCCCAAATGTCAGCCAGCGCGGCTAGCCACCCGGCCGTCTGGTCCCTCGGTCCAAGCCTCGCGTTCGCCCTTCACCGCAACAGGTCCGTCAGCACGGCACGCCCTACTTGACCTTCTCCCGATCGCTGCCACCGCCTCCGAACTTCACACCTGCACATCACGAAGCCAAGAGACACCGTTTCGACACATAACCCTGTGCCAGGGGATCTGTAGAACCATCGAACCAACCACGCAGCAAAGTGTTGGCATGTTGACAATCGCTCATCACAACCACAAGGGTGCTCCACAATGTTGATGTAAAAACCATGTGTTCGCAGGAGCAGTGTGCCGCTGGTGAACAAGAAAGAGAGGAAGAACAATAGAGCCTGTCTAGAGGAAGAAGATGAGAGCGTGGTCGTTGGATGGAGATCGGGCGGATGAGCTTTTTGTGGCCTGAAAGAGGCAAAGATTTCCAACGTCTAGAATAAGCTCCCTTCTCTAGTGGAATATTCGAGAGAGCTCTCCCTACAAACATACTTATATTACCGGTTTGTATTTCCGAACTAGAGACAAAAACGATGATTTCGATAGACGGCTACTCGACACGAGCCTACCGAATTGCCATGAACGTCAGCGTCCAGTATATATGCCATGTGCTGATTCTTTCTACACAATCAGAATAACACCAACGATACACATTCACATCGCACATGATCGATCGAGAGATAAGATCCCATATTTCATTTGAGCTCCTCAGCTGCTAGCTTTGCATCTCAGTGAGGCGGTACGGCATCATCACGGACAACAACAGGTGTCCCCGGCCGGCCGGGGGCGGGGACGGTGAGAGATCTATAGCTAGTTAAGGTTTACGAGAGTGAGACTGCGTGTCCTGGCCGTGACGGTGTGGTGGTTGCCGGGCGCCCTCGGCGTCGCCGTGCTTGTTGTTGCTGTGACCGTGGTGGTGGTGGTGATGGTCGTCGTGGTCGTGGTCGTCGAGGTGCCAGCCATGGCGGTCGGGCTGGACCCAGCGGCCGTCGGGTCCCCGGACCATGCCCTTGTTGTGGTCCTGGCGCCAGCAGGGGGGCACGCCGTGGTGGTCCTTGAGGAAGTCGCACGCCTTGTTCACCAGCGCCGGGTCGCGCCCGCTCGCCAGCACGAACCGCTCACCGCGCCCGTGATACCTACACGTCCAACCAAAACGCACAGAAAAGTTAATTTTACACAAGATGCGGCTATGATTTACTACCGCTTAGTACGGGAGAATCACCATCACTGTGGTCTGTGGATTACACGATGGATCAGGCTGTATGGACAGGCACATGCTTTCGATAATAAATTTGCTGCAGCCTGTCGTTCAGCCTGCCATGCCGGTTGATGGACTATCTGTGCGCGCTGATGTCTGCCGGGAATAAACGCAGCGTAAATGTGGGCCTAGACTCCCTCTTTCAACTCCTCAGTAAAAAGTGCACTTGTTTGGCGAGAATTTATTTTTTTCAGTTTAGTAAAATATGTATAAAAAATAAATACTGATGGTATCTAATAAATCAATAGTACGTAGCATATATATTCTTATATAAAATATATTTTTAGTAGTAGGAGGAGGAGGAGGAATACAGCATGTACCTCTCGTCAGCCTGGCCGCACGTCTGTCTATACCGGATTCACGAGATCCGAGCATCCGGCTGTTTTTTTATGGTATGGGTCCCAAGACGAGCTGATACGCGAGTTGCACGAAGTATTTGATTACGAGCAACGAGGCGTAGTTTAGTCTCAAGATTACGCATGGTCCCGTCCAACTCCAATTCATAATTATTGCACTCATATTCGTCGTCATCAACAGCAAAAAGAAAACAGTCATCCACCTCCGTAACCTCACACTCACAGCCTGGAATTTCTCTAAACAATTGTGTGTCCAGCTTTGTAGCGTAGTTGAACCAGCTAGCTAGTACGGAGTAGCATCTTGCACTGACCAGTTTGGAGGTGGACTACGACCGGATCAGATCCGATCCTTTGGTTCATGCTTTCTGTGCAAAATCTGATGACTAGGCTGCCATATCTGTTCCTCTGTTGGTTGCGACCTCACCATGTAGGCTCCCCCTCTCCCCCCATGATTCGATTCGATGATCGCCTCTACTATATAATCTATACACGGCACGAATGGCTGGAACATCGCATGCGCACACATTTGATTTGTCTACATCCAAACCTAATCGTTTTTTTATTTCAAAAAAATGCACAGCACAAAGGCGCACGTTTCTATCAAAAACACTAGAGTCATTATCGCATAGAAAAATGGAGTTCATGGTCGGGCCAATTGCTACGTGCCCCTGTCCTTGCCTCGCTAGCTGATGGCGCACTTACCAGTTTCTAGCATCTATCGCCGTCTAATCACACAAGACACGACTTAATTTCATTAATCTAACGTCCTCTGGACCGGCGGGCCTCATGATAGCTAGCTTGTCTCAACTCTCAAGATCAGACCCCAACCGGCAACCTACTGCTCCCTACATTCTAGATTATAAATTACTTTGGCTTTTCTTTTACTTGTTTTGTTATATATCTAGATATTGCTTTGTTATATATCTAGACATTGTCTAGATATATAACAAAGCGAATGAATAAAAAAAATTAAAATGACTTATAATTTAAAATAGAGGGTAGTAAATTCTTAGGTCAAATTCAAATGTCAAGCAATTAATCAAGCGACGATGACGACGCTGTCTGTTAATGAGTGTTACGACTTAGGAGGAGGGAGCAGGTGCGTGCATGCTTACCCGTCGATGAGGTGGAGGTGCGCCTCCAGGTCGTGGTAGCACGCCGGGTCCAGCGTGTCCTTGAGGAACGGCGAGCGCTTGTGGTCCAGCGGCAGCTCCATGCCGACGTGGGCGTAGCACCAGGGCAGCCGCAGCAGCCCTTCCGCGACGCGCCGCACCGCCTCCGGCGCGCCCTCGTTCAGCAGGATCCCCGGCATCCGCGTCACGTTGTCGTGCACGTTCACCACCCGCAGCGCCTTCACCCCGAGCTCCGTCTCGAACCGCCGCTTGAACGCCGCGTTGCCCACCCGCGGGCCGCCGAACGAGTACACGCACACCGGGGCGGCGGTCTGCTGCTCGCCGCCCACGACGACGTTCGCGCCGGTCTCGGCGATGTCGTAGGCGCTCAGCATGGCCAGCGCGCTGCCGAGGCTGTGCCCGGTGACGGTGATGCTCACGTCCTCGCCCGCCGCGGCGTAGCGCGCCACCAGGCGGCGGACCTCCGTCAGCACCTGCTCCCGCGCCGAGTACTTGCAGAACCGGCAGGTCGGGTCCCTGTCCGTGTACAGGTCCACGAACCCCGCCAGCACCTTCACGTCCGGGTCCGGGCACGGGATGCCTTCCGCCGCCACGGGGCGGAGGAAGTCCATGAGGTCCGACACCCACTCGAGGCGCGTCACGGTGCCGCGCCACGCGATGGCGATGTCGCGCCGCCCCAGCCGCGCCGTCTCGGCTTCCGTGGACACGGCCACGTACCCGATCCAGTTGGCGCTCTGGCTCCAGATCCTGGCGCCCGCGCGGGACTGCGGGAACAGCTTGGGGAACCGGATGTTGGACGTCGCGAACAGGTACCGGGACACCGTGTACCCGCGCGCCGCGTCGTCCATGCCCAGCCGCGAGAAGAGCTCCCGGCGAGGGTACTTGCAGCTGCCGCAGTACCGGGAGGACGGGTCGTAGTCGAAGGCGTCGTAGCACGCCTGCGCCAGCTCGCCGTACCGGATCAGCTCCGACCGCAGCAGCGGGTCCATGGGGTCCAGGAGACCCGCCCAGTCGTCGCGCCCGTGGATCTCGCGCCACCGCGTGCGCAGCTCCTCGGCGTCCGCCTGGTGCTTCTTCCCCCGCGCGCCGCGGCGCCGAGCGTCGCCGTCATTGTATTCCTCCTCCTCCTCTTCTTCTTCCAGAACGTCGTCGTCGCGGTACGGGGCGCTCGCGACGTCGTGCTGTTCGAGCTGGCCGACGAGGGAGGCGACTCCCGCGTCGTCCTTCGTGGCCGCCAAGGGGAGCCGCAGAGTAGTGTTTGCTGTGCTGAGTGATCGGCGAGGGGCGGCTGGGCCGCATAGGAAGGAGAGCTGTGTGTGGGTGGTGGCACGGCGGGGGAGAGTTGGCAGCCGAGCGGCGGTAAGGTCGCGGCAGGAGAGGGGCGCCATTGGAAGGCGGGCAAGGTCGTCGTCGTCGTCTGCTGGATGCTGAACTACCTAAACACGCGAGGAGAGCAAACGAGGATGACCCGGTTTTGCGCTGGTGGCCTTCGCAGTTCCCACCAGCGACCAGCGAGGCAGGAACTGGACGTCAACGCAGCGGAGTAGCCCAGTGATGCCCACTACTACTATATACTAGTGCTTCATCGCCGTCATATTTGGTGGAAATCGGTAGAGTAATCGCCATCGCACTCGAAGCTTTCATGTTGTCAATTCTCATATGCTTACCTATTTTATTGGACTGTCGTCGATAAAAGGAGGTATTTACCAGTCGTCAAAATCAAAAATAGCTTACTTTGCTGCTTACGTCATGTTTCATATGACATAACAACGAAAACGGGCTAACTAGTTTACTCCGATTTCATATCAAAAAATCTGAATTACATGCTAAATGTTCAGCTTCATGAACACTCATGGCTACAAAAACAAAATGTAATAGTATAACACACACGTTTAGGATCTCTTTGGAATGCAAGGATTTAGAAGCACAGTAATAGAAAAAAAGTACAAATAGCACTTCCATGCTTCCCATAATCACTAGGGTGTGTTTAGTTTCCCCTAAAATGCAAAATGTAAAGTGCCAACTATTTTGAAATAATGAAATGCAAAATGCCCAATTTTTCATGGTTGTGTTTAGTCCATCCAAAATGTTTAATTTTTCATGGGGGAGGTGAGGGTGGTCACGAGCTCTCAGACGCTTTTGGAATTTTTTGGCCTCTTAAGGCAAAAATCCAAAGTAGAGAATGGGTTTTTTTGTCAAACAATTTGCATGGTGTTTAGTTCCTCTTGCAAAATGATGAACTAAAACCCAAAATTTTTTAGGATGAAAGGAGAACTAAACACCCCAGAATGTCCAGACATCTTGAATCTCATGGATTAAGAAAACACAAGAAACTATAAGATTAAACATTTGGATGGACCGCAAGAAAAACACAGGAATTCAATAAGAGAGAGTAGCACAAAAAGAATTTCAATTTGGTTCAACCTGTTGTACAATTCCTCCTAAACAAGTCATTCCATACGAATTTTGTAGGATTCTAGAAACTAAATCAGTTGTTCCAAAGGGGTTTATAGGAATTTTCCTATAGGATTCTAATCCTACATAATTCCTCCATTTTACATTTGTTCCAGAGATAGCCTTAAACTTGAAATATCGTATTGTTTTTTTTAACATAGTTTTAGTTGGTAGCTTCCCATCACAAGGCTTGTCACAAAGACAAATTCCATCTCATCTATTGGAACGTGTTTTTTTATCCCTAAAGACAATATGCCCACGTGTTTATTTCATAGTCTTTGGCTTATCACAAGGCTCCTGTCGTTGGTACCACCCAACCACCATAAAAAGCTTATGTAGCCAAGCCTCTGTGCCGTGATCTTGACTACCGATGGAGAGCTCTTTTCTTCTGGCTAAGCATACTGATGCGATGGAATATGTCTTTGTTCTTCTGCCTAAGCAGTCAGCACTCAACAGTCACTAACTATAGATGCTTTGAAGTGCTAATGTCATGCTGATCAATGAGTGTTAGGTTGTTTAGTTAGCAATTAGCATGGAAGAATTAAGAGATTTGAAAAAGAGATAATGCAAATCACTAGGAATTATATTTAGTTGTACATTTGCTGCCCATAAACTCCATATACTGATCTTGGGATAAAATAAAATCTTCTTTTTTCAAAAAAAATGTTGCCTATAATGGCCCCTTGAACTCAATTTTTGTTCCGAGAATTTTGTCTTCATTAGAAGAACGTTGGATGGCTTCTTCTTGATCTCAGCTTCTCAGAACTCGATTGAAGAGTGTACCGAAATGAATTGCTGTCCTCTACAAAACCAAACAGGTTTGCGCAGATAAATCAGCAATTCAGCAGCGTGTCATGTCTTGAAGCTCCAAGGACCGTCATGTTGTTGCCGCTCAGGACCCGCTTCAGCAGCCGAACCTTCAGCAGCCGAACCAGCCGGACCCGCTTATATTAATTAGTTCATTGAGCCCATGTGAACGGTACAATCCTACTTTAGGATAGTGACGAGCCGAACCATATAACTATGGTCATCAAGGTAAGGTATAGCGTGGCGCTAAGAGTCTGCACTATCAAAGTTCGAGGATTTCTGAATCTACAAGGTAACCTTTATAAATTTTAATGTGGGACACTATAAAAAATCGTAATTGGCTCTTACACATTGTAAACAGCTTGATATTCAACCTGCCGTTGGGGAGGGTATGGACATACCCAGGCTTATCCACCCCCAAATTCATTTTGCGACATATCCATTCTTATCCTCCCCGTTTTTTACCCATACCTATTGGGTAATAACCAAATACATCTAATCCACGAACATGCACTTTGACTGTATATATTCGCGGATAGAATGCAAGGAAGAAAATGAGATTACGGGTAGAAACAGGGAAATCCATGCCCTACCCTTATTTGATCGGGTACCAGGAGGCTTACCCATACCCTCCCAGAATCAGACGGATATGAGTTTGGGGAATGGATTTGAATATCCAACGACAGATTAACTTCGAATATGAGTTTGGGGAATGGATTTGAATATCCAACGACAGATTAACTTCATATGCTAGGTACTATTATAAATTTATGATTCTTTGCTTAAACATATTGTATAGATTATTTTTTTATTTTCTCATATTTTGGGAGAGGGAATGTTGGGAAAATAGCTTTTTACCCTCGTCTTCAAAATTCGCCCCGATGCTGAATATTTGCGATTAACGGCGACGGCTCAGAGCGGGATGGAAAAAAGGCCCGCAAACGGAAAATCCCATCGCCGCATCGCGGCCGTGCTCAAGTGCGGGCCCCACGGGCTCGCGCCCTATCTCCAACCAAATCCTCCACGGCTCCACCGCCTCCCACTTTCCACCCGCACCGGCCACCACCGCCTCGCTCCTCACTCCGCTCCCCACACACGAGCGCACACGCCTCCCTTCTCGCTCTCCATGTCCGCCGCTTCCACCGCCACGGCCACCCGCCTCATCCTCCCGCGCCCTTCAGTCCCGTTCCGCTCGCTCCTTCTCTCCCGCCGCCGGGGCCGCCTCCGCCGCGCGTTCCACGCCAACGCCGTCGCCGCTGGCGGCGGCGGAGGAGGAGGCAGCGGGGGCGCTGCGAAGGAGCCGCCGCGGACGCTGTTCCCCGGCGGGTTCAAGCGCCCGGAGATCCAGGTGCCGGCACTCGTCCTACGCGTCGGCGCCGAGGACGCGCTGCGGCGCGGGGATGAAGTGGCCGCCGCCGTGTCCCGGGGCGTCGGGATCGTCGTGCTCGAGGCCGGAGAGGAGGGCGGTGGGCGGGCGTACGAGGCCGCTCGCGCGCTCAGGGCCGCGGTCGGAGACCGCGCATACCTGCTGGTCGCGGAGCGCGTCGACGTCGCCTCCGCTGTCGGGGCGAGCGGCGTCGTGCTCGCCGACGACGGTTGGTGACTGAATTTCTCCTTAGCTTCCGGTTTGTATGAGCTTGTGTTGTAGGTAGCTAAACCCTATCTACTGGATTCAAATGTTTGCTATTACATGATTACACCGCTTTGCGACATCCAATGTGAGGTAGGAACTAGCAGCTCTCAAGCGGCCGCAGGATGCGCACTCCGCCTCTTGCCATGGAGCAGTATCTGCATGGCCACCTCAGCTTCGCCCGCCAACACGACCTGGAACGCTGCCTTGTGGAATTCCTCGAACGTTGCCTCATCTGGACGCTCCGTCTGGACCTCGTACCCAAGCTTCCTCATGAGGATCTTCCTCGCCTGCGCTTTCGGCTTGTCCTTGGTCTTGGCAGCAAGGCGGGCGCTTCGCTTGGGCAGCCACTGGAGCGTGTCATCGTTGGGTACCTCCCTGGTCGTCCGCAGGGTCGGCGAGGAGAGCAGCGGCTGCCGCAACGGCTTCTTGAATGTGTTGATGAAGTCCTCGATCGAGACATGCTCTTCATTACCACTTGCTGCGGCACCATCAGCTTCCGTGGGCAACGGGCAACCCGCGGCGGCAAGGGACTCCTCTAGAGGCAGCATGACAGCGTTGATGGAGAGAGCCCCTGCATGAATCTCGCCTACCGAGGAAGCAGGTGGTCGCGCGCTCTCAGGCTCCACGGCTGCGGCTTGCACAGAGGAATCACCCCCCGTACGGCCGGCGTCAGGTGTGAGAGCACCGAGGGGGTCGAACTGGACCAAGGGAGGCTCGACGGAGTCTAGTGAGCACAGGAAAGAGCCGCCAATGTCGGGGCCAGATAGACACAAGTCCTCTGCCTCGATCAGACCCACTGTCGGAGCCACCTCCAACACCGCCAGGCCAGCTTCCACCTCGACCGCCATAGGATCGAACTCCCTACGTGGAACATCTTCCTGCAAAGCAGTGCAAGAGGGGCCACTCTGCTGACCCACAGAACCTCCAGCCACAGCCATAGACACATCGAACTTCAAAGAAAGGTACGCCAGGAGCTCATCCAGCGTGGCGGCACCAGCAAGCGCGACAAGGACAAAGGCGGAGGCCTCACCAGCCGTGGCGACGTTCTTCCGGACAACGAAGGTCTCCAACCTAGGACGAACATTGTCGCCAAGAGGTGGAGAGGCCGCCGGCTGCAGTGGTGGAGAAGACGATGTGGTCGGCCGCTGCACATGACGAGATGGAGACCCTGCCGGCGACTGGGCAGGGGCATCGCGGCAGGGGCCTCGAGCCGGTGACTGCACCCGCAAGCGGGACGACACATGGGCACTCGTGCACGCCCTGGCTCGATGATCAGCACCCCGACAACGGAGGCAGCGCGACGACGAGCGACACCGAGCGGCGACGTGACCACGCTCGAGGCAGTTGAAGCAGCGCCCCACCAGCTCCGGCGGGACTGGATGGGGGCGCTTGGGTGCCGCTTGCCCCTGCGAACGTCGGTGGCAATGTCTCATGACTGTCCGGAAACCATCGGCGTCGACGCTAGACTCACGACGAGGCCGTCGAGCCACGGCAGGCACCGACTCCCGCCGCCGTGGGCCAAGCCGCTGGCGCACCAGGGCCCTCGTCGCCTGCTGCGGGGCAAGACGACGATGCGCGGGCAAGCGTGCGTGCTGCGGTAGAGGTGGTGGGATACTGGGCCTGCGCCGCCGACGTCGCCGTTGTCGCCGCTTCTTCCCCTGTACAGGAACACGTTGGACACCCTCCATGGAGGCAGCCCCGGGCGACGGCGGAGGCGTGGCCCGAATAGCCTTGCGGGCAACCTCGAGGTACGACGGTCACAAGCCAGGAGCGGACTCATCGTCGGAACTTCCTGCGCCAGGGTCGACGTCCGCCCAGCGCCTAGCCTTCGAGCGCCCCACCGAGCTTCCACCAGGGTGGAAGGGGGCTGCGTGGGGGAGAGGGATGACGACCTCGGCGGTGGCACGCTAGCATGCTGCAATGTGGACTGCGACAGCGGCGGCACCCGCGCCGTACGCACGACGCGGGGGTTGACGGTGGAGGACGCCGGGGCAGGACCCGTCACATCATCATCGTCTTCGCTATCGTCCTCGTCGTCATCGTCGAAGACATCCTCGACGACAACCTCGTCCTCGGGCAGCAGCACCATCGTCTTCGGCACGGCCCCCACGTCCGCGTGATCGTCAACCTCGACGGCGGCATCCGGCGACGTTGCTGCTGTCACACGCGTCGCAGCGGCCACCAGCATGGCCGGCGGGGCACCCGCCGCGCCCTCCTTGGTGGCGACGAGCTGCCGGCACGACTGGCCACCGGCAACTGCGAACCTGGCACGTCTGCAGCGGCCATGGCTCCATCGGTGGCGGCCGCCACAGAGATGGCCATCCCGTCCTCCATCAGCGGGGGAGGGAGGGGAGCTTCCATCGGAAGCAGCCGTAGGAGTTGGGAAGGGCCTCGCCAACGCCGTACCGGAGGCCGAGGGCGGCAGGACGAAGGGCGCGGCCGGTGGCGACACAGCAGCAACCGTGGGTGGGATCTCCAAGGACGAGGGCGGGAACACATCGAGACCCCCATGGATCGATAGATCAAGCGACGGGGATACAGGATCTGTGACTAGAGGGAGGTGGGGTAGAGTAGGACGGCCGGCCGGGGAGGAGGCGGCGGCGCCGTCGTGGTCGCCTGGGTCGGGAGGGGGAGGGACGGGTGGGGGCATCGTATCAGGATAGATGAACCCGAACTAATTTGTTCTGTCATTAACTAACTCGTAAAGTGTGCTTCGTTTTCTAACTAGTAACTGTCTGCAACATTCATGTGTTTAAGATGGTATTTTGATGCAGGCATTCCTGCTATTGTTGCAAGGAGTATGATGATGAAATCAAATGCTGACTCCATATATCTCCCTATTGTTGCTAGAAGGATACAATCTGCAAACTCTGCAATAAACGCTTCAAGTTCTGAAGGGGCTGATTTTCTGATTGTAAATACCGGCTCTGCTGATTTTGCCGATGTTATCAATGGTGGTGTTGGTCAACATGTGAAGATTCCGATTTTCTTCACATTGAATAATTTGAGTGAAGGAACTTATTCTGACTTCACATCAAGGTTGCTCCAATCTGGTGCATGTGGAGTTGTTACATCCTTAGCTGGTATGCAACTCCTCACTGATGATCTTATAAAAAAGGATTTCACAAAGGTGGACTCAGCTAAGGAAGTCCCGCAAGCAAGTTACTCTTCTGCTGAGATGCTGGAAGATGTTAATAATGTAATGGTCCTAACTCGCGATCGTGCGAAGACTAAAATCACTGGATTTACAAAATTGGATGAAAAAGTGAGGCAGTTGATAGAAATAGAGAAGCCTATTCTTAATGAAGCTATTGCTATTATCCGCAAGGCAGCACCAATGGTGATCATCTAACGTTACACATTTGGTAGTTGAAGTTGCCCTGAAATGAATTCAATTGTACTTCATATCATCATCTTTAGCATATCTTTAACTTGAATGTAATTGCCGATTGTCATCACAGATGGAGGAGGTTGAGCTTCTAGTGGATGCTGCTTCTCGCCTGAGTGAGCCATTTTTGTTGGTTACTGTGGTAATTTTGGGTTTACATTGAGTATTGATTTCAGCAATGTCCATTAAATAGCTCATATTTGGATAACCTGCAAGCATACTACTGAGGCAAATGGCATTAGAGATGATTATTGTCTTATATTATATAAATCATCAAATGATGCTATAGGGCAGTATTATCAATATATCATGCATCTTCCTCAACAGTAATCAACAATCTTATTATCTGTTTTTTTTTTCTCAAACAAGGAATACCAGTATGTTATGAATATTCCTTTGTGCATGTATTTTTTATTTATTATTTGAATTCTATCCAAGTTCTCAAGATTTTACATTTTATGAACTTCCCAATTAATTTGTACTAGCATTTAGTGCCTTTTCTGGTTCATTTTGCCATCTATTTCATTATTTATTCATCTTTTGTATGGTTGGAAAAGAGTTCTCTTCTATGTGAGTTCTTCTGTAGTCCACCCCTTCACTAAGTAAATATGCTTATGCATGTCCTCTTTTGATTCAAATTTTGCTGCATATGTGTCCACATGCTAGATGGCTTTGTATTTGCATAAACAAACAACTGTCCTAAGGTAACCACATCAGTAGAAGCACAAGTACTGTTCTTTAGTAGTATAATCAGACACATTGGTCATGTTTATTTTGCTAACATACTCAGTTTTGTATGAGCCTGTAAGCAAGAGGATGCTCTTATTCACTAGGAATATTTTTTTTCTCGAACAACACAGGAAAGTTGCATGTCATTTCATTTTTTTTAAAATTTGGGGATTCCCCATTCCCATTCAGAAGAACGGAAATACAGTAACATAGAATTTTAGGAAGCCAGATGCCAGAAGGTAGACTTTTTTTTTTTTTGAGAATCAAGCCAGAAGGTAGACTTAGACAGACCACCCACACAGAAAGACAGCTTGTCCCTGACAAAGCATAAGGAAGAGCCAACACAGTGCGCTTAACTGCATGTCATTTCATGAGAAGAAAGATACAAGGGTGAGGCTAAAACAGCCAACTCCACTGACAGAAAGAATGTCATAACCAAGGGGATCAGCCTACCAATCAAAACCTAAGGTTCTGGGGCAAACGGCCTTATGAGCAAATCCTGGAGATTGGAAGCACCTGCCATGCACCATAAACTACAATCACAAGCCACTGTTTTAGGAGGCCCTGAATGTTTTGGCAACACTCCCTCTAAACACACAGACATTCCTAAGTTTTCATAGCTCAGGCAACTAAAATTATTAGAGAATTCATCTCCTTCTGCATCTCGTTTGGAACATCGTTGATAGTGATTCTTCACCATCTAAGGAAGCGAGTTACATCAACTGGAGGCACCACTAGGAATATAAATTGACTGCTTGTTCTTCATTATATTATACATATTCCACACTTTGCTACTATTTTTTTCGCCAAGTAATCATTTTACCACTCATTCTGAGCAAATTCTCCTGCAATTTATCTCAGGGTGAATTTAACTCAGGAAAGTCAACTTTTATAAATGCTTTACTTGGAAGGCAGTATCTTCAGGAAGGTGTTGTGCCTACGACAAATGAGATCACACTACTGTCATATTCTGAGATTGAATCTGAAAGCTTTGAACGATGTGAGAGGCATCCAGATGGTCAATTCATGTGCTATTTATCTGTTCCAATTTTAAAGGAAGTAAGTATTGAATTGCTTTTGACGGTCATGCTGATAATCCTTCTTTGCCTCACATGTCTGCATGCAGTTTATTGTTCAAGTATGTTAAGTTAAACAAGCTATAGCCTTTTTCCTTAATGCATAAAATTAAATAAGCTAGCTAGATTTCCCTTTTCACCCAGCTGAAGGTTCTTTCTGAACAAACTTGAAATTGTGATAAATTATGAGGAGCAGACTTCTTTCTCCCTCCCATGCTATAGTGTATCACCTGCCCATTTGCTATAGCTACCTGACTACTTGGCTTTTGATCAACATCTAAAAAAGGGCGTACCCAGTGCCGTAGGCTCCTGCACTGCGGGGTCTGGGGAATGGAAAATAGCCAGCAGCCATCCCTGCACAAATGTGCAGAGGCTGGGGCTTGAACCCTTGACCTCTTGGTCACAGGCGGCAAAGCTCTACCGCTTGCATCAGGGCCGCCCTTTTGATCAACATCTATTACATGCAAATGAAGGTGCTATTTATCTTGTCCGATCTCACTTTCTTTTTCCTTCTGCAGTTGCATTACTATCCCATGGCCAAATCAGCAATGCATTTTCCTTTGCTTCTCTACTTCATTTTTCTTTACATAAGATGCTCCATGTTTACTAATTCACAGATGAATCTAGTTGATACACCTGGAACAAATGTTATTCTTCAGAGGCAGCAACGACTCACTGAAGAATATGTGCCACGAGCTGATTTGATACTCTTTGTCCTATCATCGGATAGACCATTAACTGAAAGTGAGGTATTTATGATTTTATGACACACATTTGATATTGTGATTTATTAGCACATAAAACTTACATAGTAAAATTGATTCAATTAAATATAATATTGAATTGGTCATACTGATTCCATCTAAAAAGCTGACTTGATTGTAATATACTTGAGGACGTAGGTTAAGTGTAAATTCCATTCCGGTACTGGCTGAACAGTACGTGGAATGCCTTGTACCACTGCCCAGACTGGAACATAATAAGTGCCTGTACGGGTCACAGTTCCAGCTGATTCCGTCCATTCCATATGAAATCGAACATTCCATGGATCTCGGTAGCAGTTGTTGGACGGATGCTTTGAGGTCACTGGCAGATGGCAGCCAGGCGCGTAGCGCGTTGCAGCTGGAACTTGTGCGTTGCTACGCTGTCACTCCTGTGTGGCGGTGCGATGAAAAGATGCTGCGTGTAGAGGTGAGCTTCTGCTTCCCAGTGGAGGAGGAGCCCCCATGGGTCTAGCTCGACTTCTTTCTGCAAGCAGCTTTACTGTGTTAAGTGCCACGATCCTGTTGAAGAATGGGCTGGTGACTCATAGATAGTGGTTTGGTTAAGAGAATGGAATGAGCCCACCTGAGCTGTAGCGAAAGCGAGGCTTCATAGGGTGATAGTCACTGCTTATGGACCTGAACCTGGGTCATTGTATGAACGGATCTAGCTATGTTCCACTTAAAAACTCAAATTTTAATTCGAACTGCTATCTGTGACAATTATAACAGATCAAATGCACAGCCTCTGCAGTTCATGGAAATTTTCAGCGACTTACTCTAGGTTTCTTTCTACATTATATATAGGCTGTATTTTATCTTATCTTTACATGGATTCCTTCTGAATCACATATTTCATGGTCTCTATAATCTAGAGTATTTGTGTTTGGACAATGCATTTTTTTTTCTATTTTCTAATAGAGCTAAACTGGTTTCCTGTAACCTCCAGGTTGGATTTCTTCAGTATGTCCAGCAGTGGAAGAAGAAAGTTGTATTTGTTCTAAACAAATTGGACCTCTATCGGAACAGCAATGAGGTTTGGTTGTAACGTATTTCTGCACCATTGAAATCAAAGCAATATTTATTCTGTTCCTAATTGCCTGTTTCTAATTCATTGCTTTGCTTCTCTCTCTGATGTGTATAGCTTGAAGAAGCTACTGCATTTGTCAAGGGAAATGCGATGAAATTGCTTAATGCAGAGGATGTAACACTGTTTCCTGTGTCTTCACGCTCTGCTCTGGAAGCCAAGCTTTCATATTCCAAAAACAGTGATGAAAAGCATTCGAGGGAAGCTATGTTTAGTGATCCTAGATGGAGAAGCAGCAAATTTTGTGAACTTGAGGATTACTTACTAAGTTTCTTAGATAGTTCAACGGAAAATGGAAAAGAGAGGGTCCGGCTGAAACTTGAAACACCAATAGGCATTGCAGATCGTTTGTTAACTTCATGTCAAAGACTCGTGAAACTAGAATATGAAAAGGCTGTTGAAGACTTAACATCCATCAAGGATCTTGTTTATGGTACAAACAATTATGCCATCAAACTTGAATCTGATAGCAAATCTTGGCAGAACCAGATTTCATCTCTTGTAGGTGTTTCAAATACTACTAGTTCTTTTTTATTTATTTATACATATGTACTCCCTCTTTTACCAAAATATAATTATGATACTGCCTATTGTTCTTGTTTGTAATACCTCTAATCCCAAATACATGTCTGCTTCAGTGCATCAAATATAATAAGTCCATAATAACTCTAATACTTCTTTTTGTCTTATTCTTCCTTGTCTACCCTTAGTTAGATGCACACTAATCAATGAAGTAAACTTCCAGTTGCCACCCATCTTAACTTCAAGAATGATTGATGAGTAATATGGTCATTGTACCCTCCCACCTTAATACTTGTGCCAGGTCCAGATGGGCTTGTATTTGGGATCGTTGGCAGTACTTTATATTTCTGTTGCCTGGACACCACTTTTTTTCTTTGTATTACCAGTTGTAGGGGGCTAACCCTTCTGTTTCCTCCAAAAATACATGTATAATAAACAGTTAGTGCCTGCACTAGACTTTTCAAGGGCAATTATGAGGATATTTTTGTCATTTTTGACATGCCTTTCCCATTAACTTTTGACCTTTTAAGTGTGCATATTGTTAGATACGCATACACACTCTTCAACTTCTCATAGATGCATATATTGCTGACCTAGCATTGGTATTTGGTGAAAGTCTTTGAGTGCAATATGCTTAATACTCCCAGATTGAGAGACTGCTAACATACTTACATCGTACATGCAGATTGAGAGAGCAAAAGGTCGAGCAGTTAAACTCATGGAATCTACACTTCGTCTGTCAAATATTGACCTTATTTTCACATACACGGTCAAAGCAAAAGCAGGCAGTTCCACGAGAGCCACGTCATTTGTTCAGAATGATATTCTGAGTCCAACCCTTGATGATGCTGCGGTATGGTTGCCATTGAACTTTCTTAGTTTTGTCATATTATGATCCACATATGCTCTATTTGGAGTTTATGACAAACAATTCTCGGAAGTGATCCCAAGTTAATTGTATCAACTCGTAATCGTCTTGATTTCAACAAATCCTCCTATATCAAAACTTGTGGTGCTGACTTGATTGATTAATTCTGCAATTCGCTGGTTATGTCCCACAATATCATACACTTACAAGGATTGTCATCCGGGCTTTCTGCACACCCACCTTCGTCTTTTAGATATTCCTTCGATAGAACTGGGATTTTCAGGTGTATGTAGTAAGCAATCTTGAGCACAGTATGTAGTAACCAACCACATGGCCACCTCATAACAGATCTAAACCGTTTAAGCAATTTATTTAATTCAGTTTAACCATTCTGCATCATGGTTAATATTTTTTAGCTCTCTTAATGATTCCTTCTCTTTTTTCATACATTTTTTTTTGCATGTTCTGTTCTAAAGTAAATTTCATGGAACTATACATGGTTTATATCATCAGAAACTATACTTTTCTGAACTCATTTCGCAAAACTTTGCTTATATATCACAAAAACTGCACTTTTCTGTAAAATAGTTCGGTATGAACTGACATCCTGGAACCACACACATGAGATATACACAGGTGGATCTCATTAATCATTCAAGCAGATGTTGTCTTACATATGGAACTGACATGTCAATTGATGTCCAAACTAACAGAATTAGTGAAAAGGTGTAGTTTTGTGATAATAAGTGCAAAAGCAGTTCTTTGCAGTTGACTAAAGTATGAGTAATTTTGTGATAATAGAGACCGCATAATATAGTTATCTGAAATTTGCTTTATATTCTAGCTATTTGCTATACCATGCTTATCTATCCATTTTATCACAAAAAGTCCTTTCTTTTGTTAGAATTTACTAGGTGACTACTCGACATGGCTGAGTTCTAGCAATGCCCGTGAAGCAAAAGTTTATTTGGAGTGTTTCTGTGAAAGATGGGATGGACTGGTTGCTCCGGAAGAAAGGGTTCTGTTAGATCCAAATGGGCTTGTTAATGAAAGTGAGAAACTCACCGCAAAGGCACTGGATGGCTTCAATGCCAGTGCTGCTGCCAAGGTTTTTGAAGAGGAAATCCGAGAAGTGGTATGCCTATCAATGGCCTTGATTTCCTTATGTCAATTGATATGTTTCAAATCTATGCTTTGGCGCCCCGAAAAAGTATTGAGGCTCTAATTACTAGTACACACCTCTTAGCCTTTAGGGAAAATGTGGAAATTTCATTGTAGGTACTTGATGGTAAAGGCCTTTGCCTTGATAATAGGCCAAGAAATGCCCTTGTGAAATCTGTAGTTTTACGTTGCCCTTATCAGTCTGTTACATGAATATTTAAGTGGTCAAGCTTCCTGCTGATGCCTTTCTAGATGATGAACTAATTGAGCCCTGAAGGAATGAGCTTAGTATAATCCGGTGTATGTGGTCATGTGGATCATTTGAATACACACCTTACAAATGCATTCCATGTGGATTGGAGTGAACCAGGAGGGAGAGGGGGAAATTAGTTCATTTTTCTCTTCAATCCACATGTACTGGAAGGGACTGGAAATGGTAAATGGAAAGAAATTAGTTCATTTCCCTCTTCAATCTGCAAAGAATATACATGTGATGGGAATTGGAATGTAAAAATAGTCAAAGCATTCAAGGCTCCACAATATTTTAGGTTTAACAGAATACAATATTTTAAGTTTTGCACTATATATGATTGCAGAGTGCATGCCTAGACTAGTAACCATGGCTGCTTTGTCTATCCTTGTTTTCACGTTTTGTTATTTGTTTCTAAGCTTTGCTATTGCATGTGAAGGCTTTTGGAACATTTGGAGGGCTAGGTATTGCCGGACTGTCAGCTTCTCTTTTGACATCTGTTTTGTCAACTACTCTTGAAGATCTTCTTGCTCTTGCTCTATGCTCAGCTGGCGGGTAATTCAGTAATTGATAATTGTGCATCATTCTTTAGCAAATCTTTTAACAATGGATTGGGACGGTGGATATGTAACCATTTTAATTGTCCTTCAGGTTTTATGTTTTATCAAGTTTCCCTGGTCGACGAAAGCTTGCGATAGAGAAGGTCAACAAGGCTGCTGATGAACTCTCTCGAAAAGTTGACGATGCTATTCAAAAGGATATTTCACAGAGTGCTAATAACCTAGTCTGCTTTGTTGAGGTTCTTAGCAAACCTTACGAGGAAGCATGTCAGCGAAAAATAGATTGGTTACAGGGGGTTCAGGGTGAGCTATCTGCTGTGGAGCGTAAGCTCCAAACTTTGAAAGCTGAAATCCAAAATGTTCATGGATCGTGAGGTCTCATTACACCTTGTTTATTTGCAATTAATTCTTTGGATGGATATGCTAATCATTTTTTATTGGTTTATACTGAATTGTGATGTAGACGTAGTGCCTTTGCTGTATATGATAGTCTGTAAAAGTGTAATATGTGCTGTAAATTCAGAACATGCGATAAAGTGGATATCAACTATCACATGATAATTGATCGCCCTGAGAACTGAGAAGGATGTTTTAAAACTTGACTATTTGATAAAATTTACAACATGATGTGATGCGTTAAAGCATATGAAACTTGCCCTTTTGGAATCAAGTGTAAAAAAGTTGCTTTCAAATGTACAGACCCAGATAATTATGGTGTAATGCACTCTGTAATTATGGTGTGTTAGATTCGTATGTACAGACCCAGATGGTCTTCTTCTACAGCGACTTTCTTTGGGCTGGACTATCAGCTTCTGCTCCCTAGACTCCATTGTCGACTCAGAGTGCCAGACCTCTCGTCGACCGGATATATGTATTTGCTATGAGAGTGACAGACGGCCTCATTCTTCTATTTATTCTGTTACACGGTAATTATACAAGGTACGTATGAAATAAATCATACAATTAATCAGCCATAATCATGGCAATTAAAGTTTTGAGCTTCGCTCGGGCTCTATTCGAGTGATGTCCGCTACTGCTCGGTACACACTACAACTACACACACCAAGGCCTCCAATGTGAGTGGAGTTTTGCAAGAATTTGACTAGCTGAGTGGTGACCACAACCACAAAAAGTGAACTGATCCTTGGTCTTTCTGTTAGTGCGTTGCGGCAGAGTACATGTAGGTATAGCAGAGTCAAATCCATGCAAATTGTCGCACAAATCTCCTCCCATTGGAGGCCTTATTTATTACAAATATAGTAATAGTGCAGTGGCTTTTGACGCTATGTTTATGCTTCCTTTCACTGGAAACTGCAATGTCTCAGGTCCATGCATGTTCAGATAGATACCTGGGGCATTGTATGGTGGATGACAAATGAACTTATTCTCTAGCACAATGTAATTAACAAGCAGTTGATTTTCGAGGTACCAATTTGTTCCTGTACTATGGTGACGGACGGTCGGGACGGATAACTGAAATTTGCGCCATATTCTATTGAAAAATTCCTAGGTCCTTCAAATGACGCTACAAAATTGATGCTCATCTATAATGCCACTGCTTTTGAAATACATTACTGGATAAAGCATGAATGCAACCATTAGCAAAAGCAATGGCGCATAAAAAGGCTTTGATTTTGCAGTGTCATTTCTGGATTGGAATCTCCTTTTAAGTAAAGGATCATTCTACTTTTAATGAAAGCAATTTCGGACGTCACCAAATAGCTAGGAGCTAAAGACATAACACAGAGCAAGTAAACAAATTTCAGGGATCTAGAGTCTACTGGTGTATTTAAAAACTTCCCGCAAACTCTATTAGCGAAGTCAAATCCACAGAAATTTTCACAAACTTCTCTTAGAGCATCTCCACCTGTTTCTCAATAATTCTCAATATGTATAATATCGGGGTAGCCCATATTATTTTTGTGAACGTTGAGAGAGTTGGAGCATTAGTACCTCAGTGTATCTCCCTCCAAATACCCATATTAAAGGTGAGTCCCAAAGAGTGTAAGAGAAAAGATGACTGAGAAATGGTATTGGGTGGTCCATATGGTATTGGTGAGTTGGAGCCCTAAGCTTTCCTAATAAACATGGGGATACCATCGCAAGAATGGTGGACATGAATGAACTAATATATGAGAATTATACTAAGCTTTGTCTAGAAATTTTCTATCACGGTATCACCTAATTAACAAGCAGTTGATTTTTTAAGGTATATAAACTAGACTAGTACGTATGGTGGTGGATGGACTTGAGTTTTGTTCTATGTGCCACTCAAAAATTCCCTGATCCAAGAAATACGGTGGATCAATAAACAAAAGAATAGGACCATTTACACAAGCTGTTTTTTTAACACAATGGTACGAGCTCTGTCTTTTAATTAAGATAAAAAAAGAGAGTTTATGTACGAGCAAAGACACTCTAAAGAAGTGTTAAGGCCCTATGAAACGGAAAAAGAGGGAAACACACTCCTCAAGGGGAAAACAACACCTAGACATAAGCAAATGCTCTCTTCCTTTGCTCTATATCCTCTTTTATTCTTGCGGCTACATGCGGCACTGTTTCTACAACGTTGTTGAAAATACTCTTGTTTGTCTTCTTTCAAATATTCTAGAAAGTGTAGATTTCCACCACGTTTAGTCTTCTATGTTCAGATTTGGGCACTTTTCTTGCTGCCTCTTCCCACCACGCTATGATATGGATGGGGCAGCTTGGGGTCGTTGTTGCAGCTAAGTGAAGTTTTCCCAAGAGAGGATTTGATCCCAAACCGCTTTAGCAAAAGGACAACATAGACATAGGTGGAGGCGGTCTCCAAGGGACCGTTGCACAACACACAATGTTCTTGGTGTGGCCACCCTCTCTTTTGTAGGTTGTGTGCCGTTAGAATTTTATCTTGCATCAAAATCCAGGCGAAGATCTTGCATTTGTTCTCTGCTTATGCTTTCCAAATGAGATCATTACGAAATCAGATGATGGAGCCTTTGAATTGAATTTTGTAAGATGAACGGGTGGAGTAAATCCCATCCTGGGTCCAACGCCAGGTGATGAAGTCCTGAACGCCTTGCTGCAGGTGCACATTTTGAATTCATATCCAAAAGGACACAAATCCCTCTATGTGGACAGCCGAGCTGATTTTTCCCCTTAGCAAGCACATCCAATTTCTTGTACCTGAGTTCTTGTTGTACTATTCCGTTTTTCCTCATGACAAGCCAAAACAAATTCGGGGCTAGGTACCTTGGAGCTTCTCCTTCAAGCCAATTATGGTTACAGAAGCGGGTCTTTGCGCCATCACCCAAAGTTATTACGATCGAGGAGTTGAAGAGGAGACGATCAGCGTCACCGCATGGAAGCTGTGAGCCATCCATGGCTTGGAGTCCTCCACCCATTCTTGCCAAAGCCAGCGCAGCTGGAGCGCTCTCCCAAATCTATCAAGGTCAGGAACGCCTAAGCCACCAAGGTCTTTGGGTCTAGCAACCATTGACCAATTAACCAGGCAATGTCCCCCCGGCATTCTCCCCCCCTTCCACAAGAACGATCTCCTGATTTTGTCAATCTTTCTCCTTGCCCATGCCGCCAAGGGGAATACTGTGAGGTGGTAGGTTGGAGGAGATGACCGAAGTTACTAAAGTGAGGCATCCCGCTTTATTCAGCCATCTTCCTTTCCATTTAGGTAACCTTTGCCCGATACGCTCAATGAGAGGCTGCACATGGACCTTTTGTAGAGATCTGGTGTGGAGTTGCAGCCCCAGATATTTGCATGGGAAGACACCTCTAGTACCGATGAAGGGTGATAAGACTTGGTCTAGATCAACATTTTCACATCTGATTGGATGCACAAAACTTTTTTCTAGGTTAATGTGGAGTCCAGAGAAGGTGCCAAATGCTTGGAGAATAATTTTGACAGTTTCCACATCCTCTTTTACACAAGCTGTGAGGACATCTGTTTTGCAGTGACATTTTGGAATCTGAGACTTGTGTATTGAGAAAAGTATATTGAATTCTTTAACAGAAAAGGCTTTATAAAGTTCTGACCTTTGAAACAAGCCAAGAAACGCATTGTGCAAAAGGAAACAACAAAGAAAATAAAAACAAGTCACATAACATGTAAACAGCTTTGGCAAGGATTTCATCCTGTTTCATACAAAAAATTTCCTCCCATGAACCTAGGGAAACATATGCCAGACCGAACTTATTCCCCTATCTAGGATTGGGAAACGGCTTTCTTAAAGTTCAATTCATACACGCATTCCAGTTAGCAATGTACCGGCCGTGAACAAAAGATTTATTTATTTGCTAGCACGATCTCATTAACAAGCATTTGATTTATCATCGAGGGTACTAAAAGTAGTACCTAGTTGCCTACTTCTATTCTGCTGCCTGTCCTTGTTTACTGATATGTTGCAAAAGTTTGTCTCCGGCCGGGTCCATTTCGCGTCAGCAGAGCATAAACTTTCTCCATTTTTTATGGTACGAACCATGAGCTGACGAGCGGCTGTAAGTGCACCGTCGGATTCTTGCCTTTCTGGTGCTGGATTCAGCTCAAAGCTCGTCGGACACATGAGTAGCACAGGCGCTAAGGTTAGGGCCATTGTTGATTTTTTGCCCATTCCTGAGTGACAACTGATTAGTCCCCTCTCACATAAAAGCTAAAAGGTTGACATCATTCACGCGTAGATCGAGTGTTAAACTGGGGTTTGGTTTAAATATATGGGAGCGGGGATCACTTGTCAGCTATTGTTCGTCTCTTTTATCATTTTTTGTGGGGACTATACTTGCAACAGTTTGTACGTACATCGTTACAGGATGCCTGCTGCCTAGGCTTCACTTTGGTTTGGGGAGACAAAAGGCGCCTTTCCTAGCTAAAATAATCTCTGCAGTCCTGTCAAAAAAAAAAAATCCTCTTTTCAGTTTGTGAAGGAGTTACATGCCGTCGTTAGGGGGGATGGTGGTGGCCTGCTCGTGCAGCCGTTCATTTTTCAGCAGTGTTGTCGGCTTGTCTCTATGACTCTATACTTTGTTTGATCTCTGGATCACTGCAGGTTTTTGCTTTTCCACTTGCATGAATATCTAGTTAAGTTGTTCTTCAACCATGCCGTAAGCAAGGATTTTATTTGCTTAGGAAATGTTTAGTTGTCTGAAACATTTGTATGTCAGAAACTCTTATACAGGCTTGCACAGTGCTCAAAACCAATCTAATATGAAAATCAAAAGTCACGTTATTAAAAATATGTTTTCTTGTATAGAGTTTTCATCTCGAGAGCTGCCGGTTTAGTCTTTTAATGTCCATATACGTCCGTCTCCTATTTGATTAAAAAAGGTGATGTAATCACTTTCATGAATTCAGTGGTGACCAAATCCCAGCATTATATATCTGCAACTTTATCTTTGCTCTACCAACTTCTCTAAAACCCAAAGCTATAGCACAAAAGATACAAGCCCTGCGTGTCGATACCGAAACGAGCACAAACAACTCGAGGTGTCATTTCCAGTTCCAAACACAATTACACAACCAGACCACGGCATGATCGTTGATCAGATCACATACTTTGGCTGCACACAGTCACAACGCCAAAATAACCGTACTACTTGTCACACTCGAAACGAGAATACTATCTAGGATTCAGAAAGCAGCAGAACCGCAGGAGTGCTGAAATGATCAGAGAGGTGGATGTCATCCCTCCTGGAGCCAAACTGTCCGGCCATTTCTCTTCAGCCCTGCAAGAGAACCCAGGCAATATATATAGCAACTTTCACTTATTATTAGGGCAGCAGCCACAGACGTGAGCAGTCAACAGCGTATGCTTCGGCTAAAAGAAACAGCACACATATGCAGGAAGCACATAGGACTAACAATTTATAACCCAAATCTACGGAGTTAAAAATTAAATTTCAAGTGCGTTTTTTTGTTTTCCTTACTAGTGATCCCATTAAGAAACAGAAAATCCAAAGTACACTATTGGAGAATAGAGTAAAATCACAAAGAAAAAACATAGAGTAGATGGCCGTGTCCACAAACTTAAGTACAGTATAACAGATGTGCATTATTTCACCGATGATTTAATCTTATCCACAACCAAAAAACCGAATCAGCCGATGTTGACCTGCTGCGAAATTCTGCTTTTGAAAAGCCACCACCGAGCACCAACCGGTGCATGGATTTCCTCGTGTCGCCATCGACAAAGTTGGGAATGAAACACTCCGCCGTACATATAAATTGATCAATATCCTTCTTTTCTCAGAGAATTCGTTTAATACCCAATCCAGTTGCTAACGTTGTATGATTCAAAAACTTTCAAATGTTGTTTGGGATATTGATTCTATAGTCATTACGCTGGAGTATGTATGAGATAGAATTGTTTAACCTGACAAGCAAGAATGAGTTTTGAATCAACAACGACCTAGCATATTACTACGTACTACGAGAGCGCGTGAGCAAAGCTTATTAGCAAACGTGTCCACGCTTTGCACAGCATCCCAAACCTTTGGACGTGCGCGCGATTGTGTGAACAGCGTTCCCTCCAAAAAAACATCCGATTGGAGGCAGCACCCAGCTTTCTTCAAGACGAATGGCCAAATAATCCATGTGGATGTGACGCCATTCTTCCAATTTTGTCAACTGAGTTGGGTTGGGGGTGACATGGATGACGCATGACAGAGAGACCGTGAGGGCAGACCAACCCTAATCGTCCTGACGTCCTGGTGTGTGCGCCTGTGTGGTCTGGTCGTGGTGTTGGGGGAAAACAAGCTAGTGTGATGTTTCCAGCTCATGTGGCAGCTTCCCTAGAGGATGAAGCATCCTCAACCTCAAAGATCGTTCTTCAAAGAGGCAACATATATTGGTCTAGCATGCCACTTTGGTTGAGCAAAAGAGCTTATGCTCCCCAAGGGGCGAAGAAGACTATAGTCACAAGAACCCTCGGATGCCCCCCACTCAGTGGGCAGCAGACTCGCCTCCACTGTCACTTGAGCTGGGGAAGTCCCATTATTGGCCTTCCCAGTTGCATGAAAAAAATTTTGTGGGTTACTCTATATATTTTTCCATCTTTATTCATAGTTCTACCTCTTGTGTTGCAGTTTTATGTATTTGACATGTATTTAGTTGAAATCTTAACATGAGATACTATATATAATGCATTCTAAAGATTTTAAGATAGATTATGAGAAAACACAAAAGATGCATGTAGCCTTATTTCTTAACCGGACGATATCATCAATAACATGATTAATGATGATTGATTCATGAATGGCAAATGACAATGCAATAGCTATCAAAGTTATGCTACTATATATTTCATGGAAACAAATTTCTAACCCATAAATCCATTCTATTTGTGTATAAATTTTGTATACTTATATACATTATATTATAGAATGTAGGGAGTATGTTGTTTAAGATAGAAAACATGTTGATATATAGGAAAAGTGTTGTTTTTATGCTTGTATGCGCAAGTACGGGATGTAAACTTTGTAGGCAGTATCCAGTAGGCATCCTACCACTTTTTAGCTCCGCCAATGGTTGGTCAATATTTTTGCTCCAAATTGGAAAAGCCAGGAGTCACTAAGGTAATTTTACACTCAATCCTATAGTAAAAAAAAAAGAAAAAAAGATGCATTACCACTCTATGGACAGGTCCAATTACATGAGCGGCACCTTTACAGCCTACAGGCCACAGCTGCGGGAGGCCTTTGTTAGTTTTGTAGCCTCAGATGGAATCAGAGTCAGAGCACCATTATTATGGCAATAAAAAAGCATTTTTGGTATTAATTAACCATACTGCTCCCTGCCTTTCTGGCCCTATATAAGCGAGTAGAGCGCGGGCTCCTCTCTTCCCAAAAAACACAACTCACAGCAAGCGCCTCGTCTCCTACGACGCCAGTGCGGATTGATCCCAGTGATCCTTTCTTGTGGCCGGAGCGTCTCTCTCCCGTCGCCATCACCGCCACAACCCCTGCAGCCTTCCTCTCCGAACCTTTATACACCATCTGTGTCCAGACGGTGTGTGCGTGGCTGTGTGTTTGCATCCACCATGCCTTCGCTGCTCGACTCGCCGCCACAGATCCCGGCCACCGGCGCCTGGGGCTCGCCGTACGCTGTCCAAGAACCCGTGAAACCTCGTCATTTGACGACCGTCGTCGTCCCCCCGGCTGCAGCTTCCAAGAAGCCGGCGGCGTACGGCGGCGGCAGGAAGAAGAACCTGGAAACCTGCACCGAGGCGCTCGGGTGCGAGACCGGCGCCGTCGACGCCGCGCCGGCCTATAACAGCACCGACGACGGTGAAGTGGAGGAGGCTGAGTGCGCGGAGAGGAAGCGGCGCGCCCGCGAGGAGGAGGAGGAGATGGAGGGGGGCAGGGCACGCCAGTCGGCGCGCCGGCCTCTGCCCCCGCCGCTGACGACGCTCGCGCGCGGCGCCAGCCGCGTGCGGATGGTTCACGAGCGGCGCGACGGCCGACTGGCCGTGTACGCGGTGCGCACGCCTGGGGTGGAGGCCGAGCGGAGCGGCGGCCGCCTTCGCATGCGCCTCATCTCCTCCCTTCCCGGTGGCTCCACTACCGCTTGCGGCGGCCGACAAGAAGCGCAGGAAGCAGAGGCAAAGGAGAAGGAGGTGGTGGATGAAGGGGATTGCGGCGTCGCTAAGTACGTGCGCGGCGGCGGCCGGTGCGTGGAACCGGAAGGTGCTGCCGCCGCGGCAAGGTGCAGCAAGCAGTGGGAGCCGGAGCAGATGCAGGCTGCCGCGTTCTGGGTCGCCACCTCCTGAGCACAACCTCGCCTACTGATGAAAATTTCTTAGCCATTATATTACTAAAAAAAGGGGAAAATGTTTGCCGATCCATCTCTCTTTAGGAGATGGTCATGCAATGAGTCTTTTTTTTTTTCTGATTTTTTGCCTGTGCCGTCCGGTTGTTGCTGAAACATCCTCAATTTTCCACGAAGGGAAAATACACAGAATGGCGGATAATATAATAGTTTGAAGCTTCAAACCATCTCATTATCTCGCAATAGTCGATACAGGATCCATACATCGTACAAAAGATTACAATTAGGGGGAATTACATAAATAATTCA
>CM041639.1:38071167-38141775 GCA_023333625.1 Bothriochloa decipiens | reverse complement strand
TTAAAAGCCCGTATTTTTAGAGACCGGATTTCTAGGGTTGTTACAGTTGCCACCTTAGTTGTTCATCAAATAGAACTTTGCTGGTGATTGAGATGGCACAAGGCGTATGTACCATGTAGTGCCTAGAAGTAATTTGATTTTGTTTGGCCTTGCTTATCTATGACTCCTCATGTTGAGTTGTTGACAATGCAATGTGATCATCAGCCATTAGACTGTGTTACTGCATATGTACCATGATTTTATCACTTCTTCGAGAGCTTATACAATTTGCACGACGTACTGGCCACATTAGACAAACCGCCCGGTCTAAGCCATGAGGTAGCAGGGATTCTTATTGTGCGCTCACTTGAGGCTAGCAGGGAACAAATTTTATTAGCCATGCAAGAGAACTTACCAAGAGAATGAACTAATTAGGACATTCATTCAATCATTCATACAAGAAAAGGAAGAACCAATTAGTCACTTGAGCTTGTTTAGTTGGTGAAAAGTTAGAATTTTTCTAACTGTAGCACTTTCGTTTGTATTTGATAATTAGTGTCTAATTATGGACTAGCTAGCCTCAAAAGATTTGTCACGTGATTTATAACTAAACTGTGTAATTAGTTATTTTTTAATCTATATTTAATGCTTCATACATGCGTGTAAAGATTGATGTGATGAAGAGAGAGTGAAAAATTTTTAACTTTTTGCTTGCATCTAAACAAGGCCTAAGAAGACAAATAACAAAAGGTATTCATGGGACAAAAGGAAGCTATGCAAGAGCTGGAAGAGTCCAGTCAAAAACCTTGCATTGGGAACTTGGTGCCGTGCACGAGTGCTGATTAAGAAAAAACATTAAAATTCATGTATCTAAATTTTAGCCTTCTTTTATGCAATGGTTATTGCATATAATTTACACCAAAATTGCAGGTTAGTTCATTGTGTGTAAGCATAATCTGTAATTTTCAATTCCAAAAACGACGAATCCAACAAAATTTAATTTGTGTTGACACAAATAAAGACAATATATTTTTTTTTCTGTAGTCAGACATGGATAAAAGTTTGGTATGTTATAGTACAAAGACAAATAACAAATCATAAAAATAGTAGTTGATTGTACAAGAGTGTTGTTTGAAATCACCTTAAAATCCAGGCATCTGAGTATAGGAGAAGTGAGCTAGCTAGTATCCTTGCGATCGTGTGCTCAAACTAGGAAATTCTTTTGAATAGATAACTTTCGCATTTGTTTTCTATTTTTGTTCCAAGAATTAGCAAAGAGTAGTCCAGTACTCGGACGCTATTCTAAACAAAAGCATATGCAGAACCCAGCGCTACAATTTGCAGCCATAACATTTTGAACTGTTGCAGTTAATTTGTTCTGTTGGACAAGATAGATGCAGTATAGTGACGCTGCAGGATCGAACCAAATGAGAATCTTTTGATTGTGGCCACGAATGTGATCTCGCTGTTGCCATATATGGGGCCTTGAGTGAGGGCAGCTATTGTGTGGACAAAACATGAGGATCAAGAGCCTGGCCTAACTAACGGTCCGACGCCAACATGAGGTGGCCCAACTAGCTGATGTGTATCCTAGGCAGGCATGTCGATAAACATGGACAGCACCCAAAAGCACAGAACAAAAAAGCACACACCGCTTCTCAAAAAAAAAAAAAAAAAAAAAAAAGCACACACCGGAGTATATATAAAAAAACCACACTACTGGTTCGCTGTCTGTATACGATGAAAAATATGCAAGTTTTCTATGACATACTGAACCTAATAAGAACTGTCCAAATATGACATATAACAAATGAGCTATGGTAGTACTGCTATAGTCCATTGTCTTTCGAACTACTGTAACATCCAAACATTAAGATGGATCACTGAATCGCCACAAAACCACCAAATGCTAACAGTTTATGGCAGCTCGTTTTTATGGGTAATCTTTAAGCCAAATCGAACCAATAAGGCTACTTGTATTGTATCGCCACAAAACCACCAAATGCTAGCAGTTTTCTTTTGTTTCAAAAATCGGCGATCAGCTGGTTTTGCATTGTATGGCCCAGACACCATTTCCAGCAAAAGCAACAGGTCAGGACAAGAGAATGTTTATGCGCTTGCTGACTAGCTAGCCTGTTGCCTTTTGTCGATCTTGCTTGGTTGGTTCTTCCATGCTGAGAGGAGGAGGAGCACCTTGCTGCGAAAAAGAATGAGATGCTACTGGTGTGGCGCCGTATCAACTCAGAATAGAGAGGAGCACTATGATTTTGCGCCAAGAATACGGACCATGAACAGACCTGATGAAGTGGCAGGAGAGCCACGACCACGAGAGAGGAGGCACCGTCACAGTCCGGCGAGCACAACGGGACGGCACCTGCGCGGTTCCCGCGTCACGTCGTTGGAGTTCTTCCCAATCCAAAGCCAAGACTTTTGCATGCGTTGGATTGGGCCGTGTCGCGCCTGTTGGGCCGGATACGGAGTGGGCCAAAACAGCGAGCCAGCCCAAGCGCCTGCACGTGGGTGGGATCGTAAACGGACGGCGATCCTTCTTCAGACTACTGCTCTGTGTCGTTGTGAAGCCAACTGCCGGGAACATGAGCCTGGCCGAGGCGCCGTCGTCGTCGGGCGGGACCGACGACTTCGCAGCCCTCCTAGCGTCCGAGTTCGAGCTCGCCTCCGGCGCTGACTCCGCCTTCCCTGGCGGCGACCCCTCCTCCGCTTTCAAAACGGGTGCGCGCCGCGCCGCCTTCCCGGTTTGGCGGCTTCGGCCGCGCGAATATATAGCCTTGAAATTCCACGCGCATTTAGAGTTGGATGATCGGCCTCGCTGTTGCTGTTGGATCAGGGATGAGCAGATTTGACCCGATTCGAGCTCATTAGGGTTTTGTGCTTCGTCATCGGTCAAAACATACGCTTCAGGGCTTTTGCTTGCTTTTTACATGCCTCGTGGTTTTATTGGACCATGTGGATCCTAAATGCAGCAGTTGTGACTCTACAAGGATTTTAACCCCCCACCCTCCTCCTAGGTCTTACTGAAGTTCCTACAGCTCCTGTACTGAGCGCACTTAATAATATTGACTAGTGAAACGATTGTTCAATTATGTGAAATGAAAAATCGAAAATTCGTAGAACCAATAGATTTGATAGCGCCGCTCTAATCTTCAATCCTCGTTTATAGAGTACCGTGAAGGCATCCATTCTCTTGTATTATGCAAGCTTGATGTCTATCATGTTTTCATCTTCAGCTTATGGATACAGGCTGAAATCAGGACTTAGGAGTTAGGACAACACATGGGAGCATGTGCCGTAGCTTATCCTCTCTGTTGTGGTAAATGATAAAATTCTTGCACTCTGTTTCTGCAAAGCCTGTTAAAGTTGTTAGATCATTGATTCAAATGAAATGAAATTCAAATTTATGATGCTAACAACAAATGGAATATATCAATGGAATTGCAAGTCAGCAGTTATGATGTCATGGAGGTATTGATAGTATCGAGAAGCGCACATCTGTTAAAATGCTGCATCAGATGTTGTATCAAGTGCGGTGTCTTTAAAAAAAAAAACTCGGCCGGTGGGGGAAAGACCGCCCCCATGGTTTTCACATAAGAAGAAATTCTTAGTTCCCGGACCAATAAAACCCCCGAACCCTGGCCCCACCCCGAATGATGGGGAAAGCACTCTAGTTTCCAGAGAAAACGAAGGGACAAAGCTCATTGGATGAAGTTGTGTTAGAAAAGAACTCGTCATCACTTGTTTTGTAGATTTTGTACTATGGATCTGATTGCTGTCAGCTAAATGCAAAATGCAGTACCAAAAGGTGTAGAATTGAGGAACAACGCCAAGATCAAGGAACATCAGTCAGGCCTGACAAAAGTCCCCCTGGTATGTTTCTTAGTTGCACTTTGCAAATCTCTTATTGACATTTTGCAACCTAAGGGGGTGTGATGATGCACTTACTTCACATTTCAAATGTGGTATCTTAACTATATTTTTCTGCATTGTCTTGCATGGTTGACTCGCTATCTTGCTCATAGGCCGCACTAATTTGGACCCTTTCAGATTTTTGTTCAGAGTTGTAGAATGTAAAACCACTTCTGTCATTTATATTTCTGAATTTAATCACAACAAAATATCCAGCTGTTGGTCCCTAAAATTGTGTAACTTTGTTTCCTTATTCTGTTGCAATTGGCTTGGCTTAGTTCGTCATATATTGAGCATTGAGTGTCCAATTGTTCATGTGTGATAGATGGCATGTTAAATTGTTTAGAATGCATTTTTCAGGTGCATCTAAAAATGTTCAGATCGAGACATGTCCACATCCTGGATATATACGTGGACTTTGCTATATATGTTGCCATCCTCAAGACAAGGAAAATGTATCAGGAATTGCTTTAGATTACATCTACAAGGTACTCTCAAACCAAATAAAATAAATAATTTTAGGATTATTTAGCATAGACTTAAGGATGTGGTGTTCCCTTATGGCACCTCACTCGTATAACACACATAATTGCAAATTTGTGGGCACTGTATTGCCATTTAATTTTCATTTCCAGTTGCACTTGCACATTGCCTTGTCTCCAAGAAGTTTTACAAATTTAGGAGGATTATTGAAATGCAGGGCTTGACGCTAAGTACCTCAGAAATTGATAGAATTCGTGGTGCTGATTTGAAGAATCTGTTGTGTGAAAGAAAATTAATACTCATTTTGGACTTGGATCACACACTGATCCACTCAACCAAACTCCAAGATATTTCTTCTGCTGAAAAAGATTTGGGTATTCAGACTGCTGCTTCAAAGGGTAATATTATATAATTGTATTTTAAGTTTTGAGAACTTGCAGTCATCTTTTGTTGAAGGTATATTTTATTACCGTGGGCATAAGGTGCCGCCTCTGGTTGCAACTAAATAGATGCTATTATGTTGTCATGATATATTTTGTAAACTTTTGATTTTTTACAAACATTTTCTCTTGTACGTCTACTACATCATAAAATTTCTACTCTTTTACAGAATATGTTTGAAAACAGAGTACTGGGCACTGGCCAATGATGCCACTTTTTCTAGACAATGGAAATAAAAAGGTAGCATGTATGTTTGAATGTGGACTGGAATGCGTACAGTTTACTGAGCGAAGGGCAGAGCCAATATGTTTGTATAAGAAGCTAGCATTTCACAATAGAAAATAGAAGTCGATTGCCACTGTTCATGGCATGTCTATGTACTTTAGTCTATTCCTGCATAATGTGGTTTTAGTTACAGATTGAAATTATTAAGAACTTTTGAGTCCTCTAGTCCCCCACTCCCTCTCTCTATGATACGTTCTCAGACAAACATTTTTATGGCTCAGTGCAGTTAGCATCAGTTGGTATTACCCATAAATGAACTTTACAAGTCTTTTCTAACTTCTATCCTATAAAGCAAAGTAATTTTTTTGAGAGATAAGCAGAGTATAAATGATTAACAACTTTTATATAATTACACCTGTTTATTTCCTTGCAGTTGTTTATATTTCATGTCCTTTGACCGTTGCTGAAACTGTTGTTGCTTATCCATGAATGTACATAACATAGCAAGTGAACCCCTCATTTTCTAAATGCAGATGATCCAAACAGAAGTATCTTTGCACTAGAATCAATGCAGATGCTCACAAAGTTGAGACCATTTGTCCGAGAATTTCTGAAAGAAGCAAGTAATATATTTGACATGTATATATACACCATGGGTGACAAAGCTTATGCAATTGAAATTGCGAAGCTTCTTGACCCTAGTAACATATATTTTCCCTCAAAAGTGATTTCAAACTCAGATTGCACTCAACAACACCAGAAAGGTCTTGATGTGATTCTTGGAAAAGAAAGTGTTGCAGTAATTCTTGATGACACTGAGTCTGTAAGTGCTATTGTTAAATAACTGTTTTCAAAGTATGTGTGTTTTCTATCCAATAGGGCAAGCTGATTCAGAACAATTTTATTTTATGCTAACAAAGTCACATTATTTGACATGAATTCATTGGCCAAGCTAAGGTCTTAATGTCTCATTTTAGAATACTCTGGTCACTTATAATGTATAAGTGTTCCTGGTCAGTAACTGCTCTTTGTTTCCTATTTGCTTCCAACATACAGATTTGAAAATAGAAACATATCCTCAATTATCAAAGCATAGTGGTTATCCTCAATGTGTAGAAGCTGGTAGGACCCTGTTATCCATGCTTAAGAGTGATCAAAATTTCTGTTTTTTATTGTCATTTGTCATTCATGGCTGCCCAGCCTGAAATGCAATTTTGTTTCAGGTATGGCAGAAGCATAAGCAGAACCTGATTCTGATGGAGAGATATCATTTCTTTGCTTCAAGCTGCCGCCAATTGGGTGAAAGGGAAAGTGATGGTGCTTTGGCTACCGTTTTAGACGTCTTGAAGCGCATACATGTGATTTTCTTTGACATGGTTGGTTTCTTCAAGTCAATGCTTTATCATATTATATTTTATCACTATGTTTATTTCTACCGTTTATTCCTATCAGTAGATTGGAATCTTGTAAGAACATAATATTTTCATTTCTAACCATTTGTCCTTGTACCTCTCTTATGTAGGCTGTTGAAACTGATCTTTCTTCACGGGATGTAAGACAGGTAGGCTTTGCATATACCCTTCAAAGGAGTATGCTTTAAGAATTATTTATGTTTTTCTTAAGAGTAGATGAGTTGTGGTTATCAATTTGAAGATAACTGAACTACAGCTTGCTTAATGCTTCTTCTACAGGGTGTGGCTTATAGATTTTATTTGTAATTGGCTGTTTCTTGTGTTTGTATGCCCACTATACAGGTGATCAAGGCGGTACGGAAGGAAATACTGCAAGGTTGCAAAATAGTCTTCAGCCGGGTGTTCCAAAACAATACACGCCCACAGGAGCAGATTGTCTGGAAGATGGCCGAGAATCTGGGTGCTGTTTGCACTACAGATTTGGATTCCAGTGTCACCCATGTTGTAACTGTGGATCTAGGAACAGAGAAGGCCCGCTGGAGTGTTGACAACAAGAAGTTCTTGGTCCACCCACGCTGGATTGAAACAGCATATTTCCGGTGGCATAGGCAACCGGAGGAAGATCTTCCCGTCACTGCCCCGAAAAGAAAGAGCAGGGAGAAAGATAATGCTGTGGTTGGCAAAAAGGAAACGAGCAAGGAGAATGCTACTGCAGCTAGGCAGAAGGAAACGAGGAACGGTGAATGTAGCCGGTCAGGAGAATGATGATGCCAAAGAAAACGGTGTGGCCATATGTTGGGCTCCAAAGGTATCTGACGTGTGTAGGCCCAGGATTCTAGATCTGGTCCACTGCAAATTCTGTTGCTGAGCTGAAGCTGATTCCTGTGGCCATATATATAACTCGCGCTACTGTGAAACTATAGGAGTTAAATGTTGCTCCAAAAAAACTATAGGAGTTAAATTCAAAAAAAAGAAACTATAGGAGTCCAAGCAAATTGATGTGGTTGTGGCACAATTCTAGGTTAGCTCTATGCGAGTATGCGACTGTGTGCGCAGATGAGCTTTAGCTTGTATACCTGCTTCTGTAGGTACTACCCTCTGATTGAACTACAGTGGAAATATGGATTCTTTTAGGCCTTGTTTAGTTTCCTAAATTTGTTTTAAATTTTACTATGCAAAAAGAAAATTATCTATCACATCAAAATGTCGGCACATGCATAGAGTATTAAATGTACATGAAATTAAAAACTAATTACACAGTTTTATTATATTTTACGAGACGAATATTTTGAGACTAATTAGTAAATGTTTGGATAATTATTCACAAATACAAACGAATGCTACAATGACACTACAGTGTATTTTACCAACTTTGTATACCCAAACTTGAACAACTACAACTTTGTATACCCAAACTTGGACAACTACGACTTTGTATACCCAAACTTGGACAACTATAACTTTGTATACCTAAACTTGGACAACTAAACGAGGCATGGGAATGGAAATGGTCCACATGAATGAATGGATTCTTTTGCGCTGGGAACGATATAGGTGTAGGCCGCTATGATGTTGCCATAGATTGAGTACGACGTGATATGTTATCCGATAGACTCGTAGGTCTTTTCGTTATACTGATGAATGATGAAGAATTGATGATAAGAATAAATTCCGGCATTTCGTTTGTCGTCAAAGGAGCATGAAAGAATCTCTTCTGCTTTCCCGTGATTTTCGTGTGATTGTGACGTCAAACCTGTATTATCCGGAACTCTTTTTATGACCTGACGGCCCATAATTAAAGCCTACGCCCTTGTCGAGGGCCTTGATAATTCTGCCTTGGGCACTTGAATGGGCAGATGCAGATAAAACTGAAGCTGATTGGGCCTCCGGCCATATAACTTACGCTACGATGAAATTGTAGGACTTTAAGCAAATTGATTTGGTTATGGGCTTATGGCACATTTCTATGCGACTGTGTGCGTAGATGGGCTTAGCTTGTATACCTGCTTCTGTACTGCCCCCTGATTGAACTACAGTGAACATTCGTGATTGCTAGTGGAACATTCTTTAGGCCTTGTTTAGATTGTGGGAAAAAATGAACCCGATGAATAGTACCACTTTCGTCTTATTTGACAAATATTGTCCGATCGTGGACCAACTAGGCTCAAAAGATTCATCTCGTGATTTTAAACTAAACTGTGTAATTAGTTATTTTTTTACCTATATTTAATGCTCCATGCAAGCAGCTAAATATTGATGTGATGGAGAGAGAGTGAAAAAATTATAACTTTTGGATGAATCTAAATATGGCCTTAGTTGAAAATGGTCCACATGAATTAACTCTTGTGCGCTGGGAAAGGTATAGGTGTAGGGCGCTATGATGTTGCCATGCATTGAGTACGACGTGATATAGTGATGATGACGATGAATTGATGACAAGAATACATTACGGCATTTAGTTTGTCGTCAAAGGAGCATGAAAGAATCTCTTATGCTTTCCTGTGATTTTCGTGTGATTGTGACGTCATACCTGCATTACCCGAAACTCTTTCCATGACCTGGCGTCCTATAATAATTAAAGCCTACGCCCTTGTAGCAACAAGGGCCTAGATAATTTTGCTTCAGATTTTTTTTTTTGAATTTTTCACAGAAAGTTGACCAACTATGCAGGAGGGATTAGAAGAGCTTGAGCACTTAAATGGGCAGATGCAGATAAAACTGAGGGCTTAAAAACGATAGCAGTGACACGATCATATCGGTTCAGTGGTTCCATTTTCTACCCATGGACAACCCGGTCTGTACTGTAATCACTCAGACCACGGATCAGGCCACTTCGCTTGGGTAGCAAACCCACAGCAGGACGGCGACACAACTCTGGCCTGATTGACCGGCGGCAGATTGTTTTCTGGGTGTTCCATGCAGGAAAACAAATAAACGGTCAAAAAGAAGAAGAAAAAAAAATAACAGGGAGCCACATGCACAACGGCGGTCCAAATCCGAGTCGTCGTCCTCCGCTCCGCATCCGCGATGGCCTTTCTTGGACAGGAAAAGGTCAAAATGATTGCACATGGGCGATCATGAGTTTGGATCTCCAGTCCTGGTGCCATCCGTCGGCATCCGCCGGCACCAGCTGCTGCGTCTCGTCGGTCCGACGGACCCCAGCAGCCCTGCCCTTGCGGTTGCCTCCGAGCTCCCGGACGCCCCTCCCCTCCCGCCGCGCGCGCGCCGCACACATGGATGCATATGTCATGTGGCCGGCTGCCTGCGGAGCGTCTTGGTTCTCGGTGCCCGGGTCCGTCGCTGGGGGTTCAGACGAAGCTCGCGTGGCTGCCGCGTAGCCTTGCCGCCTTGCGGACCGATGACCGTTCGGAGCGACCAAGGCGGCCGGACGGCGAACCTAGTCGGTTTCGGCTTGTGCAGGGGATCCTAGGCGGATTTCGGCTAATGTCCACACGTCACCCGGCTCTCCTTTTTATTCTAGCTCTTCCCACAGCTGGCGGGCACGGGCATATATACATCCATCGCCACAACCGGGAAGTGGGGGGAGTTGATGATGATGACGATGAGTGATCCAGGGACGGGAATGGTGGTCGGCGCTGCCTTGGATCCTTCGACCATCCATCCACTCTGCACGGTGATTCGTCGGTGACAGATCAAGAGCATCGCATTGAGCACCGGTCGCGTAGCATGGTATTGGCGGCACATGCGATCGATCGAGATCGAGTCTGGCCAGGGCAGGGCAGCAAACAACCTTGGCGCTCAGGAATCAGGATCATCATCAGTGACTGTCCGCGGTCTCGTATCGGCTAGGCAGCTAGCTAAATGTCTTTCATGGGCTACAATGGCACGCATTAAGCCAAAAAAAAATGAGCATGAACAACACACAGAAAAGGGGATTTTGTCCTTTATTGAACGGCGCATGCCGATGCCCTGCGTCTGTAGAGTCCTTCGAGCACCCAATCGAGAGACCGAGACGTACGGCGCCGTGGTTGGCGATCCGATGAACTCCAGACTCAGGCCATCCACCAAGCCGGCACGCGGCACGCCCTCGCCTTGTGTGTCCGTGGCGCGGTCATGCAGCACCCCAACCGCAGCACCCCCGCCCCCACCCCCCCGCTGGGCCCACGCGGGCATGCAGCACGCGGGCGGTCGCGCACACGCCACGCCACAACCTCCTGGCCCGGCCGGCGCTATAGGGCGTGTTTGGTAAGGCCTCGTGTTTGGTCCAGCTGTGGCCGTGTTTGATTTCACGCCTGAATCCTGTCAGAACCCCAACCGCCAGCGACCGCTAAGCCAGGAATATGTTTGGTTCTTAGCCTGGCCATCAACTATCCAGAGAAACCAATATGAATGCATGAATATAAATAGGTTTAAAACTACAGCATACAACAATAAATAAGAGCAAAAATATTGAGCGGTCTCAGACAATTTTAGTCCACAAGTTAGTACTCATCGATGCATTAACTTAACATCAATATAGTTCACGAGGCAAATTAACAGTAGCAACAACATTCGGATAAGTTCTCAGAAATTTGTTTGAAGGTAAGTCATCACAAGCCTAACAGGGGCAACGACAAAGTACAAGTCTTGCCTCTCATCATCCAGAAACCCAGCACTAACACAACCAGTGAGGTAATTAACACCTTTTTGTACCAACCAGCCTTACCTTGATCTTCAGCTTGAGGATTCACAAGAACAGAAGCATCAGAAGGCATACAATCATAAGGTAATGGTAGTGGTGCTGGTACAATAGGTTCCACTTCTTTGGGGTAGTCCTCCAAAGCTCTTTGGATAAGTGGAATTTGAGGGGGCCTTGATCAAATCATTTCTAAGCTCACCCACAGCATACAAAACCTGGTGGAAGTGCCTGTGGACTATCTCAATTGACCTCCTAAAAGCTTGGTGCACCACCCTAAACCTTTGGTTGTGTCCAACAATAAATAGAAACATAGCAACCTGCTCCTCAACAGAGCAACCATGATTTTCTGGGACTGAACCTCTACCTCTCAATAGGTCACACAAAGCAACAACCAACGGACGGCGAAGTAGAAGGCTAGTCAACACAGAGGAAGCAGATCTGACGGAGAAGAAGCAGATCCGGCAGAGAGGAAGCAGATCCGAACGGAGAGGAAGCAGATCCGGACCACAACACCACAGAACACCACCGGAATCAAGGAAGAAGATGAAGAAGACCGCCGCCTCCCGGAGTCCCAGCAGCGAAGGTTGAGCGGCGCCGCGCCCAACCAGATCCGGGCTTGGGGAACCGAGGGGAACCTCGCCTCATCGCCGGCACCACCTCAACACGCCGCCGGTCTCTCACGGGAGCATGTGGAAATGGAGTGGAATAGAGGAGAAGAGGCGGGGAAGGGGACGACTGAAAGGTCATAATGGCTAGAGGGGGTGAATAGCCTAGTGCCTCTAGATGCAACTCTCAATGCTTAGCACTAGATTCTCACTCAATCTCACTCTACATGAACAAGCAAGTCAAGAGATGAGTGGGAAGAAGTTTTTCTCGCTCAAAGAATGCTCAAGATGAAAGAATGGGCAAGAATACCTCCCAACGGCCGGCCAAAACACATATATAGTCACCTCAGACTGGCCTACCGGAACTTTCGGTGGAGCACCACCGGAACTTTCGGTCAGTCCAGATCTAGCCGTTACACGTGAGTCAATCCACGAAGTCAACCGAAACTTCTGGTCACCTGACTGGAACTTCCTGTCATCCACCAAAACTTCCACCAGAACTTTCGGTCGTGAAGCGGAAGTGATTCGGGGTGCGCGGTTGCTCGGGCTGGGCTGACCGAAAGTTCCACCGGAACTTCCGGTCCAAGCTCACCAGAACTTCCGCTGGTCCAGCACCACCCCACACTAAAAGGGCATATCTCTTAGCTCTGAACTACGTTTTCGATGATCTAGGACTCTATGGAAAGCTAATTCAGAGGGCTACGCAATGAACATATCCTCAAGATCTAATCATTATGGATTAAAGCAGTTTTCTAATGTAAGATTCATCACTTCTCTTTTCCAACACAAGTGTTCTTCATCATCGCGCCTTCACCAATCCAAGTCACACTACTTGCCAAGGACGCTAACCTCAACATGTAAACCTCTTTGATCACAAGAGTTAGTGTATCTCCATGAAGAACAGGGGCAAGGGTTAGCTCTCTAGTTAGTCTCTCATATGCATCATGCCAAGTCAAACCTAGAGGCACTTGAACCGCGAATTCAACCGTGAATTCCCCTCTTGATAGTCGGTTATCGATCCTAAACGTGATCACACTCTCTATAGTGTCTTGATCACCGAAAGGAAAAACACGTATCTCTTGATACCTTTGCCTTGAGACCTTGATGCTTGATCATCCCATGTACAAGTCCACACCAAGTCCCTAGGCGTCACCTCTATGTTGCTTAAGTATCTAGTCAAACTTAGATCAAATCATTAGTGACATGAGTGTTATCAATTATCAAAACCAAACAAGAGCTTTCAATATCCCCCTTTTTGGTAATTGATGACAACCCTTCACAAAGATATGGAAATTGAATTCAATATGAAATTGAATTGCTTGTCCAAGATAAATTGATCATGAATCTTGGTTGGACAAGCATTTTGTGGCAAAACCTTCTAAATCCTATGGCCCACATGCATGATTATTGTCTAAACAGACTCCAAATAACCATGAATGTGTTCCACAAAACTTAAAAGGTCTGTCGGGTAAATCCCGAATCATCCACGATTCTCCGAGCAGAATCAATCATTACAAAGAGACATTGCAGTATTACAACAGTTTTATACAAATAATATACATGAGAGTAAAAGAGCGGAAGGATTACAATAACATAAGTTTACAAAACATTTACAAACCATAAGTTGGATTATTACAAACCATATAGCAGTGGAATAACCATATAACTTATTATATCAACCTTGATTATATGCTCTGCCCAAGAGCGAGATATCCTATTCGTCGTCACTTTCCTCGATGACTGTCATGCAGCAGGATGCGAAGCATTCCTGCCCATGAGTCTCACCTGCAACAAGGGTTCAACAAACCCTGAGTACAAAAGTACTCAACAAGACTGACCCGACGAAAAAGAGGGGTGAAGACTCAGGAAATGCAGGCTAGAGGGACAAGGTAAGGCTTGCAGGAGATAAGAAATTTTGCAGAAAAGCTTAAAAGCAAGAAAAGCTGTCTTGCTTAAAATTAAAATTATCAACCAACTTTCTTCTTAGACCTTACTCATTATTCAAGTTGTTACTACGATGATGAACACCGATCGAGTCTTCTTCTCCGAGAAGCAACGGCGATTCAAATCCATTTTCATACCCAGCTGGGACCTAGGTTACTGATATGCAGGAGACTCTAACTCCTAAGCATAGCAGGTGAACCGATATACCGGGATAGCAACCACAGCCATATATCACCACATGATACACATGAGCACTTCGACCCAGTGTACCGATATACATGGGAACTTAAACTCACAGTATAACACACTATGACATATGTGGGGACTCTGGCCCACTATAAGTCACTCCATGATATACCTGGCTCCAACCATCAATATATCACTTCATGCATGTGGATTTTCTAGTTTCTCGATCTCACCAGTTCACCAGCGACACGGGACCTAGGGCATCAACAGACGGAAACACTACAGAGGGACTTCGTTCCCAATGCAAGTTAGCCGTCCGGACTTGATTTATTAACTATCGTCATGATTTCAACAGAAAAACCAAACTCATCTTTTTCATTCTTTTACCTTTGAACATTTAATTAATCAAGCAGGGCTAAGCATTACTACGCATCTTCTAGAACAGGTAACAAGGAAATATGGAAGTAAGAAAGGTAATGCAGTTGGTGGGTTTTCACTCAACTCCTATTACTTAATGCAACATATCATAACTGAAGCAATAAAACTTTTATAAAATAGAATAGGGTTTAAATGCATCCGGAGCTTGCCTTAGTGGTCGGGGTAGACGGTCTTGAATTTCGGATCAACTCCCAAATCCTGAGTCTGCTCTTCCTTCGGATCTAGGGCGACAACGTTAAACTCTCCGTTATCGAAAACTATACGATACAATGATATGCTTCAACATGATTGAATAATAAACATGATGCTCGATGGATACATAATCAGATTAATGATTTGAGTACAACTTTCCTTCACGATAAAGTTGCAAGCCAACCAAAACATACTTACTAAGTTCCTTAGGGTTAACTATATTATTTACGAAAGTTATTAAACACATGAAATAATGTTAATTAAGCCCTAATGACATGATCCAGGTAAGCGTAAACAATTAATTAAAGTACCAAAGGTAATTAGGGTTAATGACCCAAGGTCATCAATCAATCCCCAAAGTCAAACAATTCCTATAATGATTAACTTAATTAAAGGGGTTAATTAATTATTTAAAAGCATAAAATAAAGGCATAAAAATTAAAGTTATCCAATTAAGCTCAAAATTTTATTTTAAAAAGCTCTTGGTCTAGTTAGATGGCAAAACAAATTTCAGAATTAAAAGCCAATTATTTTATTTATTAAAAATCATTGAAGGTCTATTTTTCAATTAAAAGAGATAATTTTAAAATATGCAAAGTTTACTCAAATTTTGTATTTAATATTTTTCCTAGGTAGATGTCATCATAAAGAACACACACAAAATTTTTTAGAATTTTTAGAGCTATATATAAATTACTATGATTTTCTAAAAAAATAGCATTTAAAACATTTTCTGAAAAAAGAAAAAGAAAAATCAGCACAGTGTCCCCGCGCTGACCGACGGCGGCGCGACGGTTGACCAGCGATTCCTCGCTGACGGCGAGGTCTCCGGCGACGAGGTTTGGTCCTGCAGGCTCATCTCGGCACGGCGAGTAACTTGGGCTAGCTAACATGGCGGCGGAGCGACGGCGGCACCCACGCCGGCGGCCATGGCAGCGTGGCGGAGCTCGGGTGCAGCGGTAACGCTCACCGGAGCTATTTCCGGTGACGGCGGGGGCACAGGTAGGTGCAGGACATCGACGTGAAGACGTTGGGCCAGAAAATGATGCTATTCCTGGCCCCTAGCTCAAACGGCTACGCGCGCGGCGGCGCTGGCAAGCCGTGCCGGCGGCGTGCCACGGCGACCGGACCCTACGGCTCAAGGGAGGTAAAATTGAGAGTATGGACAGGTGTAGGAGCTCACCACGGGTCTAGTGCGCATGCTAATGAAAGCCCGGAGCGGTTGAGCCGAGCTGTGGACGGCGGCGCTGATGGCGGCGGCGGCGCTCCGGTGACAAGGACGGCGTTCCGGCGCTTCCTGTGCACCATCAGTCCGACCAAGATGAGCATAAGGGGCAACGAAGCACGGAGAATATGATGAGAGGGTTAAAGGTAAAATATTTTCCACCTTGGTGGCGATGGACGGCGAGGAAGCTCGCGGCGGCTCGGCGACCGGTCGCGAGGAAGATGACGTCGTGCGGGCGGCTCGGGCGGGGAGAGCGAGCACGAGCTAGCTCAATCGAAGCGCAAGATTAAGGCGGAGCTTCAGGCAAGATGAAGCGGGCAGTGATGAAGCGACGGTGGTGAATTTAGGCGGCGGAGCAAGGTCGTCGGCGGCGGCAGCACGGAGAAAGAAGAAGGGAAGTAGCGGCCGGCTTGCTATTTATAGGCCAGAGGCGAGGTGTGGATGGGCGACACGACGACGACGAAGCTTCACGCATCCAGCAGCGTGCTGGCGGCCATGGCATGTGCGGCAGTGGACGGCGGTGCGGCTTGAGAAGCCGGCGATGGCGGCCGTCGATAGGTCTCGGTGCTGTTCAATAAAATTACAGAATTGCCACTCGTTTGAAATAATAAATTACTCCAAAATTTATATAAGAACTTGAAAATATCTAAAAATATAATTTGCATAACTATTCAAGATCTACACTTTTCATTTAACTGGCATCCTGAAGTTCTATCTGGATTTTGAAATATGAATTCAAATTCAAAAGGGGAATAAATCCCTAGAAACAAACATTTGAAATTACTTTTGATTCTTCAATAAAACTTAAAAATATTTAAAACTATGAAATGTTTAAATTTTCAAACCTAACCTTTTTCATATATAAAATTTTCCCAAATTATGCAAAATTTTTGAATTATGGTTTTAAAATCAAAAGGGGACAAATGCTGGAAAACTATATTTTCAAATTCATTTGAAATTCTTTGTGGAAACTTGAAAAACTTTATATACCAACTTTGTAGTTCTTGTCAAGGCCTACAAACTATCTTTTTAGAGTATCCCCAAATTCCTTATAGATTTTTAATTATAGAAAAGGGGATAAAACTAGGTTTTGAAATAAAGGGTTTTTGAAACCGAATTCAAACTCGATTTGGTTTCTAATTTAATTGGTTGGTTATTAGTGATCACATACATCATCCAAGGACATTTTTAGGTCAATGACCCAATGACACCCTTGGTTTACCAAGTTGACTTTTGAAAACCTTTTATAGCATTCCAATTTGAATTTAAATTTGAATTGCAAGACTTGGGAATAAGCTTTGAAATCCAAATTCAACTTCAAATATGAAAATCATTTTTAGGGTTAGACTAAGATTTATACACTATGCTTGACACTAGTGTAAACATGATTTACACCTCAAGTACATAGAATATAAACTAAGTATTTGAGATGACATACGAAAGTAGGGTTTTATTATCTCATGTGACAACACATTCTAGAAACACAATCAACCTATGAAATGTAAACTTGTTTTAGTTAATGCACATCAAGATTGACCTAATCATGAATGCTTTGTAGTGCATATGATGACATGGCAAGTTTTAGTTAATATAACACCAGAGGTGTTACACATTTCAACTTCGGTTTTGGTAGTGGTAGCTCCCCCTACATATGTGCATCCAATGTTTGGTCAATTTTCAAGCACATATGGATAGATAAGACTTATGGGAGAGATATCACTACCAAAATTGATGCTAAGGTTTATAGAATAGACCTTTGAAGCGTGATACCAATCGAAGTGCGATAATAAACCATCCTTAGCATCATGGTAACTAGACATACATCAAAACTCAAAATACCTCATGAGATCCACATTATAAGAGAGATACTTTGAATTGCATGAAAAACACTATGTCTAGAAACCACAAGACAGCATGCTAGTACTTCATATCATCATTCAAGTTCTAGAACTAGCATACACCAAACAATTATGAATATTGAAATTAACTTGCAATGCTCCATATCATCATGCTATGCACATACAAATTCAACAAATAGCTTATGAGGGAAACAATGCTCCATATCATCAGTGCATGAGTATTGAAATTAACTTACAATGCTCCATATCATTAGTGCTCAAATTTTAAGTTTTAATTGATCCCCTTTCATTGATCTTTGTGACTTATTTCTCCCCCTTTGTCAACAATCACCAATAAGGGTGCATAAGATGAGGGAAACAAGTCAATCAAATTTTGGTCAAATCTAGATCACTTGCCTAGAATATGTATTTCGATTTGAACCAAGGACAAGCTTCTTCACACCTCAATAATAAGGGTTATCTTGACCATGTTGAAATACACATCGTGAGCTCATGCTATATTTTCAACACTAGGTTTGCAAGCTCACAAACATGTCATATGCCACCACTAGATCAAATCAACCATAGAAGCAATAGCGGTGTAAAACATACATCAAATCCATTTGATTTTCATGAATGATCATAATAAGATGCACCATGACTATATGTTCTACACAACTAGCAAATGATGCATGATGTGCCACAAATAACTTTACCTTGCTATGTTGGAGGAGAGGCATGTCATATATATGGGGGTGCATCAACTCATATTGGAGAAGCTAACTATGTTCAATTCATTTCTCAACTTGCAATATCTTCTTTCATCAAGTGGCTTGGTGAAAATGTCAGCTAGTTGATCTTCGATGACAATGCTTTCAATGCTAATATCACCCTTTTGTTGATGATCCCTTATGAAGTGGTGTCTGACATCAATGTGCTTTGTTCTTGAGTGTTGAACAGGATTGTTTTTCATCTTGATAGAACTTTTATTGTCACAAAACAAAGGCACATGCTTGAATTTTATTCCATAGTCCTTCAAGGTGGCTTTCATCCATAGCAATTATGCACAATAATTCCCCTCACTAATATATTCGGCTTCGTCGATGGAAAGTGTAACACTATTTTGTTTCTTTGAGGACCAAGAAACTAGAGATCTTCCAAGCACTTGGCATGTTCCACTTGTACTCTTTCTATCAATCTTGCAACCGGCATAGTCAGAGTCCGAATATCCAACCAACTCAAAGCTTGACCCCTTTGGATACCATAAGCCAACATCTTGTGTGCCCTTTAAGTACCTCAATATTCTTTTAGCTTCCGTCAAGTGACTCTCTCTTGGTGAGGCTTGATATCTAGCACACATGCACACACTAAATATGACATCCGACCTAGAAGCAGTCACATATAGAAAACTTCCAATCATAGACCGATATAGCTTTTGCTCCACCATATTGTCACTATCATCAAGGTCCAAGCCTCCATTTGTACCCATTGGTGTACTAATATCTTTAGCATCTTGCACACCAAACTTCTTGATCATGTCTTTGATGTACTTACCTTGACTCACAAAAGTGTCATTCTTCATTTTCTTGATTTGAAGTCCAAGGAAGTAACTTAGCTCTCTAAGCATAGACATTTCAAACTCACTAGCCATCATCTTAACAAACTCTTCATAAAAGTCTTGATTGGTTGAACCAAATATAATATCATCCACATAGATTTGTAACACAAACAAGTCATCTCCAATTCTTTTAGTGAAGAGAGTGGTGTCCACTTTTCCATCTTAAACCCTTTAGAGAGGAGATAATCTCTCAACCTCTCATACCATGCTCTTGGTGCTTGCTTCAAACCATAAAGAGCCTTCTTGAGCTTGTAGACATGGTTGGGCTTCTTCTCATCTTCAAATCCGGGTGGTTGCTCAACATAGACTTCTTCATTGATGAATCCATTTAGAAATGCACTCTTCACATCCATTTGATATAGCTTGATGTTGTGAGCACAAGCATAGGCTAATAGGATTATAATTACCTCCAATCTTGCTACCGGAGCATATGTTTCTCCAAAGTCAAGACCCTCTACTTGTGTATACCCTTAGGCAACCAATCTTGCTTTATTCCTCATAACCAACCCATCTTGATCTTGCTTGTTCTTGAACACCCACTTAGTTTCAATCATATTTTGCTTCTTTGGCCTCTCAACAAGCTCCCAAACTTGATTTCTTGTGAAGTTGTTCAATTCTTCATGTATAGCATTTATGCAATCGGGATCCTTCAATGCTTCATCAATCTTAGTTGGCTCAATAAATGACACAAATGAATAATGCTCACAAATAGTTATCAATCTTGTTCTAGTTTGTACTCCTCTTCTAATGTCTCCAATGATTTGATCTAGAGGATGATATCTTGCAACACTTGTTGGTTAAAGCACTTGAGGTTGATTTCTTGAGCTAGCTTGTCCTTGATCTTGATCTTGAGCTTCATGTTGAGTTCCACTAGTACTAGCTTGATTTGTATCAATGTGAACATCTTGACTAGTCATTTGAATCTCATCTTCATCATCAACTTGCCTTGGCCGAATATCACCAATGTCCATGTTTCTCATTGCATTGTTCAATTGATCTCTACCCACATCATCATGATTTGGAACTTCACTTTGAGATCCTTGGGTTTCATCAAACTCAACATTATGAACTTCTTCCACGGTGCCCTTTGCCAAGTTCCAAACTCTATATGCCTTGCTATTGGTGGAGTACTCAAGTAGGAACCCTTCATCACACTTCTTGTCAAACTTGTCAAGTCTTGTTCCTTTCTTAAAAATATAACATTTGCATCCAAACACTCTAAAATATGCAATATTGGGCTTTCTTCCATTCAATAGCTCATATAGAGTCTTCTCATGCTTCCCATGGCAATAGAGTCGGTTGCTAGAGTAGCAAGCCGTGTTGATAGCATCACTCCAAAACCTTTGGCTAACATTGTATTCACAAAGCATTTTTCTTGCCATTTCAATCAAAGTTTTGTTCTTCCTTTCCACTACACCATTGGATTGAGGAGTGTATGTTAGAGAGAATTGATGTCCAATGCCAAGCTCATCACATAACTCTTCAATCTTTGTGTTCTTGAACTCACTACCGTCGTCACTTCTTATCTTCTTGATGTTAGTCTCAAACTCATTCTACACCCTCTTGACAAATGACTTGAATAGATCATACACATCACTTTTGTCATAGAGAAAGAACACCCATGTGTATCTAGTGTAGTCATCAACTATCACAAAGCCATACTTGTTGCCACCAATAGATGTGTAGGTTGTTGATCTAAACAAGTCCATGTGCAATAACTCAAATGCCTTTGATGTGCTCATCTCATTCTTCTTAGGATGTGGCTTCCCATGTTGCTTGTCGGCTTGACATGCACTACAAGGTCTATCCTTCTCAAATGTGACATCACTCAAGCCTCTAACCAAGTCATGCTTCACTAACTTGTTCAATTGCTTCATGCCAACATGACCAAGTCTTCTATGCCATAGCCATCCCTTGCTAGACTTGCCAATCAAACATGAAGAAAGTTAAAATTCACTAGCATTGAAATCAACCAAATACAAGCTTCCATGCCTAAACCCCTTGAATATGAGATTTGTTTGATCCATGCTCACCACTCCAACACTATCTTTGTCAAATATGCATTTGTAACCAAAGTCACACAATTGAGCCACCGATAATATATTGAAGTTCAAAGTATCAACTAGCAACATATTTGATAGACTCTTGTCATTAGATATAGCAATCTTTCCAAGCCCCATGACCTTGCCTCTATTGTTATCACCAAATGTGATAGAATCAAATCCACCATTGTCATTCTTATCAAGTGACTTGAACATACCAGTCTCCCCGGTCATATGATTTGAGCACCCACTATCAAGCACCCAATGCCTTCCTCTGGCTTTATAATTTACCTACAAGCAAATCAATAAAGCTTAGGTACCCATTTTTGCTTGGGTCCTTGGAAGCTAGTTACCAAGCTCTTTGGAACCCAAATAGCCTTCTTCTTTGGGCTCATCCTTGGGTTACCAACAAACTTGGCTTTTACACCCTTCTCACCCTTGGTAAGCACATAACAAGAATCAAGGCATATAGAATAAGCATGAGGTTTCTTCTTGTTATGGTTTATTTTATTACAATTATGCTCTAAATGCCCAATTTGCTTGCATTTATTGCAATAACAACCATCGCTCCTCACAAAGCTAGGCTTTGGAGTCACAAAGGCCGCCTTGCCTCTCTTGGGGGTATAGCCCAATCCTTGGGTATCGAAGGGCAATTTTTGGTAACCCAAGAACTTAAGCAAGCGAGCCTCATCACCATAGGTTTTGCCTAAGACATGAGTGAGCTCATCCACCTCTCTCTTGAGAGCATCATTCTCAACCTTTAGTGATGAATCACTAGAAGTAGAGATAGATTGGGTGGTGGTAGACGAAGAGCTACAAGAAGGGTTAACACCTTGCATAATGATAGGCTTAAAGAAAGATTCATCAAGTAATCACATGTATAGCCAACATTCTTTTTCTCAACAACCACAATTTGGGATTGCTCTTTATCATGTTGCTCAACTAGAGAGGAATGAGCTTTTTCAAGCTTGGAGTGAGTATGTGAAGCTTCTTATGGTCTTCCTTTAGACTCTCATAAGATGCTCTTAGCTCCCTAAGTTCTTGCTCAAGGTTTTATTTTTTCTTGCGCAAGCCCCTACATTCCTTTCTAGATGACTTAAAGCCATCCTTGCAATCCTCAAGCATAGTGATGAGTTCATCTATAGTGGGTTCTTCATCATTATGATCATTATCATCACTATCGAGTTATACCTTAGTGGCTTTAGCCATGAAGCAAGTCGATGGAGCACAAATAGAGAAATCTTCTCTTGAATGGCAATGCTCTTGGAATTATCCTCATCTTCATCACTTGAGGGGGAGGAGTCACTTTCCCATGTAGCCACATGAGATTCACGCTTCTTATTTTTGTGGGAAGAGTCATTCTTCTCTTCCTTCTTATTTTGCTTCTTCTTCTCCTTCACCGCATCCTCATCACTATCATATGGGCATTTGGCGATGAGATGCTTCTTGCTATGGCACCAGAAGCACTTGATTGAATGTTCACTTGTCTTGGAAGAGCTTCTCTTTCTTCTTGACCGGTACCCCTTCTTCTTCATGAGCTTTCCCATCTTCTTGACAAGAAGAGCCATCTTGTCATTCACCTCTTCTTCTTCACTGGAGCTTGGGCATGATTCATCTTTACTTGATGATTCTTGCTTCTTCTTGCCTTTGCCCTTGGATGATGTAGCCTTGAATGCCACACTCTTCTTCTTGCCATATTCATTCTTGTCCTTATCCTTCTTCTTTTTCTTGTTCTCCAACTCCTCCTTCTCATGATCTTCTCTAAATTCATCATCGGTCATGATCTCTTGAAGAACTTGATTTGAAGTTGGGCTATTCTTTATTGTGGTTTTCACCATAACCATGATCAATGTGTCAAATCTCTTGGGCAAGCATCTCAAGAATTTTGTAGAGAATTGACTATCCTTGATTTCTTCCCTAAGTGCCTTGAGCTCATTCACAATCACTTGCAACCTATGAAAGATCTCCAGCACACTCTCATCATCCTTCGTCTTGAAGCTTGAGAACTTCTCTTGCAAGACCTATGCTCTTGCGGTCTTCACACTTGTGGTGCCCTCAAACGGCTCCTTGAGTTTCTCCCATACATCATGAGCCACTTCAAGATTTTTGATGATCTCAAAAGTCTTGTCATCAAGAGCTTCATGGAGAGCACTTATAGCAATGTCATTGCATTGTAGCTTCCTTTCTTTCGCCGATCTAGGGTTGTCGGCATTGGAAACCTCCACCTTCACTTCGGTGGCCTTCCACACCTCTCGATTGATTGACTTGAGGTGGCCAATCATCTTGACCTTCCAATAGGCCTAATTGGTGCCATCGAAATGTGGTGCCCTCTTGGTGTTGTTGATATGCAATTGTGCCATTTTTCACCGTAGGAGGTTAATCCAATTGCAAACAAACGGTTGAAAGCGCATCAAGCCCTTTAGTGGGTTATGGTGGATTGATTGACAACAATGATTAAAGAACTAATGATGTTGCTAAGTGATTGGATAGGAAAATGATTATCTCACAAGTATTTATTGAAAGCGTGTAAAGCCAAAATGATGTATTGTTGTATAAACAATCTAGTTCAAACACAAGACAACAATGCAATTGGAATTCATGTGAAAGGCTTATCAATTGTGAGATTGTAATGATCCATGTGAAAGCAAGCATGATTGGATATCGATCAATGAGATATAAGCAAATTACATATTAAATGATCTCTCATTCAAAGCTTGCCATATTGACATAAAGGATCAAAATTCTACTATAAAGATTGAAGTGACTTGATACATTTGGAGTTATTTTTATTTAATGAATGGAATCAAGTCACGTGCTCAAGATGGCTATGCTCAAGGTAAAGAAATCAAGAATGGCATGTTGGCACCCTCATTTGATGGAGTTCAAAAGAATCAGTTTTCAATTAAAAGAAAGCTTCTCAAGAGATTCCAATTTAGATTTTATTTTAATCTTGAGTTAATAGGAAAACCGTACTATTAAGAGGGATGCATCATGTTCATAGATTATATCCTTAAAGTGCTCAAGTTAACCCAAGTGAGATTTGAGAGTGAGTGACTCGAGATACTAATCAAGTGAGTGCTGGTCGTGCATGCCGGACATGTCCGGTATGATACCAGACTTGTCCGGTATTGACTCAGAGTGCGCCGTGGTTGTCCATACCGGACTTGTCCGGTAAGATACCACACTTGTCCGGTTTGCAACGGCTAGTTAATGGCTAGTTTTTCCAAAATGGCTATAAATAGCCCCAAGCCCCCATCTCGTGGGGCTGCTGATTCTGCTGGTTTCCAGACCCTCTCTTGAGCTTTGCTAACTCTCTCAAACCCTCTCTTAGTGAGTGATTGATCCAAATCAAAAAATCCATATTATGGGTTAAGAGAAGATCAATTTGTGAGCAAGCCAATCCTTGAGCACTTGAGCATATTGTCTATTTTCATGAGCTGCATTTGTTACTCTTGGACTCTTCGGTCCTAGACGGTTAGGCGTCGCCAAAGAGCACCCTAGAGCTTGTGGTTGCCTTGGATCGTTTGTAACGGTTTGATTTCGCCACCGAAAGGGAAGGAATCATATAGTGAAGGAGGAAAGGAGTTGGAATACACTCCGTCTAGAGTGACTACCTTCGTGGTATCCTCTAGGGGGAAACCCAAAGAAAAGGAGTTGGAAAAGACTCCCACTAGAGTGACATGTCTTGTATCCTCTAGAACTAGAGTGACCTGTGTTGGTATCCTCTAGGTAAGGTTCTTTGGGTCTCCCGCAGCTCCCTCAATGGAGAGTAGGTTTCGATGGAAACCGAACTTCGGATAAACAAATATCGTGTCTCCTCTCTTGTGATCTTTAATTCATTTCAATATTTGTGCAATATCTATTGTTGGAGCTGCTCTGCAGGTTGTGAGTTGTATATATATAGCACATTGTATCCCTGCAGGTTGAGGAAGAAAGTTGAGAGCAAAAGGAGCCCAAACTTCTCTGCCCGTGAATCTCGGACTTGTCCGAGAGGATACCGGACTTGTCCGGTATTGCTTATTTGAGCAGATCTCTGGAGTTGCTCTATCCTTCTTCGTGTTGACTTGTAGATTATAAGTTGCTAGTCTATATATCATATAGTGTATCTATAGACTGACAGGGAATCTAAAGAGCAAAAGAGGCTTAAACCTCTCAGGACGTGAATCTTGGACTTGTCCGGGTTGATATCGGACTTGTCCGACTTTGCTGTTGTGTGCATCTTTTGTATATTGTTCTCATATTGCCTCTTGCATTGAATAAGCTTTGTTGTTTATCTTATAAGTTACCTGTAGGTTGAGCAAGAAACTAGAAAGAAAAGGGTATCCATTGTTCACTACCCGTGGATCTCGGACAAGTCCGGGTTGCTACCGGACATGTCCGGTATTAGCGTGTAGTTCAGAAAGTTTCATCTTTGTGTCTCATTCTCTTTGTGCAGGGGTTAGGTGACTAAATGTTGTTCATATTTCATTCTTACTCAAATCTTATATATATCTTGTATTACTATCTCTTTGTGACGAGTTTTCAAGTCTTTGGAAACTCTATTCTAAATCGTTTCCGCTTTATAAGTTCTAAATTATCAGAAACGTCTATTCACCGCCCTCTAGGCGCATCCTCGGTCCTTACAGGTGCCTAGCCCTGATACCACATGAAAGGTCCTAATGGCTAGAGGAGGGTTGAACAGCCTAATAAAATTTCTTGCAAAGACACTTAAGCAACTTGTTAGAGTAAGAGATGGCGTAAATGCAAAGCTAAAGCTTCGATTACTCTACGTAAGCCTTTCTAACAAGTCTAGTATATAGGCTATACTACTAGCACCCAATCAACAACAAGCCTAGCAATTCTAAACAAGATTACTCTAGGCGCTTCACTAAGATAGCAATTCTACTCACTATCTTGCAAGACAAGCAATCAATCAAAGAATGAACAACAAGCTAGATACAAGAGAGAGGGATTGGATTGTCATACCAACGCGAAGTGTAGATGGCCAATCACCCAATTTAGATAACCACACAAGAAAATCCTCAGCAATCACAATATGAACACAATGATTTTTTATCAGGGTTCACTTGCTTCCCGGCAAGCTACTCCTCGTTGTGGCGATACTCCCGCTTGGAGATGTCCACACTAAATTGGCACTCAACGCCAAACCTGCTGTCGGGCGCTGCACTATCACCACAAGATGGGGATCTTCCAAGCCACGTGCAATCCACTAGAGTATCCTTTTGTGAACTCCCACGGGGAAGGATCAATAACCCCTCACAAGAACACCAGGTTTGGCCTCGAACAATCTCCACCTCGAGCTCAACACCCCGCTGCCTCCAAACCGTCTAGGGTGACGGGAATCACCCAAGAGTAACAAGAACTCCACAGCGAACTCAAAGATCTAGTGTCTTTAGATGCAACTCTCAATGCTTAGCACTAGATTCTCACTCAATCTCACTCTAGATGAACAAGCAAGTCAAGAGATGAGTGGGGAGAAGTTTCTCGTTCAAAGAATGCTCAAGAATAAAAGAATGGGCAAGAATATCTCCCAACGGCCGGCCAAAACACATATATAGTTACCTCAGATTGGTCTACCAGAACTTCCAGTGGAGCACCACCAGAACTTTCGGTCAGTCCAGATCTAGCCATTGCGCATGAGTCAGTCCACGAAGTCAATCGAAACTTCTGGTCACCTGACCGGAACTTCTAGTCATACACCGGAACTTTCGGTCGTGGACTAGAAGTGATTCAGGTTGCGCGGTTGCTCGGGCTGGGCTAACCGGAAGTTCCACCGGAACTTCCGATCACCAACCAGAAGTGTTTCAGAGTGCGCGGTTGCTCGGGCTGGGCTGACCGGAACTTCCGGTCTAGGCCCACCGAAACTTTCGCTGGTCCAGCACCACCCCGCACTAAAACGGGCATATCTCTTAGCTCCAAGCTCTGTTTTCGATGATCTTGGACTCTATGAAAAGCTAATTCAGAGGGCTACGCAACCAACATATCCTCAAGGTCCCAATCATTATGGATTAAAGCAATTTTCTAATCCAAGATCTATCACTTCTCTTTTCCAATACAAGTGTTCTTCATCATCGCGCCTTCGCCAATCCAAGTCACACCACTTGCCAAGGATGCTAACCTCAATATGTAAACCTCTTTGATCACAAGAGTTAGCATATCTCCATGAGGAACAGGTGCAAGGGTTAGCTCTCTAGTTAGTCTCTCATATGCATCATGCCAAGTCAAACCTAGAGGCACTTGAACCGCGAATTCAACTATGAATTCCCCTCTTGATTGTAACACCATGCTTGTGGTGGAGTTTCCTGAAGAGGAGCCAGAAGGGATCAGCCTGAGTGAACTAACTACCACTCTAGTGCTTTGGAGAAAGGCAAGCCTCGGAGCATTATAAGCCTCCTACCCTCTCTTTTATAAAATACACTTTGAGTATAATTTTGTCTTGTGCATTAGGTTGCTAGGAGTTGGGTGAAACCGTTGATTCATACTTCCTACCTTGTCCACTATGGATAAATACCTGAATCCTTACTAATTTTGGTATAATGATCTATGCTTAGCCATGCTTAGACCGGTAAAAGTCAGGTGATTCCTGTCACATGCAAGATATAGGTGGATATCTTGGTCATGGTTGGCTATATTTGCTATCGTGGAAAATAACCATGTTATAATGGATAATTGGAGACCCGACGGGTTGTGATAGAGACGCAACAAGGCATGGAGGTCTTGGGTGCTTATCTATCCCTGTGGTGTTGCTTAAGGACGGTATCATTGTCAGCCCCCGAGTCACGTTGAACGCATGCCCCACATTTAGCTGGAAGGATAAGTTGTTCCAACCGCGAAGCCTAGTAGCTCTGTTTGGTCCGGTGACCGAAATGTAACCATAACACCAAAGGAAGGGGGAGTGGTCAGAGGCCCAGGTGGACCATGGGCAAAAATGTTCTGAGCTACCTGGCGTTGTACCGTGGGCAGACATGTCTTGAGCTACCTGGCCCCGGATAACCTCTAGGTGTAAAATGGTCCATAGCGGTCCCGCGACTTTACCCGAACAGTACCAACGGTGACCTAAGGTGCCTTCGCGCGGCATGTCTGGGTTTGTGTGGGGAATACCTCCTCAGCTGAGTAGGAATCGATTTGAATCGCCATCACTCCTGGATAGTGAGTACTTGACTTGAGCTTCGACCCCATGATAAGAATTAAGTAACACAAGGATGGTCTCGGTGATGTATTATGGTTATTAAGAATAATGATGAAAATGCTAAACCTGATATGGTTACTATTGATTGTTTAATCTTAATCATGTGATGGATATAGACTAGGTGCTAACCTAGTAATCATAGGCTTCACTAAAACTAGATGCTAAAATATTGACTAAAAGAATGAAAGTAAGGAATTACTATAAGTAATGCTCTTTTCGCAAAAATTATGCTATCCCCTGAACTCCACCAAATAAGCCTTTCATATCCTTGAGAGTCTTTTTATTTTACTCCTGACAGGTAAGTCTAGCTGAGTACATCCTCGTACTCAGGGTTTATTCCCACTTGTTGCAGGTGTTTATTTAGGTTGATGTGACTGCATGATGGGCTCCCATCCCTCTATGGGTAATGACTAGACCGCGGGCACGATCATATCCCATATCTTCTCTCAGATGCTTTTGTTAGATTTGACTATGGGCTGGCACTGTATTTATATAAAAAGTGAAGTGTGAGTGTTTAAAGTACTTTACTTCCGCTACTTCTTATTTAAAAAGGTGTTGTAATATCCTATATAAACTCCGATGTATTTGAGCTATTTGTGAAACTTTATGTAACATATGGATTGTGGTTACTGAATCTCTGCGATCTTGGTTGTAAGTTGGTTTGAAATCCTTCACGATTTCATGGACTATCGGGTTTGTATGGGCTTAGGTGCAACTTAAGTTGTCTCGGCAGGTTAATTTAGACTTAAGCTTATATAAATTGGGCGGTTCTGTTACATTGATAGTCGGTTATCGATACTAAACGTGATCACACTCTCTATAGTGTCTTGATCACCGAAAGGAAAAACACCTATCTCTTGATACCTTTGCCTTGAGACCTTGATGCTTAATCATCCCATGTACAAGTCCACACCAACTCCATTGGCATCACCTCTATGTTGCTTAAGTATCTAGTCAAACTTAGATCAAAGCATTAGCAAAATGAGTGTCATCAATTATCAAAACCAAACAAAAGCTTTCAACGGCCGGCTTATAAAGCCATCTGAAATCGTCGGGCGAAAGCGCACGAGGAGGTTTCAGGGTTCCCGCACGAGCCACGGATACGGCGGGAGAGCGGCCAAAATCGCCCGCGTGAGCGCCGCCGCCAGCCGTGTCCTAGAATGAAGCGGGAGGGAGCTTCGCTCGGGAGCCAGGCTGGGAGGTGGGATTTGCACACGCACAGCCGGCCGGATGGTGGGCCATAGCAACCAAACACAGCCGCTACAACATTTGGGCTCCGGCCACCCAGCTGGCCTCCAACCAAACACACCCATAGATTTCCAGCTGGGCCGAGCACGATGGGCCGACACAGGCACGGCCCGAAAAAGCACAGCACTAACCCGGCCAGGCCCGGCTGCCACGGTGCGCGTGCCTGGCACGGCCCGGCACCGTGCCCGTGCCTGGGCCGCACATTCGGCCCATGGGCTAGCACGGGCACGTCAGGAAAATTGGGTCGGCACGATGCGGCCTGATAATTCTCTACCGTTGGATGGCCTGATGGCCTCTTCTGTGTTATAACCGTTGGATGCAACATATAAACAAGAATTCTCAACCCTAACTAGTTGTCGTATTGCTCAGGTTCACTTGGCCGCCGTCCGCTACTTCTCCGGTCGCTACTTCAAGTTCTTTCTCTCGATGGCTCCATCTCTCGATTTTCATCTTCCCCAGCAAGTCCACCTCCGTGGCTCTATCTCCTAGTGTGGCACTCCCTCTGCTCGGCATCCCATGGCGGCGGTGCTCGGCTGCTCGCGGCAGCGGCGCGTCCCCAAGCTACGGCGATGCTCGGGTGCTCGCGGCGGCAGTGCGTCCCCAAGCTCCCTCGTGGTGGTGATGGCGAGCATGGCAGCGGTGGTGGTGCCGCGGCCCCGACCTCCCGAGTAGTGCCGATGGCGGCGGGCTTCGAGCTGGCACGGGTGGCATGCCGGACTGCCGTGCTCATCAGCACGGCACGGCAAACCGGCCATAGGGCCGTGCCTAGGCCGCAACCTTGGCACACGGCACGGCGGGCCGCCATGCCGACCATGCCCGTACCGTGCCGGGCGGCCCGTTTGAAAAACTATAGCCGGCGTCTTCCGCAGAGGCGCCGGCTGCGACCATCACCGAGTAGCTGAGCTGGCCACTCCCGCCACCCGGCGCCGCCCTGCGCTTATCTTTTCCGGCGGGCCTCACGCGCGTAGCACGCGCACGGCAGCCGCGCCCAGACTGACCCAGCAGCGCGTGGCACACGACGGCGACGTACGTGCTCCGCTCGCGCGCGGCTTTTTAGCGCCACCGGCTGCCCCCTTGTGTGTTGCTGGTTCCGGCAGCCAGGCATGGGCGCCATTTTCGGTAGAGCAACAGATCTTGTGCCGTTTGTTCTTGCAGTCGCACTCGCACCCCGCACACACAGCGCCCTGTCCTTTGCACACGAACAAACGTCGACGGTTTCCACCAAGGTACCAAGATCAAGAGATGCCGCTACCGCACTAGGTAATACTAACTATATATACCCCATCACTGGCGAAGCCACGTGGAGTTTGGGTGGTGCACGGCCACCAGGGAACACTAAGTAGTTTATTTTCACCACATAATTCAGTTGAAAGTAAGCATGTTTCTACACTGCTATTAACGTTATGCACCACCATAAATATTATAGTAGCTTCGCCACTGTACCCCATGCATTATTAGATAGTCTTGATGATCGAGCAAGACGAGGAAGATGCACGTACTTGGCTATACTTGTACATACCACATACCAGCAAAAATACTTTGCTACTCAATACAGAAAGTACATACGCAGTCGTCATAGTAGAATATATATATATATATAAATATAGGTAATGCATACTCAAACTCCCATACACGGTATGCATGGAAAGTATGTAAGGTCGTCGTTCCTAGGGACGTCCTTATTAATTGTAATTTACTTGGGTCAAAAAAAATTGTAATTTACACACAGCTACCTAGATGAAAAAAATAATTAGAAAAAGTAAACAATGCAGGAAGAGCTATGTGAACTGTGAGAGACCTGTTTTTATGAGATTGTGCTAGACTAACTAGTATTTTGTAGCTGCTATCTATTTGATCTATCTCCTCATAGCTAACAAAATTCTTGCTAGACTAATATTTTTTTCGTTCATATTTTTTTCGGTTGGCTAATTTTTTTCATTACCAACTATTTAGCAAGAAAACATTGCCTTAACTTTGTCAAGCTAATTGTGGGATGCTGGCAAGTTTTGCTAAGGCAACCAAATGATTGCCAAAATTTTGGTTTGCATAAAAGCTTTGGTAACCAAATTTTGGTCATCAATCCATCGGACCCTTAGTTGAATCGGAGACCAACCTGCCTTTGTTTCACTCTGAAACAGAGAGGAACTCACGAGGGACAAAGGTGGGAGAATTAATTGCATCCCTAGAGAAGGACGACGGCCAAGGCCATCCCCATCGCCCGGTAATCCTTCCAAGTTTCCAAACCACGGCAAACAACTTCGACCGATCGAGAACGAGTCAGCAGTCGCAGTGCCGATGCGCCACAAGCGCCCCAAGGATCTGTGCCCAATTATCGAATACTTAAGCTTCCTTCACCATGCACCGTCGTCAAAGCCTAGAACAAATTTGTTTAGTGAGGCCAGCCGGCAGAGCATTCCTTGGTAACGACGCGGTGGGTAAAAAAGACAAACAAAACGCCGCTTGATGTCTCAAAGGCTACAATTAGCTAGGGTTTAGCATTAGCTAGGGTTTTAGCTCCGAGCAACGCATGCACACCAACTAGGACAGGCTGACCACGAGGGCTTCTTCAACGCTCCAGGTGGCGTGTTGCCCCATCCTCCGTGTCCTGACCGTATGTCCACGTTTTCCGTGGTGGTAGTCTCTCAGATGTGCAGAGTCTTCTGTAGGAGATACCACCGCTCCATCTGACAAAAGACGTAGGCAGCACCTAGAACATGTGTTGGGGCGACGGAGCGAGCCTCCCTCCACAACACTTCTGACATACATATTTAGGGCAGGAATAAAGTGACCTGTACTTCTGACTCGCTACTTGCTGCCTCCAGTGTTTTTATACCTATATGACCTGTGTGTTTTTAGCTAGGGATAGTACGCTCGTACTGCCTCCGTTGAAGATGCCCCTAGCATGCCGTCATGGCGTGGTCTAGTACTGCAGTGTTATACAGTAAACAATGCTGCCAGATCGACAGGCAGCGGATCCCGATGTCACTGTTCTGTCACGGGCGCCATGTTGCAGTGATCGAAACGCGTGGTGGTGTTTACTGTGTTTTAACGACGCAAGTTGCAGTGATGCAGAGATCTGGACAGGCCGGTTTGCCAGCTTTCAGAGTTGTTTCTAGTTCGTCGTGAAAGTTCATCGGCCTGAACCTGTGTGTGTGTTCTCTGACAGAAAAGAGACAAAGAACGGACATCGCGTACCATCGGTTACATACGTACTCCGTATATCGGTATATGTATGTATATATGTACACTAGAAAACTTTTTGTAGTGGAGCACTCAGGTTTTGCACCCGGGACCGGTGGCGACTGATCACTTCCCATAGAACGAAAATACCATGGACAGGAACCTTTATTGGGTACATCACGTAGGTTAGGTAGTCAATGACGATGAAGCGATGTTATCCATGAGCTTTCGCTTGTGTAACCCTGAAAGACAAAAATAAGAGAAGTGCGCCTTTTGTTTCCCCTCTACTTTTGCTGAGATGGATCGAGTAAAACACGGTGCAGCTGCTACGCACCTTTCGCGAAAGGAACCTCTGATTTCAAGAAGAGAACGCAAAGTAGTATACAGTATGGCCGACGTAGTAGCAAGCAAAGCAAAAGCACCTGCGCTTTACGAAGCTGGCTGGCATGCACTCACTGGCTGGTTTCACCCATGAAAAGGTGGCCAACAGGACAAGTCACTGAAGCACAGCAACACATGCAAAATTTGCAGCGGCACAGTTCCTGGGTCCTGGCTTCCTGCACATGCAGCTGCCAAAGTGAATCATCGACGAAGCCCGTGCCCATGCCGTATCGCTATGCATGGTGCAGTCACACTTGCAGCCTGTTGAGATCCCTGTCGACGCCGGCGTGCCGGCGACTTCAATTTGCCAGGGAGGAGAATACGGCAAACTTGTGGTAGATCTCGATCGGCAGGGCAAGTCTGGAGGTTGCCTCCACTCCATCGATGCTCCTCTGCTCATTGTTGAATGCCGGCCGATCGAGCGGTCGTTCTCAATACAGGAGGTCTGGCTGTTCCTCCATAAACTGTAGCATTAACTACTGTTGGGGCCACGCATTACTCCTACGAGTACTCCTACCGACGCCGGCACGGCAGGCACAGAAACGGGCAGCTAGTAGCAGCAGCATGTGAGATGTGGCATCTCTCGCCTCGGCAGCCGCGAGTCCGCAGGCACGAATCTACTGTATCTATTCTCACCGCTCGGCGACATGGCCGGGGAACCTGACCTTGTTTGCCAGTAATAATCCCCCGTACTTTAATCAACATTAACAGACGTCCACAACCACAGCCACATGGTGGATCTCAACGGGCACAGCAAGGCGCTGATGTGCTGACCGACCGACTCTACTACTGGTGTAACGTCTCATCATGTCACGGCTACGACCACAGGGGATCCATCGGGTTGCACACATGCACTGCAGTTCGCACATGATGACCTGTGTGTGTGAGTGCAACCATCCAAGCACGCACCAGTAGTTGCCGTGTGTCCCAGATGTCGTGGATCACATCTCACCACCAGTTTCTGTCTGTCCTTGTATGAGAGGTAAGTGAGAACACGTCCCGGTTGTTGAATGAACCCCAACCTCAACCCCTAGAGATTCCATGTTTAAACAGTCAGTCAGTCAACGTCTCTCATGATCTGTCACGAGCTAAAGATTAGTACGTACAGTAAGTTTCACTAGGGCCTCGTTTAGACGCCGGATTTGGCCTCCCGAATCTGAACTTTGAACAGTGCGTAATACCGTAGCACTTTTGTTTTTATTTACTAATAATTATACAAACATTGATTAATTAGACTTAAAATATTCGTCTTGCAAAGTACAACAAAACTGTGCAATTAGTTTTTGATTTCATCTACATTTAGTACTCCATGTATTTACCGGTATTTTAATATAATAGGGAATAGGAATTCTGCATAGTAAAATTTAAAGATGAATTTAGAAATCTAAACAAGGCCTAACTTGACCGGGAAAATAATGTACAGTATGTTGTCAAAGGGCATATGACCATGTGAATGTGTACAACATCTATATGCATGCCTATGTGAGCCAGCTCCAGCGAAGCACCCAGTTGTTGCAACCACTTTTTAACTCCTTGTGGGTGTTGCCATGCAGTGGTGTTGAACCACTTTTGAGGAGGAATCACAATGTGAATCTTTCTCCCATTCGTATATTGGAGATTTTTCGGCTGTTTCCCTTTGAAGAATGGCACCCGGTTTTGATAAAATCCATGTCCTAAACATGCTATCAACTTTATCGTTTCTCAAGGAAATAATCAAGCTCATGAATGAGTTCCAAGAAAAAGACATAAAAGTGTCCATGTAATTTATTGAACTTGCTACTTTTTTATAAACACATATTTCTATCATTTTTTATACCAGACAATTTACCAAAACCAAAGTCATCAAATAAACAAAAGCTCGATCTTTCTTTCATCGGTGACAGTAAGAATAAAGAAGCTTGACAAATGACAATCAAACAAAACAAATGGTACATTGAGCGGCGGGGAGCAGACAAGACGAACTTTTTGAACCAATCATGCAAGTACAGATTCAAAAGCCAAACTATATTAGCATTAGCTTAGTATTAAACTCTAGTCTTGGAACGAACAAAATCACAACAACAATTGATACCCACTAGTACTGCCTGCCACATCAGAGTCCAAATCCTCAGCTTAACTAAGGAGCTTTTGACAACCCTTCTCTAGGAAATGAAATTTGCATCAACACCCTCCATCATCAGGTTATACTCCATTTGATTTCAAAACATCTATTGCACTTCAACTGATCTTCAGATTATTGCCTTATATCTAGGAGACAAAATTCAACTTGGAAAATGCAGGCATTTCATAGCAGACGTTTTCATGCATGTCGATCCTTCAAAAACTGAATGTTTGCATTAAGAGCGTCAAAATTGAGGCAGTTTTTTTTTTCTGTGAATTTATAAAACAAAGGTTGCCCCAACTTTCTCTGGGTAGATAGATGCATTTAGAGGTAAAAATTGGAGGGCGCCAATGCAGATTCCAAACCCAGGAAAAGGAGAGATTGAAAGGCTCCGATTACCAGTTTAACCCTTCGAACTACCCTTATTTACGACCATGATCATAGAGTCTTACCAAAAGGAGACGATCAGACGAATGAAATTAAAATTACTAACAACAGATAAGTACTGCTAACGATTAAACAGCCTGCTTACTTAGCTCCCTGCCGCCTGAATCTTAGCGCGCTCGCGCTCAGAACGCGCAGATCTCATCGGCGCCCGCCGCCTTGCGCGGGCACACCGACACGGCGCCGCTGCCCATCGTGTTCTTGCAGTGCGCGATGGCGCCCTCGATAGCGCTCTGGAGCTCCTCCATGGACGATGCCGTGGACAGCGACACTGGCCCGACGCCAATGCCGCTCGCAACGGCCGCCGCAGCCGCGGCCGGCACGTCGGGGAAGCCGACGCCACCGGCTCCGCCGAAGGTGAGCAGACCCGAGTGGCTGGGGGACGACCGCATCGATGACGGGCAGCTCGCCGCGGCCCGCTTCTGGCGCGGGAACCGGAGGTTCCCGGAGAAGGAGTTGGAGTGCGCATACTTGCCGCCGCCAAGAACCTCGGACTCCACCGCTGCCACAGCCGCGACGGCGTGGTCGTCGTCGGCTCTCTTCTTGCGGATGGAGAAGGTGAACGGCTTCTTGAACCCCTGCTGCGGTTGGTTGTTGTTGTTGGCGCCGACACCGCCGTTGACGTTGTTCTGGTTCTTGGGGATCTGCTGGGAGAGCTTTTCGTAGAGTGGTTTCACCTTCTTGGCGTATTTCTTGATCACCTCCTTGGCGAGCGACTTGGACGGCTGCTTCTTGGCGGCGGCCGGAGCGCCGCCACGGTGGAAGACGGAGGAGAAGCGGGTGGCGAAGGACGAGAGGTACTGCTTCCCGGTGCGCTTGTTGGCGGGTGGCAGCCCCGCGAAGGAGGCGGCGGCCGACAGCGGGTGCGGGTGCAGGTGGCGGCGGTCGTCCTCGGTGGCGGAGCTGGGGCGAGACGACGAGGCCGCGGAGTCCGGCAGCAGGAGCGCGGCGCAGTCGGCTGAGAAGGACGACGACGTGCTGCCATTGGAGTCGCGGGATGAGTTGGACGTGGAGGTGGAGTCGGACGCGGACGCGGAGGACGTGGACGCCGACGACAGCAGCAGCGTGCGCACCATAGAGATGCGCGGCGACAGCTGCAGCGGCAGGAGCTGGCCCTTGTAGAAGAGCTCGTCGGCCGGGCACAGCTGCTCCGCCGACCGCTGCTTGGACGCCGGCGACAGCGTGACCGTGAACTCGAACTCCGACGACGACGCCGAGGACGACGACGCCGGCGACGGGAACGACTTCACGCCGCCGGCGTTCTTGTTGCCTCTCGTCCTGCCCATGATGGCTGGGTTTTCGGCTGCTACAGAGACATGGCGTCGGGGGAGTGATGGAGAGGTGCGGTGGGGGCGGCAAGCATCGCGAGGAGGAGCCGAGGAGACGGGAGGAAAGGTGAAAACTATTCCGGGGTGGCGAACCTGACGTCTTAAATGAGGGGGAGCTGGCCAGCCGGGTCGTAGTAGCTGCCTCGATAGCTGCAGCTGCGCCGAGGAGATGCCCCGGCGGGGACGACGGGGGCCGTGACGGCCGCGATAGCATGTGAGGGCCGTCTCCGCGGCCGTCGGATCACTTCGGGATCAGGATCGGGTGGCTTGGCGCTGAATATTCCAAAAAATAGTTTTCTCTCTTGGTCAATCAACAGGTAGTTAACTGACTGATGACCGGATCTCACTGTGAATGCGGACAGGAATTTCTGTGGATTTTTTTCCGGTCCTCCATGGAACAATGCTGCTAACTTATACTGAGATTTGCTCAAAAAAAAAACTTATAGTGAGATTTTTTATTCTAGATAATATTACTTTTATAGTGTATTAGCAATAGATTTTGGGTATATATAGTTGAATTCTAAACTCTAAATGTTTGGATATTATTCTTATTTTTCTATCTCATTCATGTTTTTCTTTTAGATGAATGAATTTTTTTTTTTTTGCTATTCTTTGAGATTGGTTGACGAAGACTTATGGTATATTGGTTGAGAATAGAGTTATGATTAAATCTTAGTATACATTCTAGTTAGTCTATAATTAGATAATAATAGTCAAATATAAACGAAAGTGCTACAGTAGCAAAGTTAAAAATAAATTCAGGATCTAAACAAGACCTTATCATCAAAGGTTGATGTAAAATTTTGGTTTTCTCTTATACAAAATATATATGGTTTCCCCATTTTTCGTATCCTGAACTTTTTAAATTTCGTATCCTAAACTGAGATAGGGTAGTAGCCAACAAGACCAAGTACTACGTGGAGGGGTCACCGTCCATGTTGCATGTCTCCTTGACTGGCGCCCATCAGCCCGTGACACCGCTTCCGAACGACCATCACAAATCAATGGACTGGACCGTGGTCATGGACGTTGCCGGTTGTTTTCCTTCTCCAGTTTTAATCGTAAGACTTCGGCTTCCCACTTTTACTCCTATTACTCTGTCAGTTCAAGAAAGAACACTAAGTAAAATAAATTTTAAATTCAACTAAATTTATACTAAAAGACATTATTAGATTTGTCAGAAATAAATACTATTTGATTTGTCAGAAATACTTCTTAGAATTATAACTAATTTCCATTAGAAATATTGATACTTTTTTTAACAATGTTAGTCCTATCTCAAAATATTTAACTGAGATTTAGAGATAGAGTCAGAATTACATTATTTAGAGACAAACATATTAGATTAACAATAATATAATCAAAGAAGGAAAATTTTAAATGTGTACCGAATGTAGAAATAACGTTGCATGGTTACACTTTTGACTTAATCTTGTACGGTAAGTTGGGACTTCTATGATTGGTAAACTCAAATTCTCTATCTTTTTCTTGTTATATAGGATACCTTGGCATGGACATATTATGATGTTGGAAGGTCATAATCGAGCTCGGTGCCAGGTGCCGACAAAAATACAATCAAAGAGTAATGATTTCATTATGCATGAATGATCGGCAAGAGATTCAAGCAGCGTTTAGTAACTCTCCACCAGTGTTCCAACATTATGGTGCCAGGATTTAATTTTGTTAAGAGGCTGTCATATACTCCCTCCGTTACATGTTACATTAAATTTGTCCTATGCCTAATATTACTATCATTAACAATCTTTGTTAAAAAATTATAGTTCTACAACATATAAATTATACATTATGAAAGTATTTTTTATATTGAAACTAAAAATATAAATCTTATACCATGGAACTATATATACTTTTTAAAATCTATGGTCAATATAAATGTTTGACCTAGGATAAACCTGATACGACATGTAAATAAAAATGGAGAGATACTATTTGATCGTCTTTCGATTCAGAATGTATGTTGTGCTTTTCTGTCATGCATGCATCATAGATAATATATATCCTCAAGTTATTTGTGAAGTCAAGATATATATGAATTATCCCGGTCTATATATGAATTAATTATTGCTGACCAGATAATTTGTGAAGTATGCATGATCTGTACGTGATATATATAATTTCTTGTGCATAATGCAATAGCACAATAATGTTGTCTAATATACAATGGTTCTTTAACTGTTTGTCTTACTCCTAAAAAGTACCGAAGTAAATCGTCGACCCGGCGGTTTCGCACGCTCGCTGTCGCTTGCCCGATAAAATATCTCGCCCCCCGGCCACGTCTCGCATTCGCGCGTCCCCCGTCCCCCGTCCCCCGGCAGTTCCTCGCACTGCCCGCCCAGCTACCACCACGGAGCGTCGTGGCCTCCCCTCCAACCCCATCGCCATGGCAGCTGGCCGCCGCCGCGACGACGCTGACCCTGGCATCCGGCATCCGACCTGCTCCTCCCCTTCAAACCCCGTTCACCCGGCGGCACCGACGGGCGACGGGCGACGAGCGCCGCTCTCCATCGCCAACGCCGGCAGCAGGAGGACCCGGGCGTGCCAGCTGCCCCCGCCGACGGTTAAGAGTCGCGTTCCACGCGCCAACATGGTCGGGCGGCAGAGGAGGCGCGGTGTGGTTGGCGGCAGAGGCGGCGCGGCATTCTCGGCGGGGAGTGGAGGCGCGGCGTGCGAATAGGAGACCACCCCACGCGCGTGGATCAACCGCCCGAGCACACGACTCCCCGCTCCCCTGCTCCAGGCCTCCCCTGGCGGGCATCCTCCGGCTCAGGAACGACGCGGAGACCACCTCCACCCCAGCTCCTGGTCTCCCCCCGCATGCCTCCTCTGCAATTCGCCTCGACACGCCGGAGCCCTGCAATTCGTCCGCCGGTGGCGCTGGTGCCCTCCGCCGTGGCCAGCCTCAGCGGCTACCAGTTGAGGACGCATCCCCTTCTTTCTGACTCCGGGCTCCGGGGCATGCTACTATCTGACGATCCATACAGGTACCCTTCAGTGCTTCCTGAAATAAATCTCCCATCCAAACTACTACTCTATGTAGGTAGGGTTTTTTTTTTTTTTTTTTGCTGGCGCTATAGAAAGGTCAGAAGAGTGATCGTATGCAGGCATCTGGATCGGCTGAATCAATGCAATGCAATGCACATGATATGACAAGGGAAATTCAGTCCATCCTCAATGAGTATAAGTTTAGAACAGATACCTTGCAGATATGATATGAAGGAGATAAACAAATTGTCAGTTTGTTTCATGCTTTGCCTCCAGTTTTGAGCTAGCATCTCCTGTTGTTACTGTATTATTATTATGCAGGAAGCTGAATGCCTTTTTTTCATATCGGCAATTGAATTTGGAATTGTATAGCTGCAAGATTATGATACAACATTGCCATAGTGATTTCAAAAATTTGGTTTGGTAATCTGAAAGGTTGCAGTTTCGTGCTGGCGCCATCGCTAGCTAATTGAATTTAAGAGCTGAACTTGCTATTTTCTAACATTCCAGAAAGAGCGTTATAACTTTTCACTTATACCAACATTTGTTTCAGGTGTGGAGGAAGATCCTTCAGCAAAGGTAGCCAAAGTAAGCCGCATGTAAGGCCTATTATTGTGCCTAATTTGCAAACGAGAATTGCCTTTTTGACTTACAATGCATTGTCATCTTGAGTTGTCTTCCGACAAGTCTAAGCATCATAGAAGCTGTGAAGCTTTCTGATTGGTTGTTGATCTGTTCCCAGGTAATCAAACACATGATTTGTTTGCCACTACTGTTTAGATGCATGAGATCCTATATTGTAATTGCCAATGGTTACCTTTTGCTTCACCTGCCCTCCATTCGTGATCTTTCAGGGAAGGTGAGGTTCTGTTTCCCCTGTCTGCATGGCTTTTTTCGTTCAGTGAGATAGCACTGGGACCTGATTTTGAGTTCTTGATATGTTCTTTAGGAAAGGCGTGGAGCTTTTGAGTTCTTGATATGTTCTTTAGGAAAGGCGTGGAGCTGGAAAACAGATGCACTTACTTTTTTTTGTTTGGGGAGTTATTTTATCTAATAGTACCAGTTGCTCTTTTCCTGCATTGGTGAAATACAAGCACCTTTCACTTACTCTGGCTCTTAGATATTATCAACTCAATGAGACTCAAAAACAGTCACCAATCCTGCAATTTATTCCAATGAACACGAAGGTAAGGGCACTGGACTTGGAGTCTCACTAAACGGGGTTCTGATCACTTTGGTGCCTTTGTTGTATGAATTCCTTTTTCTGCAGATTCATTTAGGAATATTAATGAATCTAAAAATGTTGCTTACAATTTAGAGGAGACCCTTTCACTCCATTCCCTCTCATCTGCATCAGTTCACTTTGAACTATTTAGTGTTGCTGGAAGATTGAGTGGTAGTACCACAGCCCGTGATTAGTATTTTTTGAAAGACTCTTCTGCACTTGTTCGAAGGGCGGCCCTGGTGCAAGCGGTAGAGCTTTACCGCCTGTAACCAAGAGGTCCAGGGTTCAAGCCCCAGCCTCTGCACATTTGTGCTGGGATGGCTGCTGGCTATTTTCCCTTCCCCAGACCCCGCAGTGCGGGAGCCTACGGCACTGGGTACGCCCTTCTGCACTTGTTCAGATTGAGCACTTGTGAATGCTTCATCTTTGCTGACCTAAGAATAGGGTTTTTGAATGCTTTTTCTTTGTCGAGCGCAAGTTGCATTTCTTTTGCATGGTTTATGAGTTTAAATGCAGTTCACTTTTATGCACAGAACCTAACTACCATTAGATGAGTCAACATGTTATGTTTCAGTTTTATTGTTCAGCAATATCCGTAAATTTATAATTTGCATTGGTTTTTCATAGCTTAATGAGAAAGCAGAAATCAAGACAAATAACGGTATGCCCTTGTCGTATATTACACTATTAGATGTACTGAAGTATGATTGTAATGATGACAAGATCCCTTTGAATTTATAGTACCTCTGCCCGACAATTTGATCTCTACATTTGAGTTAGCTATTTGATGTTGCATGTTTTTTGGCCTAATAAAATTTGTGAACTCAGTTATTTTTGTGTTGGTTTATAGAGCTGGCATTTCAGAGGATCACCAGGCAAGCTTTATTGGTGCATAGAGCTGGTATTTGAGGGGATCAATGAGGCAAGCTTTCATGAATGCTGTTGATATGCTTATTGCTGTTGCCTGAGAAGCAAATTCAGAAGAGATAAGAAATCTTTCGGCAAGGCACTTGATCTTTATATGCACTAAAATGATTGGATATTTCTCTTTTGTATTGTCGACGCAATCACTGCCTTGGTGGAATCTAATTGTTATTATAGATTCTATAGTGGAATACGCTGCCATGTGGCATTCTCCAGAATAAATCATCCTAGGATCGAGCTTACAATGGTAAGCTACTCGAGAGCTCTATGAGCAGGATTTTTTGTTGATATTATATGAAAATTTCGTTGGGTCTTATGTTGGATTATTTGTAAAGATGAATTGTAGGACTTGAAATTCTGAAATATATAAAGATGCCTTATTTTGTGTAATGATCTTAATATGTTATTTAGACTCTACCGATGCTCTTTGGTCATTATCACCAATTGTACTCCATGCTTTAGAAGGCTCCTTGCGGTTTGGTTTTCGTCATGATTGATTGATTTGCATCATAATATCATGTGTGTTTTAGTTGTTGCATTGGAATGTTTTGCTCCCGTTGCAACGCACGGGCACGTACCTAGTTAAATACAAAAGACCAGAAGAACACAGATGCTCTGATGGGGTAAAAGAAAAAATGCGCTACTTCAAAATGCAACTACTTCTGCTAATAGTGTTACTTATTACACGTACGAGTTGTATAACAATAAATAAAGTAACACGAGTCTACCACCCTGCATAGCTCCATGAAAGATGAACTGATCAAGATCTTTGGAACTAGGCCATTGTAATTTTTAAAGTAATGCGAGTCCACCACCCCCGCGCGTCTCATCTTCCTAGAGACGGGCGACCTCGTCTTCTTCCTGCGGTCAGCGCGCCGCAGCAACAGGAGGACGCAGCCGACGAAGGAGCACGGACACGTCTCAACTTAACGGCTATACGGTTTCTACATAACTGATAGTGGGCCAATGTACGTGGAAGACGTAGGAAATGACATAGACGAGTGAATGATGATGATATTGTAATGACAATTTTCTAAATATAGACAAATTGTAATGGCGTATGTCCAATATTCAAAAATTGCAATGGCCTAGTTCCAAAGAGCCCATTGATCAAACGAAACAATAGAGCTGGCCGCCCGGCCGGGCTGCTCGCCGGCGCGTCCGCCGCCTCTCATCCTATGGTCCCTAGGATGCCCTCGCTCGCCATCGTGGCCGTGTGGTCCCAGCGCAGGCGCATCAACCCCGCCTCCGGAGCTCTGCGCAGTGCACGTTCCGTTAGCACATGCTTGCCACTGAATACGTACTACCTCCGTGACAGTGGCGGCACGAACACGGTGGATCCGTTGCCAGTGCAGTGACGGAGGAGTAGGTCCACGTCTCTTTGACTCCACATGTCGGCGAGGCGACACGTGGTCTCCGGTTAAGCCTTCGTCCCTGACGGGCTTGTTCCCCGGCAGGTGGGGACGGCGGACCTGCGCCAAGAGACAGCGGTGTGTGGTGGGGATCGATCGATCAACCGAGCGCGTCGTTGCGTGGGTTTGCGAGGACGCGGCGGCTCAGACAGTGGCAGTAGCCAGGAAAGCACTGGTTCTGCAGGCGCGCGCGGTGCATTGCACATTGCATGCAGGGATTTTGGTGCCGGACCGGATCTCTACGGGGCACCATCCGACACCGGGGTATCCCAGAGATCGTCGAGGTGGTTGTTGCAAGTGCTGGATTGTTCACGAGTCACGACAGGGAGAGAGAGCCCTTGCCCTGGCCCTGCTACTAATAGCTAGCAGCAGAAGCCTCCAAGCAGCTTCCTCTTGCCATTGCATCGTCATCAGAAACGGAGCGAGGATTCCTGGCACTTATTTTCCAATCATGTCTTCGGCCATTGGGAGTAGACTCCTTTTACTAGTAGTACAAAGGGAAGCTGTCAACCCAACACGGCAACACACTAGTGACCAGCTGGACTAGTTTATATATTTTCTTCACGAATCGTGTTTCGCATTGCAGGTTCGTTGGCAGGAGTGGTCAACCAACCACGGAATCACAAGCCTTCAGTGTCGATCTTGCTACGATTCAACCTGATACCAGTGAAACTTCACTACATCAAAACTTCCGAAGATCCGTGTTTATGAGAGTTGTGTTCTGGACCAAGATTGCGGAACAAATCGACTAGACATATCCGGAACTCCATACTTGGGCCACAAGTTTGAGTTTGTTCCAATTCATTCACTACATATTGGCCCAAACACATGACCATACTTTTTCCCCGATTCAAAGGGCACCCAAAAGAGGCTGGATTCAGCTAGAGGAAGGTTTTTCTGGGAAGGTGTTGGTAAATAAAGGAAGTTTCACATGGTTAAATGGGAGTCAATGGCTACTACAAAAGATTTTGGCGGTTTAAAGTTTTGTGGACACTAGAGCAATGAATTCGGTGCTCCTGGCTAAATGGATCTATAGACTTTTATAAAGAAGAGGTGTTAAGAAGGAACTACTTGAAAGGACAGAGTTTATGTCCGACTAATGTTAAAGGAGGCTTCCTATTTTGGCAAGGTCTGATAAAAGTTAGAGACTGGTAATGAAAGAGATGCCCTGGTATGAAAGAGGTACTAGTTGGAGGGTTAGAAATGGTGAAAGAGTTAGATTTTGGTTAGGTCCAGAAGAGGTGGCAGAATGGAATAAGCTCATGAAGGATTTAGAAGGGGTTCACATTTCAGAAGATGAAGATACTTTAGTCTGGGCTTTGGAAAACTCAGAAAAGTTTTCTAACAAGTCCTAATACAGGCTCATTACTAACAGTGAGAAAATAGATCTGAGTATGGAACAGATTTGGGAGCAAAAGCTGCCTCTGAAAATAAAAAAAAATCTAGATGCTTTGGCATGACAGAATTCTAACGGGGGAACAGAGGAATAGGAGGAAAGGCAAACTCATCATTTCCAAGATATGATGGGTATTGAAGAGAATACCCAGGATAACAATCTTTCTTTGATCATTCTTGCTGTTGTATGTTGGAGTTTGTGGAAATTTCGCAAATGACTGGGCGTTTATGAATGTTTTGGTTAAAAATCCCAAGACAATTGCTTATAAAATTGTTGGGTTCTTAACACAGTGGATAAGGATGCAGAAGGACACAAGGTGGGCCTTGGTCAATCATCGTCCCCACCGTGGAGACCGTGTCGCGTCATTGCATGTGGCGCGACACACTGGTTTGGTCGCGCCATCTGCATTGGTGCGACCAAAAGGGACATGACACGTAAATATTTTTTCATACGGCCTATTTTTAGAATATTAATTAAAAAAGATTAAAAAAGTCTGATGGAGGACATCATCTTGAGCCTTCAGGAAGGACTGCGGGCCTGGTGATCTGACGATGGCGATGGATATGCCCTGAACTTTTTAGTATGCATTCGCCTGTTTTGTCTTTTTTATCATCTCTGTAAGCTGGAATCCCCAGTAGATGCTATTTGGCTTTCCAAATCGCAATTCCTTTTAGCTGTTGTCAAACTTCTCGGAATTTTGTACAGAAATATCAGTAACATATACAATACCAAAAAAACACTAACCCCTAAACCCTAAGAGTCAAACTTTTGCTCATCTCGTGGTGCTTGCAGTAAATTAACCTGATTTTGGTTTTTTTTAAAAAACTTAGTCAAAGAACGACTTACATTTTAAATAGAGTTGTTTTACAAAAAGGGAATCGGCCCCCTGACATACATGCCGATTCGCCCATCGATTCAATCCTATACAGAAACAGAACTAGAGTGCCAGGCAACTTCTGCTCAAATTTACAAACAGCCAACTTTCATTGTATCAATGCCTTTCTGTAATGAGCACAAGATATTCCTGAGAGTTTGTATCAGTTTTGTTTGTCAACTTTGAATGTTACAACAAATAGCTCAAGTGTGGTATTGGCAACCCAAAAATCTTGCAAAATAGCAGCTGACCAGATTGAAGCTCTTCTCCGTGACTCGTATCTGACAGGCCGTCCTTTCTTTCAGCAGGACAGCTGGACCAAGCAGATCCCAAGTAATCTTGTCACTAATGATACACCAATATACAACAGCAGAGAAAAAAAAACAGCTACAGAATGAACAAAATAAATGAAATTACAAAACCCCAGAAAATACAAAACTATGCTTGTCTACTCTGTCCTCATGGCCACAAGGATAAGCCTGCACTTCAGCTACACATTATATATCTTTATACCAACTCCATCAGAAGTGGGTCTCCTTTGGACATTAGCCGAATCACCTTTATGAAATCAATCTCATTCATAACTTTCACAGGGAAAACAGCAGGTGCTTGAGCTGTATAAATAGATGAGAACGTCGCATTGGCTGGCAACTGGTTCTTGAACACTGTTCCAGCCAGAGCATCAGAGTCAAAATTTTGAGGCGAGTCCATTGCCAAGAAGAACATTGGGACCGCAATCTTGTGATGCAAATCCAAATCACCGACAAGACCCACAAGATCACCAAAGTCCTCAACAAACCGCCGGGGCACATAGAATAGTTCACTACCACATAATGCAATCTTATCTTCGCCCATGCTTTCCTTGTAGTTTGTTTGGAAATGAACTGGGGAACTGCCAATGACCTGCTTGACCATCGCACCTTGCTTTACAAACCATTCCTCTTTATTTGTCTCCACTGCAACAGTGATCCAAGAATGTGCAATCTGCAGCATCAGAAATTATAGCATGAATCCTACAGTAGCATTTGCATTCGCACTGATCAATAAAAGATAGATGGGGAACAGCAAATAGACAACATACAGACCTTATTTGTAATCCAAAGTTTTTCCTTGTCAGCTTGCATCAGGTTCCAGTAGTTAAGAATCATGTGGTCTTGGAGGAACACAAATCCATCAGCACCACTGTATCTTTCAAAAACCTTGGGCAAATACCTGATGAAACGTAAAAGGAGTTAAAGCATGATCAGCAAAGATGGTGTATTGTACCAACCAGAAAACAGAATCCAAAATGAGGACGAAGTTTTGGCAAGTTATATAAGTTTTCACCCAAAATGTGGTTACTTTTTCAGGACCCAGTTTAACTTAAATTACAGGGGGGAAAAGAAGTGTGTTGAATCTAAAGGACCCAAAAACTGTTATGTCTTCATCTTAAGGGTTTAGGATAAGTCCATGGCTTCAAGCATGTTGTCTACCACAGTGTGGCATGTTGTGGTGTCAACTGTCTATCTGCTAGATGCCCACTGACAGGGTAGGACAACTCTACAAATGGATGCCATTTTCATGTGAATTCCTAATAGACCCCTCGACTTATCAGTAAACAGAACAAGTAACAGAAGATGCAGCACATTGCACTTATTGATAGCAAACTTCCAATAACTTCAGCATTTTGTTGCTAGATTCCATACTACAGAGTACTGGGGTACAAACAACTAAAGTAACCTGAGTTTTCCATTTAGCTCTTTGAGTAAAAAGGTGCATACATGACACAATTAGTCTAATCAGGTCACACAATTAAAGGTAAAGCACATCAATGGTGAAGGAAGTGGAGGAGCATACTATCAACTGTGGACATTTTAACTCAAACAAAAAAGGTGTATTTTCATTGCATAAGCATCACAATGAGCATGGCAATAAACAGTGTAGATAGCTTCGGTTTGACTCAAAATTATAAAATTCTCCACATCTATTCCTCTCATCTAACTTCAATTTGTACCTAAAGAAATTTTGTTGTGCTTGGATGCAACGAATCATAGCACTATGTTTATTGATTCAAACAAACCTAAAATCAAATCAATGAATGAACTTACAGATTTCTTGTTTTAGGAACTAAGCCTAACTCAATGTTCAAGTCATGTTGGTGCTAATTTAGGTTATTTCTTCTTAATATAAAGCCACCAAGTTTGGTCAAGTTTTGTATTTAGAAAATGGAAACGAGTTCCAGTGGCCGGGAGTGAGATAACAACCAAATGAAAGGCATCAAGGTACATTACTTATCTAGCATTAACCCTATTGCTAAACCTCCACCCATTGTTGCAGATAGCCTGGGAGTAGAAAATCTACAGTTACTACTTACTAGCAAATTGGGCTGACACTGACATCACTTAATTTTTCATATTGGATTATCTAAAGAATTCCAGGCAAATTCTTCTGAATGAGACATACATATGATTATGAAATGCAACCATATAAGCTAAATTCTCAAGACTTGTTTGTTAAAGATCAAGAAAGGAGCGACCTTATAAGTAATTAATAGGTTGCGTTCAAAATATAAGTAATTAATAGTAGCCTATTTCTGATGATTGATTAAGAAATCAAACACAGTGCTCTGGCATCTTCTATTAACAGCTATGCAGTCTAATTTACTATCAAGTATAAATGATGATTGGTTGAGAGTTGCAAAGAAGAGAAGGGTTACTGGGAGCAGTAAACACTCACTTATAAGCGTGTGACAATGGGCATCGTTCAACAGCGAGCTCTGCATTGCTCTGCTCAGCAAGAATGATGACCGTCTTGAAAATCCTTCCATAAAGCAGCCTCCACTCAAGTGCTGTGCGATCCACAGGCCCACTAACGTGCATGATCATCACAACATTCCCAAAGTTCTTTCTCCACTTAATGAGATTTCCAATCTCGTAGTTAACTGTGCCAATCTCATCCACCCCAAGATGCACAGATGGCAGCTTCTTGGGCACAAACTCCTTCATGTCGCCCTCTCCAATGGTTGCACGCTGCCTATCTATCTCCAATGACATGAGCCGAGGCTGCCGATAGCCCACAGCGAGCAGGTCCTGAAGCCAAGCAGCTGTTAATCTCACATCCTGCTCTGTCCAGAACCCTTCCTCAGCCATGGTATAGCTCAAATCGAGAATCTTCTCAAAGAGTGTCCTCTTGTTCGACCTCCACTCATTCAGGAACTTGATCAGCCGACCAACATTCACGTGCAGATCCTTCTCCTCTGCAAATGGGTATGCTTGAATATGATCCTTCCTGTAAATAGTCGGCGGATAGAAAGCCACATATCCACCAATCTCCCACAGGATCCGTTGCGCCCAGTACCCACGGATCACATCTGCCGCCATTGAGCTCACGGACACCGGCATCATGAGCCCCCAGAAAGCTGGTGACTGGAACAAGGTATTGAACGAGTTCACTGGTGCCATCATGCCCTGCGGTAGCGCCACCTTTGGGGCTTCCGAATCGAACCTCAGATCGAACGCCGAAGTAGGTGGTTTTCTAGTAAAGTAGAACACTGCATCTACATCCGGCAACCCGTCCGACAGCCCCTGCTGAATGAACTGCCGGCCACTGAAGACCTCGGTGTAGAACACCTCATGGGCCACCTCCCCAACCTTATCGAGCGGCAGCCCCCGTGGCCAGACCGACCGCTGACCAAAGTGCACGTAGGGGTTCACCACGGTGCGATTGGGATCCGCGTGGCTGTACTGCAGTAGCATTGGGTGGTTGGTGACCCCAGATCCCAAATCCACATCGAAATGCTTCCCCAGATCGTTCCCGGGCACCTCGGCGCGGTCGTCGGCGTCGAAGATGACCTTGGCCCCGTGTTGGACGGCGAAGAGGTAGCCCGCCGTCTTGCGGACGTGGGAGCCATAGGGCAGGAAGTCGACGGAGCGGTACCCGAGCTGCGCCTGCAGCTCGAGCGAGAGGAAGATGGCGCCCTTGAGCTCCCACCCCGCGGGCGTGCGGGAGTCGCCGACGGCGAGGAGCTGCCACCCCCTGACGCGCGCGAGCGCGGCCAGCGCCGCGGTGGGCGGGGTCGAGACGGCGACCACGATCCACCGCTCCGCCCGGAACGACGCGAAGGGGACACCGGCCGCGATCGCGAGCGGCGGGACCTTGGACCAGGCGACGTCCGGGTACGGGAGCCTGGCGGGCGCGCCGGAGCCCGAGCGGGTGGAGGAGCGGTCGAGGCATAGCAGCGCGGCGGCGTCGGGCGCCGCGCCGCGCAGCAGGAAGACGGCGGCGGCGGAGGCGACCGCGAAGAGCAGGAGGAGCAGCTTGGAGGAGTGCTCCGACGCCCACGTGGCGAAGTCGAGGTTCTTGGCGAACGGCCGCGGGTGCCGGCGGTCCGCCCCCGGCGCGCCGCGCGGGGACGAGGAGGGCTTCTGGTTCTGGCCACCCGCGGCGCCGGCGGCCGCGTGCGGGGAGACGCGGTCCTGGACCAGCATCTCGCCTCGGGCAGAGTGGAGCGGAGCGGATCTGGGGGGAGCGCGTGCGTGCTGGTGTGGTGTGTTGGTATCGGCTGGGGATTTCGGGGGGGAGGCGCGAGATTTGGGGCGGTGGTTGGGTTGTGGGGACGGTGGGTGTGGCGGGCGCCGACAGACAGCGCGGAGGGCGGGAGATCGGTGTCGCAGGGCGGTGGGGCGTCGCGATCGGCCCGCGACGGGGGAAGCCAAGGAGTGGGCGTTTGAGGCGCCGGAGCGCGGGTGTGTCGGTCGGGGTCGGGGACGGACGGACGGACGGACGGGGAGTGGAGTGTGCGTTACTCCAGGCTCCAGCGAGGAGCCCGCAGTCCAGTCCCAGTGGCCAGTGGGTGGAAGTGGAGCCGGTTGGTAAGAGAGGAGTCCGGACCGCCGCTGTCGTGGAAGGCTGGGCGACGAGCTCTTTGGCGTGCCCCGCGTGCGGCTTTCCGTTTGTTTGCACACTTTGGTAGCCAGGACGGGCTGGAATCCGAAGGATGATTGATTATAGAATGGTTACGCTGCCATTTGCGCCCTTGCACACGGGGATTATGGAGTGGTATTTTAGACATCAGTGCAGATCTAGATGCCAGGAAAAATGTGAATGTGTGGCAGCTTAATTAATTAACATCGTCACTATGGGGTGCCAGTCACCGTGGTCAACTGCCGGCGGCCAATTATGGAGTGATGAAAAGATGCGCTGGTACGGTCTTACCAGCAAGACTCGTCGAATTACCCTCTTCAACGAGTCTCCCCAATCCCATCCCTCATCCCCTTAAAATTACCATTTATGAAAAAATAGCTCAATTTTTCTGCTTAAGAAGCCCCCAAATACCTTCTCCTTTTTTGGTGGCCACCAATAATTAGTTCATCTCCCATCAAATGAAGGGGGAGTTGGACCTCCCACAATAGTTGGGCCCCACCTCTAACCGTCACTCTGCTTCTCCATGTCGCCTCTCTCTGCCATCGCAGGAATGGCCGCCACCACCCCCGGCCAGGCACGCATGCTGCTCACCTCAGCCCACCGCGGCCATGGTCGGCGCCGTCCCTGCCTAGGCACGTGCGCCGCTCGCCTTGGCCCACTGCGCCCATGGCCGCCGCCGCCCCTGGCCATGCCCACACGCCTCTCCACAAGGCTGGCGGACCGCATGAGGAAGAAGCGTTAGCATGTCTTCTAGATTGACACCTTGCTTTCTTGTTTAGGATCCTTTACAAGGTGCATCTAGAGTCATAGTTAGAGGGATGAAATCTTGGCCAGACCGATAGTTTTTATTCCATATTTGTTTCGGCTAGCCGGTGCGATAAATTTTAGAAAGGACTATTCACCCCCTAGTCCGCCATCTCGACCTTTCACGGCGCGCGGCAGCCGCTCCTATCACGGGTCGGGCTCAGGAGGATGATGGGAAGAGAGGAAAGTGAAGACCAAAAACAGTACTGGTGAACTGTTGGAGGAGCACCTCTAGTAACCCCAAAAAACAGTATTGGTGGCCACCAATACACCTATGTTGGGGGAGATGTATTGAGGAATTGCTGGAGATGCCTGGTAACTCGGCAATCCGCTCACCGAGAATGCGACTATACAAAATTTATGCAAGTAAATATTACTTTCTTGAAGTCGTATGAGTTAAATTAGCTTACCTTTAATCAAGCTTATAGAAGATAATATTAATATTTATGTCTTGACTAAATTACTACGAAAATTTCATAGTTAGGGTGTCCCTAATAACCAGCTATTTAGTTAGATAGATCTGACATGGCAAGCAAAAAGTAAGAGAAAGTAGTCACTAGCAACGAGCAAATAACTGATCTATTCCACATAACCCAAGAATATGTGAGAGCAGAGTGTCAAATACTCGTCACTTTACTGTTCCTAAGATTTAGTTTTCAAATTTACCCTTGGTAGGCCACCTTATCCATGATTGCTCATTCCAAAGTTCCTATCCTTGAAGTACTAGAACCATAACTTAATATGTTTCGGTCAATTTACATAACACAAGTAGCGATGACAAGAATGACAGCCTGTATGACGGCAAAGGCTGCGACGGCTATCGGGTTGTGGTCATACGTCTATTGGGAGCTTACGCTGATGAACACTAAGATGACGTCGGCACCATCGTTACCCACTGCACTGATGGTCGACATGATAGCATTAGTGTTGCCGTTTTCGTGGCATGTCTTGTACATGATGACATGCAATTGTAGAGCCATGTCAGATGCATTACCCATGGCGAGGTCGTTGAAGGTAGTGGTGGCGACGAAATTGCCAACCACGATGGATGCCACGTGGGTGTCGTGGCCGTCGGCGATGTCCAAAGGTGGTCCGAAACCAACCAAATTCTTGGCCCTGATGAGCTTCTTGTTGCATTTGATGTCGTTGTTGAAGGAGCCCCTCCACTGCTAGGGCGGCCTCGAATCCACCGTCGTCCATCGATGGATGAGAATTCATGATGCAACCAAACATTTAGACTATTATTAAATTGTAATTGCATTTCCATATTACACACCAATGCCAACCTAAAACTATATCCAATTTACAACTAGTATTTTGGGGTTTTTTAGTAGCCGGTGTGTGATATTAGTTATCTTGTATGGTTGATGCATCATCAATATAGTGAGTCATGTTCACTTCATTAAGAACATACAAGACTGACAACAAATGTACACAAACTCATATATCATTGCTAAAAATACCTCTCTCAGATTTGATTTGGATCAATTTCATGAACAATATCACATGACATTAATAGTATTGTGAGGAGAACATTTGTTGGAAATTTGGGGTTTCGAACAAGTTAGAGGGAGATAGAGTAGAGAGGTGAGACACATTAAGGTTTACAAGTGAGTGAGAGTGAGAGCATCTTTCACACATGCTCTTAGCATTATATATAGGCAATGATATCTTACAAGTGACCCCTTGGTGGGGGTAGAATTCATGAGGCACTACAATAACCCTATTGGGCCTCTTCAAGGGGGGAGTTGGCCCTATACCATGTCGGCTTCCCCAACAATAGCCCCTTAGATACTAGCTTATGATGGGTAGAACATAATCTAGTAGATGTAGATACAAGAAGAGACACAATACAACTCTAAACTTGTTTGTGAGGATCGTCTGTCACAAACTACATGTATATGCCTCACTAAAAACTCCATCCCCAAAAAATCGTACAAGTAAAAACTGGTATGGAGAAAAGAGCATGTGCGTGGTCTATCCTATACATGTTGTAATTCCTGAGACATCGGCTCAAAGTGCATTGATCTTCCTGATGTCTTCACCTTTGTGTTTTAGCTCCCTTCTCCATTTCTATGTCATGATTTATTGGCCTTCTTGGCACATAGGTCTCCTTTGCTTTAAAGGCCTCCTTCTCTGCGATCCTCTTGGTGTGTAGGTTTCGTCTTCGAAGCCTTCATCTTTGGTATCTGTATGTGCTTCAAAAAATCATCCAGTAATACAATTTTGTCTAAGGAATTGGTTGATGGCAAAAAAAAGGGAATACGGAATGTTGCAAGATGCAATGTATTGGTGACTTATATAGCTTAATATGGCCTACTTTGCCATATATGCCTTCCATGAATACTCACTCTGACCAGGATGAGCTGAACTGTACCCTGGTTTCCCTCTTAGGGAATAGGAGTAATATAATGTAATTTAGCTCAAAGTGAATGCATTTAATGCCACCAAGGTATATCATACAGTAAAGGTTATGCCGAAGGCAACTTCCTGGGACGACATTTTTTCAACCATAGGATATGCTTTGAGATTCGTGCACTCGCCATGTTAAAAAAGTCATATATTTGGCAGAAATACCCCATCCTACCCCTGCCAAGCCCATCGTCCTCTCCGGTATGGACTACCTCTCGAGCCGCACCAAGAGGAACATCCATGGCGGCACCCCCGCGCCAGCGGCGCCATTACCCCGGCTGCGCCCCTCCACCCGTTGCCACCGCCCCTCAGGCCCTCCACCGCCACTGCCACTGCCGCCCCCTCGGTGGTGGTGATCTCACCGACGGTGCTGACCTCCCTGGTAGCAGATGACCTCCCCGGTGACGGCGAGGTAGGCCAGCTCCTCCTCCTCCTCCTCCTTCTCAATCTGAACTCACGGAGGCCAAGACTACGACAACATGGCCGGTTAGGGTTCCGACAACGAGGAGATTGCAAGAGATGTTGAATAGGACATCTCCGATGGGCTATAGAAGGGGCCGGCCGGGGAGAGAGGAAGGCGGCCGCCGCGGGCACTAGGGTTCGCCGAAGCTCCGGTGAGCGAACCCTAGCGCCCGCGGCGCGGTGGTGGCCGGCGGTGGGGGCGAGGAGGTGCACCAATGGCGGCAGGGTCCGCAGAGACGACAACGTGAGGAGGAAGAAGCATCGGGCTCCTATCGCGCGAGCGTCTGCTGCTGTATTCTATACGATACCCATTTTCTGGCATCAATCTTAATGTACCAGCATCGACAGACCACAAAATGCCTTCCGGGGAAGTGTCCTTTGGAAAAACCACAATCCATATCATACACGATGACTCTCTTATATGTAAAGTGACCCGGGCTCATGTCGATCAAACCTTGGCCATGGCTGCCTTGAAGATGTATTGATTCCCGGTTGATGGGAAATTATGTGTTAAATTGGGATGGTTACATACAAAAATATAGACCTGATATGGTCTTGCGTAGGTAGCTAGAAAGGTACTGGAGGTGTCAGGCATCACGACATATTAAGCTCCTACTTTGCTGAATAGTGAATGCATAAGTGAATACGTCACATAAAGTGAAGTCAGTGGGAGCTCTACTGAACTGCGCCTTAATGGTACCTCTTCGCCTCTCGTCATCCCTTGCTTCACACGCGCCGCACAAAAAGTCCCAGCGTCTATGTATCCGTCTCTCCGAGAGAGAGAGCTCGAGAGAGAGCTTGCTCACTCATGCTGCGCATCGAGGCAAGGAAGCTCCGCAGGACGTCGTGGCGGCTGACATCCAGTGACGCCAGGGGGCAGCAAGGGTCGTGTCCCCCCCTCCCCTAAGCACGGTAGATTGTTTAGTACATATTTGAATTTATAAAAAAAATGTCGATTTTTACTCATTTTTAATTAAAAACTACTCCCTCTATTTTAAATTATAGTTCGCTTTGACTTTTTTGGTGCATGTATTTTGTTATGTATTTAGACATATTATTTATCTAGGTACATAGCAAAATGCATGCACCAAAAAAGTCAAAACGAACTACAATTTAAAACGGAGGGAGTATGATTTTAGTTAGAAAAATAGTGTATTTTTTTAAAAAACTATTAAAATATATTATTATGTATATTTTATCACACTAACAAATGTGATCATATTTTTTGGCCCCCTTAATTAAGATTTCTGGTTCTGTCACCGCTGACATCATCGAGGAGTACATCGAGCCACAGGACGTCGTGCCGGAGTCCGGTGAGGCAGACTACATCGCCTTATGTTGTTTTAGCAAAACTCCTGACCAAGCAAGAGATGAACCCTGATGCTCAGGATTGGGTGTGAGATCAAAATTCTAGTGCATTGCTTGCATGTTTATTTGAGTGGTACTTGAAGCTCATATTGCAAGCGGGTAATTGTCTAGTTACTTTTGTTGGTTGGCACCACTTAGATAGCATTGAAGCTTATGGACTCCTTTGAAGCACAACAAATAAAAGAAGATTGTGTTGGTGTTGTGGAGAAGATTTGGGAGGGGCTACTGAGCTCATTCCTGCTAGAGAAGGCAAGAGTATCTCTAGTGGAATCGAGGTATTGAGTAGCGCCTTGTTGTTCTATCTAGCTCAAGACCCAACGCTCAAGGCACCAAAACAATCTTAGGAGGTTGGAAGCTTGATAGAGGAACAACGAACCAAGGGCTCACCTTAACATGGATTAGAAGAGATCAAGACAAATAACTGATACCATACATCTAGCTATGAGGTTCATGCATGATTGAGAGTAGAAATAAAATAAAGTAATTTAAACATGTGTGCTTGGTTCCAAACAATAACATTGATTGACCAAATAACTTAAACATATCTACAACTCTAATCCGAAGAGTTTCTCAAGTTCAAAATTTGTTAGAGTTAGAGCTATGCCAAACAAAATCAATTCTCTCTCACATGGGTTGCTCGTTTAAACTAATACATAAATTCATTATCCCATTGGTGCATTGAAAATATTCTCTTTAAAAGGAGATAATTCTCTCAATCTAAACATACGCATAACATGTTCTTAAAGGAAATAAAGGGTTCGAGAGAATTCCCTAAGAAAAAAAAGGGTTTGAGAGAAGTTATGAGGAATGCACAATCTTACTTGCTCTTAATTTGAAGCTCGGCTATGGTAAATATATTGACATGACAGCTTTTTACTGAATCAAGACAAATGGGAGTTAGGATAATGATAAGAGACTACAATAGTGACGTTGTGAGCAATGCAAAGTTAGGATAATGATAAGAGATTACAACAATGACGTTGTGATTGAACCATTATCTTCAAAGCTTTATCTCCATGTTCGACACCCCTCTATTATCTCGACACGCTAATTGTTCTAGTATCACACTCTTTGTTCTAGTCCTAACTCCATTACTATCGATAGATCATTTCTGGCTAGCTGATTGTAGCTGACGCTGATTTGCCGTGAGAGAAAAAACATTACTGAATGACTAGTTGATAAGCGCTGATAGAACAATAGCAAAAGTAATTTTTAGGTCGTCTGACTAACCTTTTAACTCGGTCAAAAGCTCCATAGTTATTTGGGATAGGATGGTTCAATCAATGAAATGCTACCCTTTACTCTAAAAAATTTAATCACGATAGTGTAAAGGACACTGTTCACGGCAAAGTTTTTTCCTTTATTTTTTTCTTGTCTAGCTTCTTGCTTCATCAACAGTTTTACATTACATTACACAAACAAAAATTAGCAGGTCGTCTCTGTTGGCTCCGGATTTCTTGCTTGCAACTTTGCAAGCACACTCTTTGGAGTGACGTGGCAGGTACACACCGTCATCAGTTATCCTATCCCTTTCGAACCATTCGGGTAGGGGAAACACGAACACGGTCACGCACTCCGCCGATCCCGTAACGGCGTCGCCACCACCGCGTGCTGCCACGGACCCTCCTCCAGTCCTCCGCCCCACCTGTCCCCCAATCCCCGCAACCTTCCATAGTTCAATCCAGAGAAAAATTTAAAAAACGCCGGCGAGCAGGCGGCACGCCGGCGCGCAATCCGGCACGGCTGTTCGCCTCGCTGCGGACGAGAGCTCCCTCTCTGTACTTAACTGTAGTACTACTAGTACTCTACTTGGGGGTTCTCCGGAGCACGGGATCGGGAATCCACGCCCCTCGCCGAGCACGCGATCGTGGAGATGGCCGTGGCCGTGGGGAAGCGGGTGCTCGACACGGGCTGGCTCGCCGCGCGCTCCACCGAGGTCGCGCTCACCGGCGTCCAGCTCACGACCACGCACCCGCCGGCAGCCGACCTCGACCCGGCCGCGCCCTGGATGAGCGCCGCCGTCCCCGGCACGTACGTGCTTCTCTTCCTCCCTTCTCTCCCGAGTCCCGTCCCTGTGGAACTCTCGTGCTTTGGTGATCTGTGTGTGAGTCAAATTGCTGCGAGCTTCGTCGTCATTGTCGCTCGGCTGACATACTGTTGCGTGCTTCGGGGGATATGGTGCGTGCAGCGTGCTGGGGACGCTGCTCAAGAACAATCTGATCCCCGACCCCTTCTACGGGCTCAACAACCAGGCCATCGTCGACATCGCCGACGCCGGGAGGGAGTACTACACGTTTTGGTTCTTCACCACGTTCCAGTGTGCCCCGGTACGCACAACCTGCACCAGTGCTCCGAATGTTTGTTAATCGTGTTTTCCTGTAACGAAGACGGAAGAATGCATCATCAATCCCACTGTCTCCTCCAGTTAAAAAGGGAATTGTTCTACCCTTTTGCTGTAGGCAGTTTTTGATTCAGCATAGTTGTACTGCAGTGTTACTGTGGTGATGAATGTGTCTGCTCCCTCAGCAATCAGCAAGCACTTAGCTGTCTTCTGCTGAACTGAACTGTGCAAACTGATAGACTTCTCTTGTTGCGTTGCCCATAGTTTATTTTCCCTTTTGGCAGAATAATGTTCCTTAAGAGTAGAGATGAGTATTGCATTATGCGTGATATTACTCTAGTAACCTGGCACTACTATAGCTTACTTTAACGCAAATAAAATCCGTGCAACCTAAGGACACATGTTCAATTGACAAACTTTTCATTCACTTCTGCTTGGACAGAAGCCTTTTTGAAAGTGATGCTGCAGCCGTGGTACCATAGCTGTTTGTTTTTTCCTTGATCTCTTCAGCTAATGCTAAATACTGAGACTACTCTTAATTGTTGTAAAACATGATTTCTTGTCTGCACATGTATACTTGTTATGATGCTAAACCAATTAACATATCAATATCTTCTATTCTTCTTGTTACCTTCATCTGTAGGCAGAAAATCAGCACGTGACTTTAGACTTCCGGGGAATAAACTACTCTGCCGAAATGTACTTAAATGGGCATGAGGTGGTACTACCAAAAGGAATGTTCCAAAGGCACACAATTGATATTACTGATATTCTCCATCCTGATGATAACAATCTGCTTGCTGTCCTTGTTCATCCTCCTGATCACCCTGGTAAAATTCCTCCTCAGGGGGGCCAGGGTGGTGATCACGAGGTTAGTCTCACATCCTTCATGTTATTTTTATGTATATTCATCCTTTTCGCACATGATTTGCGGTTGTGGATAATGGAATATCCCATCCTTGTAATGTGCAGATTTGCCTTTTGTTTCTGCTTTTTAGCAAAGCTCCAACAAGACTTGTGGTACTTAGTTACCAATGTATTTTCCTCCGATGGGACTACACTTCAGGAGCTACATAGTATCACCTTGCTTGAATTGATATATATGTTTTTTATCTAGATGCTACCTGCATCAAAGTGCTGAAAGCATATGTAAAAACACGCAATGGCTTGCACATACTCTGTTTTAAGGCCATGTTATGTTGTTTGTATTCTGATGAGCAGTGGCATTTCCACAGGAAAATAATACATATTTAGCCGATAAAATAAGTTAGTCGCATGACTACTTCTTTAAAAAAGGAATATTGTTAGTTAAAGGGACTACTAATGCATGACTACATATTTCAATGTGGTCATTTCAGATCGGAAAAGATGTTGCTACACAATATGTTGAAGGATGGGATTGGATGTGCCCAATAAGGTAGCTGGTGATTTCTGTGGTAAAGCTACATGCTTCATTAGTTGATCTTTTGTCACCTAAGTAGCACATGTTTTGAGTTCCCAAACTATTCGGTTTCAACAAAGTTCAGAAACCCTATACTACTTAAGACTGCTGCAATATCTGATTTCTTACAAACCTGTCAAGTAATCTTTGACAAATAATCAAAACTAATTGCCAACTGTTGTTTCTCTTGCACTTACAGTAACCAGTCAACTTAGTGTTTTTTTTACTTATTTTGCAACAGTAATTGTTTTTTTTTTCCTTCTTCCCTATTTTCATTCTTTGCTTCCTGACATTTCTCTCTTTTTCTGGCATCTTAGGGATCGAAATACTGGTATCTGGGATGAGGTATCAATTTCCATATCTGGGGTGAGTCCACGAATCTTTGTTCCCTTTTAATATTATTTTATCCATCTTTTGTCATTGTGACATCACCATTGATACACGAAGAGGCGCACAAAGAAGAAATTACTCATTGACTTTGATTTTTTTAGACACCAAACAGTCCAGCTTATACTGAAAACTTACAAGCATTCACAGAACATCCATAGAAAAGAAACAACCAAGCACCTCAAACAAAAATCCCCAAACATGAAGATAGCCTATAGACTGTGATTAGAGGTAAAAGAACGTATAAACTGATCACTACACTCAGCCTAGGCACACTTCACCAACTTGAAAGCCTGGCCTAACTCTTCCGCAGCATCTCCCTATCTTGCTCCTGTCCTCTCCTTCGCAAACTTCTGCCATCCATTAAGGAGACCAAACGTTTTGCAAGCGTTTTGGTTAGGATATTTTAAATTATATCAGAGAACACTGGTTGTTTCTTGTTTTCCATAGAGCCCAACCTACTCCAGCTATAACATGGACTTTTGTTCCCTCCTGGACTATCCAGGAAAACGTCTTCAAAATTGTTAATAGAACATGGGCTTCTAGACCAGCCCAGACTGTTTCTAACCCAACACCAAGTCACCACCGCTATGGGACATTGAAACAACAAATGATCAACTGGCTCATCCTTCGACAGCTTGCAAACTTTGAAACTATATAGCAGTTCCTTCTTCTGAGCTGTTGTGCTGTTTGAATTCTGCCATGCCATGCCATCCACAAGATCTGAGCTTTAAGAGGTATTTTTGCCGTCCAAATTTCCATCATCCTGATATCAATGATCCCACCAAAAGTATGCATCTGTACATGCTCTTTGTGGTGAACTCCCCTGACTTTTCTAATTTCTAAACCACCTTGTCATCCTCTTCTGTTAATGTGATTCTTTAAAGCTTTTCCATCATATCCCTCCACTCTGCCATCTCCTTTTCACCAAAATTCCTTCTAAAGTCTAGAATCTAATCCCTTTTCCAAGCCTCCTCCACTAATATGCCTTGATGATGACATATTTTAAACAGATTTGGGAAAGCAAACTTGAAAGATCACTCCTCCATCCATACATCCTTCCAAAATCTTGTTTGCCTACCCACTTGCACTATATTGCCCTTGCGGCCTTGCCCCTCTCACTGAATGTAGCCCCTGGCGAAATTGCGACCCACCTCTACTATCACTCTGGCAGAAACATCTACCTAAGATATATCCACCCCCACAAATTCATGAATAAGCTATCCTCTCCACTATCCAGTCTAAAAAGCCACTTGCATAATAAGGCCATGTCCATTCCTTTATTGTCAATGAGCCCCAGGGCTTGTCTAGGCTTCCCATTTAATCATGTGGTACTTATTGTTTCCCACTTCTTCCCAAAAGAACTTACCTCTAGCTGAATCAAACCTCTGATTGATTCCTTCATACAACCAGTAAAAACCCATAGTGTACATAGGATGCTGGTTTGACTTTGATCTTTTAAAGCAGTCTTTTTTCCCTTTTTAATGTGAGGATTTTAAATAAACTCAAGAACTTATATCGGGCTTGTTTTCGCTGCAGCCTGTGAATATAACAGACCCCCATCTGGTTTCAACTTTTCATGATGATTTTAAGAGGTCATACCTACATTGTACGCTTCAGTTGGAGAACAAAAGTTCTTGGATTGCAGATTGTACCTTGAAAATACAGGTCTCGACTGAACTTGAAGGGAATGTTTGTTTGGTGGAACACCTTCAAAGTTATGCATTAACAGTCCCTCCTCAATCAGATATAGAGTACACCATTCCTTCTGTAAGTTAGTTTCTTATTTCTCATGCTACTCGTGTACTGAGGCTTAAATATATGAAACATTGTTATTCCAGCCTTTTTAAAAGGCTCAAATATTTGACATTGTTATATATGAAATATGAACTATGTAGTTATTCTTCTATAAGCCCAACCTGTGGTGGCCAAATGGCATGGGAAAACAATGCCTATACAATGTTGAGATTAGTGTGGATGTCAAAGGGTTTGGAGAATCTGATTCCTGGAGCCATTATTTTGGATTTCGCAAGATTGAGAGTACAATTGATGATTCTACGGGTGGAAGGTATTAATGAAATGCCCAAAGTGTGTCAGTTGAATATTTGATCTCTTGAAAACCTGTTGACGCAAATGTAAATCATATCCAGGATCTTTAAGGTAAATGGTGAACCTATTTTTATCCGAGGAGGGAACTGGATATTGTCAGATGGACTTCTTAGATTAACAAAGAAGCGATATATGACCGACATCAAGTTCCACGCTGACATGAACTTCAATATGCTTAGATGTTGGGGTGGTGGATTAGCAGAGAGACCTGACTTTTACCATTTTTGCGATGTCTATGGTCTACTGGTAAGCTTTAATTTATCTCCATGTCAATAGGTTGTCATGTTTTCTTTATCCAAATTATGAATATCAGGAGAGAATTCCTTTGAAATAATGTCAACCAATAGTTACTTATGATTCTGTATTCTGTAAAATGTGGGTGACCAGCTGGTTTCTGGGAGTTTCTTTCCCTGTAACTGTAAAGGATTAGGTAAACCTGATGAGTTTAGTGCTGGGTCCACATCCTCTCTAGTTGAATTCTTGATTCACCATAGGTTACTGCCATTTCTGCAAGGTTGCTTACATGATGGAACCATTTTGAGCAGGTATGGCAAGAATTTTGGATAACTGGAGATGTTGATGGCCGAGGAGATCCAATATCTAACATTAATGGTCCTTTGGATCATGATCTCTTTCTTCTGTGTGCTAGAGATACCGTGAAATTACTCAGGAATCATGCCAGTCTAGCTTTATGGGTTGGTGGTAATGAGCAAGTCCCACCAGTTGACATTAACAAAGCACTGAAGAATGATTTGAAGCTACATCCAATGTTTGTAAGTTACCAGACATCAAAAAATGAAGAAAGATATTTATCTGAAGAATCAATTGACCCTAGTAAATACCTTGATGGTACTCGGGTGTATGTGCAAGGATCAATGTGGGATGGTTTTGCGAACGGGAAAGGTGACTGGACTGATGGTCCATATGAGATTCAGTATCCAGAGAGTTTTTTCAAGGACAGCTTCTACAAATATGGGTTCAACCCTGAAGTTGGGAATGTGGGGGTTCCAGTTGCCGCTACAATTAGGGCTACAATGCCTCCAGTAGGATGGAGCATTCCAATTTTCAAGAAAAGAATTGACGGGTACATTGAAGAAGTACCAAATCCAATATGGGACTACCACAAGTATATTCCGTACTCAAAACCGGGGAAGGTCCATGATCAGATTGAACTATATGGAACCCCACAAGACCTGGATGATTTTTGTGAAAAGGTAATTTAGTACTATATGATTTCATTTCTAGGGACTCTATGCTTAAGCATCTGAAGCATTTTAATTAATGTTGCTAACTCCCAGGCACAGCTGGTGAACTATGTTCAGTACAGAGCACTTTTGGAAGGATGGACTTCCTTCATGTGGACAAAGTTTACAGGTGTTCTAATTTGGAAGACGCAGAATCCTTGGACTGGACTAAGGGGCCAGTTCTATGATCACCTCCAAGACCAAACCGCTGGGTTTTATGGTTGCCGTTGTGCTGCTGAACCTATTCATGTCCAACTGAATTTGGTCACCTACTTTGTAGAGGTATGTGCTGTGCCTTGAACTTTAAGCCCAAGTCTGTAACTTTATAGTAATTGATCCATGTAAATGTTTTGTAGGTGGTAAACACTACAGCTGACGAACTCAAAGACATGGCTGTCGAAATTTCAGTGTGGGATCTGGATGGTGCATGCCCCTACTACAAAGTTACTGAGAACATAGTTGTGCCGCCAAAGAAAGTGAAGCAAATTATCGAGATGAAATACCCAAAGATGAAAGACGCCAAGCCTGTGTATTTTCTGCTCCTCAAACTCTTCAGGTTGTCAGACAATGGAATAATCTCCAGAAACTTCTACTGGTTACATCTTCCAGGGCAGGACTACAAATTGTTGGGGCAGTATCAGCAGAAAAAGATTCCACTAAAAATTTATTCTGATGTTTCAGTTTCAGGCAGGATGCACAAGGTAAGAATGACATTAGAGAACAACTCAAAGAAGTCAGTAGCAGAAAGCACACGTTCATTATCAGCAATGGATTTTGGTGATGTAAGTGGTTCCCGCAGCACTGGCAAAGAAACTGCTCAGAAGGGAAATGGGAGTGATGGACTGTGGAGGAAAATACGCAATGGCCTCGGGTTCGCAAGACCAAGTGACAACCAAAGAACACTGGAGGTCAACGGGACCGATTCAGGGGTCGCATTCTTCCTCCATTTCTCAGTGCATACCTCTGAATCATCAAGAGCTAAGGAGGAATACAATGACACAAGAATCCTTCCGGTCCACTACTCAGACAACTACTTTTCGCTGACACCAGGGGAGAAGATGGCCATCGACATCTCGTTCGAGGCTCCCCAGGGGTCCAATCCCAGAGTCGTCCTCAAAGGCTGGAACCATCATCTGGACCACGCCGTGATGATCTAAGATCCATGTAACAAGGTAAGTGCATACGGAATAAAGGGCAGACATCAGATCATGTTCGTGCCTGTTGATAGATTTTAATTAGGTTTGTCCTAATTTTATTTAAGTAAAATTAAATAAAACATATAAGACCGAAATTAAACGCTGGGTGGAATAAAGTCTAAGTCCCGCATGTGGTGTGATTTTGCGTAAAGTTTGACAACTTAAACAATTGATAATTTTGTGCACATATTGTGAAGCTGAGAGGCGAATGGCCTGCCTCGCATGCCGCCACCGATTGTGACGAGCATGTTTTTGTCACTTGGATGAATTGATGATTGATGGAGCTATTACTCTTGTGGGAGTAATACATGGCAATTATTGTATGTCAAAGGAAGTAATGTCTGATTACTTCGTGATTATTTCATTGGTGGATTCACTTGCGGGAGTAATATACATGGAATTACTATATGTCAAAGGAATTATGCCTGATTACTTCGTGATTATTTCATTGATCTTAGCAAAGTAGTCTATATGGAATCCATCAAGTAGTCCTTTTTTTAATCTTAGCAATCTACTACTATTATTTCATCTTGACCATTGTGGAGGGCCGGCCAACAGGCCAGCGCCTTCAACGGTCAAGATGGTCAAGCAGTGAGGTAAATTTGGCACAGTACTCGCCACCGACACCCCAGCGTCGAGCCACCGGCAAGGCCCGCTGGACCGTACGAGTGATACACCAGCATCCCGGCCCGACGAGGCCTCCGAAGTCCGGATGCCAACGGTGGTATAGCTGTCAGATTCAGCGACCACAGCTCCCTTTTCTTCACCCGCCGTCGTGAACCCCTAGGCACCGAGCAGCACGTGGCGCCAGCGGCCGTGCTTTCGTCGCCGACAGCATGGCTGCCGCGTGTGTGCTACGAGGGACAGGTGAGAGCACTGCAGTGACCAGTTGAGGTGGGGGAGAAGGGCAAGTTGAGGTCTGGCCCCTGGCGCCACGTGCTGCTCGTGAGTTACGTAGCTCGGCGTTCACTAGGGTGAATGACACAAATCGACAAACTACATCCACGTGGACCTCCCAACTTTCTCTTTTGCGTCTCGTGAAAACTTCATAATGGCCCTATTTGATACTCTAAGCTATATGTTAGAGTTAGTTTCTAACTCTAAATAAATTAATTCTAGCCAAAAAGATGTTTAGAGGTAAGGGTTAGATTGACAATAAATATATTTTTAATATAAGATCTTTAAATATAATATTAATTATGAGATAAATATTTATTAAAAATTTTATCGAAGTATATCTATGTGCGGTCTTGTTTTAAAGACTTTATTGCAAGAAATATTATAGTGTAATCAGATTTTAATTAGGATATATGATTTAGGAGATATAATTTTTTTAACCGTCAAATGCATGGGACACACGGTGATGCCATTAATTTGGAATAGGCCCATCAAAACTAACTTAAATAATCACCTCTCGATGGGATAATTTTTTAGATGTGTTAGATGCAACTAACCTCAATCCAACCCTCCTTTTTGAATTTTTTAGAGTTAATTGAGCCTCAAATAACTCAAACTAACTCAACTCATAGATCAAAAAGCCAATGATTCACTCATTCACAAGAACTGCAGTGTAGTTTCGTGCTGCCTCTTTTGATTCGTGAGCTGGTGGAGCCTGGAAGAGAGAAGGTACTCGGCGATCTGTAAAAGAGAGTCTGGATTTCTGTTGATCTTTGTTACAGAATGTAGTTTCTTATACATCATCTGGACACCCAAAGAATGAGAAAAAGAAAATAAAAAGAGAAAAAAGGGCAAAGAAATAAAAAGAGCTGATACCCCTATGAACTAGTGTGAACAGGGTGTTTCAGGAGAGCCTCCCCTACCATAAATTATTCTTCATCTGCTTCTGCTCTAGCAACACCATGAACGAAACGAATGCACTATGAAAGGAGGCGATCAATCCCCACCAATTCTCTCAACCAAGAACCAACCCAATCATATTTACAGGATCCCGTCTCCTTTTTATCCACCTCCCCTCTCCACACCCAGCCAAAAAGAGGACGAAAACACAAAGAATTGATTGACAAGTGTGACTAAGTAATTAACACCTAACCAACCAAGCTCAATTAGCATCTTCTACCTCAGTGCCGCGGCGCCGGTGCCCTTGGTGCACGCCGTGGTGTTCTTGAGGTGAGTCCGCGCCGCCTTGAGTAGCTCGCCGAACCGCTTGATGTTCACGGTGACGTTCTGGCGGTCCATGTACACCTTCTTCATCTCCCACCAGCCGCGGCTGCTGATCACCCAGGGCGTCCGCACGACGGTGCTGTTGAGCCCGTACTCGGCGGCGAGTGAGCTCTCCTCGGGCGCCACCTTGTACTCGAGGTACTCGAGGCCGAGCTGCTGCGCGGGCTTGCCGTAGAAGGCGTCGGCGGCCCAGTCGAGCCCCACGGGCACGATCTGCAGGAGCACGGACCCCGGGCGCATGAAGAGGAAGTGGGTCACGGCGGCGCCGTGCACGGCCACCATGGCGTCCGCCGACGCCAGCGCGGCGTGGATGACGGGGAGCGGGGTCTGCCGCCGCAGGTTCATCACGTGCGGCGCGAACCCGGCCCGGCGGCACGCCGTCACCACGTGCGGGAGGTTGAGCAGCACGCGGTTCTGCTTGCGGATGAAGATGAGCAGCTTCGGCTTGGCCGGGCGCGGGCACGGCCGGGATGGCGGCGCCAGAGGAAGCGGCACGGGCGACGACGCCGATGACGACGTCGTGGTGGTCCGGCTGTAGCCCTGGTGGAGCAGCGCCTGGAAATCCTTGATGCTCTTCCCTGCGTATCATCAGCATTTTGCGTTTAGTTTCAGAAAGAACAATTTCCCCCTGCAAAATGCAAGTTATTTCGGGGTTTTTTTTTTTCTTTGCAAGTTAGACAGTTTTAACAAATGGGCGACAGCAAAACGGGAAAGGATATTCACGTGTACGAGTCAGAACCGTGGAGAACCTGAAACGCATTGTGCCAGATGTGTTTCGGGTTCCCTAGGAAGTGGCCACGCAATCTAGCACGAACCATCACCCGCAGTTGCACAAAGAGCCGTTCTCCTCGACGCAATTGCACAAAGACTTGACCGACCCCCAGACTTGGAAGTCCTGTGTAGATCATCGAGTTCGGGACATGGCCACATGGGAGTTTGGGACATGGATCTCTCGGAACGGGTTGCTTCAGCATAACGCAAAGGGCATAGCACCGGCATTACCGGAAACGCTGCATTGCGATCACTGGCCGCGGCTCACACAGGCATGCCACTGGCAGCGGCCAACAACGGATCGATCGGGATCTGGTAGCCCGTGGTCGACAAGGCAGGCACTAATTGCTCAATGCTCCCAGACTCGGCGCCAGCAAGCAGCCGATCGGGCCGGAAAACGTCAATCACCACCAGTCCACGACACCAAACCGCACAGTCGGATCGGCGAGCAACAACCAGCGATGATCCGGCAGCACGTGCCGCGGTCCACTCCCGTGTCGTCCGTGCGATCCGGCTGCCCTCCCAAATCTCCAATTGACCCGCTACATTATTATTTGATTTGATTGATGTGGACAGCCGACAGCTAGAGCTCCGCGTTATGGAGGCCTTTGCGAGTGGCTCGGGCACGACGAGAGGCGACGCCGCGACGATCCTCGTAACCTACGCCAGGAGCGGCACAGCACAGGTGACCCAGCCTGTTTTTGGCACACGCGCGGCTCCGGAAACCGGAACCGGGTGTGCCCACGGAGTCCCTGGGATGGCTGGATCCATCCGTCCAACAACTCGGACACGGGGGCCCCTCCGCTCCACCTCTGCATGCCATGCACTATTGCCACCAACCAGTGAACCAGGAATCAATTTTAGACTAGATTTGGTCGTGATTGGTTTGGTAGTTTTATAAAGTCGCGAACGAGGGGCCCGGTCTAACGCTATGATTCAGCGAGAGGCTTGAATTAAACAGGAGGCAACTAACAGTGGGAGTAATCTGATGAGGCAAACAGGCGGCCTGAATTTATCTATATCATCCCTTCCTTTAGCCAAACTCTGTTCACCCCGTCAGTATTCAGCAATGCACGCAAATGGCAGATAATAGCATGTCTTGCTGATTCGGCAGGCAGGGTATACTTTTATTGATCATGTGCATAGTTTTTTTTACTGGCAATGCACGACGTGCTCACCAAACTGGGTACGAACGCACCGACACAATGGCCATAACAGAGCTGTGCCACAACACAGTTGTTGGTATCCTGTCGACTATTACCCTTTTGGGGAGAGTACCTTTTTCGCTGCTTTGCAGAGTTTTTCAGTTGTTCGGTGTCCTTCATGTGGAAATAACAAGCTCCCAGCCTCTTTCATTGCTAAAGAGAGGAGTTTTAGGTCAATCTGGGGTATTTGCTTTAAGCCACTCAATAATTAAGTACGGGCATGTTTTTGAGCTCCTAGGACAAACTTGTACTAGCTTTGTCCATTCAGTAAACACATTTCTGTTCACTTTAGCTGCACCATCTGTTTTCGCTTCTTACTACTACTAAGCAAGTGTTTTATAGTAAAAACACTAAAGCTTTCGCTCCGAGAGCAACAGGCAGAGGACAATAACTAAACCCACCTAAGCACGTTATGCAACGTCACTTCAATTTCATGACATCCAGAAACAGAGGTGTCAAAACTAAAGAGCTCTCGCCTGACAGTAATGTGGCACCAACCTGATGCAAGTGCCCATCGAGGACATCTACTCGTACTCATCAACAGGCAGCAACAAATCCACTGGCAGGATTAGGACGCGAGTGGTGAGGTCATACTACAGTGCAGTGCAGCTACCCGGGCCAGCGCGCCGAGTCCTTACATGTCCTAATCGAACCCTGGGCATATATATCCTCTCTTATCACTTCGTGCAGCAAGGCCTGTACTATATTCATGAAGACCCAGCAGGCACCCAGCATTTCGACATATATATCTCCTACAGGTTCTTCCACAGCTACAAACAATGCCACGACGACAGACAAAACTTGGTGTCTTGCGAGGTGTTGTCCCCTCTGAGGGTTTAGAACTTCTGACGCCGAATCCATCAAACTCGGACACAAACACAAAGCTGATCACGACTGCTTAGAACTAGAACCACTGCATTATTCCTGTTAGGTACCAGCTATTTCAGCAATGTACTAAGACACTTCTAATGCTTCGTATTAACTAGTGTTCATGGATGATGCTGCAGCGCCGTGCTCTCACGACAAGAAAGTCCACAACTCCCAGGGATTAGACCATTAGAGAACAGTCCTACTCACAGCAAGCAAGCTGCAAGCTCCAGATGGTGATGAAGATAAAAAAGGACAGGCCAACGCTGTACGGGGGTCTTGCAGCTCTACTTCATCACAAAAGGACAGGCATAAACCACTGGACCCCCCAAAACTGCACAGCCACCTAAAGAGGGCATGCATATGGCCGTAGAAACTAAACAAAAAAATCCCACACGAATCACGAATGCAGTGCCCATGTCGCCTGTATTTTAGTAAGAGCAGCGACCAGTTCAATTTTACACAAGCACCACCTAGAGCAAGTTGTTATTTTCTGCAATGTGGGAAGTACGGCAGCCCAACGACATGTCGCGCAGCCATACGATTCCTCACACAGGCATCAGACAAGGGCAGAGGGCCTCGCCCCCTACAGGCCTACACGGCCGGTCGATTTGAAAAGAGAATTCTACGCACATGCCGCGTCTCGCTGGCTCGTCCTCTACGATTCGCTAATGCTACACTAATATTATACTGTTAACCACGCTCTGCGATCCTGCAAGAGTAACGTGCTGCAATGGCCGGCGCGTGGTTCACCGTGTAGGGGCACTAGTTTGTTTATTACTGCTCCTGCTGCAGCCTCCACTCTGCAGGTGCAGGAGCATCATCCTCCGAGATCCGGCGCCGTAGCAACATCGGCGTTTCCTCTTTCTTTTATTGCCACGGCCAGTACATGGGGTTTTAATGGGGGCCATCAAGGGATGTGAACAATAACTCCAGGTCGGCCAGAGTACTAGGACGGGCTCGGCGAGAGCTAGCGGTCGTGAAGGTGGGTTACTGTACCGCCCGTAATCAATCGATGTGCAGAC
>CM041639.1:38013899-38031167 GCA_023333625.1 Bothriochloa decipiens | reverse complement strand
TGAACACGTCCAAACAAGACTGGCCCCGCGGTTCGCCGCCCATCGCCACGTTCGTTGTGCGGCCGAGGAGACGGCTCGGTCGCATCCTGTCCTGGCTGCAGCAGCCCGGACGCGCGCCCGCTGCACTGCACGCCACACTGCGGAACGCCAGCCACCAGGCAAACCTGCGGGCGCGGCACACGTTCGCGACCACCACGAGGCCACGCCATTCTCTTCCACGCGCCGGACGCCTGCCACCCCGCCGCCGGACGCCCAAAGAAAGGAATGACGACGAAAACAGCTTTTCCACCCGCCGCCGCGCGCTGTCTCTGCTGCGGCCTGCGCGCCTGGAAATTCTTGGATTTCGGCGGGCGTTCTACTCCGGCCGAAGAAAAGGCGCCGATGCTCGCAACGTTCTCCCGGGGTCCCGTCCCGCGCGTACGTGCTTCTTTCCTTTGCCCGCGGCGGCAGCGGGCAGCAGAGCACAGCGCGGCTTGGGGTGCCTGCCGTGCCGTGCTACGGTACGTGGTGTCGTGCGCTCCACACAAGTCCACCGCGACGCAACGGCGCGCGGCGGGTAATAGCGCGCCGAACCGAACGAATATTGCAACGGATAATTGGGAAAAGGAAGCGTGCTTGGTGACGGAGTCCGACACGGATTAGCACTGCCCTGTGGAAGAAATGATGCTGGTTAGCGTAGCACATACCCGCGGTGGGTGCGCGCGGCCAGATTATATTAATTTAATTAATTAAACAAGGTGGTGGTTGGGCGAATTGGAGCGGGGATTATTACGCCAATCTCAGTGGGGAGTTTCACTCTACTGTTTGGCACTCGTCGCGAAACGGTATGAAACGAGATGAAATGTGTTCTCTTAATGCACAGTTGGATTGCACAGTTTCATAGGAATTTTTTAGTCATTCGTGCGTCCACCGTTTCTTCCCAGCATACTCTGGAACAAGCACGGCAGCGAGCACAATAGCAAGCAAGCTAGGCGAGCACTGCAGCAAGCTAGCAAGCAGAGCACGACACTAGCACGGCGAGCACTTCGTCCGTGTTCATGCCGTCCGCCGCGGGCGGGTTCAGCAGCGATGCGGTGCCCCACAGGCACAGCCACGGTCCGCAGGAGCATCACACCGGCGTGGCCTGGCATCGTCACCGCGTTCTACACCCGCGGCCGGCGGAGCTCGGGGCGGAGCTCGCTCGCGCCCGCTTTCGCGGTCGGCGGAGCCCATGGCGGAGCTCCTGCTCGCGCCCGTGCCTCCGGCCAGCGGAGCTCGCGCTCGCTCCCGCGCCGCAGCCGACGGAGCCCACCGCATCCTCATCCGTCGCATCGGGGAAGAAGATCGCATCCGCATCCATCGCATCGGGGAAGAAGACCGCATCCGCATCCACCGGCGGGGGACCGCGCCTGCAGCCGAGGAGACCGCGCGACGGCACGGAAGCAGAGCTCGCAGAGCGGAGGAGGAGGATCTCCGCTCGCGTCCAGCGGCCTCGGCCCGCGACGGAGCCCCACTCGCGTTCGGCGGCCTCGGCCCGCGGCGGAGCCCCGCTCGTGCCTGGCGCCCTCGGCTCGCGGGGAGGAAGGCTAGGTCCTCGGTCGGCGGCCTCGCCCGCCGCTGCCGGCTTCACCCCACGCGGACGACGCGGCGGCGCGGACGTTCTCGCGGCACGGCGGAACGGCGGACGTCCTCGTGACGGAGCTCATGACCCACGGCCTCGCCTGCGCTCGCCCTCGCGGCCAACCAACGGAGCGGCGCGCTCGCGCTCATGTCGCGGTGGGTGGATCTTGCGCACGGCGGAGTGGACTCGCCCGCGGCGGAGCGGCCTCGCGCGGCGGCGGAGGGGCTCACGAGCCTGCTTCTCCTTCCGATGAAACGCGAATCCTCCTCAGTGGAGTTTCGTTGTTGTTTCACGGTCAACGCCGAGCTCGTGTCGTGGTGATGAAACGAATCCACTCTCTCTCCTCTTCTTTACGCCTATAAAATTCATAAAATCCCCGTTGAGATTCTCGATCGGTCGAGGCTAGCTGGGTCTGTGGAGTTAGTGGGATGGATGATGCGTCGGATTATTAGAATAAATAACGCATACTCGATCACTAACGACGCACCCATGCGTATGCATGTTTTTCATTTTTTTTTTGTCACGGGAGGTCTCTTTTTTAATAAACAAATTGTAAGGCTGTTTTTGTGTTCATGAGGCGGTTGTGTGCCGGCCGGCGCCACCCGTGTGTGTTGTTTCTGGAGACATGGCGTGACCGCGTGAGCTAGTTTGTAATGTTGCAGGGAAGTCGTGGTTTTCGGTTCGTGTAACTGATGATTGATGATGGCAAATCATGCATGATCGCTTGACAACAGGATAAGGATGTGTCTTGCAGAAAGCCCGTGAAGTGGCCGTTTGTCCCCCGTGCGTACGCCACGGGAGAGGAGGACGAGGATGGACTGTTCGATACCAAGTTTCCAGTGGGAAGAAATCCGGCGTCATTATTCCTATGATTTCCTATGCATACGGAACCAAATGAACGAATAAACAGTTGTAGTAACACGGTAGCATGACATGATCATCATGTTCCGATGTGTAGGCGTACAGCGGGTGCTTGCGCACAAATGCATCGATCGCCAACAGACTACTCCCACAGTGGCATCGTCACGAGCGCCACGGCTGCATTGCAATTTGCTATTTGCATGGCGTGGCGAGGTGACACACGTCCGGGGCCGTGCAAATCTGCCCCGCGCGCGCGCACGTCGATGGGCGGTTCGATCGGCGCGGAAATTATTGCCCGCTGCCGGTGGCCCCAGCAGCACGCTGGTCGAGAGCAAAAGCATGCAATTGCGCAATTCACCGACACCCGCGGGGCGACCGCCGTACGCGGCACAATGGAGCGGTCGGTGGCTACCGCCTACCGCCTGCTACCTGCTCCCTCCGTCCGGAAAAGCTCGCAAACGGCACAACCGAGACAAAACTAGCGACCATCAGAAATTACCAGTTTGCTCCTTCTTTTCTTGACTCTCGAGCGCATACGCATGCAGTCTGCGAGTCAGTGGACGAGAGAGGCCGTACAGCAGGTCGTGAGTGGGCCGGCTGAGCATTCACCAAAGTAGCAGATTTTTTTATTCCACCGGTTCCACAGCTGCTGCTATCCTCTATAGCTACGTTTACATCCTTTACGGACGGAGGGAGTACTACTCCCTAATTCATTTCAGCGCAGTCGAGTGAAGTGAACTGACACGCTCAGAGCACACTGGATACACTATACATCCCTGGACCCGCCCATGGTCGCGGTAAGAGTAAATGATCACGTTCAGCTCAGAACTTCAGAACGCGGCACTGGCTGTGTGCAGCTGTGCTCTAGAAGCAGTGCTAGTACACGGACACTCGGCAAATAGGCCATCTTTATCGAGTGTCGAAATCTTTGTCGAGTGGCAAAACACGGGCACTCGGCAAAGAGGTTCTTTGCCGAGTGTCAAACATCGCACTCGGCAAAGATTTATTTGCCGAGTATCTAGCACTCGGCAAAGCGAAGCACTCGGCAAAAGACTAATTGCCGAGAGCCAGGCACTCGGTAAAGAGGTGCACTCGGCAAAGTGCGTCTGGACAAATGGCATCCGTGGCCGTCCCTTTTGCCAAGTGCCCTGCCGTTAGGCACTCGGCAAAGGAGCTACCTTTGCCGAGTACGGAGAGGGCCAGCACTTGGCAAAGGTTTTTTTATTTTTTTTAATAAAATTCTTTGCCGAGTGCCACGTCGGCCAGCACTCGGTAAAGATGTTTTTTATTTATTTTAATAAAATCCTTTGCCGAGTGCCACGTCGGACAGCACTCGGCAAAGGCCTCTTTGCCGAGTGCCACGGCGGAAAGCACTCGGCAAAGGCCTCTTTGCCGAGTGCCGGCTCTGGCACTCGGCAAAGCATAATTTTTTTTGTTTTTTCTTCCTATTTTTTGTGGGGCCTTGATACAGTAAATACATCACAACTTTAAAAGTTGGGACAATTTTGACTTTTTGTTCTATATTTCTTTAGTTATTTTTGTTTCTTTGAATTTTTTCGACAACTCTAAATTTGAACTGCAGGTACATGAAATAATGAAATTTGGTCATTCAAAAGATGGTATTCATAATGTTCGGAGTATGTTGAGGCCGTATCCAGGACCTCGCATGAAGTTACGACCATGTTGGTGTCGTAACATGACGAGTTATGTGCGAAAAAAGTATTTTTAAATTATATAAAATCCAAACGAAGTCCGAAAATGATAAAAACTTGTCGAGGTGTGTTGTAATCGCATGTGGAGGCTGTGGTAAAAAATTGAGAAAGTTTCGAGCAAGTTGTGACGTCGCGTGCCTAAAACCCAGGCATCTCCACATGTGATCACCTTGTGATCACATGTGGAGATGTCTGGGTTTTAGACATCCAACGTCACAACTTGCTTTGAACATTCTCAAATTTTTATCATAGCCTCGACATGCGATCACATTACACCTCGACAAGTTTCGTGATTTTTAGACTTCGTTTGGATTTTGTATAATTAAAAAACACTTCTACCACACCTGGATGGTCGTTTTTTGTGGACAAGGCGTGTAAAATTTTGGGTGAGTTTATGGACACGGTCTCAAAATACACTCTCCAACATGAATATCATTTTTTGAATGGTTACGTTTCATTATTTCATGCACCTGCAGTTCAAATTTATATTTTTAAAAAAATACAAGGAAACAAAATTAATTCAAGAAATATAGCAAAATATTATAAAAAGGTCTCAAATTTGAACATGTGCTTGAATACAATACACTTGGGCTACAGAAAAAGTTTAAAGTCAAAATTAAAAAAAAGAAAACTTTGCCGAGTGCCATCACCGGACACTCGGCAAAGATGGCCTTTGCCGAGTGCCAGTTGTGGCACTCGGCAAAGGTGCACCATGGAATAAGGCCCGCGGCCCATCTCTCCACCCCTATCTCCTCTACACCCACCCCGCGCGCGCAGCCCCGACCACCTGAGCCCCGGCCGCTTGAGCCCCCGCCGCCGTCGCCCAACCCCCCCACCCGACCGCCGCCGCCACCGCCCCCCCGGGGACCGCCGCCGCCCCGGCCGCCTCGGCCCCCGCCGCGGCCTGCCCCCCTCCCCCCCAGGCGCCTCGGCCCTCGCCGCCGTCGGCCCCCGCCGCCGTCGCCCCCCATCCGCCCCCCCTCGCGGGCGCCTCGGCCACCGCCGCCGCCGCCTTCCCGGCCCGACCGCCGCCCCCACCCCCACAGAGACCGTCGACGCCCCCTGTCCCCCTTCCCCTTCCCCCGCCGTCGGCGCCCCCGTCCCCCCTCCTGTCGGAAGAGAAGAAGGGAAGGGAAGGAAAGGGAAGGGAAGAAGAAGGGAAGCGAAGGGAAGAAGGGAAGAAGAAGGGAAGGGAAGGGAAGGGAAGAAGAAGGGAAAAGAAGAAGGAGGAGGAGGAGAAAAAGAAGAAGAAGGAGAAGGAGAAGGAGAAGAGGAAGAGGAGGGGAAGAGAAGAAGGAAGAAGAAAAAGAGGAAGAAGGGGGGAGGAGGAGGAAGAAGGAAGAGGAGGAGAAGGAGGAGGTTCGCCGGCCTTCAACCCGCCGTCTTCTCTGTATGGCATCCCCGTCAACGCACGTGTCGTGACTAGGTATATCACCCTTCTCTGCTTGTCGGCCTTCGTGCCACTCTATTCATCGGCCTACGTGTCATTGTGACTGTCGGCCTTCGTGCCGTTGTTTATGGATGTCGGCCTTTGTGCTGTTCTTTTTGCAGGTTATTGAAACCTCCCCGTGTAGGGGAGGTTCTGTCGAAATTTTTAATAACTTATAGTTTTATTTGCAGGACCCGTGGGTGACTTATAGTTTTAATAACTAACCTATTGCCCTTATTTGCAGGACCCGTGGGAAGGACTCGGCCACCCTGGTCGTCTTCATCGCCACTGTCCCGCTAGCCTCCCTCCACCGCCACCCTAGGTATAAATCACCTCTCTTCCTTACTGTTGTCATACGAAGAAAACACGTAACCGAGTTAGGCGTCTCCCGTTCGAAAGGGATACGCGGTCGTTGGTACGCGGATCAGTGCATATCTGACGGTATCTCTTTCGGACTGTCCATATTTTTTGGACAGCTTGTGGATGCGTAGATGGGTTAGCTTCCATGTTCTGCTCTCGTCCGAGTCAGAGTTTTGGCAGCACCTCCCCGTTGTTCTCTGGATACACACTCTCCCCGCCAGGACGTGTATCGGGAGAACAGCGGGGAGGTGCTGTCGAAATTCCGTCTTGGATGGGAGCGAAGCATGGAAGCTAACCTCATCTACGCATCCTCGGGTGGGATTAGGACCTATCCTTCACCTATTATATGGTAGAAATGCCTTGTAGATGCAAATGCTGGTTTTATTACTCGCTTACTTTGGCGCATGACAGAGGATGGCTGACCGTGAGTGGATGTACATGGGCTTCGCAAGTAAGAGCTTGGAATAGGTTAGGGGGGCTGATGCTTTCCTGGAGCATGTATTTGGCCCAGCTGCTAAAGGGTCAAGTTGGATGTTGTGTCCCTGCAGCAAGTGTAAGAATAAGAAAAAGAAACGAAAGCATCAGGTGGGAGTAGATATTCACAATAACGAATTCGTTCCAAACTATAACCGCTGGATCCACCATGGTGAACACCATCGTATTAGGGAGGAGGTGGTGAGACCCCTCCTCGAGGAGTATGATGCAGATGTCGTGATGACAGACATGATGGCAGACTTTCACGATGCAAGGTTCGTTGAAGGAATAGAGGTGGAGGAAGATCCATAGGAAATCGCAAAGGCGTTCTACACCATGATGGAGGCAGCATAAAAGCCCCTTCACGAGAAGACAATGGTTTCGCAACTGGATGCCATTTCACGTCTAATATCATTGAAGTCGCAACTGGGGATTAGTTCAGACAGCTTCGATCTTGTGTTGACAGTTGTTGGCAAACTGCTTCCGGATCCTCACACCCTGCCGAAGAACACGTATGAGTCACAGAGGCTCCTTCGTGCACTTAAGATGTCGTATGAGGGGATCCAAGCTTGTCTGAAGGGGTGCGTCCTATTCAAGGGAGACAACGAGACAACAACACACTGTCCAAAGTGCAAAGCCTCTAGGTTTGTGGAGGTAGAAGACAGTGATGGCAAGAAAAAACAATCTAAAATCTCCGAGATGGTCATACGACACCTTCCTTTCCTACAGAGGCTCCAACGGCTGTACATGACAGAGGAGTCCGCAAAACAGATGATGTGGCATAAGAATGGCAAAAGATACAGTGACAGGATGGTACACCCAGCGGATGGTGATGCATGGAAGCACTTCGATGACATGAATCCTGGCAAGGCTATGGAGGCTCGAAATGTACGCGTAGCGCTGGCAACAGATGAGTTCAACCCATTTGGAATGATGGCGGCCCCGTACACTTGTTGGCCCGTGTTCGTGATCCCCCTCAATCTTCCCCCCGGCGTCATGTTTGAACCCAGGAACATGTTCTTGACACTGATAATACCTGGACACCCGGGCAATAATATGGGTGTATTCATGCAGCCAGTGTGGGATGAATTACAACATGCTTGGGAAGAGGGGGTACTGACATACGACCGAGCTACAAAGAGGAACTTCACAATGCATGTGTGGTACCTGTATTCAATGCATGACTTCCTAGCGTATGGCTTATTCAGTGCATGGTCTATTCACGGGAAGTTCCCTTGCCCAACATGCAAGGCAGATGTGATGTTCACCTGGCTGGCCAAAGGTGGCAAGTATTCTTCTTTCGACAAACATCGGCAATTTCTGCCTGAGAACCATGAATTGAGACGAGATGAAAAGCACTTCACAAAAGGTGTTCAAGTTACCGACCCCATTCCTCAGGTTAAGAGCCCTGCCGACGTCCTCGCCGAGATAGAGGCTCTCCAGATTGATAAAAAGAATGGTGGTTTTATTGGATATGGTAACGACCACATGTGGACTCATATATCGGGCTTGACTAGGCTACCGTACTTCAAGGACCTTCTTCCACACAACATCGATGTAATGCACACAGAAAAGAATGTCGCCGAGGCACTCTGGGCAACACTCATGGACATTGGTAAGAAGTCAAAGGACAACGTTAAGGCTAGATTGGACGTGGAAAGGATTTGTGATAGATCAAAGCTAGTGATGAAGACCCCTGCGCCAGGCAAGAAATGGAAAAAGGGCCCGGTCGATTACATCCTGAAAAGGCCAGATAGAAAGAAAGTACTGCAGTGGATCAAGACGCTACAGTTTCCTGATGGGTATGCGATGAATCTAAGTAGGGGAGTGAACTTGGAGACTATGAAAGTCTTAGGGATGAAGAGTCATGACTTCCACATATGGATTGAGCGGATCCTTCCTGCGATGACCTGGGGATACCTCCCCGAGCCAGTGTGGCACGTCCTGGCAGAGTTGAGCTTTTTCTTCCGCCAGCTTTGTGCCAAGGAGTTATCTCGGGACGTTTGTCTTGACCTGGAGAAGGCTGCACCTCTGTTGCTCCGCAAGTTGGAGATGACATTTCCACCCAGCTTCTTCCTGTCGATGCAGCATCTGATTTTGCACCTACCATGCGAGGCACGGTTGGGGGGCCCGTGCAGGCCTGTTGGTGCTATCCAATCGAGAGGTGTCTAAAGCTTCTTCGGAAAAAGTGTAGAAATAAGGCCAAAATTGAGGCTTCCGTGGCAGAGGCATTCATTCTAGAGGAGGTGTCGATCTTCAAACAGGCGTACTATACTGAGAAACTTCCCAGCGTGCACAATCCAACCCCTTGTTATAACGCCGACGAGAACTCATCGAACCTCAGCCTTATCCAAGGGGATCTCGGAAGAGGAAGCACAGGTACCAACAAGAAATTGACCCATGATGAGTGGCGCACTATCATGAGCTACTTGTTGTTGAACCTTGATGAATGAATTCCTTATCAGAAGTAAGTTCTCAATGAGCTTGTTACATACGCCGTCACTATCCTCCACCTATTGATCCGACCCCCTTGTCTCTTGTTTTTTCAGGGAATATATTAATGAACACTGGAGAGGCAATAGGGCTCCTACCGAGCAAGAAGAAGACCATCTTCTTAGACATGGTGTGCCCGATTTTATTTCCTGGTTCTGTACAAAGGTATCATCCAAGTAACCTCGTTCCGACTTTGAGATTCCACTTTGCTCCTAGGAGCGAGTAATGTAACGATCTACCTGTCCTGACCTTGCAGGCCCAGTCGGATGCGGAAATGAGTGATGAATTGAAACAGGTGGGCAGTGGCTTCTCCCGTAGGGTCAAGTCATTCACCGTTTATGATGTGAATGGCTATCGCTTTCGCACGAGAAGCTACGAGGAGAGTCGGCCCAACCTAAAAACTACATTCTGCGGAGTTCGTACGCCCGACACGGATGAGAAGGACTATTACGGCATAGTCGAAGAGATATACGAGCTCAAATTTTTGGGTGCCAAAGCTTTTAAGCCAGTGGTATTCAAATGCCATTGGTTCAATCCTCATGTCACGAAAAAAGACCTTAAGATTGGGCAAGTCAAAATTCGACAGGATTTCAACTATAAAGGAGACGATGTCTATATTGTGGCTAACTGAGACGCCACGCAAGTTTATTACCTCCCATGGGCGTGCCAAAAAGACGAGAAGCTTGTGGGTTGGAGCCTTGTGCACTTGGTATCGTCGTGCGGTAAAGCTGTCCTAAACGATGATGATTACAACTTTGACCCAAAGACAGATGAGTTCTATCAACCTGAGGGGCTAGAAGGAAGTTTGGAGATAGACATTCTTTCGCTGATGGGCATGGAAGTAGACAACGACATCGATGAGGACGAGGGTGATGAGGTGCAGGATGCTAAGGACTTACGAATCCTTGAGCGATGGCAGATGCAGCGCGATGGAGTTGTTGAGGACGATGTAGATGACGATGACGATGGAGATGATGACGATGGAGATGATGCCCGACACTTAAGAGAGCTCGACAATATTGATAATGATGATGACAATAGTGATGACGACTACACGCCAGCCATATTGCCGTTCGCAGAGATAATTTCTAATTCATGTAATACTATATTGTTATTATCATTACCTTGCAATTATGTTTCTTTACAAGTACTTGTCATTTATTTATGCTAACTATTTTAATCTTTGTCATTGCAGGCACTCGACAAAATGCCGGGCGGAAGGTGGCAGCGGCCACAACGAAAGGTCCGCTCACAGTACCAGATCTGCAACGAGGAGCAGGCGATCGCCAACGACGACGAGGAGGAGGAGGTGCTGGTGGAGCCGTCGACCAGTAGGAGGGATGCCCCCCAGCGGACGTCGCACGTCGACAAGGAGGCTGCAGTTCCAGGAGGCCCCGCAAGGGGGGACGACGACCACCACCACCGGTGACGGCGGCGGCGGCGGCGACGACGACGACAACGACGACGATGGGGGTGAGCCGACGACGACACCAGGCGAGCCGACGACGACACCAGGGGAGACGACGATGACACCAGGCGAGACAGCTTCCTCAGGTTCGAGCAAGCCCTACCAGCGCGTCGCTTCCTGACCCACGGCCGCTCCATTCTCGCCGCCCGGTGATTCGACCCGTGGGTGAGACGTAAGTATCCATTGTTGATTTCACTACTTGTTCATATGACATGTTGAAAATCGAACTTCAGACTAACAATTGTTTTTAATGACTCATGCAGTAGCTGGACGTTTGTGAGCGGAGGGAGCGGTTCACGCCATATCAATGGCATCCAGGGCCTGCTGATTAGGGAGTACTACCCCGGCTTGCTCACCCACAAGGGTGAGGTACAGGCACCCATGAGGTGGGAGCACTTCTCCAGCGTCATGGATTCCAACGGTGAAACCCTTGAGGCAAAGATCAAGAGGAAGTTCTGGGTGAGTCTTTTCATCGTACCGCATTTCTCAATACTACGCATTCGTTGGACGTTCTTGAAACAATGATGAGTTCTGTGTGAGTTCTGTGTGTAGGACTTCTTCACATGCGAGGAGGGAAAAGAGCAGCATGCGGCACGAGTGCAGGAGGCGGTCTGCAAAGATCGTCTCAAGGACCTGTACCATGAGGCGCATCTCTAGTGCGTCATCACCTACTACACTGACGTGCTTGGCCAGGTGGTGAAGAAGCCGCAAGTCAAGGAGATGCTACTCCAGAGGGAGACTGACCTCACCGAGGCGCAGTACATGCAGGTAATTAAGTAGGAAACATTCATTATGACTTCTTTCGTGAAACATTCAATTCATTTTCTGGCATGTCAAATATTTGATGTCATGCAGATGTGTCCGGAGTGGTGCGACAAGTACCGGGACTACTGGGCGGCCATTGTGCGTGAGTGGACCACGGACGCGGCGTACCAGAGGCGCAGAGAGCATCGGGAGCGCCACCTACAGATGCGAGGGGCACCACACCACCAAGAGAACCAGTCCCTCCCAGTGTTCATGGAAAGATGGGTATGCTTCTGTTGATCTATTAATTCTAGCGCTCAATTGTCATTACTTGTAACCATGTTTGTGTTTTCCTCACAGTCCCAGTCGCATGGTGGGCAGGCCGTCAATGAGTTCACGGGGTACGTCCTTGCTCACAAGGGCAAAGCGACGGCGGCGGACAACGTCTACGACTCGGCGGACAGGCCAGACGCGTACACCAACGCGAGCGTCCACCCTAAGCTCGCCGAGTACACCTTCGCGGCTCGCCAGCGCCATGGGGAGACATTCGACCTCGCCATCGACCCCCTGGACATAGACCTCTTGATGAGGTTGGGAGGAGGAAAGCAGCACGGCCGGAACTGGATGGCCAACAGCGCCATCGAGTCGTCCTCTGTTCCCACGCTGAGCCAGATTCGACGAGACGGGACCAGGAGCTCCTCTGACATCCCCATAGCGCCTCGGCAGCCGAGCAACGCACAGTTCTCGGCATTTCAGGTAAGTGCAGTTTTATTCGTCGTTCACTCATTTCACACATGTACCCTGCCTTCACATACCATCAACCTTGCGGGTGTAATATTACAGGCCCAGATAGCACAGTTGCAGATGAACCAGGAGAACATGACGGTGGCCCATCAGCAGCAGCTGGCGGCTGTCACGTAGCACTACCAGCGTCAGATGCAAGACTTTGCCGCCTACTTCCGGGGCCTTCAGATCCCGGGAGTGCAGCAACAAGAGCTCCCTGTCTCGATCTTTGCTCCACCACCTTTTCCTATGCCTACTCCAATAGCGACTCCGATAAGCATATTGCCTGTTACTTTAGCTTGTGCGGCCATCCTGCAGGTACTAATGAGATCAATTGTCCTTTGTGCAGGAACAGTCGGCGGGTTCGAACCCGACTCCTCCACGTGCCAGCCCTCCACTAGGTCCTTCTCCACCGCATGGGTGGCCGGCTCACCCGACCTTCTCGACTCAGGGCTTCACGTGGCCAGGTACCGCTCCTCCTCCACCGACGCAGCAGGGGCATTCCGGGCCTGCAAGCGGCCCTCTGCTTCCGCCGCCCTATTGGACGTTCCAGGCGGCACCGCAGTCAGGGTGGTCTCCTTGGGAGCAAGGTGGGGGCTCTGGGGACGCCGGGACGAGCTAGGTACCTCTACTGCCCGCTTGTGGACTTGTATCGATGAACTTGTCGCTCTTTTGGACATGTTATGAACTTGTATCGATGTAACAGATAAATTTAAGGACCTTTATGTATGAATTCGTGTTGAGACATCATGGATCTGATGAAATACGATATTTATGTGATATTCTATTCTATTGTCGTGAATATATGTGAAATTGCATGTCTGGAATGGAAGAAAATAAAAAAAAACCAAAAAAAATTTCCAGCTTTGCCGAGTGCCAGCTCTCGGCAAAGCTGGGCATTTTTCCCAGCAGAGCCCAAGTTTGCCGAGTGCTAGCGAGGCACTCGGCAAAATGACCATTCCTTTGCCGAGAGCCGGCACTCGGCAAAGGATTTTTCAAAAAAAATCTTTGCCGAGTGCCCGCCACGTCACACTCGGCAAAGGGTGCCGTCAGGTTGACGGCGCCCGTTACCTTTGCCGAGTGCTGGCGTGGCACTCGACAAAGCCTTTGCCGAGTGCCTGCCAGGTGGCACTCGGCAAAGACTCCTTTGCCGATCAATTCTTTGCCGAGTGCGGCTTAAGCCTTTGCCGACGGCAAAGGTGTCTTTGCCGAGTGCGGCCGGCACTCGGCAAAAGAGGCGGATCCAGTAACGGCACATGTATAATGAAGCAGACCATTGACATTCGAAGGTTTATTTATTTCTTTTTTAAAAAAGTTTTAAATGCCACCCAGAAGTGAATTATTCCGATCGACTATATAGTTCAATTTTTTTTAGAGAACATGAGTATATAGTTTATTTATTATAGGCTTCTTCTGTACAGCACATGCCACATTGTGTGCTCCTTTCCTCGCGAAGAAAAAAACATTGTGCTCTCCAGAACTATTCGGCAACTGGTGTGGTACTTGTCGTCCAAGGATATCGATCATGTATAATTTTTTTTTCCAAGTTAGGCTCTGCTCCATCCATTGTTTCCAGCTATATACGATAGCAAAGCAAACGTGACCCGTGACCACCGGCCAGCTTAATTTGCACACCGCGCGCGAAAGTCTCTGCCGGTGAGCAGTCATGCTCAAGCATATATATACGTGTGTCTTCAGGGCCTATTATGCTCAGGCTGCTATGCATGCACGATAACGACGGATGCGGCGGCGATGCATCAACTACCTCCGAGATTTTGATCGTCGCCAATTCGCCATGCACGTATGTGTTCCAGCCAAAAGGACTACTGACTGTCCAAAAGCGAGTGTAATTGAATAATTAAACCGAACTAGTATTTTCCTAAATTTAACTGGGTTTATAGAAAATAGTATTAACATTTATGTGTCAAATATATTTACTGTAAGAACATATTCCGTGATTAGTTTAATTATATATATTGACTAGATCACTATCACAATGTTAGCATTTTTAGTAGATATTTTTGTTGATTTAAATTTAATATTATTTGACTTCTCCAACGCAAGAAGCTAAGATAGCAACCGTAAAACTCCTCACTTGAAACATTCAGGGCTAGCAGGAGGCACACTGTTGGGTTGGGTGGTTCTGCTGCACACATCACGCCCACTCTGGTTGGAGACACGGGTCTGTCAACTATATACTCACTCACGTACGTAGTCACATGTCTACGGAGCACACCTGAAATTTGTAATGTTGTAGGTGATGTGCTACATCCATATGTTTCCATACAGGGATGGCAAAGTGGAGGGCCCAGCATGACGGCACAATTATCTGATTAATAAGAGAAATTTCCTAAATCAAAGAGATATATATAGACTACACAAAATAATAGAATGTACTCCCAATCAAAACATTTGGTTGGGAACAACCTTGTCAGCAGCATAGATGAAGCCATGCAGGTGCATGCAGTGTTGCACTCACCTATTCCACTGAAACGATGAGATGAATTAAACAGAATAAAAAGATGGACCAAAACCACACAGCCTGTGCAGAGAAAGTGTGGACACTCAAATTGAGGGGAACGACGTAGAGTATCACTGATCAGAACGACTCAGAAGTCAAAAGCACCTACATAGAGTGGCGTGTGGAGTCTTCTATTTCTTTGTCATGTTCTTCTGATATATGCATAACTACCTGTACCTACTTACAGTTCACCAACTCATCAAAGTAGCTTGGATCACAAAATGTTTGGCAAGCTAACTCAAGTCAAGCCGGACAAGCATTCTCCATCACACCTTCTGCAGCCAATAATGGATCGAATTATATACTAATTGTATCAAAAGAAGAAACGACAGATTCAAGGATTGTTAGTAGCAATCATTCCATGGGCGAAGCAGCTTCTATACTGACCAACTACGAGATTCAATTATTTTTTTTCTTTTTTGTGCAGTTGGTGGTGCAGTTTAGGAGTAGTTGGTCTCTGAACCCTTTTATTTGAGGCAACAGACTAAGATACCCTCTAGTCTAGTTCTTGATAGATAAGTTGGACAATGCGAATAGTTACACATGCATGTAAATGATCACAAAATCGATCCACAGAAGTATTAATAACAGGGACATGTCTTAATCAGAAATCAACAATAATGTTTCTGACCATTTAACATTTTATTTATACCCGCACCAGAAATGTAAAGGTAAACAGAAAAAAGAGATGCGCACAACAACAACGACAAGAGTTCTACATAATGTAGACCTTGCACCTCGGCATGGGAAGCTCTGCACATGCCAGTCTGTTCCAACTCCAGGCGTCAAACCTTAAAATCATAGCCGCTAGATGCTCCAATTCCAGAGCATTTGATTGTTGTACAAGGTACTCAATCATTCTTCACTTGGGAGAGCATGTGCCCTGGTCATCTTTGCATTAGGAGCAGGAAAAGTGTAAATAATACCCAAAAGGATAAAAGAAAGATCAAAGGTTGTCCCAAAACAGATCAGAGTTTAAAGTAAAGCGAGGGCCTATTTTGGATGGCCAGCCAAGGAATTGTTAGGAAAGACTAATCAGGTAATCATGCTTTTGGCTGCAGGTAACACAACTCAACACACCCTGTGTCCATTGTGTCTTCCAGCCGGCCAGCATGTTACTCCATTCTACTTTCATGTCTGCCTCCATTAACAGAGACTGAATATATTTATATAAGCCTGCGCATACATCCAGCTGTTTAGTGCTAGCAACGATGTGCAGGCAGTGCAAGCAGCAAATTGGAAAGGAAAGCGAAACCTACTAAGTCTCACGTGTTTGCACTTTGCAGAATGTCATTGGATACCTTTATCTGGAGAATGCCATTGGAAGTCTCATTTGACATGTGGATGTGGAGTTCAAAGTTTCAAACTTGTACCAAATCTCACAAAGAATATTGCAGAGCCTAAATATACAAGCGTCCAACAAATGTGCCATTTTTTTTAAACTACACACTACAAACACCCACAACATGCAACATGCATGTACACTCACCCCTTTAAATACACGTACGCAAATCTCCTATGAACATCTTTGAAGTACCTATAAGCACCTCTGAAGTACTGAGCAGCCGATAACAGTTAGTGCAAAGACTGGGTACAGTGTGAGACCAAAAGGTTGTGTTTGATGTAGCTGATTTCTTCCTCCTAGCCTCCCGTGCTTGCATGGCTTCTTCTTTTTGCAAATGAAAAATGCAGTTGGTGGCCTGTGTCCCTTCCCTTGGGCAGAAGGACCTAACCTTCTAGTTCGCAATTGGAAAATTGTGTAGCCTGATCTTAATGCCATAGGTACTCCTCCATATCCATCCAGAAATAAGTGCTCATCTTGCACTTTAAGGAGTCAACCAATTTAAAGTTTGACTAGATTTATAAAAAGTATAATTAACAACTATATCTCTTGATATAATTAATCTAATGTATTTGATACCATAAACATTATTACTATTCTATATATATTCAGTTAAATTCAAAATCATTTGACTTCTTGGAACGCATGATGATGAGCATTTATTTCTAGACGGACGGAGTAAAAAACAAACTACAATTCATATCATAGACTAAACTACTGCTTGGGTGCAACATACTTAGAAAATGCATTGTGTATAGCGACAGCTAGATTGAGCAAAGGGGCTCAGTCCTCTTGAAGCAGGAAGCTAGAAGTATGTTGATAATTCCAGCAACTCTCATTTTGTGGCAGCAGCTCTCATTTTGTGGAGCTGTAGTACTAGCAGTACTATATATTACCGTCCGCATCCCGATTATGAGATGAGTCGTCTCAAGTTCTCAACCATCTCGAAGAGTCAAATCATCCAGTTTGACCAAAATTCTATACAATATTACAAAGACTCATAGTATTGATTGCCCTGTTCGTTTGAATTTAGGTACAATATAAATATATTTCTTAGCATAAGGCAGAACCAAAACATATATACTATGCAAAAACAAATAACGAGCAGTCTAATATTACATAAATGTTATTATTTTATTATATGATTTTGATCAAACTCGAAATGCTTCTGACTCTCAAGAAAGTCGGAATAAAATAATTTGGAAGGAGTACTAGGTTAGGGAAACGCACGACATCCACAGGCGGACTCGCATCCGCCACTCAAGTAAACATAGTACAAGACCACTATCAATTAAATTAATAATGTTCAGGTCCGAACCTGTACACTGGTATATGATACACTGAAACCCAAAAGGTGTCAGGCGGCATAATTATACATGTAAACCAAAGAAAAAAAAAAACCTAGGTGGTGGTTATCAACTCTATTTCATCACTATCGCTGTCTTCTCATTCCCCGGTTATCAACATGAAATACACCCTGC
>CM041639.1:37993627-38012458 GCA_023333625.1 Bothriochloa decipiens | reverse complement strand
GAGCGGTAGAGCATCACCCAGTCGAGCTCCTCCTCTTGGCGGTGACCTGCGGCGACGGCAACGGTGACGCGAAGGCCTACATGATGCGCCGACTGCAGCGGCGGCGAGGCCGCAGGCGGAGCGGCTCACGTGCGCCCGCGACGCCGCGGCGGGCCGTAGCCTGTCCGCCGCCGAGCACTGCCGTCCGCCTCGCCTCTGCACTGGCATGGCCGTAGACAGTGGCTTGCGCGTGTGAGAGAAGGAATGGGAGAGCGGAAGAAGAATAGGCTGACCGGTGGGGACAAGGGAAATTTGGACAATTGTTCACCTTTCTCTCTCCTTCTGAACCAAATAATATTATTTTAATTAGTCCAGTGTCCACCAGCAAATTTGTAAAAAATCAGAATGTCCACCAGCAAATTCGTCAGATTTTGCATGTCCATTGGCATATGGTGCTCACTTTGCATGTCCTACAACCAATTCTCCCTAATATTTAAAATCACTAGAAAAAATGCATCTTACACCGAAACCGTAACGATGATACATTGTCTGAAAAGAATAATGTGAAAAATAGTTAAAGAAACATAGTTGCTGATGTGCAAAGTAGTACTCGCTTCGTCTCTGAATAAATAGATTTATAGTTTAAAAATTTATCCATAAATAAACCAATCTCTAGAAGTGTCGACTTCTGTAGTTAGATTTTTGTTTTTGAGAAACACTCTCTTTAGTTAGATGTGTGCAGTAAATGTTATAATTAATGTGTTATTGGAACAATCGTCGATGGGTGTGCAACTACACTCTAGTTAATGAAGGACAATATAGTCACTTCTTTACCATATTAATTTGTACTACACTTACTAGGAATCTATTAATTCATGGACAGAGGATGTACACCTTAACAAAATGACTCTTTCAGAAACTAAAATGTAACATGGTCATGGAAACATGCCAACATGTTTTCATAGTCAAAAATGAAATATCAATATTTTGAATTACAAAAACTTACCAATGTACTTCCTATGCCCCTAAATATATGTCGTTTTCTTTTCCTAATAAACAATTTTGACTAGATATATTAAAAAATATTAGTATTTATAGTACATAATTATTATCATTAGAAAGATATCTAAATCTATTTTTTAATAGATTTACTTTTAAGATATAAATATTGCAAACCGAGTAAATTTTGCGACATGTAAATCTATTTTTTAATAGATTTATTGTTAAGATATAAATATTGCAAACCGAGTAAATTTTGCGATAGGTACATCAACGTCGACAATTATCTGGGGACCGAGAAAATATACAACAACGATGACATACCAAATTTTAGGCAGAATCTAGACAACCCATTTCTCACAACCGTATATATGGTTTTGACTTTTGACCAGTTGGAACTACATGGATTAGCTGCAGACAGCGGGGAGGAAAACATAATGGACGTCATCAAAACACCCTGTTTCTCCTTGTCCTCCATGTGATGAGCCCCCGGGGTGACTCGTATTCTCTTCATTTTCCTCCACCGCTCACCTCTTCTCCTTCCCCCACTCCAACCCCGCCCCATGAATATGATCGTCAGAAGCGGCTGCTAGCATCATCTGCCGCCTCAACTTCGTCACCTCCTCCTCCTCCTCGCCATTCTTCTACCACGGCAGCGCCCAGCTGTATATATCCCCGCGCCCAATTTGGTCCCTAGTTGGTGTGTGAGGTCAGCTGTTTTAGCTCTCAGCGCGGGGGCGGGGTTGCAGCAAAGGAAGCAACGGCGGCGGCTGCGTAGCATGCGGCGGTGAGAGAGAAGGAGGGAGGGAGGAGGAAGAGGGAGCTGGCAGCGCGAGAGCCGGACGGAGGATGATGCAGCTGCCGCAGCATCACAAGCCCTCCTCCGCCCACTCCTGCTGCTCGTCGTGGATCCGGAGGTCCCCGCCGCCGTCGCCGCCGCACAAGAAGCCGGGGGGCGGCGGCGGGAGGGGCCGGTACGCCTGCCGCCTCGTGCCCCTGCTCGTGCTCACCGTGTACAGCGTCTTCACCGTGCTTCGCATCCCCAGCTCCTCCCTCGTCGTCTCGTCCACCGCCGATTCAGGTAAGAAGCTGAAGCTAAGCCGGGGGCGGCGCTCGAGTCCCAAATCCTTGTCGCTCTCGCCGGGTCGCCGTCATGGAATACTGGATTGCTCGCTTGCTTCTCCCTCGCCGGGTCCTGGCGTGCGCTGAAATGACGACTCGTTCCCCTGCAGAGCGCGTGGAAAGGCGGGAGGACTTGGAGGCGGCGCTCAAGACCCACCTGCCGTCGAACCAGAACAGCCTCGAGGCCCGCGAGGAGACGCCGTCGGTCGCCTCCCTCCCCTGCTCCGCCTTCATCAGCGGTGAGTTGATTTTGCTTGGTTGCTCGGAGGTCAGCTGGTGTTGCTTCTGCTTCAACGTACGGAACCCAATCGAATAAAATCGAATTGGCGGCAGGTGAGGCCGGGCATGGCGAGGACGGCGTGCTGTGCTGCGACCGGAGCCACTACCGCAGCGATGTGTGCTACCTCCGCGGCGACGTGCGCACGGACCCGTCCACCTCGTCGGTGCTCCTGTACAACGCGCCCCGCGGGAGCGCCGCCGAGAAGGTGCGTCCGTACACGCGCAAGTTCGAGGACAGCATCATGAGCACCATCGACGAGGTGACCATCCAGCCCGTGGCCGGCCCCTACAACGCGTCCGCCAGCGCCAGCGCCGGCGGCACTCTGCGCCTCCGGTGCGACGTCCGGCACCCGCGCGGCGTGCCCGCCGTGGTGTTCTCGACGGGCGGGTACACGGGCAACGTGTACCACGAGTTCAGCGACGGGCTGATCCCGCTGTTCGTCACGGCGCAGCGGTTCGCCGGCGAGGTGGTGTTCGTGGTGCTCGAGTACCACTACTGGTGGCTGGGCCGCTACGGCGCCGTCCTGGAGCAGCTCACCAACTACAAGGTGGTGGACTTCCGATACGACCGCCGCGTCCACTGCTTCGACGAGATGATCGTCGGCCTCCGCATCCACGGCGAGCTCGTCGTGGACCCCAAGCTCATGCCCAACGGTACGCCCTTCCCCCAATTATTCCTAGCAATTCAATCCGCCTCCGTCTCGCAATCTACCAATCTGCCAATTTCACATTTCCCATCAGACGCTGATGGCATTGCATTCCTCGCGTTGCGATGTCAATTTGTTAGTTAAGTTTCGTTACGAATTTGGATCCACCTGTTAATTAATAATTACTAGTAGATAAGTTTCGCTAGGACCCCAAGCATTGGCTTAGTTACCTTCGCTTGCGGGTGAAGAAGGGGAACGGCAAAAAGGCGTGTGAAAATCCGCGCGGCCCGATCGAGATCCGTGCTGGTTAGGCTAACACCAGAGCTCGAGGGCGTCGTGCTTAGGCACTAGCGCCGCTCCCTCCCGTGTCCTGAATCCTAATCATTCTTTGACAACCTCAGACCTCAGCCTTGTTCGGCAGTGGAGGAGTGGTGGTTGTTAGATGGATGGAGCGGTCACCTGGTAGTTCGTTAGGGTGGTTAGAGGGGGGGAGTGGCGGTAGATTGCTGCTGACGCATCCGACGCTTCTGTCCTCGCCAAACACCTCTGCGCCGCGCCGCTCCTGCGATGGTCAGCCACCGGCCGCCGTACCGCCGCTTCTCTTCTTATGCCCGCCGGTTCCTCCAAATCCTTCGCGGCTGACGGCGACAGCCAGCCGCGGATCACACTGTTTCGGCTGCCCGACAGCCCGCACCGCTCGGGCGCCGGGCGCGTCGCGTACGGCACCGGTCGGTCGGGCTGCCTCTCCCGCAACGTTTCTGACCCCGCGCGTTAGGCACTCCTCCCCTGTTGTTGCCTGGCCTCTCAACCAAACGGCATGGGGCCAGGCAGATCGCTCAGGCAAGAGCATTTGCTGCAGCACCGGCAAAAGGCGTCGTCGTCGGATGAGGAAGGAAAAGGGGAACGGAGCGCCGAGACCCAAGGAGATGGGGAAGTAACGGGAGGCTGAGGTGAAGAGGGGGAATCTTGCGCCGGGCGGCCGATCATGAGCGCGAGATAATGCCGGAGATCATTGCGCGGGGCAGGGGGGAAAAAGGGCGGCTTTCGCAAAAGCGCTAGTGGAAAAAGCGGGTGATGCCCGCGACGCCGATGCCTCGTGGCCGCGGGTTCCCCGGCCCGGCAAACAAACCCACACCCCCCCGGCACCCCGCTCACCACGGGTCACCACTAGCAGCAGCAGATAAGGGCAAACAAAAACGGCCGCGCATCGTGCGCCACTACTCGGGCAATAGCATTAACAAAAGTCCATGCTTCCAGTAGTGCGCTACAACTACAAGTACTCTTTAACTAATTGACTGGATAATGGGAGCTACATACCGTTTGGATTTTGAAACCGCCCGCACTAATTCGGTAAAACACCAGGGCTTTAGTAACGGATCCACGGAGCTTTAGGTCAGGTCTGCACATCGATTGATTACGGGCGGTACAGTAACCCACCTTCACGACCGCTAGCTCTCGCCGAGCCCGTCCTAGTACTCTGGCCGACCTGGAGTTATTGTTCACATCCCTTGATGGCCCCCATTAAAACCCCATGTACTGGCCGTGGCAATAAAAGAAAGAGGAAACGCCGATGTTGCTACGGCGCCGGATCTCGGAGGATGATGCTCCTGCACCTGCAGAGTGGAGGCTGCAGCAGGAGCAGTAATAAACAAACTAGTGCCCCTACACGGTGAACCACGCGCCGGCCATTGCAGCACGTTACTCTTGCAGGATCGCAGAGCGTGGTTAACAGTATAATATTAGTGTAGCATTAGCGAATCGTAGAGGACGAGCCAGCGAGACGCGGCATGTGCGTAGAATTCTCTTTTCAAATCGACCGGCCGTGTAGGCCTGTAGGGGGCGAGGCCCTCTGCCCTTGTCTGATGCCTGTGTGAGGAATCGTATGGCTGCGCGACATGTCGTTGGGCTGCCGTACTTCCCACATTGCAGAAAATAACAACTTGCTCTAGGTGGTGCTTGTGTAAAATTGAACTGGTCGCTGCTCTTACTAAAATACAGGCGACATGGGCACTGCATTCGTGATTCGTGTGGGATTTTTTTGTTTAGTTTCTACGGCCATATGCATGCCCTCTTTAGGTGGCTGTGCAGTTTTGGGGGGTCCAGTGGTTTATGCCTGTCCTTTTGTGATGAAGTAGAGCTGCAAGACCCCCGTACAGCGTTGGCCTGTCCTTTTTTATCTTCATCACCATCTGGAGCTTGCAGCTTGCTTGCTGTGAGTAGGACTGTTCTCTAATGGTCTAATCCCTGGGAGTTGTGGACTTTCTTGTCGTGAGAGCACGGCGCTGCAGCATCATCCATGAACACTAGTTAATACGAAGCATTAGAAGTGTCTTAGTACATTGCTGAAATAGCTGGTACCTAACAGGAATAATGCAGTGGTTCTAGTTCTAAGCAGTCGTGATCAGCTTTGTGTTTGTGTCCGAGTTTGATGGATTCGGCGTCAGAAGTTCTAAACCCTCAGAGGGGACAACACCTCGCAAGACACCAAGTTTTGTCTGTCGTCGTGGCATTGTTTGTAGCTGTGGAAGAACCTGTAGGAGATATATATGTCGAAATGCTGGGTGCCTGCTGGGTCTTCATGAATATAGTACAGGCCTTGCTGCACGAAGTGATAAGAGAGGATATATATGCCCAGGGTTCGATTAGGACATGTAAGGACTCGGCGCGCTGGCCCGGGTAGCTGCACTGCACTGTAGTATGACCTCACCACTCGCGTCCTAATCCTGCCAGTGGATTTGTTGCTGCCTGTTGATGAGTACGAGTAGATGTCCTCGATGGGCACTTGCATCAGGTTGGTGCCACATTACTGTCAGGCGAGAGCTCTTTAGTTTTGACACCTCTGTTTCTGGATGTCATGAAATTGAAGTGACGTTGCATAACGTGCTTAGGTGGGTTTAGTTATTGTCCTCTGCCTGTTGCTCTCGGAGCGAAAGCTTTAGTGTTTTTACTATAAAACACTTGCTTAGTAGTAGTAAGAAGCGAAAACAGATGGTGCAGCTAAAGTGAACAGAAATGTGTTTACTGAATGGACAAAGCTAGTACAAGTTTGTCCTAGGAGCTCAAAAACATGCCCGTACTTAATTATTGAGTGGCTTAAAGCAAATACCCCAGATTGACCTAAAACTCCTCTCTTTAGCAATGAAAGAGGCTGGGAGCTTGTTATTTCCACATGAAGGACACCGAACAACTGAAAAACTCTGCAAAGCAGCGAAAAAGGTACTCTCCCCAAAAGGGTAATAGTCGACAGGATACCAACAACTGTGTTGTGGCACAGCTCTGTTATGGCCATTGTGTCGGTGCGTTCGTACCCAGTTTGGTGAGCACGTCGTGCATTGCCAGTAAAAAAACTATGCACATGATCAATAAAAGTATACCCTGCCTGCCGAATCAGCAAGACATGCTATTATCTGCCATTTGCGTGCATTGCTGAATACTGACGGGGTGAACAGAGTTTGGCTAAAGGAAGGGATGATATAGATAAATTCAGGCCGCCTGTTTGCCTCATCAGATTACTCCCACTGTTAGTTGCCTCCTGTTTAATTCAAGCCTCTCGCTGAATCATAGCGTTAGACCGGGCCCCTCGTTCGCGACTTTATAAAACTACCAAACCAATCACGACCAAATCTAGTCTAAAATTGATTCCTGGTTCACTGGTTGGTGGCAATAGTGCATGGCATGCAGAGGTGGAGCGGAGGGGCCCCCGTGTCCGAGTTGTTGGACGGATGGATCCAGCCATCCCAGGGACTCCGTGGGCACACCCGGTTCCGGTTTCCGGAGCCGCGCGTGTGCCAAAAACAGGCTGGGTCACCTGTGCTGTGCCGCTCCTGGCGTAGGTTACGAGGATCGTCGCGGCGTCGCCTCTCGTCGTGCCCGAGCCACTCGCAAAGGCCTCCATAACGCGGAGCTCTAGCTGTCGGCTGTCCACATCAATCAAATCAAATAATAATGTAGCGGGTCAATTGGAGATTTGGGAGGGCAGCCGGATCGCACGGACGACACGGGAGTGGACCGCGGCACGTGCTGCCGGATCATCGCTGGTTGTTGCTCGCCGATCCGACTGTGCGGTTTGGTGTCGTGGACTGGTGGTGATTGACGTTTTCCGGCCCGATCGGCTGCTTGCTGGCGCCGAGTCTGGGAGCATTGAGCAATTAGTGCCTGCCTTGTCGACCACGGGCTACCAGATCCCGATCGATCCGTTGTTGGCCGCTGCCAGTGGCATGCCTGTGTGAGCCGCGGCCAGTGATCGCAATGCAGCGTTTCCGGTAATGCCGGTGCTATGCCCTTTGCGTTATGCTGAAGCAACCCGTTCCGAGAGATCCATGTCCCAAACTCCCATGTGGCCATGTCCCGAACTCGATGATCTACACAGGACTTCCAAGTCTGGGGGTCGGTCAAGTCTTTGTGCAATTGCGTCGAGGAGAACGGCTCTTTGTGCAACTGCGGGTGATGGTTCGTGCTAGATTGCGTGGCCACTTCCTAGGGAACCCGAAACACATCTGGCACAATGCGTTTCAGGTTCTCCACGGTTCTGACTCGTACACGTGAATATCCTTTCCCGTTTTGCTGTCGCCCATTTGTTAAAACTGTCTAACTTGCAAAGAAAAAAAAAACCCCGAAATAACTTGCATTTTGCAGGGGGAAATTGTTCTTTCTGAAACTAAACGCAAAATGCTGATGATACGCAGGGAAGAGCATCAAGGATTTCCAGGCGCTGCTCCACCAGGGCTACAGCCGGACCACCACGACGTCGTCATCGGCGTCGTCGCCCGTGCCGCTTCCTCTGGCGCCGCCATCCCGGCCGTGCCCGCGCCCGGCCAAGCCGAAGCTGCTCATCTTCATCCGCAAGCAGAACCGCGTGCTGCTCAACCTCCCGCACGTGGTGACGGCGTGCCGCCGGGCCGGGTTCGCGCCGCACGTGATGAACCTGCGGCGGCAGACCCCGCTCCCCGTCATCCACGCCGCGCTGGCGTCGGCGGACGCCATGGTGGCCGTGCACGGCGCCGCCGTGACCCACTTCCTCTTCATGCGCCCGGGGTCCGTGCTCCTGCAGATCGTGCCCGTGGGGCTCGACTGGGCCGCCGACGCCTTCTACGGCAAGCCCGCGCAGCAGCTCGGCCTCGAGTACCTCGAGTACAAGGTGGCGCCCGAGGAGAGCTCACTCGCCGCCGAGTACGGGCTCAACAGCACCGTCGTGCGGACGCCCTGGGTGATCAGCAGCCGCGGCTGGTGGGAGATGAAGAAGGTGTACATGGACCGCCAGAACGTCACCGTGAACATCAAGCGGTTCGGCGAGCTACTCAAGGCGGCGCGGACTCACCTCAAGAACACCACGGCGTGCACCAAGGGCACCGGCGCCGCGGCACTGAGGTAGAAGATGCTAATTGAGCTTGGTTGGTTAGGTGTTAATTACTTAGTCACACTTGTCAATCAATTCTTTGTGTTTTCGTCCTCTTTTTGGCTGGGTGTGGAGAGGGGAGGTGGATAAAAAGGAGACGGGATCCTGTAAATATGATTGGGTTGGTTCTTGGTTGAGAGAATTGGTGGGGATTGATCGCCTCCTTTCATAGTGCATTCGTTTCGTTCATGGTGTTGCTAGAGCAGAAGCAGATGAAGAATAATTTATGGTAGGGGAGGCTCTCCTGAAACACCCTGTTCACACTAGTTCATAGGGGTATCAGCTCTTTTTATTTCTTTGCCCTTTTTTCTCTTTTTATTTTCTTTTTCTCATTCTTTGGGTGTCCAGATGATGTATAAGAAACTACATTCTGTAACAAAGATCAACAGAAATCCAGACTCTCTTTTACAGATCGCCGAGTACCTTCTCTCTTCCAGGCTCCACCAGCTCACGAATCAAAAGAGGCAGCACGAAACTACACTGCAGTTCTTGTGAATGAGTGAATCATTGGCTTTTTGATCTATGAGTTGAGTTAGTTTGAGTTATTTGAGGCTCAATTAACTCTAAAAAATTCAAAAAGGAGGGTTGGATTGAGGTTAGTTGCATCTAACACATCTAAAAAATTATCCCATCGAGAGGTGATTATTTAAGTTAGTTTTGATGGGCCTATTCCAAATTAATGGCATCACCGTGTGTCCCATGCATTTGACGGTTAAAAAAATTATATCTCCTAAATCATATATCCTAATTAAAATCTGATTACACTATAATATTTCTTGCAATAAAGTCTTTAAAACAAGACCGCACATAGATATACTTCGATAAAATTTTTAATAAATATTTATCTCATAATTAATATTATATTTAAAGATCTTATATTAAAAATATATTTATTGTCAATCTAACCCTTACCTCTAAACATCTTTTTGGCTAGAATTAATTTATTTAGAGTTAGAAACTAACTCTAACATATAGCTTAGAGTATCAAATAGGGCCATTATGAAGTTTTCACGAGACGCAAAAGAGAAAGTTGGGAGGTCCACGTGGATGTAGTTTGTCGATTTGTGTCATTCACCCTAGTGAACGCCGAGCTACGTAACTCACGAGCAGCACGTGGCGCCAGGGGCCAGACCTCAACTTGCCCTTCTCCCCCACCTCAACTGGTCACTGCAGTGCTCTCACCTGTCCCTCGTAGCACACACGCGGCAGCCATGCTGTCGGCGACGAAAGCACGGCCGCTGGCGCCACGTGCTGCTCGGTGCCTAGGGGTTCACGACGGCGGGTGAAGAAAAGGGAGCTGTGGTCGCTGAATCTGACAGCTATACCACCGTTGGCATCCGGACTTCGGAGGCCTCGTCGGGCCGGGATGCTGGTGTATCACTCGTACGGTCCAGCGGGCCTTGCCGGTGGCTCGACGCTGGGGTGTCGGTGGCGAGTACTGTGCCAAATTTACCTCACTGCTTGACCATCTTGACCGTTGAAGGCGCTGGCCTGTTGGCCGGCCCTCCACAATGGTCAAGATGAAATAATAGTAGTAGATTGCTAAGATTAAAAAAAGGACTACTTGATGGATTCCATATAGACTACTTTGCTAAGATCAATGAAATAATCACGAAGTAATCAGGCATAATTCCTTTGACATATAGTAATTCCATGTATATTACTCCCGCAAGTGAATCCACCAATGAAATAATCACGAAGTAATCAGACATTACTTCCTTTGACATACAATAATTGCCATGTATTACTCCCACAAGAGTAATAGCTCCATCAATCATCAATTCATCCAAGTGACAAAAACATGCTCGTCACAATCGGTGGCGGCATGCGAGGCAGGCCATTCGCCTCTCAGCTTCACAATATGTGCACAAAATTATCAATTGTTTAAGTTGTCAAACTTTACGCAAAATCACACCACATGCGGGACTTAGACTTTATTCCACCCAGCGTTTAATTTCGGTCTTATATGTTTTATTTAATTTTACTTAAATAAAATTAGGACAAACCTAATTAAAATCTATCAACAGGCACGAACATGATCTGATGTCTGCCCTTTATTCCGTATGCACTTACCTTGTTACATGGATCTTAGATCATCACGGCGTGGTCCAGATGATGGTTCCAGCCTTTGAGGACGACTCTGGGATTGGACCCCTGGGGAGCCTCGAACGAGATGTCGATGGCCATCTTCTCCCCTGGTGTCAGCGAAAAGTAGTTGTCTGAGTAGTGGACCGGAAGGATTCTTGTGTCATTGTATTCCTCCTTAGCTCTTGATGATTCAGAGGTATGCACTGAGAAATGGAGGAAGAATGCGACCCCTGAATCGGTCCCGTTGACCTCCAGTGTTCTTTGGTTGTCACTTGGTCTTGCGAACCCGAGGCCATTGCGTATTTTCCTCCACAGTCCATCACTCCCATTTCCCTTCTGAGCAGTTTCTTTGCCAGTGCTGCGGGAACCACTTACATCACCAAAATCCATTGCTGATAATGAACGTGTGCTTTCTGCTACTGACTTCTTTGAGTTGTTCTCTAATGTCATTCTTACCTTGTGCATCCTGCCTGAAACTGAAACATCAGAATAAATTTTTAGTGGAATCTTTTTCTGCTGATACTGCCCCAACAATTTGTAGTCCTGCCCTGGAAGATGTAACCAGTAGAAGTTTCTGGAGATTATTCCATTGTCTGACAACCTGAAGAGTTTGAGGAGCAGAAAATACACAGGCTTGGCGTCTTTCATCTTTGGGTATTTCATCTCGATAATTTGCTTCACTTTCTTTGGCGGCACAACTATGTTCTCAGTAACTTTGTAGTAGGGGCATGCACCATCCAGATCCCACACTGAAATTTCGACAGCCATGTCTTTGAGTTCGTCAGCTGTAGTGTTTACCACCTACAAAACATTTACATGGATCAATTACTATAAAGTTACAGACTTGGGCTTAAAGTTCAAGGCACAGCACATACCTCTACAAAGTAGGTGACCAAATTCAGTTGGACATGAATAGGTTCAGCAGCACAACGGCAACCATAAAACCCAGCGGTTTGGTCTTGGAGGTGATCATAGAACTGGCCCCTTAGTCCAGTCCAAGGATTCTGCGTCTTCCAAATTAGAACACCTGTAAACTTTGTCCACATGAAGGAAGTCCATCCTTCCAAAAGTGCTCTGTACTGAACATAGTTCACCAGCTGTGCCTGGGAGTTAGCAACATTAATTAAAATGCTTCAGATGCTTAAGCATAGAGTCCCTAGAAATGAAATCATATAGTACTAAATTACCTTTTCACAAAAATCATCCAGGTCTTGTGGGGTTCCATATAGTTCAATCTGATCATGGACCTTCCCCGGTTTTGAGTACGGAATATACTTGTGGTAGTCCCATATTGGATTTGGTACTTCTTCAATGTACCCGTCAATTCTTTTCTTGAAAATTGGAATGCTCCATCCTACTGGAGGCATTGTAGCCCTAATTGTAGCGGCAACTGGAACCCCCACATTCCCAACTTCAGGGTTGAACCCATATTTGTAGAAGCTGTCCTTGAAAAAACTCTCTGGATACTGAATCTCATATGGACCATCAGTCCAGTCACCTTTCCCGTTCGCAAAACCATCCCACATTGATCCTTGCACATACACCCGAGTACCATCAAGGTATTTACTAGGGTCAATTGATTCTTCAGATAAATATCTTTCTTCATTTTTTGATGTCTGGTAACTTACAAACATTGGATGTAGCTTCAAATCATTCTTCAGTGCTTTGTTAATGTCAACTGGTGGGACTTGCTCATTACCACCAACCCATAAAGCTAGACTGGCATGATTCCTGAGTAATTTCACGGTATCTCTAGCACACAGAAGAAAGAGATCATGATCCAAAGGACCATTAATGTTAGATATTGGATCTCCTCGGCCATCAACATCTCCAGTTATCCAAAATTCTTGCCATACCTGCTCAAAATGGTTCCATCATGTAAGCAACCTTGCAGAAATGGCAGTAACCTATGGTGAATCAAGAATTCAACTAGAGAGGATGTGGACCCAGCACTAAACTCATCAGGTTTACCTAATCCTTTACAGTTACAGGGAAAGAAACTCCCAGAAACCAGCTGGTCACCCACATTTTACAGAATACAGAATCATAAGTAACTATTGGTTGACATTATTTCAAAGGAATTCTCTCCTGATATTCATAATTTGGATAAAGAAAACATGACAACCTATTGACATGGAGATAAATTAAAGCTTACCAGTAGACCATAGACATCGCAAAAATGGTAAAAGTCAGGTCTCTCTGCTAATCCACCACCCCAACATCTAAGCATATTGAAGTTCATGTCAGCGTGGAACTTGATGTCGGTCATATATCGCTTCTTTGTTAATCTAAGAAGTCCATCTGACAATATCCAGTTCCCTCCTCGGATAAAAATAGGTTCACCATTTACCTTAAAGATCCTGGATATGATTTACATTTGCGTCAACAGGTTTTCAAGAGATCAAATATTCAACTGACACACTTTGGGCATTTCATTAATACCTTCCACCCGTAGAATCATCAATTGTACTCTCAATCTTGCGAAATCCAAAATAATGGCTCCAGGAATCAGATTCTCCAAACCCTTTGACATCCACACTAATCTCAACATTGTATAGGCATTGTTTTCCCATGCCATTTGGCCACCACAGGTTGGGCTTATAGAAGAATAACTACATAGTTCATATTTCATATATAACAATGTCAAATATTTGAGCCTTTTAAAAAGGCTGGAATAACAATGTTTCATATATTTAAGCCTCAGTACACGAGTAGCATGAGAAATAAGAAACTAACTTACAGAAGGAATGGTGTACTCTATATCTGATTGAGGAGGGACTGTTAATGCATAACTTTGAAGGTGTTCCACCAAACAAACATTCCCTTCAAGTTCAGTCGAGACCTGTATTTTCAAGGTACAATCTGCAATCCAAGAACTTTTGTTCTCCAACTGAAGCGTACAATGTAGGTATGACCTCTTAAAATCATCATGAAAAGTTGAAACCAGATGGGGGTCTGTTATATTCACAGGCTGCAGCGAAAACAAGCCCGATATAAGTTCTTGAGTTTATTTAAAATCCTCACATTAAAAAGGGAAAAAAGACTGCTTTAAAAGATCAAAGTCAAACCAGCATCCTATGTACACTATGGGTTTTTACTGGTTGTATGAAGGAATCAATCAGAGGTTTGATTCAGCTAGAGGTAAGTTCTTTTGGGAAGAAGTGGGAAACAATAAGTACCACATGATTAAATGGGAAGCCTAGACAAGCCCTGGGGCTCATTGACAATAAAGGAATGGACATGGCCTTATTATGCAAGTGGCTTTTTAGACTGGATAGTGGAGAGGATAGCTTATTCATGAATTTGTGGGGGTGGATATATCTTAGGTAGATGTTTCTGCCAGAGTGATAGTAGAGGTGGGTCGCAATTTCGCCAGGGGCTACATTCAGTGAGAGGGGCAAGGCCGCAAGGGCAATATAGTGCAAGTGGGTAGGCAAACAAGATTTTGGAAGGATGTATGGATGGAGGAGTGATCTTTCAAGTTTGCTTTCCCAAATCTGTTTAAAATATGTCATCATCAAGGCATATTAGTGGAGGAGGCTTGGAAAAGGGATTAGATTCTAGACTTTAGAAGGAATTTTGGTGAAAAGGAGATGGCAGAGTGGAGGGATATGATGGAAAAGCTTTAAAGAATCACATTAACAGAAGAGGATGACAAGGTGGTTTAGAAATTAGAAAAGTCAGGGGAGTTCACCACAAAGAGCATGTACAGATGCATACTTTTGGTGGGATCATTGATATCAGGATGATGGAAATTTGGACGGCAAAAATACCTCTTAAAGCTCAGATCTTGTGGATGGCATGGCATGGCAGAATTCAAACAGCACAACAGCTCAGAAGAAGGAACTGCTATATAGTTTCAAAGTTTGCAAGCTGTCGAAGGATGAGCCAGTTGATCATTTGTTGTTTCAATGTCCCATAGCGGTGGTGACTTGGTGTTGGGTTAGAAACAGTCTGGGCTGGTCTAGAAGCCCATGTTCTATTAACAATTTTGAAGACGTTTTCCTGGATAGTCCAGGAGGGAACAAAAGTCCATGTTATAGCTGGAGTAGGTTGGGCTCTATGGAAAACAAGAAACAACCAGTGTTCTCTGATATAATTTAAAATATCCTAACCAAAACGCTTGCAAAACGTTTGGTCTCCTTAATGGATGGCAGAAGTTTGCGAAGGAGAGGACAGGAGCAAGATAGGGAGATGCTGCGGAAGAGTTAGGCCAGGCTTTCAAGTTGGTGAAGTGTGCCTAGGCTGAGTGTAGTGATCAGTTTATACGTTCTTTTACCTCTAATCACAGTCTATAGGCTATCTTCATGTTTGGGGATTTTTGTTTGAGGTGCTTGGTTGTTTCTTTTCTATGGATGTTCTGTGAATGCTTGTAAGTTTTCAGTATAAGCTGGACTGTTTGGTGTCTAAAAAAATCAAAGTCAATGAGTAATTTCTTCTTTGTGCGCCTCTTCGTGTATCAATGGTGATGTCACAATGACAAAAGATGGATAAAATAATATTAAAAGGGAACAAAGATTCGTGGACTCACCCCAGATATGGAAATTGATACCTCATCCCAGATACCAGTATTTCGATCCCTAAGATGCCAGAAAAAGAGAGAAATGTCAGGAAGCAAAGAATGAAAATAGGGAAGAAGGAAAAAAAAAACAATTACTGTTGCAAAATAAGTAAAAAAAACACTAAGTTGACTGGTTACTGTAAGTGCAAGAGAAACAACAGTTGGCAATTAGTTTTGATTATTTGTCAAAGATTACTTGACAGGTTTGTAAGAAATCAGATATTGCAGCAGTCTTAAGTAGTATAGGGTTTCTGAACTTTGTTGAAACCGAATAGTTTGGGAACTCAAAACATGTGCTACTTAGGTGACAAAAGATCAACTAATGAAGCATGTAGCTTTACCACAGAAATCACCAGCTACCTTATTGGGCACATCCAATCCCATCCTTCAACATATTGTGTAGCAACATCTTTTCCGATCTGAAATGACCACATTGAAATATGTAGTCATGCATTAGTAGTCCCTTTAACTAACAATATTCCTTTTTTAAAGAAGTAGTCATGCGACTAACTTATTTTATCGGCTAAATATGTATTATTTTCCTGTGGAAATGCCACTGCTCATCAGAATACAAACAACATAACATGGCCTTAAAACAGAGTATGTGCAAGCCATTGCGTGTTTTTACATATGCTTTCAGCACTTTGATGCAGGTAGCATCTAGATAAAAAACATATATATCAATTCAAGCAAGGTGATACTATGTAGCTCCTGAAGTGTAGTCCCATCGGAGGAAAATACATTGGTAACTAAGTACCACAAGTCTTGTTGGAGCTTTGCTAAAAAGCAGAAACAAAAGGCAAATCTGCACATTACAAGGATGGGATATTCCATTATCCACAACCGCAAATCATGTGCGAAAAGGATGAATATACATAAAAATAACATGAAGGATGTGAGACTAACCTCGTGATCACCACCCTGGCCCCCCTGAGGAGGAATTTTACCAGGGTGATCAGGAGGATGAACAAGGACAGCAAGCAGATTGTTATCATCAGGATGGAGAATATCAGTAATATCAATTGTGTGCCTTTGGAACATTCCTTTTGGTAGTACCACCTCATGCCCATTTAAGTACATTTCGGCAGAGTAGTTTATTCCCCGGAAGTCTAAAGTCACGTGCTGATTTTCTGCCTACAGATGAAGGTAACAAGAAGAATAGAAGATATTGATATGTTAATTGGTTTAGCATCATAACAAGTATACATGTGCAGACAAGAAATCATGTTTTACAACAATTAAGAGTAGTCTCAGTATTTAGCATTAGCTGAAGAGATCAAGGAAAAAACAAACAGCTATGGTACCACGGCTGCAGCATCACTTTCAAAAAGGCTTCTGTCCAAGCAGAAGTGAATGAAAAGTTTGTCAATTGAACATGTGTCCTTAGGTTGCACGGATTTTATTTGCGTTAAAGTAAGCTATAGTAGTGCCAGGTTACTAGAGTAATATCACGCATAATGCAATACTCATCTCTACTCTTAAGGAACATTATTCTGCCAAAAGGGAAAATAAACTATGGGCAACGCAACAAGAGAAGTCTATCAGTTTGCACAGTTCAGTTCAGCAGAAGACAGCTAAGTGCTTGCTGATTGCTGAGGGAGCAGACACATTCATCACCACAGTAACACTGCAGTACAACTATGCTGAATCAAAAACTGCCTACAGCAAAAGGGTAGAACAATTCCCTTTTTAACTGGAGGAGACAGTGGGATTGATGATGCATTCTTCCGTCTTCGTTACAGGAAAACACGATTAACAAACATTCGGAGCACTGGTGCAGGTTGTGCGTACCGGGGCACACTGGAACGTGGTGAAGAACCAAAACGTGTAGTACTCCCTCCCGGCGTCGGCGATGTCGACGATGGCCTGGTTGTTGAGCCCGTAGAAGGGGTCGGGGATCAGATTGTTCTTGAGCAGCGTCCCCAGCACGCTGCACGCACCATATCCCCCGAAGCACGCAACAGTATGTCAGCCGAGCGACAATGACGACGAAGCTCGCAGCAATTTGACTCACACACAGATCACCAAAGCACGAGAGTTCCACAGGGACGGGACTCGGGAGAGAAGGGAGGAAGAGAAGCACGTACGTGCCGGGGACGGCGGCGCTCATCCAGGGCGCGGCCGGGTCGAGGTCGGCTGCCGGCGGGTGCGTGGTCGTGAGCTGGACGCCGGTGAGCGCGACCTCGGTGGAGCGCGCGGCGAGCCAGCCCGTGTCGAGCACCCGCTTCCCCACGGCCACGGCCATCTCCACGATCGCGTGCTCGGCGAGGGGCGTGGATTCCCGATCCCGTGCTCCGGAGAACCCCCAAGTAGAGTACTAGTAGTACTACAGTTAAGTACAGAGAGGGAGCTCTCGTCCGCAGCGAGGCGAACAGCCGTGCCGGATTGCGCGCCGGCGTGCCGCCTGCTCGCCGGCGTTTTTTAAATTTTTCTCTGGATTGAACTATGGAAGGTTGCGGGGATTGGGGGACAGGTGGGGCGGAGGACTGGAGGAGGGTCCGTGGCAGCACGCGGTGGTGGCGACGCCGTTACGGGATCGGCGGAGTGCGTGACCGTGTTCGTGTTTCCCCTACCCGAATGGTTCGAAAGGGATAGGATAACTGATGACGGTGTGTACCTGCCACGTCACTCCAAAGAGTGTGCTTGCAAAGTTGCAAGCAAGAAATCCGGAGCCAACAGAGACGACCTGCTAATTTTTGTTTGTGTAATGTAATGTAAAACTGTTGATGAAGCAAGAAGCTAGACAAGAAAAAAATAAAGGAAAAAACTTTGCCGTGAACAGTGTCCTTTACACTATCGTGATTAAATTTTTTAGAGTAAAGGGTAGCATTTCATTGATTGAACCATCCTATCCCAAATAACTATGGAGCTTTTGACCGAGTTAAAAGGTTAGTCAGACGACCTAAAAATTACTTTTGCTATTGTTCTATCAGCGCTTATCAACTAGTCATTCAGTAATGTTTTTTCTCTCACGGCAAATCAGCGTCAGCTACAATCAGCTAGCCAGAAATGATCTATCGATAGTAATGGAGTTAGGACTAGAACAAAGAGTGTGATACTAGAACAATTAGCGTGTCGAGATAATAGAGGGGTGTCGAACATGGAGATAAAGCTTTGAAGATAATGGTTCAATCACAACGTCATTGTTGTAATCTCTTATCATTATCCTAACTTTGCATTGCTCACAACGTCACTATTGTAGTCTCTTATCATTATCCTAACTCCCATTTGTCTTGATTCAGTAAAAAGCTGTCATGTCAATATATTTACCATAGCCGAGCTTCAAATTAAGAGCAAGTAAGATTGTGCATTCCTCATAACTTCTCTCAAACCCTTTTTTTTCTTAGGGAATTCTCTCGAACCCTTTATTTCCTTTAAGAACATGTTATGCGTATGTTTAGATTGAGAGAATTATCTCCTTTTAAAGAGAATATTTTCAATGCACCAATGGGATAATGAATTTATGTATTAGTTTAAACGAGCAACCCATGTGAGAGAGAATTGATTTTGTTTGGCATAGCTCTAACTCTAACAAATTTTGAACTTGAGAAACTCTTCGGATTAGAGTTGTAGATATGTTTAAGTTATTTGGTCAATCAATGTTATTGTTTGGAACCAAGCACACATGTTTAAATTACTTTATTTTATTTCTACTCTCAATCATGCATGAACCTCATAGCTAGATGTATGGTATCAGTTATTTGTCTTGATCTCTTCTAATCCATGTTAAGGTGAGCCCTTGGTTCGTTGTTCCTCTATCA
>CM041639.1:37975171-37988301 GCA_023333625.1 Bothriochloa decipiens | reverse complement strand
GCCTCATCAATACATCTATTCAGTTGTGTCACATTCTATTTGTAACAAGAAGTTGTCCACTTGTCCCTCTGGAACATGATCCAAAAAAAAGTCTCAGCACATCCTAATTCTTATTTGGATAGTCATAACACTATTGATCTTGAGCAGATCACCATCAACTAGCACATAATTTGGAAGGTAGAACTCAATTCAAAGGTTAGATGTTAAGCTACCAAGTAACATTTTTTCTAAACATCCACATGCCCACTACTAAGGGTGTTTTTGGTTGGTGCGATGGAGCCATCCCATCCCAGTTTATGTAGTGTTTGGTTTATGGACACGAATGGAACCATTCCCAGCAAGGAATATTCTTTCAAGATGTTGGACGCACTTGCTCCACTCCGATGGCACGAGTGTCGTCTCCCTTGCGCACACATGCATGGCTGGGACGCGGAGGGCTGATGTACCCAAGGGCGGGCGGATCCGAAGCTACCGAATACAGAGCTAGGACGAGCGGAGCCAATGCGGCCAGCAGCGGGCGGAGCCATGGGCGGCCCAGATTCGGCGCTCCTGGAGACACAGCTGGCACAGCCAGATCCAATGCTGCTGGGGATGGAGTTGAGGGCCAGTGGAGCCAGCGCGGCGGAGACGAGTGGAACCATGGGCGAGGTCGGGGCCTCGCAATGAGCGGCTGCGTGAACTCGCAAAAGCAAATGACAGCGCAGGCTCGTGCAGGGCTGCAGTAGGCATGGGCAGGCGGGGGTGCGTGCAAGGACACGGCGCAAACAGCGTGGTCTGGCAGCGCTAGGTGGAGAAGAAAAAAGAAGGGAAAGGAGCTTAGATTGTATGCATGGCATGTGGGCTCCATAGTTAACAGTGTTGGCCAATCTATTATCCCATCCATCCAATCCCTCCAACCAAACATAAACATAGAACAGCTGCATCCTTCCAACCAAACATAAGATGGAACCATCCCATCACTAGAACTTGGGACAGAACCATTCCATTCTACCTCGCCCTCCAACCAAAAGCATCCTAAAATGGTCCATTTTAGTGTTGTGGTCATTAGATAACGAAATAGTCTGCTTCCAACACGTAAACATGGTCCTATGCTTCAAGTTTGTGCTCTCCTTAATAGTCATCTAACCATGTGTCCTGGAGCCAAGTGGTTGATACTTGGTAGAGAAGACATGGGATGATTCGATAGATCTTTATATAACTTGGGTGAGCACGAGGACTAGGAGCTATAACAGCCCAATATTTGTGGTCAAATAACATTAAGAAATTGGCACGTTTAGTTTCCGAAATCAATACATTTGAGACAAAGTGTCTTCTAATAGTGAGGCTTTATGTGGGAAACACTAGGTAGAGGCTGCACAACTACTTAAGCCAGGGCATACCTTCTTCTAGAGGCTCGTGTATCTCAATTGTTGGATTTTTTTTTCTTATCATACAACCCTTTGCACAGTTGATTTTCTTTTAATATATTAGCTAAGTCCTTGTGAACTGATATTGGCCAAGATAAAACATATGTGCAATCAGCTGAACATTTCAGTTTCCCACAAAAAAAAGGCTTGATGGGATTGGGGTGGGAAAATAACTTTCTATCCAACTCCCTGCCAACCCATGTAGAATGGGGTGGATTGGACTGGAGCCAAGCAAGCCTTACACAGTGCCACAGTGCAAACTTTTTTTTTTATAAGGCCACAGTGCAAACTGACCATGAGAACCATAGCACTTGAGCAGATTATAATCACAGAAAACATAAATGTGATAGAGACTAAACACCATTCACATATTTTATAAGCTTACATATTTTAGATGCTCTTACGCACTCCATAAAATGAAAACATAAAGTGCCAAGAACTGATTATGAAGAATATAAACTTCATTCAGTACATTTTATATCCGAAATAAGTGAATTGGAATGAACAATATATATTACAAAGAGTCTCGGCACAACTCCCCACTTAGCATCACTACTTTATATTTCCTAGTATTGGCTTCCACAAGAGTATTTTATTAGACTTGGCTTCCAAACATACCCAGTGCTATCTACGAGAATAACATGAAAAAAAAAAGTAACAAATCAAACCTGTATGTTGCAGTTTGCACCAGCTGCTAAAAGCAAGCCAACACATGAGTTTGCCCCTCTATTAAGTGCAACATGGAGTGGGGTTGTATTCTGAGCATTTCTTATATTAACATCGACTCCTGCTTCTAGTATAATCTGCCAATAAAAAGAAAATTAAAGGCAAAATTAAGTCATGCTAATATGATATGGTGAGCAGAAACACCACAAAAGTATGGGGAAAAGAATGAAGCCACCAGATGGCATTTACCTTAACCAGCTCCACGTCATCAATCATTGCTGCAGTATGTAATGCAGTTCTACAGTGTGGATCATCTTCTGCTGTAGGATCAGCACCAGCAGCAAGCAATATTCTTACTAACTCTCGACCCTCTGCAAGTGCAAGTAATTTTACTATTAGAACAAAACAGGATCTGGAATAGATGGAAGAACAGGATTGTCCAAATATCTTGGACCGTTGAGAACTCTGGATACAGATTTGCTAAAACTGGTATAACCAAACATATAACTGTAGATCTATGTCTTTATATCTGCTGAATCCAATAGAAGAAAAAACCAGAAATTACCTTTCTCGTGCTCCCTTTTAAGAGCGGCTGCCATGCATAAAGCTGTACCAACAGGGCTGGGTACATCAATCGCTTCTGCTATATCCACTAAAGATGCAACTTCAACCCATCTTCTTACAACAGCTGTGTTCCATGTCTCAATACATAAATGCAATGGCCTACTCACCGTGAGAGTGAAATGTCACTAGAAGGAAATAACTAGACAGAGAAAACATGCAAAGGAAGAAGATTTAATGCATCCACAGCCTGAATAAATTGGCAAAACTTTTTTAAGTGGTAGAAGAGCATTAAAATAGAACATGATAGCAAAAGCTGATGCACTGGCTTGGCTTCCACACTAGGTGGATATTTCTTACGTTTTATGTTGAGAATTTGATATGCCCATCGATCGGCAGCCTCCATTTTCCAGTATAACAATAGCACAATCAGTATATCTCCTGGCCACAGCAATATGCAGGACAGATTCACTGTCCCCATCTACTGCATTAGGATCAGCTCCAGCCATCAGCAGCTCCTGCATAACTCATACAGAATCTTAAAATAGGAACCAGCAAGCTTAAACGACATGAGGTGAGCATGATGACATACTTGCATGCACTCCGGTTGACCATGATGAGCACAGACATGGGCAAGAGTAGGACCCAGGCCTTCTCTAAGCCTAGAATTGATACTGGCAGATCTGCCTACAAGTGCACGAACACATCGTGGAGAGCCAGCAGCCAAAGCAAATACTATAGGAGGGTCTTCATCCTTATCTAATATATCTACATTCTCTTGGTAAGCCACAATAGCTTCCACAAGCTCTGCTGAGCCTCTACGGCATGCTAAATGTAAGGCAGTGAGCCCATCTGTATTTTGTGCTTCTAAGAGAGAACGGATTAAACTACCATTTCTCTCTGATGCAGCCTTTGCCAGTAGATCCCTGGTATTTGCAAAAGGTTTAGTGCAAAGTAGCATATAATATACATGCAACTATACAAGAGTTGCTAGAGACAAACCTAACACCAGCAGCATCTCCTTCGCATACAAGATGATGCAAGGCATTTGGATTATCATGAACCATCTCTAGGATGGAGGTTGTTGGAGGTTCCATGCCATTGGGCAAGTTTTCATTTGCGAAATCACTGCATAAGCAAGTAACTAAGTCAAAAATTAAGTCCGGGAAAACAATATGCAAGAAGATTTCAAGAACAGTTAGCTCGAAGATATCTCAACATTTGCTGCTACACCTCCAGGTAAAGGAATCTTCAGGAATGGCTACCTCAAAGATAATTCAATATTTGATTCTACATTTTCAGGTAAAGGTTCAGGGTTCAAGCCCCAGCCTCTGCACATTTGTGCAGGGATGGCTGCTGGCTATTTTCCCTTCCCCAGACCCCGCAGTGCGGAAGCCTACGGCACTGGGTACGCCCCCTTTTTTTACATTTTCAGGTAAAGGTTCTCCAAAGCTTTAAGCTTCCATGTATTATGCTATAACATAAAGTAATACAAAATCAGATGAAATTACTTCTCAGGACTAGCAGGTGGGCTCCGTGGTATGTCCAGAAGATGCCGAAGAAAAGTTTTCAGCATGTCCTGGAAGGATGGTCTTCTTGAAGCTCGGAACTGCAAGCATTCACCAATCATTTTCCACAGCTCCCCAGGAAGTCCAACACCTACTACTCTTGAATATTGAGGCGGTGGCTTCTTTTCTTTTAGAACAGACTTACAGATTTCCTCTGTACTCAGTCCAGCCCATCTGCATTTCAATGAGCATATATCAACACCATTCACAAAACATTAAGGATAACAAATTGAATAGTCATGCTACTTACGGAACAGCACCAGTACACATTTCCACAAGCGTGCAACCAAAACTCCATGCATCTGACTCTGGTGATATACCGTTTGCACTATCCCAAAACATATTCAGTGACTTCTTCAGTGGTCCCCATGCCTCAGGAGCTGTATAATTGGGGCTAAGCAGTGTAGCATCAATGCCAGCACTGGACTCATCAGGTACTCTCCTACTAGTAAGGTTCTTCAGAATTGCTGAAAGACCGTAATCTGAAACAACTGCATGCCCATGTGCATCTAAAAGAATATTTGATGGCTTTATGCTCATACAAACAATACCCGCTGCATGGAGTTCTGCTACTCCACGGGCAATGTCGGCTCCATACCTGCCAAGTCACATGCATGAAAAAAAAAATCATCAGTGGTTCCACATAGTTGAAAAAGAAATGGATTATTGAACACAACGACACTGGTTAAGAATTCCAGAAATTGTTAAAATATAATGGGTAATGACAAAGAAAATAGACTTACTGGTAAAGTAGGGAACTCAAATTCAAAGGCAAAAGAAATAAATGAATATGAATGCTGTTGCAAGATAACTAGTTCTACTAATGTGTAATGAGCGGTTTCATGCACTCAGCATTAAAAAATGAATCCCACAGGTAGCTCAGTGTATACTTGGGGGAATCTGTTGCTTACTTAGAAAATGCTGAAACAATTAGGTATTAAAATGCTACAAGTCTCGTTTGTATTTATATGGTTCCATCCATCAGCTGTGAACTGCTATAGAAGCTTTCATCAAATGTACCCACAGAAACACTGCATACTCAGAACAAGTTTATGTGATTAGCTTGAGCTTGACAGTATAAGAATGAAGTTGAACCCAAGATAGTTTTGGTTAACATAAAACAGCATCATAGGGATTTCTTTTTTAGCCTACCACAACTTGCTTGTGTTTAAAAGGTTTTACTGTTGTTTTTTGTTCCACCACCATAGGTTTTTTAGACAAATTGTCAGGAAAGCTAACAAAACTAGCGTAGGACATTTACTTATGTTCTACAATGTTTTTCAGTGTGGATATGATGCAATGAGTTTCAATAAATCACTACCACACTTTAATGTTGATCATGAAAGGTGGTCGATTCCACAGTTTGAACTGTGCTCTGAATAGGAAAATGCTCAAAGTGTTACAATGAAATCCCATACCTAAGAAAGTGAAAATTTTGGGGAAGGTATTGAATGGGCATATAATGACATGCAATTAAGCATTGACCGAACTAAACTATAATGTACTGATAACAGTTAGCTGCATACAAACTCTTGGAATATAAACTGCTGTTGATTTGGTTCCAGCTAAAACAAGTAATCTACTTAACTTGCTGACTGGATCGCCTTTGCTATATATAGTAAGATATCCAATAACAGCCAAGATACAGAAAAACAGCCTGCTTTGCAAAGAAATACAGCATGTGCCAGTGCCTAATACTGCTGGGAAAACCACAGCACTTCATAAATTTCTTGCACTGATATTAATTCTCATAGAAATTTTACTCACACATATGCATGTCATAGGAACTTTAGTGACTTCAGCATATATAAGTGTTAGACACCCTGTGAGCTGATAATAGATTAAAAAAATGAAGCTCCACAGCTTGGTAACTTGATGGTAATTGACTCAGCGAGCAAATTGCAAGCCAAAGTTATGCTACTCACAAAATATATCATGGCATTGCGCAGAAATGGCAAGTGTTATGATGAGCATTAATTGTGAGCAAGTTTACCTTCTTACAACAATAGAAGATCAGCAAACAACGCAGCTAGCAGCACCAACAAAATCAAACCGCATAACGCCATTAACAAGGCAACCACTTCACACCTCACGAAGCAAGCTAGCATACTACGCAATTTTCCACCTTCAGTGAAGGTTCTAGCTAGGCATGCTTCTTAGTTCTTACTGACTAAAGGTGAGCTCTATGTTGCAATGTGATATGTTTGCAGGGATGGCAAGAGCAAGACAGTGGCAGAAAGAATAGCTAGTCAATATTACTAAGTACTGACGTTTAGATGCAATGCCACACCTGAGAATCTGCTCCAGAGTGAGGCGTCCACCATTCTGCCGCATCTCCGTATGCACAGACCCGACATAGCGATCCATCACGAAACAGAGGTGGCCGCCGACCCTCACAGCACCATGGAATGTGCACACGTTCCGACACCATGTGGAGGCGCGCCTCAGCCGCTCCACCTCCTCTTGAACAACCTCGAGCCCGTCCCCTGCGGCCAGGGGCACCCTCTTCACTGCCACCTGGTGCCTGCACCGCTTGGCCCCACCGCCACGAGACAGCGTGCCGGCCCACACCTCCTGCCCGGCGGGGCCGGGCGGGCCGCTCCCGATGCGACGGGCGAGCTTGAGGTCCGGGTGCGAGACGAGGTCACAGGAGCTGCATCCCGGCGCCGCGGCGGGCGGCGCGGGCGCGGGGCTGCGACTGGGACGAGCGAAGAAGTCGTCCTGATCTTCGGAGCCGTCGGAGGATGACCCCGAGTCGGAGTGGAGGAAAGACGGGGACGAAGGGGATGCGGAGAGAAGCGAGAGAATGGGGAAGTTCTTCCGCAGCGCAGTGACTGAGTTGCCCACGGCGGTCGGATGGCGACATCGCGGGCACGGCAGCGTGGCGCCGGGGGCTGCCGCCAGCATGCGGGAGAGGCAGGCGCGGCAGAATCCGTGGCCGCAGTGGAGAAGCAGCGGCGTCCGCTCCTCCTCGTCGTATCTGACGTTGCATAACGAGCAGCATGGCACGCGCATCGCGCCGGCGCCGGCGCCGGCGGGTCCGGGGCGGCGCGGTGCCCTAGGGCGCGCGGCCGGAGAGGAAGCTTGTAAATGGGGAGGAGGGGTAGATCTGGGCGTCGGGGTGGGGGTTTGGGAAGGGGGAGACGGGGAGAGCAGCAGCGTGGGAATTTCTGAAAGCGAGAGGTAGAGAGGGGTTGGTGGCGACGCAGTGGGGAGGCTGGCTGGGGAAGGACGACAAGCAAATCGCGGCGCGTTGCCCCTTCCTGCTCCTCTCCCCCGCTCTGCCCGCCTTTTTCCTGGCACCTGCGCTTGCAAATTGCAATGAGGGTGCGGCCCTGCCGCCTCGTGTTTTTGGACGTGCGGGCGACGGCTCGAGTGAGCTCATTGGCTTGCAGCGTTGTCGACGACTGAAAAGGAACTCCGCTAGAATCTGCGTGGGTTGTCCCGTGGCTGATGTTTATTAACTAACTGTGAGAGAAAAAAATACGGTAACACGACTAGTAAAGCCGGGCTCATAAGTTAAAAATGAACAGGGTGGATCTACATCCTTGTTTGCCACTGAAAAAGAGCTCCTCTTCGCGACCAAAGTGTTGCGGTATCGATTAAAAATCAATTGATACCTGAATTATGTAGGACTTATTTAGGTGAGCTAGAGCTAATATGGCTATTTCGGTATTTTGTTATACTAAACTAATTTGTTTTAGTCCTATAAAACCTTTGTAGATACTTTTATACCATATTCATCCCCTCTTTAGCCATCTACGTTGTTTCAAGTGGTTATTGATTTACAAGGTTTAACCACATATGTTGTTCAAAATGGCTACTAATCATGTTGGCAAGCTATACTTTTGATGGGATAAACTATATGATTACTAAAAGATAATTGTGTGTCACCATCTCAAGACAATGAGTAAAAGGATACAGGGTGTTTTACAAGAGGCTTTTATTGTGCTTCATACAAAGAAGACAATAAATAGTGAAGAAAGCTATTGCAATTGAGTGATCAAGCTCTTAATGTGGTCTATGAAGCTCTTGATACAAAGGTGTTCGAGTTAAACAAAAAATTAGAGACGACACATTATGTATGGAAAGAAGAGGCTTGAGGACTCATACACGAGGGCACTTCGGTGGTTAAGAAAGCCAAGCTCTATACATTTAAAGAAAAAATATGCCAAGTTCAAAATGTTAGAAGTTAAGAATGTGCCATAAGCTCGGTGCTTTTATAAATGAGCTAATGAAGTTGGGGCACAAGGTCAATGGTGTAGACTTCTCCATCGGTTTAAGGTGCTTGCCTCCATGGTTTAATACATTGATCACCATCATCATGAGAGGTGGTTGAAGGGAAGCAACTCCCACCTAAGTACAAGGCGGTTGGGCATCTTGTGGCCTATTGTCCCAATAAGAAGGAGAAGAGTTCCACAAATAAGTAAAAACATAAGGCCCAAAAAGAATAAGAAGGCAAAACAATGACCTTCAAGAAGAAGAAGAAGAAGGGCCCATGCTTTATTGTGTTAGTGGAACATCAATGCATCAAGAGAAGATTGAAAGCAATCCAAGTCACTTGTTGACATCGTCATCAATAGGAAGCCTTTTATTATCAACATTTCCTCATCATACTTCACACATAAGGGCCCAAAGGTAATACGATGAGAGCGATATTAGGAGTGAGAATGAGGATAAGGAGCCTCGAAGGATGAACTCAATGAGCTATTACAAGAGGCTCATTATCTTTGTGAACAAAAAAAAGAGAAAAAATAAAGAAGTTGGACAAGAGCCAAGAGGCACAAAATCGTCTAATTAGATGAAAAAATAGAAAATACAAGTTTCAAGCCATGCGGGTGAAATAGGCCTCGGCACCCATAGGTTTGATGTTGCACCTGTACACAATTTAACGGGTCGGCGTTCATGGGCACCCACATCCTCAAGTGTGATTGCCATCTTTTTTTTTGAACAAATTTGATTGCCATCATTAAATAGGGGTCAGGGTGCAACTACATTCCTAATCCTTCTTAGAGCATGGCTTAAGCCATTCGACTGTTGGTTAGGTGCTTATGCTAGGTCATGTACAGTGAGTAATATAACAAGCTGGCTAGGAGATTAACTCTATTAAACAATATAAAATATCAGAGTATTTAATGCTTTGCCCTTAGTTAGGGAAGAGACGCTGACATTCGTCTGGAGTTGGCTGCAAGAGGGTTGTGTGGTGGCATTTAGCCCAACGAAGAGTAGAGCGTCGGTGTGTGTTCTATTTCTATCTCTCTCAGCCGAATTATCATTTTTTCTTATACATGGCCTAAATTCAGCCGACTCAATCGGTCTTTACTTACTCTAATCACAATTGACCTGAATTAACAAAAAAGTATGCTACTAAGAAATGACAATTGATTATTTTGGCTGCATGGACATTTTCCTTGTAGGGCTCGTTTGGACTGGAAATTTTTTATAGAAATTTCAAAGGAACAGAGGATTAAAGGTTTCCTTTCTATGAAAATGCTTGATTTCCTTTGTGAAATGGAGGAGATAAAACATCCACTTTCTCTATTTTGTTACTTATATACATTTTGTATTCTTTTCCAACACTACGTTTACTCTGTTTTACGCCCATTCTAAACCGACAGTCAGGCTTTGTAACACCACACACCAAACCAAACGAATCTCAAATGCCATAGCACATAGCAACGGAGCTGGTATTCTCTTGGATCTAAAGCTGACGGATACAGTGCCCGTCGATCCTGGTGAACCCTATTCGAGGGTTTCTTTGGTTCCCTGTCGTGTGTTGGTTCCCACCACAACCCTCCTCCGTTCCGGCCCCCGACCAGGCCTGAAAGGAAAAGGCTCTTCCGGCCTCTCCGCTCGCCGGCTCACCGCGCCCGCCATGGACTCCTCGGAACAGGACGTCGACGACTTCGGCGAGGACTACGACGTCCACGACGGCGGCGCCGAGGCCGAGGCCGACGGCGGCGGGGACTCGTCGGGCTCCTCCTCCCCGTCCTCGTCCTCGTCGTCCTCTGCCGCCGCGTCCTCCTCGTCCTCAAGTGGCGGCTCAAGCCGCAGCAGCAGCGGCGGCGCTGCCGGTGAGGGCGAGGATGGCGCGGACGAGGGGGACGGTGAGGAATACGATTCGTCCAACCTCATAGCCGCGAGGGGCGCCGGCGCCGCCGGTTACCGAGACGATGAGAGGGGGGAATACGAGGACGAGGAGGTAGAGAAGGAGAGAGATTTGTTCGGCTCAGACAACGAAGAGTATGTCAAAACACCGGCGCGCAGCAACTACCTAGTCCCAGGTCCGCCTCTCGTCAATACTAAAGTTGGGTACCAATGCCCTAGAGTCAGTTTCTAGGTTGAATAGTAGTATAAGCTTATGTGTTGCTATTGAATTAGCTAGGAGGCAGATACTGAATCCTGCCAAGTTTATCCAATGGTTTTGTTGTGAGTAGGTTATTCGTAGTACTGTTTTGTAGGATGGGGTGCACTTTGGCATTGTGTGATTTTCCGCTTTAAGATGTGAAAATGGTGAATTTTTCACTGTCCGTGATTCTTCGATTGTTTCTTTCTCATCAACTTTCCTCAGGCGTAATGTGGGAGGTTTAATGTAGGTTATGGACCTTTGCCTTCTGACCTTTTGTTAGTATTAGGCTTTTTTTTTGTGCAGCATATTATTTTAACATATATCAGTAGGCATAGTTTTAGTTGAAACCATTTAATGCAAAAAGTATTTGCCACTAAGTTGGATAGAACTACAGAAGTTTGTTGGGAAGCGTATGTCTAGCCACTTTCATTTCCTACTTTCATGCAACTGTAAATGACTCTGAAGAATACTGCCTTTGCAAAATGTTATTATACTAGCTCACAGAAGACATGAACTCTGTAGTTTTTACTCAAGGATCACAACTGGAGTGAAATCACAATTATAATGTAGTGAATAGTTACAGCTTTGAGCATACACACATCTTCTCATCAAGAACCTCCCTGAAAATTACTACACATTTCTTTCGTGGGGTTATGCTGACAGAGGTATAGCAGTGCACACTGGACACAAGCTTTGTATGTGATAACTCAAATTCTGCTGTTTAATTGTCTATTCAACCTATCAGTACTCTGTTATAGGATCCTTGCTTTAGGAGAAAGAAAGTGACTAATGAACTGTTTTTTTCATGGGCAAGATACTTTATATTTTGGGGGCTTATTAGAGATAATGCTTTTAAAAGCTTGAGTGGATTTGGATTGAAATGTGGAAGTAACTTTGGTTCATCATGGGTAATTTCTTGCAGTGCTTCCTGCAATATGGAACACTAATAATCATTCTCGAGGAGGCTTCGGAGGACGAGGTGGTAGAGGCCCACCACTTCTTCCAAGGCCAGGAGGCCATCCAGGGCGACATAACTTTGGTTATGGTAGATTTGGGAACGGGCGTCATGTTGAAGGTTTAGTTTCAGATATGAAGCTTAATAAGAGCGAAGAAACATTGTCTAGAAAAGCTGTTGCTTTTCAGGAGGTATGTAGTATTACCATGTTCATTTCATCTTCTGTTTGTTACTCTTCTCTGTGGAGTCATGTTCTTTGTCTCTCATGCAGCCTTGTGAGATTGCATGCTTAAGTCGCATTGAGGGTGGAGAGGTGTATTTTGATGATCGCAGCTTGGTAAGACCTTGGAGTTGCTAACTGGCATTGCTTCCTTCTCAGCAAATAGCTGCTAAAAATGACTATGTTATTAACTTTTCTTGTTATGTTAGATGTTGTTCTAACGTCCTTTTTGTTTTCTAGAGGCTCTTCAAACGTGAAATCTGTGATTATGTCGGTGCAGATCTGAATAAAGGATTCGAGACATTTGTAGAGAAGAGAGGTACATTCTTTTTATAACTCATATTCTTCTTCTCTACATCATTGATATGTACTACTCTTATTGTATTAGTGTATGAATCTGTTGCTGTCTGTACCTCTTTTTTTTCAATTAATATGATATATTGCTTAAATTGGATGGACCACTTCTTAGGTCATATACATAGTAGTAACATAGAGAATACAAGTAGAAGTTGTTTCAAATAGTAGAGAAAAGGGAGGGGAAAACTCAGTTCAGTTTTCTCCTTTTGCATTCTACATATGGATCCTGAAAAGGAGTAATTCTGCTATTGGAAGTTAGTCTTTTCTTTTTAAAATTGTTGCATCTGAGGGTTTTGGTTCTTGATTAATGTAGTTCAATACTTCAATGTCAGATTTGGGTTCTGAAGGATTTGGCGATCTACTCGCATGCATACGAAATTCCAACATACTTCTTCAGAATACTATACATTTTGTGGTAACATTACATTGGTGCCAATCTTGTATTTGTTACCTTACTAAAATTTCGTAGATATGGTGATAATATATGCTCTTCTTGCAGACATACCGGAACAATCTTAACAAGGTATCATTCGTCTTTTGTAAACTGTCTTAACTTCTTTACCCCTTCCTGTTATTTGCATTTTTAGTGAATTTTCAATAAAGCATTGCTGTATGGTGGTCCCAGTGCAAACTGTCTGAAGGACCACATTTTTTGTACCCTACTTTTTCTTCATTACATTTATACTCATTCACTAACATAACTTTTTTTTAATAATTTTTATACGCTTTTATTATGTAAGACTAATATAACAACTTATGTATTATCATCAGATATTGGCCACTGCTTACCTAAGAGAACCATGGAAGATGGGTGTTCATAAAAGAAGGGGTGTTGTATACCTTGATGTTCATAAGATCCCTGAAAGACCAAAAAGTGAAGTGGACCGTAGAAGGTGATTCCTCTGCCCCCTCCGCATTGTATTTTGTCCACTTGCATGTACAGAGTAGATGATGATGATGGTATGACATGTAGTGTGCTTGCTGACAATAGAAGGTTCGATAACAAGGAAATTAGTCAATGTTAGGGTGCATTTGGTAGGGATTCTCC
>CM041639.1:37964367-37975071 GCA_023333625.1 Bothriochloa decipiens | reverse complement strand
GAAGAGAAACAAAAGAATTCTTACAAAATGGTTCAAGAATTTAGAGATAATCAGAAATGTTTCTTAGTACAAAAACCAGAAACCAGAAAAAATCTGTTTCTCAGGAAACAGAATCAGTTTCTCTCAGGAGTCAGGAACCATTTCCTTGAGAAACAGAATCATTGCCTATTGCAGCTTTAGTGTATAAATATGTTGACAGATTGAGTTTGCTCAGGTGTCTTGTGCTGAGCACATGAGTAACTATGTTGATGTACATGAAACCAGAAACCAGAAAAAATTTGTAAATGCAAAACTATAATTTCATGGTGCTGATTTGGTTTATTGCCATATTTGCCATGTGGTGCAATCACTGGCGAAGCTAGCGCTCAGTCAACCCTGGTGCCCTTGAGAGAAGGCCGAGCCTGCCTGGTGCACACGGTTGTCGCAGGGTGGTGCAGAAACGTTGGAAAACGGTCTAGTAGCTCGTAAAAAATTTTTTGGGTACGTCAACGTGGCTTCACCACTGGGTGCAATAACATATAGTTATTTGAAATGTTAATACTTGACAGGAAGTTTAGAAATTTTGGGAAGATTTAAATTCGAATCTTAAACCATTCTTAACTTTGTGTGTTGAATACTAGTACAATCAATGTTTCATGAAAACTCTAATGATATATCTAATAATATAGTTTTCATATGGCCAATCCACCAATGTAGATAGTTTTCGACTTGTTCAGATTATACTACTATAAGCATGATGACATGGATTTTTGTGGACCATTTAAAAAAGGATGGAGTGATTTAATAATCTGAGCATTGGAGATTGGACAAGGTGGGAAATATAAAAAAGATAAGGTCATGGACTACAAAAGTGGCTCATTTGCATTCTATAAGTTTGATAGGCCAGCCGTGTTTAAGGAGCCAAGTATAGACCCCTATTTATGATTTATACACACACATGACACATCTGGTTATTTTGTCTGTTGATGTTCTGCCAAATTAGCTTAGCAGTGGCTTAATGATGATCCAAACGACAATAATACTGATGAACCTGTATTTTCTCCCCTCTACATTCGATTCCCAGATGTTATTGGGGCTATTCTTTTGAAAACCTTGCCACTGAGAACTTCAGCGACGATGGAAGAGGTATTGATGCAAATGTAGAGTTTTGTTCTGTAATAAAGACAAAACTGGGTGCCCATCGCATTGTCATGGGTGCTGAAATGGACTGCTGTGATGCAACTGATGATGGCAGGCGGTTCTATGTGGAGTTGAAAACAAGCAGAGAGGTTTTTTTGCATAAATTGTTAAGCTCTGCTATCACTTTTTTCAAAAATAATAATAATAATAATAATAAGATTGTGTCCTTGAACTTGATGTGTAACAAACAGCTGGAGTACCATACAGTGGAAGCATATGAGAAAGAGAAGCTGCTTAGATTTTGGGTAATTCATACTCTCTTATTTCCCCCTTATAAGCTACTTAGGTTGCAGGGTTTACTCCTGCTACCTTTTTCTTTGCTGTTATATTACATAATTTGAAGTATTTTCGTAACTGCCTATGCATTTTATTATTCTATTCTCTTTTGCAGTGTGAAATTTATTTTGGATAGCAGTGAGTGATAACTTAGCAATTTTGTTACAAGTCTGTCCACTATGTCATTTCAGCAACTTAGTTTTTTAGATTTCAGAGGGTATAACTTCTTATTATCCTCAAAATATTGACTTTCTTTACTTATCTCAATGTTGTAGATTCAATCTTTCCTTGCTGGTGTTCCTTATGTTGTTGTGGGATACAGGTATTATTCACCTTTTGTCATGTTCTGAAGTTAAATCTTGTTGATATGATTATATATGCAAAATCTTTTGCTAAGCATTGGGCCTTGATACCTCTCCATTTATGTTATAGATACATTATTAATTAATGTGACATTTCATTCTGATCTGTGTGGTGCTCTTATACAAGTAATTTGCTATGGAGTACTGTCATTTTTTTTATTGCTGTTGTGGTGTTCTATACCATTTTAAACTATTCCAAAATTTTCTCGGCACTTCTTTTGGCCTGCAGGAATGACGCTGGCATACTTGTACGAACGGAAAGACTAAGAACCAAAGATATTACACAAAAAGTGAAGGCAAAGAACTACTGGCAGGTACTTCAAACAGTTTTCCTACTATTTATCATCAGTTCAAGAATCTAACACTGCTGAGCTAATTTGTGAAGCATCTCATGTATAAAAGGGAAAGTAATGTACATCTTTTTTCTGATACACTAAACATTTCCAAATGAGGTGACATTTTTTGTGGAATGTTGTAAATGCGAGGATTTCCTCTAAATTAGATTTATTTTAATTAAATAGAAATGTGCAGTTACTTTCATGCATCCAAATTGTAACATGGCTTTGAATACCTGTAACGATTTCTCTGTACTTCAGGGTGGCGTTTGCCTGGCCTTTGCCGATGAGGTCTTATGTTGGTTGTATGGGACTGTCAAAGAGAGTAAGAATTTGTTCACATCCAAGTAGTTGCATTTTAACTTGGCAGCTTTTGGATTTTTGTTTGTGTATTCATATGTTGACCTCAATTACGAGCATTTTCACTCATGTTATTGTTTATCCCTTGTATTACAGATGAAGACTATGTTCTTCAATTTGTACATCCATTTAACCGCCTGGAACTTCTACGAGCCCAGTCCCCCTGTCCCGAAGCCATAACGTTGCATGTGCAGCAGCTCTCAGGTGCAGCAGACTAGATTCTAGCAATGACCTCGGTGGGGACTACTCGCCTTGGAGAAAGATCCACAGGCTTCAATTCTAGCAGCAGCACCGAACAATGGTTGATTTGACAACTTACTCAACCCCAAATACCAAGTGGATGTGCTGATGCATCAAGAACTAATGAGATCGGTCACTGGTTTAGGTGCATCCATGGTTTACTCTCTTGAGTGGCCAAAGAGATTTTGAATCCATCAAACATGTATTTCGATTGTAACATTATTACATCATAAACTATACGGGCAGAGCTAATAGTGCTGTGCTACTAGTTTGTGCCACAAATCCTGTAATCTTCAACAAGGGATGAATGCTATTAAACATCCAAATTGCCATAGTCTTTGTAAGTCATGATATGTAAACAGAAAATTTTGTATGCTAGAGTTTTGAAATAACAAATGTCATTAATGACGAGTGGATTGGTGAGTGGCTGTCGCCTCATGGCTGCAGATGGTTTTATGCTCACAAGCCATTATTGCGGGTTGCAATGTGAACCTGCTGTATTACGAGCTTAAAGGTCAGTTTCTATCATTGTTTCTTGCTTCGTAACCGCCCACCTACACCAATGACTCCGTGCGTAGCGACCTACACCAATGACTCCGTGCGTAGCGAAGTTTGATCACTCGTTTTATTTAAAAATTTATGGCTTATTTTATTAAAAAAATCTTTAAGAATTCAATTTTTTGAATAAGATGAGCAGTCAAAATTAAGGTAAAAAATCAAATTTGTAAACAATACAAGATGGTTGACCAAGAAAGGTGTATAGGTCTATAATGTATAAGAAATTGTGTGCCTTTTAGAAATTATGCACCAAATACTTAGTTATGAGGCACCATGGATTCCACAGTTCAATTATTATGGTTACGTGTTTAGTTTGTCATTATCATCGTTACTCACTAGTTTGCTGCCCAAGATGATATAATTTGTTTGAATTCTGACTTGCAACATTGCAAAATGGTGGAGATATTCACCACATCAACCAAAAGGTTACTATAGGACTACTATGACCGTCATACGAGCGTGGTGAACAGACCGAGGTCACACGAGCAAAGCAATCACGCTGTTTTCACGAAAACATTTTTTTCGAAAACCCTGTTTTTACGAAAACTATTCTCTCATGCACTCCCGCTCCCTGTCCCAAGAACATCTCGCTTCTCGCACGCGCACAGTCAATGCCCTACACGCCTTGTCCGGGCCAGCCGCCTGCCTCAAAGCGCTCAGATCAGAATCCTCTCCCTCTCGCCTCTCCCCTCCCTCCGTGAGGCAGCAGGGAAGGAAAGAAGCACCGCGGGTAGGATGGTGGGGGTAGGCGAGTGCAAGAGCAACGACTACGGCGCCGCCGCATATTGGGACGCCCGCTACTCCTCCGGCTCCCCAGCTTCCGCCGCCGCCTCTGGCTGTGGGTTCTTCGACTGGTACCAATCCTACCCGGCGCTGCGGTCGCTCCTCCGCGCCCGCGTCCCGACCTCCTCCCGCGTCCTCATGCTAGGCTGCGGCAACTCCCGTACGAATCCCTTCAGTCATATTACTCACAAAGTCACAGTTATTTTTTCATAAAGCAGAAGTATACTGTTGTCTGTAGGCTGTAGCTAGTACCTTTCCCATGCGTCACGGCTTTGCTAGCTAGAGGCCTAGATCATGCAGCTTGGTGTTGCAGATTTGCAGTTCCCCACACGGGGTCAGAAGTATCCGGCTGCTCTGAGATCGAACCAACGACAGTCGACAGCCATAGGCATTTTAGATTCACCAGTTAATTTAAATGCTTATTTGTAGGCAGCTCAGAGCGTCTGTTAGCATCCGCTCCACATAAATATACCATTCATCCGTTTTGGTATTCCAATTGTGTATGCCTATGCTTAGTGCTCCCTGACAGTTGACCCTTTCTTCCATGAATTTCATTTTTTTTTTCATGTTGCCTGGCTCTATCCCGTGTTCCGCGAGCTAGCTATGGTAAGCAATGTGGGCTTAAAATCTTGAGGACAATGAAGTTATCTTGTAATTTGGCTGCCAAAGATTATTATTTATTTGCTATTGCGTGTACTGACAATCAACTTCATGAATGCCACCTGATATTGTTCTTATCTTGATTTGGTCAGTTTTGTCAGAGGATATGGCGAAGGATGGTTATGAGGACATTGTAAACATTGACATTTCATCTGTGGTCATCGAGCAGATGAGAGAGAAACACAAGGAGATCACACAACTAAAATGTAGTGTTTGCTGATAGTTTCATCTACAAAACTTAAGGCCTCTATGTTAGTCTATTGACTTCGTTTTCCTATGCTTTAAGATATGCAGATGGATATTAGGGACATGGGTTTCTTTGGTGATGAATCATTTGATTGTGTCCTTGATAAAGGTAAATTATTGGCATTGGATTTACTCCAAAGCCATTAAACTGAAATTGTTTCATTACTTTAGTTCTACTTCATTTATGGGTTAGTTTGTTCTTTGTTGAACCTTTCTCTTTAGGAACCCTGGATGCTATGATGGTAAGCACTATCTACCAAGTGAACTACATATCAGCTTTCTGATTAGGCATGTGTTGAGATCAGTATTGCTATAATTTTCCAGTGTGCTGATGATGCTCCTCATGGTGCTTCCAAAATGCTAGCAGAAGTGGCAAGGTTTAAGACTTTCTTCACACTTTGCTTATCAAACAATCAGACTGATGCATCAGTTTTCCTGATGAATTTATGTGTACTGTATATATCTGTGCAGGCTTCTGATGCCTTATGGGGTCTACTTATTGGTACATCCTCTGAGTTCAAAAACCAATCTGTTCCTTGAATCCTAATGAGATTATTATATGAAGAGAGATTGTCTTCTGGCAGATAACATATGGTGCTCCTAAGGAACGGGTCCCACTTCTGAACCAGTCCGGATGCAGCTGGAGTATTGCACTCTACGTCATGCGTAAGTCTGAAGCACTCCCTTCCGCCAGAGCACTCTGCCCTAGTCTGTTGTTTCTTACTACCTGTCTCTGTTATGACTAGTAACATGGGACCCATTTTTCTGAGAATTCTCTTCACTAAATGGTAAAAAGAGTTAAATGCGTGAATGGCTTATAAACTATGAACCCTGAAGTCTATATAGTCCAGAAATGAACCTATATGGTGCACTATTTTACAGGGGTGTTTGGTGCTCCACTAAACAAGTTTAGAGACCTAAAGATGCATTTTCAAACTTTGTGGACCTAAATGGCATCCCTTGACAAGTTCAAGGGCTACTGATGTATTTAACTCATGATAAAATGTAAGTGAATGTTCTTTTCATTCACTTCTATTAGTGTTCGCAAAACTCAAAGGGTCTAATTGGTTCCTCTCATTAGTATTGTATTATAGTAAGGGTTATGCAGCAATATCCTTAACCTATATAAGGCTATGCAATTAGCTGTTTTTTGGTTCGTCCAAATAGGAGGTTGTACAGTGTTATGCGTGTGGTTCCCTGCAGTGCCTTGGATATGCAGAGTGGATGCGGGAGCCGGGAGGGAAGGTGCATAGCTAGATACGTAGGTTTTAGCTGCATTGTGGAATGCAGGTTGGGCTTGCTCTGAGGACAATGATAGCCTGCATATGGGTATGTGCATGTAATCAAACAAGGGTGAAAATTGCACTAAGGGATTCGAAAATTTCATAAGATTGTCTGGATAATGATAAATTTCTTACTCTAACCAGCAATATTGAATGAAAGAGATTATAGCAAAAGCAAATGGATACCTTAATTTATAATTGTAGGGACTTGACATCAGATCTATTCGCTTTATTCACAGCCACACCTGGATACCAACTGAGAATGAGTGAAGGTGCTCCACCGCCTATCATGGAGGAAGTTACACTTACAGAGGATGGTCACCTGCCACCTGACTATGTTCTCAAAGACCCAGAGTCGCATTTCATTTATGTTTGTCACAAGTTGGCGGAGAAAGGGGCTAATTGCAGAGATGCTGATCCAGAGGAAACAACAAATGCAAATTAATTCATTTCCATCTTTAATTTTCATTTTATTTACTGCTGGGGAGTTCATTGTTGTATTAGCGTAGTCGGAGCTTGTGATTTGTGTCATATGTTACCCTTCGTGTGAAAAATACATTACACTCTTCCGCTTGCATGGAAGTTATTATTAGGTAATACTTAGAGAATCTCCATTAGTACTACCCAAACAGACAACCTTTTGTTGTTGTCTCTACCAATATTACCTAAAACAAACTGCCTATTTTATTTTCTCATAATTGAATGTTGCCTCTCCATGATCTTGGTTTCTCCTCTACGATCAAGCTCGTCCCTCACCATGTTCAATCAAGATCAAGATGAGAGCATAATCTTCGGATTCATCATTCAAAGAATTGGTTCAAAATGTTATCTTCATCGTCCATACAAAGCCACCTACAAAATGGCCATAGTTTAACATATGAAATTCAAACATGTTCATCAAATCAAACCATCTTCCTTCTCTCAGTTTGAGACGGTGTGGCAAGCGTGAGGATGGATGTCAACAAGTGTGGAGGCTAGAGATGGCTGAGGGAGTGTCGAGAAGCAGGGTGGCGCCATTTGGATTAGGGCCTTGTGTGGCGGTCGGGGGAGCCCCAGAAGACAGTCATTCTAATATGGTTGTGTTTAGTTTAGAGGCAAAGAGGATGAGTTCATCAATCTCGAATATTTTGTGATAGGATTCCATGATGTGTTTGGTTGAGGGATATGAACGTTGCTATTTTGTATTTAGTTAGGAGAATGAAATTGTAAACAATAAAATTTGTTTCCGATTGGTCAACCATTGTAGGTGTGGGCCTAACATCCGCCTCCTTTCCATGCTTCTTTCTCTTTGCTTCTTCCTCACATATTAGGAAGCTAGTAAATCCGCATGTAGTTGGGTGTTCAGCCCATGTGAATTCACCCATGTCCGGCGCCATAGGGAGGAGAGTGACGAGCTTGGCCTCTCCTATCTTCGATTGCCAGCAAGAGGATCTCATCAAGTTTGCCACTCCATGAATACGCTCAGGTCGCTCAGTAACTTATTGTGGCTAACCATTGTCAAGTTTAGAATGGCGAGCTCAACACGCTGAGGATGACCTTCACATCTATTGGAAAACGGGAGATGTGAGGAGCGACTTGAGATGCGTGTGAGCGAGGGAGAATAAACAAAATAGAAGTTTTTTTTTTATTTTGGATGAAGTTGTCTTGTAGTATTTATCAAAAATATTTCTCCGAGGAGATAAGACTATGTTCGAGCTACTCATTCAAATACTATGAATTTAGGATTGTCATGTCTTATCTGTCTCACAAAACAAACAAACACCGAACACATAAAATAAACTCATGACGTTCCACCTCATTCGAAAGACAATGATTTTTCTAAAAAGCAAACAAACCTATCTTCATTGGAAAAAGTCCAGATAACCCCCTAAACTATGGCACAGGGTTCGATTTATGACACAACCTATAAAACCGGGCATTGAGCACATTAAACTTTGGTGTGTAGTTCAATTTGCCCCTGGGCTGTTTTGCAGGGTGGTTTTGGCCTACGTGGCGCCCAGTGTGGCTAAGCGTACCCAAATATATACACAGGAACGCTAAATCTCTAGGTGCACCCGGCACCCGATACACTGACACGCGGGGTCCGCGGGTCAACTGGACCCACCATTCAGTGAGGGCGGAGCAGAGGACGCCGTTAACCGGCGATTTCCCGCCGGCGGCGAGCACCTCCGGCGATGAGGCCATCCCCGGTTGTGCTCCCCTCGATGGCGCGAACTCAGCGGTGCAGAAGATGAAGGCACCTCGGCTTCCTTACGACGCCCTCCCGAAGCCGACGTCGCGGCCCTCCTCGCCGGCATGGCCGCGCGGCCCGTGCTCTGCTCTGCCTGGACCGCGTGCCCACCATGGGCGTGTCCTCCGCGTTTGCCGTAGAGGAGGCGACGCCGGTGCACGAACTCGAGCAGGAGTCAGGACGGCATCGGCACCTGGGCGCACGCGGGCCACGCCCCCATCCTCGCGCTCCCCGCCGCCAGCCCCTGCCCCCAGCCTTGGAGGCGAACCGCGAGCGGGCGTCCGATTCGTGGAGCGGCCGCCCGACATCCAGCGCGGACGCGGGTGAGCGAGGAGGAAGGTGGAGCGGGCGTCCGGCGGCGGCTGGTGAGCGCGGTGGCCGCGCCACCGCGGGACAGCGCGTCCATGGCGCCGTCGCCACGAGCCCGAAGCGCGTGTCGTCGCCGTCCAGGATGAGCTGCAGGAGCGCCCGGGCCGCCGCCTCGTCTCCGGAGGTGAGCGCCGCCTCGTCCCCGGAGGTGAGCTGCAGGAGCTGCAGAAGCACGTCCGCCTGGAGGTGAGCGCGCAGGTGCTGCTGCCAGGAGACAGCGGCGGCCAGGGCAGAGCTCGTCCACCGGCGGCGCTGCAGGAAGAGCTCGGAGCTCGGCCTCCTCCATGTCCGCGAGGCGCCGGGCGCGGCCCCGCGGCACGCTGGCCGGGGAAGCGAGAGCGGCGCCGTCACCGGTGGGAGGCCGCCCCTCCCCGGCGGTGGTGCCGTAGAATAAAGGAGGAGAGGAGAAAAAGGAAAGGACGTAGAAAAAGGAAAAGAAAAATAAAAAACCAGCTCCACTGCCAAGGTGGAGTGTCACGTAGAAAAACCAGCCTTTAAAATCAGTTAGTGGTAAATTAGACTGAAATACAAAAATTAACATGTTTAATACCTAATTTTATAGGTTGTGTCATAAATCAGACCTGTGCCATAATTCAGGTGGTTATCTAAACTTTTTTCTATCTTCATTGGAGGTTATATGGACTTTTTCCTATCTTCATACGAAATACATTATCCTGCCTTAATTCGGTTTAGGATCAAAATGGGTCCCACGGTCAGGGAGCAGGTTGCGCGAAGAACCGGCCCCAACGGGCAACGGAACGGAGCCACCTCACACTTGCCCAGACGTCGTCCGTGGAACGGTCGAAACAGCTCGTAAAAAAACGAGAAAAAAGGGGGAAAACAAACCTAGAGAGCCGGAGTCAATAAAGTGAACGTAAACCAAAAAATCAATTCATCCCCGGTGCCGAACGCCGAAGGGGCAGTGCTGCCGAGGGTCTGGACCACAGCTCGCGCCGCCCGCCGCACCCCCGACCCGCCTCGCCTCGCCCAGGCGCTCACGCGCCGTCGCCTCTGCCCGGGCCGACCCGGGGCCCAGCGCGCGCCGCCCCACTCGGACGCGCCGCCGCCCTCCCGGTGTGAGGCGGAGGTGCTTGGGGACCCGGCCCCCATGGCGAGCGCCGGCAACAGCGGCAGCGGGGACGACGACACAGGAGGGAAGCTCCTGGCGGATCGCTACCAGAAGGGCGAGGTCCTCGGCGAGGGCACGTACGGAGTCGTCTTCAAGGCCCTCGACACCAAGGTCCCCTTCCCACGCCAATCTCCTAAACTCTCCCTTTCCTGATCTGCGCGCGGCCACCAATTCGAGAGTTAGAGCTTGGCTAGTCCGATCCATCCGGCTTCGAGTGCGGCCAGGGTGGTCGCGGGGTTTAGCTTTAGGGGTTAGAGGGTTTTGCACGGCGTAGCTCGTGAATTGGCGTCATTGAGTGGTTGGGGCTTCGCTTTCAATTGGCTCGGACTCGGGTAGTTCTACTGCGTTTCGCTCTGATGAGAATAAAATTGGGGATTTTGTGTTGCTTTGTTTAGCTGTGCGTTGATTGAACATCCAGTGTAGACACTACGATGTGAAAGGTTCAGCTGTAGTTCTCTTGTTCTGATAGATACCAGGATTGATTTTTTGGTGGACTTGTGTATTGTTCCAGGTGTGTAAGGTTGACAGCAGATGTGGGGTGTGTTCTCACTGGTCTTGAATCTTAAGTGGTGTTATCACCGTTTATTCTTTTACCAGTGAAGTATATGTGGCTGTGAATCTGTGATAGCATCACCACAGTTTAGTCTTCCAGCTGTTCTTAATGCTCACTCATATTTTGTACTCCCTCCATTCC
>CM041639.1:37864677-37963967 GCA_023333625.1 Bothriochloa decipiens | reverse complement strand
GGAATGGAGGGAGTAGTAGTTTTCATTCTGATTGACCTGTTTTGTTCATGAGTTGCTGGATGCTGTTCCTTTTCAGACTGGAAATACAGTTGCAGTAAAGAGAATCCGGATAGGGAAGGACAAGAAGGAAGGTGTCAACTTCACTGCATTGAGGGAAATTAAACTACTTAAGGAGCTGAAAGATCCTAATATTATAGAGCTGATTGATTGTTTCCCTTACAAGGAAAATTTGCACCTTGTGTTTGAGTTTATGGAGACTGATCTGGAAGCTCTTATAAAAGATAAGAACATAATACTGTCACCAGCTGACACAAAATCATATGTCCAGATGATGTTAAAAGGTCTAGCGTTCTGCCATAAGAAATGGGTGCTACACAGGTACCTACTATCTTGCTAACCCCCTTCTAACAAAAACAGCATTTGATAAGCTGTGTTGCAGGGATATGAAACCAAATAATTTACTCATTGGTGCCGATGGGCAGCTCAAGCTTGCTGACTTTGGTCTGGCCCGTATGTTTGGGAGCCCAGGAAGAAACTTCACTCACCAGGTATTTTTATAGACTTATGTATATGTGCATCTAGTTAATTGTTCCCTGAAGTTAGAAGCTGGTTGCAGAAGAAACACCTTCATTTATCATTGTATTTCTGATGCAGTGTATTCTAGTCATCTGAATATTTAGATAAATGGATTTAATTTTCCCTTTAGGAAAACCATGACATGTGCATGCCGAAATTCGTGGACTCTGCAATTTCCTTGCAAGAGCAGTGATAATTGGAGCTGTGTCAGTTAGTAAATTTATTTTAGTTCTTTTTGTACTTTGTTTATTGTAATCTATTTCGGAGCTTTATTATAGCCCTTTTGCTAGAAATTGTCTGCTAATACAAACGATGCAATGTCTTAAGCCAAGAAAGCATCTTTGCAAGTTGCAACTGCTGCCTTTCTTAATAAGTAGTGAAAAAATGCTTCATCTTGTGCATAAAAAAAAATGAGTACATGAGGAAGATGTTAGTGTATTTCCAGGATATCCCAGTGGATATCTTACTCCATATATGAGCTTTTAGATTGCTGTTTTCCTTGCATGACACAATAGGAAAAGAAGTCTAATTTTTTTTATTAGGGAAGTATGCTTCCACCTAGTCAACTTTTCTGATTAGGGAGGACGCTAATGTATTATTCTTTTGTGAAGGACATCATTTTTCTTACATAAATTACCATTGCTGGTTTTCATCTGAGCATTAGACCTGGAAGTTCTGCTAATTATAGTTCCTATTTTGAATATTTTATGCAATCAAAGGCCAGCTCTAGTTCTCTGTGCGGAGCAGTTATTTAGCATTTTCCTTCTATTTCATTCCCTTATTAACTAGACTAGATTTATTTTGTCCTGGTAGTGGCAGGCACGTGACTTCAACTATTTTTACATGTAGGTCTTTGCTCGTTGGTACCGGGCACCAGAATTATTATTTGGCTCGAAGCAGTATGGATCTGGGGTGGATATTTGGGCTGCTGGATGTATCTTTGCTGAACTTCTTACTCGCAGAGCCTTCCTCCAGGTTAAGAACCTCTTAATTTTTTCAATTGAATTCACTCTGCTTCATTTAAGACAAAGAAATGTCTGTATGCTGATAAGTTAATGTCCATGGCTGTTGTATCAACTAGATTTGTACATCAACTGTTATTTTCGCAGCAGACCAGACTATTTTTGATATAGAAAACTGTCTGTTCCTAGTTAGGTGAGAGGACTGATGCTGCAACCAGCCTTCTTTTTAACTTCTAAATACTTGAATTATGTAGACCACTGTATTTGCCTCTGTGATGATCAAAACTCTGACCACAGGTTGTGTAAAATGGGATTTTAATTGCACCCAGCCACTAATTCCTAGCATTTTTTTTGGCTAGATGTGCCAACAGAAACAAATTTTAGCAACCCATACTTAATTGTGTATCAAATCTCAATCTAATTTTGCCTACTCACTATCTACATACACTGTGTTTGTGGGTACAATTCTCTATAAACTTCCATAATAATATTTTGGTTCGATATTTTGAGTGCCACGAGTACCTAGTGAAAGGGCTGTTGTTTCAGCTGGTGAATGACTGGTATGAATACCTAACTTAAATTACTAGGGAGTTGTTTTATTGCTCTGTGTTTTCCTGTTCTCATTCTTGTACTTGGTTGTGCATGCTTGCAAAGTTCCTATGGACAGCAGCATAGCGCTAAGAGTAAAATACCTAACTTGTTTAAGCGAAAAAGAAAAGAAAAGAAAAACAGTTGAAGTGTTGTTTTTGTTAGCGAAAATTCTTTAGGAATTCAACCATTGAAAAACAAGTTTGTACTTGATTACTGGTTAAGCGGTTATCATTCTGCATATATTTAAATTTTGTGGACTCAATCTGTCATTGAGAAGAAATGGCCAAGGATATTATTAACCCAGCTGTAGCCTCTAGCAGTCTATTTTGTTTTTTATCATTCTTACAGGACATCTGACTTGTTATTTTGATCCTGTCTTGACTATTAGCCAAAAATGTTCTATTCGAGGAGTCCAATACACTTGTGAAATAAATATGTGGGGAAGGAGATATACCTATTTTGTAGATGCATGCAGTTTTGAAAATATTTTTTTCCTGAAAGAACGGTGAAAGCTTTTGCTTTGCCGTTAATATTATCAGAAGAAAAGAATTGCCCAATTTATAAGGGAAACAAACCGAACAACTGGGGTACCCACACAAACCAACATAATATTACAGTTAGTTCTTCTCACCTTGTCCTGGTCTGATCGTGCTTAAGGTGTTGTTTTTCTCAAATTTGTTTGGCTGACATGGTTCTCACATTTGGAAATGGAAAAATTATATATTATGTTCTGGAGATGAATAGAACCAGCGACCTCAAAGTATGGGCATGAAGCATGCCTCTCCCCAATCGAGTTACACTCCGTCAAGAAATTTAAATGGAACAGTGATTTTAACGATTTGAACTTAAAACAAATTGGTAGGCAAGCATTACTGATGCCCAACAGTTAATTTTTGCTAAACTGTAGAGTTAGCACTACAGAGAACCATCATTTGTTTTTTCTTGTTGAATCGTACCTGATGTTGTGATTGGGAAATTATATTATAGTCAGTGGGTGGCAATTCCATTATTGTAGCGACAATTCAAGGAGCTTTATTAAGGGGCACCTGAGTTACAAAATGGTTATTTTGCAGGGTTCTAGTGACATTGATCAGCTTGGGAAGATTTTTGCAGCACTCGGGACCCCAAAATCTTCTCAATGGCCTGACATGGTTTATCTTCCTGATTATGTTGAATACCAATATGTTGCTGCACCTCCACTACGCACATTGTTTCCGATGGCCAGTGATGATGCTTTGGATCTTCTGTCAAAAATGCTTACATATGATCCAAAAGCAAGAATCACCGCTCAGCAGGCTCTAGAACACAGGTGCAACAATGTGACTGATTGGAAACTTTGTTTTGTTCTCTTGCTTGTATGGATAACAAATGTTTATGTTTGGTTTTAAGGTACTTTTCATCGTTACCTGCTCCAACAAGAACATCACAACTGCCAAGGCCACGGCGGAAAGGAGATCAAGGAAATAACAAGATACCTGATCTGAACCTGCAGGATGGCCCTGTGGTTCTCTCCCCGCCAAGAAAGTTTCGTAGGGTGACAGCGCAGGAAGGGATGGAAAGTATGCACAGAGCAGATAAAGTGGACGAGCATCCTTCTGGGATGAGGCACACCGATGACATGCCCAGTCAGAGTTCTAGAATTCCAATGTCAGTTGATGTTGGTGCTGTGTTTGGTACACGACCTGCACCTAGGCCAACATTGAACAGGTAAAGAGCACTAGCTATGCTGAGTAAAACCTGTACTATTTATATGAACAATGCAGCTGTTCTCGATGCATATAAGATTTGGTGTACTTGGCTTTCATATCGTGGGAAATAATTGAACATGTCAACCTCCTGTTTTGCAGCGCGGACAAGTCCCGTTTAAAACGGAAACTTGATATGGACCCAGAGTTTGGATATGCCGAGTAAAAGAAACATGTTTCCATTCTTTCCTTACTGGAATGTTGATTTTAAAATATTTTTTGAGAGATATTTCCACAGTTTACTCAGAGAAGAGGATTGCATTGAAGCCACAAAATTGCACCAGGGATTCTGACACAATCAACTGAGCTGTTACTATCATCGGCTCACGAAGAGGAAAACTAAAGAGATTATTTTAATTTATCATTTGCCGCATAGGGCATTACAGCTAACCAATTCCGTAAGGAGGGCTCTTAACACAGTATGCTCTGTGGGATGCATGAGTGGAGAGTGTTGTGGGGAGTTAGGGGATAGAAAAGCTTGCTCCAGTCAGAATGTGTTTTTGTACGTGTTTGCCAAGATTGTGCTGAAGCATAGGTCCTCTATTCTCCGAGGTGTCGATTTCCGTTCAATTTTTGTATGGACACTGAGCTTTGAGCATTTTTCAGGCAGACACCTTAGGTACAGTGATTGTTTATTGTAACTAAGAGCAGCTTATATTATTTGACATTTCTCGTGAGATGTTTAAACAATGTATGAAGAAAAAGAAAAAAATGGTTTTGATTTCCTGACCTCCGATTACAATGTGTATTTTTTTATCTGAAATGGAAAATTCCATTACTCAGATACCGCCATGACGGTGGCATAGCGTTGGCAACAAATTCAATCACACAACTTGGAATATTGACAAACATATCTGAAAATTGTGAGCTACTATATCTTTCATGTCCCACATCAAACCACTTGTTGAATTCTTATCAAAGCTTGCTGAGTAGTAGGTACACTAGTACTGTATGTTGCAAGAACTAAAACCCCTTGGGTATTTTCGATAATGGTCCATGAGGGTTTTTGTCTCACATATTATTTAACGAGCTAAGAAGAGAAGGAAAAGCTCATTAGTAACCCGCATGCTTAAGTTCGACCTTTTGCGCCTAGGACTAGGGTTCGGAAGGCCTTTAGAGATTTTAAGGCATGACGCATGGAAACCACTCGGGTACATGATTCATGAGGGCTTTTGCCTCACAGATTATTGAACGAGCTAAGAATAATGAAAAGCTCATTAGTAACGTGCGAACTTAAGCTTGACCTTTTGCGCCTAGTACTAGTGGGTTTCGGAAAGACCTATACGGATTCTGAGGCATGAGGGCGTCTAAAATGTTACTGTCTACGTAGTTAGCTGATGTGAAGATAAAAAATAAAAACTAGATTATTTTTATATTCTTAATTTATTATGTATTATTAGATCCTGTTATTTTTTTATGGTCAAAGGCTACATAAAATAGATCAGTTATTTGTTCATTATTAGTGGCTACTATTTTCCTTATTTTTTTCTTGTGAAGTCAAATCTATCTAGATGTTAGAGATGACTGATGTATGAAAACTAGTGCTACTAAAAGACAAATTACCCCTGAAAAAGATACTTTTGCTAACTTTAAAGGAGATGAGCGCAGATGATAGATGGCTTCAATTAAGTAGCACAATATGGGGCACGTGAACCCATATGATTCCCTTTATGTGCCACACGTTCTTCTTATATACTAATACTTATATAGATAACCTTTTTTTGAAACGTTAATGATGACTGATATTTCTTAGACCATATTCATTGGAAGTTTGGTCAGAGTTTTATAGGAGTTTATGTATTAGAGTTTTCTAAGACATAGACATTTTCGATGATATGAAAATATTTTTAAATAGAAACTCTCATGGCACAATTACCAACTCTATATGAGTCATGGCATTAAATGTCTATGAAACCATATAATAATTTTTTCTATCAAGGGTGGGGTGTTTTATCTGTGTTTCATTTTATTCTATATGATATGATAGTCTTGCAAACAACGCCATGAAAGACTAGTCTTAATTAGGAGTTTCATGAGAATTTTATTTGTATTTAATAAACTGTTATATAAGCACTTTTAATGATGTTAAAATTTTTTTAAGAAGGAAGAGAAGAAATGAGATTTATGGGGATCAAATTCTTTTGGCACGATTACCAATTGTTTATGAGTCATAAAATTAAATGTCTATGGTATCAAACCATAGGATAAAACTTTCTATCGAGAATGAGTGTTTCTTTCATGTTTAATTACATTCTATATGACATCGTAATGTTGGAAACAACACCATAAAACTTTTCTGAGTATAAATTTCATTTGAACATGTAGACGGATCTCGGCCCGTGGCTTGGTGCACTAGTTGCCACCCGTGCGTTGGCCTTGGTGTGTGTTGGGTTGGGTGGAGGTAAAGCTTGGGCAGCGGGTGGCGCTCGGGCTCACCTTCCACTCCCCCAACATTATGGATAGGGTCTTCTGCGACGCCTTTTGCCTCACTGCACCCTCACCAAGTCTTGGTTGTGCACCTGAAAGAGTATCCACGGAGGGGCTTTAGCTACGTGGCCTTCTTTGTTTGTTCATGCAAAACAAAGCCTTTTGATATTATTTTCAGGCGATCCCCTAGAGGAGGGGACATGTTAGCAGCGATGTGAAATGGGAAAAGGCATCGTGTTGAGGGTACCACCCCCAACACAATCTTTTGTCCATATAATCCAGTCTCTTTCAACATATTCTCTCCGTTCTGTTTTTATAAGACAATGATTAAAATGACAGTTTCCTAAATTATTTTTTTGTCATTCATTTGTTTCATATTATTTATTATGCTTATAAATTTATAGTTATTGGATACAATTACTTACTAATCTAATTGTATCAAGCTATATTATAGTAGTCTATATTATTGTTCCAAGTTTTTAAAAAATAAATCTTGATATGTGTGTGTATCTTATAAAAATGGGACAAATGTAGTATATTTAAAACTGGAAGTAGGTACGAGTCACGGGGATTTGGTCTATATGTAAAGCTGAACTAATATATAGTGCAGGCATGTCCAACCTTCACTCCGGTCTACTCTTTGTCTCAAAAGATGTCATTTTTATTTCCTAAAAGAATAACTTTGATTAAATATGTATTAAAAACATTAATATTTATGCTAAAGATTTTTTAATTTAATTTTTTAAATAATTTATTTGAAGATACAAATTAAGTCAACTTATAGCACGAAAACAAAAAAAAAGCGACGGTTAATTGGGAGTGCAATTTTCACAATTGGCACACACACGTTTGTAGTAAGCCTAATAACAAGAAATCGTTACTTTTGACACTAGTTGATTATTAAACTTAATGCACATTCGGTACAGTGAAAACTTTTCCGCCGAAGGGTACGGTTTAAGACTTGTAACTTCTGTTATTTTGACAACCACCTTCTCTGAAACTGAATATTCCAATCCAACGGAAATTCCTCCTCCCACTAATGACGCAGCCAGAATAAGTAGGGGAGGCACTGATGGCCATTCATGTTTCCATTGACCATTTCCAAATTCTGCTGAGAATCGAATAAAGTGCAAATTCTGCAGAATCCAATCCACTGCCACTGCATCGCAGCGGCGAAAAAGAGGAGAGCACTGCCACTGCAGGTGCAGCGGCATCCCGGCATGATTGATGCCACGGCAAGTCGGCAACCATCCATGATCCATCCACCATCCTCGCCCGAGCTCGGAACAGCATCCAGACACACGCCGCCCAGGGGAAAGCACGGCCGCACCGGATCCGGCCGCCTCGGGGCTCGGCCCCGGTCCCCCGCACCCGCTCCGCCCCAGCCGCCATTTCCCGGGCTTTTTCTCTCTCCTTGTCGTCCGCCACTATAGTCTATGGCACCATCCGTCCCGGCCCCGCGCCCGCCCCACGTAGCACGCTTCCCCAAACCCCTGCACGGCCCACCCGTCATAGTCACACCAGGGCCATAAACCTCCCAAGCCCACCGTATTGTCAACTACCCCCTTCAATTCTTCCGTGCCGCGCCGTTGCCGCAGCAGAATCTGCCTCTGCTGCCGCCCCCACCCCACGCCACGCATGGATCGCGCTCGCGGTCGTCGCGGCGTATCCCAGGCAGCAGCGGCGGCGGCGGCGGCGGCGGTGGAAGCGGCGCCGTCCTCCTCCTCCCGCGCGCGCCGCCGCGATAAGGCGCCCGTCGTTGTCGTCGACCTCGGCGACGACGAAGACGAGGACAGCGGCGGCCGTGGCGGGGCCAGGAAGACGGTGGGTGGCGCTGCAGGCAGGCGCGGGGGCTCCACGGAGGTTCCTCCGCCTCCGTCTCCGCCGATGATGGTGCCGGCGGGAGCAGTGGCGATGCGGACACGATCGAGGAGGCGGGCGATGCAGGCGGCGGCCGTGGCGGAGGAGGCGCCGACGACGAAGAGGAGGAAGAGAGGAGCGACCCCAGATGCCGCAGAGGCGTCCCGTGGCTGGGGGAGCAAGCCCGCTGCGGCCTCGAGGGCGACGTCGAGAGATACGCGGCGCGCTGCGGCCTCGAGGGCGCCGTCGAGAGATACGCGGCGCGCTGCGGCCTCGAGGTCGACGTCGAGAGATAAGCGGCGCACGCGCTCGGGACGAGCCTCGGAGCCTGCTCGCGCGGGCCGCGCTCGCAAGTGCAAAGGCAACGGGTCGGGGGCGGAAACAGAGGTGGAGGCCCCTGCTCGGAGGGTACGCGCGAAGGCGCCATGTGTCAGTGAAAGTGATGGCGACGGCGGCCGAGCCGATGACGCTTCTGATGACGGGAATGCGGAGCCTCGCGCCGGGGTCGCCATTGGCGATGATCTGATTAACGGGGATCGTCGGGCAGCTAAAGGTGAGGATCATATCGAGCAACATGGCAGGGACCAGGAGAACAGTGCTGTGAATTTGAATGATGACTTGGTCTCAGGTGATGCGGAGGCGGTGGAAGGTGCTGGTGATGAGGACACAAGAGGAAAGAGTGGCCTGGCATCGACTGCTGATGTGGTTGCTGAGGAGATGGCACCCTTGGAAGATGACTACGATGATGAGATGTTGGAGGAGCAGCTTGTTGGAGATGTGATCCGTGCGTACAGTAATGGCAGAAACTTTGATGCAGATGGAGTGGATTTGGAGGCAGAGGATGAGATGGAGCTAGATGATGATGTTGACAATAGTGATTTTATGGATGGTGCTGACGAGGCAGAGGATGAGATGGAGTTCGATGATGATGCTGACAATAGTGGTATTATGGATGATGCTGACGATAGTGATTTTGTGAATGATGCTGATGAAGGTGACAAGTTCGAACCAATGCAAAATCATGCTAAGATGGAAATACAAGACTTGGTGAACCAAAAAGTTGTTTTGGGTGGAGGGGGGTGTGAGGAGGGGGACGAGGAGGAAGAGTTGGGTGTTGGAAAGGAAGCAGATAAGGAGGAGGACATGGAACCAAAGAGTGACGCAGCTCCAGGTTCTGATCAAGTGGGCTTGCACTTAGAAAGTTCTGATGAGGAAATCAAGGTGCTTGAAAATATGAGTAGTGCCCCCTCCAGGAAGGCATCAGTTCAATCGAAGTTACCAACTATTCCATCTTGTGTTGCATGGAGAACTCGATCCTCATGGGGGATAAATCAAGATAGATTATCATACAATACGTATTTTGAGGCATTATCTGATGAGCCAAAAGAGGATGATGATGATACAGAGGTGGAACTTGATGAAGATGAGGATGACAACAATGACGATGACAGTAGTGATGCTTATGATAAAGATGACGAAGAGAAGGAGGAAGAGGAAGAGGAAGAAGAGGCTGAAAGGAGAAAACTCAATAACGGGATTTACACATCCGATGATGACATGATCAATATTACTGTTCCTACCTCAAAATATGATATGTGCGAGAGAAAAAATACCTCAAGATATGATATTTTCCAGAGAAACAATACCTCAAGATATGAAATGTACAAGAAAAAAAATACCTCAAAATATGATTTTGAGTGGGTGGAGGATGAAGATGAAGATGCAAAGGTTGATATGTTACAGCCAATCTCCTTTAAGAAAGATAGCAGGTGGAACCCTGTGGCTGTTGGCAATGACACATTTACTGAGCAACAAAAGCAATCACGATTTACTTGGGAGCTTGAGAGGAGGAAAAAGATTAAGCTTGAGATGAAGACAAATCCTTTGTATGAGCGGGATTTGGACTCAGATTCGAACTCATCAGGTTCTGATCAGATCAAAAAGTATGGGTTGAAAAGTAATGGGAGTCATAAAGTCGATAGGAAAAAGAAGCATACATCGTCCAAATCAGGCAATAAATCCAGCAGTGCAATCATGCTAAAGCGGCAGTCTCTTCTGAAGCTTTTGGTAGATAAAATGAGTGGCGATAAAAGTTTAGAATCTTTTCCATTTGATCAGAATCCTCAGCTCCAGTTTATTTTCAAAGAGATGCATCCCTTGGTATTTTCATTTGGAGATGAAGATCCATTAGCAGCTGACAGGCCAGAACATGATGATGGATTGGATACGTTATGGGCTGACTTTGACTTTGCTTTAGAGTCTGAGAATATCGGCACTTATTATGCTGATGAGGTACGTTTAAATATTTGCAGATATGTGGTAGAGGTTTTCATTTTATTTTTATCAATCAAAACACATGCAGATTTAAATATGTATCGCTTATTTATTTGAACACTGACTCTACAACTAGAACTATGATAAAATTAACAATGTCTCAGCAAAAAGTAACGCAAAAAGTTTGATTTGATTAGCACCTGCTAGGAAAAATAGAGAAACAATCTTGATCAAACCAAAAAAAAAAACCTCCCACTATTCACCGTCTGGCACAAGGGCAAAGATGTAGGAGATGCCCCTTGCTCTGGCCAAACCCCAATCATGCAACTCCTCTCTAGCGAGCAGAATTCCAGCCATTTTAGGAGATGCACCATCAAACACACATCGGCTTTGATGTTTCCAAATTTCTCATGCTCCAAAGGTGATGGTAGAATTAAAACCATTTTGGTCCTCACTATTTTTTTTTTCTCGAAGGACCTTTTGAGACCTTGCTTCTCCCCTTGCCCATCATTCATCAAAGGAAACATCGTCTGGCTGTGGAGGACCCGCAGGCTGCAGCAGGCTAAACCAGAATTCTCATGCAAAAACACACAAGGTTGATCATCTCAGCTTGATCACAAAGACACAGCAGGCAGGGTGCAGAAGACTCATCATGCAAGCTGATCGGCGGTCCATTACCTATTATAAGTAACCACAAAAAGAACCGACACTTTCCTGGAGCCCAAGATTTTCAGATTCTATCCCAAGGCCCAAGAGGACAGCACCCTGAGATAAACCCTTAAATTGACTTGCCTATCATTAACATAACTAACAAGAGAAGAAATAAACCATTGAGCTCTCTTTGATACTGCTTCACTTCTGTGAACAATATGTGCATGTGACACTCAACCTGTGTGAATGTTCAGACAAAAAGGAAACAGAGACGTTTGTTCTTTGTTAAATTCATCATCAGAGTGTTTCATTTGCTGAATTCCTTTCTTACCCAACTTTAATGACTCAATTCCTTGTTCTTTTTGGGAATGGAATCTCCTAACTTGGCATCATTACATTGACTCAAACATACATAGTATTTTGCATACCTGATACCACTGGTAGATTTCTACTCTTTATTCGGCAATCCGCATAAATAGTTTCATCTTTTAAAAACTAGACATCCCCTACTGTTTTCATGTAAAAGTTAGATAGCATTTCAAGGTCATGTGTCCTTGATATACTACTCAATTTTAATGTTTATTTTCTTGAATGCAAGAGTACGTGCCATTGCAGATACTTTGATTTGCCACCTATATCTAGCGAGAGTGGCCAAAATGAACTTATTATCTTATGTTGTATTGTAGGGTCAAGAAGAAAGCAATCAGCTAGATTTTTCTCTTGCCCGGGCAACACCCTGTTCCCGTGGGAAGCATGAATTTATTATTGATGATCAAATAGGGATCAGATGCAAATACTGTTCCTTAGTAAACCTGGAGATCAAATTTATGTTTCCATCATTGGTAAGCTTTCTTATGGCCACAAGTCATGGCATCCTTTCTACAGTACAAGCTTCTAAATCTGGTCATTTAACTCATTTTTTTTTTCTTCCAGGTCTCAGGCTTTGCCGAGAAATCTGCATGGCCAAATGCCCAGGGTGTGAAGGATACATTGATGTTTCATGAACTTTATGAACAAGCAGGCTGTGACACTGAACAATCTCAAGATCTTCATCAATATGGAACAGTGTGGAATCTTATTCCAGGGGTCATCAGTACTATGTATGAGCATCAGCGTGAAGCATTTGAATTTATGTGGACAAATTTAGTTGGTGATATTAGGCTTGATGAGCTAAAGCATGGAGCAAAACCTGATGTTGTTGGTGGATGTGTGATCTGTCATGCTCCAGGAACAGGAAAGACACGATTAGCTATTGTATTTATCCAGACATACATGAAAGTGTTTCCAGACTGCAGGCCAGTGATTATTGCGCCACGTGGGATGCTCTTTGCTTGGGATGAGGAGTTTAAGAAATGGAATGTTGATGTTCCTTTTCATATAATGAACACAACTGATTACACTGGAAAAGAGGACCGGGACATATGCAAGTTAATAAAGAAAAAACACAGGACGGAAAAGTTGACAAGACTAGTGAAACTACTTTCGTGGAACAAAGGCCATGGTATTCTTGGAATAAGTTATGGCCTGTACACGAAACTGACATCTGAGAAACCTGGCTGCACAGAAGAAAACAAAGTAAGAAGCATTCTTCTTGATAACCCTGGCTTGCTTGTTCTTGATGAAGGACACACACCTAGAAATGAGCGCAGTGTCATGTGGAAAACTCTAGGAAAAGTGAAAACTGAGAAGCGTATAATTTTATCTGGAACTCCTTTTCAGAACAATTTTCTTGAGCTTTACAACATTCTTTGTCTTGTAAGGCCTAGGTTTGGTGAAATGTTTTTGACGAAAGGAAGAGTGGGTCGAAGGCACTATGTATCAAAGAAGCAAAAGGATAAGTTTTCTGATAAATATGAAAAGGGAGTTTGGGCTTCACTAACTAGCAATGTAACTGATGATAATGCAGAGAAAGTAAGATCAATATTGAAACCATTTGTTCATATACATAATGGTAATATTCTTCGAACTCTTCCAGGGCTCAGAGAGAGTGTGATTATTCTGAAGCCTCGCCCCCTTCAAAAGAGTATCATTAGAAAGGTGGAAAACATTGGTTCTGGTAACAACTTCGAACATGAGTATGTCATTTCTTTAGCTTCTACACACCCTTCCCTTGTAACTGCCATTAACATGTCTGAGGAAGAAGCTTCACTTATTGATAAACCTATGCTTGGAAAACTAAGGTCAAATCCCTATGAAGGGGTGAAAACAAGATTTGTAATGGAAGTTGTTCGTTTGTGTGAAGCATTAAGAGAGAAGGTTTTGATTTTTAGCCAATATATTCAGCCTCTAGAGTTGATAAAAGAGCATCTTCGTAAGTTCTTCAAATGGAGAGAAGGGAAAGAAATTCTTCAAATGGATGGAAAGATCCTTCCAAGGTATCGTCAGTCTTCCATTGAAGCCTTCAATAATCCAAATGATGAATCCAGAGTGTTACTTGCATCTACAAGAGCATGCTGTGAAGGGATTAGCTTGACAGGTGCTTCAAGAGTTGTGCTTCTAGATGTTGTTTGGAACCCAGCTGTTGGAAGGCAAGCCATCAGCAGAGCATTTAGGATAGGTCAGAAGAAATTTGTATATACATATAATTTGATAACTTATGGAACAGGTGAAGGCGACAAATATGACAGACAGGCAGAAAAGGATCACTTATCCAAGTTGGTCTTCTCTACAGAAGACGAGTTCAATAATGTTAGGAACATGTTATCTAAAGCTGAAATGGAACACTGTTCTAAGTTGATTTCAGAAGATAAAGTTTTGGAGGAGATGACTTCCCACGATCAACTTAAAGGAATGTTTTTGAAGATCCATTATCCACCAACCGAGTCAAACATTGTCTATACTTACAATCAAATTACTCCTGAGTGAGGTTTGTCAGCACCAGATTGTTTTAGTCTATATCTATGGTATGCTCATAACTTCTGACTTCCTTCTTCCTATAGATGTTGTAGGTTTACATTAGTTCTGTTATTGCAAGCACTATCTTACATACTAGAGGGAGTAATATTTTGTTTTCTACCTGATTTTTTTTGCTGTATCTTGTATATGTAGTGCTTGTGAACCAAATTGTTTATGAGAGGTTATGCCTTGCTATCTTGATAATTTGGTTGTCATATCGGCATCTCCTATTTTCTATGTTGATTTTATGTTTCGGGACATAGCATGAAGCAATAATTTTGTTCTCTCCTACTAAACTGCTTTATTTTGATTTTGCGTGTCATCCTATTTGACTACTTGTAAAATTGGATCTCGACATTTGCATTAAAGGTAACTTGATGTTGCCATCATACACACATGCAGTTATGCACGCTATGGGGTTTAGTGTTGTTTATTAGTTTGTTACAAACTAAATAAATGTTTAAAATTGCATTGTCCATGACTGACTTGTGTTTTCCCAAATGTTTTCCTGCAGGCTAGGCATGCACAATGAATCTGCATATCTTGGAGGGGACTAAAAGCAGAAGTTAATAATGGGTGGCAGAGCCTCAATGTATTTGGTGGTTCACAAGGTTGTGGGCTTTTCGAAGTTCGTGCCTATATCCAAATGTGATGTATAACATTACCATTGGACCTTTAATTTTCAGCCGTTCAATTTTATTTAAATAAAAGTGTGCCTCAATTCGAATACACGGACTCTGCCTCCTTTTGGCATTTTGGGTGTTCCACTTTCATTTTGTGTTACTATACATGCCACCATGAAACTACAAACCGAAGTCCTCTTGTGAGGTAGACTGGTACATGTGTGCAACTTTTTTTTAAAAAAAAAGCTTCTCTACTAGAAATATGTTATTTATAGATCATATCTCACGATACAAGGAATACTGAAAAATGGGCATCCTGCCTTCTTACCTCAAAGTCTTGTTTTCCTTTGCCTTTTCTGCTGAAATACAGATTATGTTTGTCGCAAGGGCGAGGTACTTTACCTGAAGGGTCAAGATTGTACAGCTGAACTATACCAAGTGTATAATATTTCAAACTTGAAAATGCAGAAGTACCATTATGAAGATGGTCATCAATAGTTTGTAGAAGATGAGCTTTTATTATGCTCGTGCTCAACCATTCAACATGTGGTCCAATCAGGTAATATGATAACCAAAGCTATCCCAGTTCATGTTTTGTGCAAGATTGGAACTGGACTACGCACATGGTAACCAGTACTTCAGTCAGATTCAGGGTGAAGAACATCTTTTGCCGAACATAGTTATTGCACTAGTCTTGGGTTTGCAAAAAAAAAAAGTCACAAAGAAAATGTTGAAGTTTCTTCCTTCGTGTGTACGGAGTATTGTGCATTTGGAGTTCTGCTGAGGAAAATTCAAGCGAAATGACTCAAGTTTTTTTTTTCTTTATACGCAAAACCTTAAGGTGCATTTGTTAGGGATCTAGATTCTCATAGAAACGTTTCAAATCCAAATTGTCTCAAACACGTTTCAGATGATGATACAATGGGGGGAAGTGACTCTGAATCATCATTTGAAACGTTTTTTGTTGACTAGCTGAACTAGTAATAGCAGTTAAGAGCTAGTCAAGTCAAGCTTAATTACAATTGGGGGGACTTGACTAGTTCTAACTCCTATACTAACTACCCTAGTAATTAAAGGATAAGGCTAAAGAGAGCATACGAGCTTTGTGTGTCGAGTGGATCCACTAACCAGCTCCTTTAAAGCTCCGTTGCTAAAACTGTTTCATACACTGCCATTTGATATGGCTCCTGCAGGCTGAAGCCGTTCCGAAAGCCATACCGAACTGATTCTGCTTGTCTGATAGTCAACATCAAATACAAAAGGGAACGATCAACAGCACATCTTACATCACACTGCCAATCGATTCATTTTCTTTTAAGAGAAGGGAATATTAACACGGCTGCTATTTTACACATTACAGACAACAAACGCCAAAAATACAGTCCAGTTTCAGATCCGTGCAACACCTATGTCACTAGCTATCAGAGATTCAGAGAGAAAAAAAGGAATGAACAAACTTATTGAAGAGACCTCTGATGCTATTGATCTCACATACACAGCATACTCTCTCTGTCTCTCTCTCTTTTTTTTTCTTTTTGCTTCAGTATTTTTGCTCGTTGTCCTCAGATTTATTCCTTGGCATAACCTCTTCAGAAGCACCATGTCGCTATGTGTGCTAGTTTGCGTTTTGGAGCTATCGTATTTATACAGTTACACTCTTGATCCTCTTCTGAGAAACAAAGAGATACCGCCGCAGGGCAAGCAGTGAGACCCAAGTGAACTTCGAGATCTTCTCCTTTATCATCAGCAGCAAGGCGGAGCTCAAAACTGTTTTAAGGATCTGAGCATGCAGGCCTTTGAAGAAGCCTGGAATGCCTTCCTTGGTCCAGATAGCATGCAAGGCACTTATCATTGTTTTTGGTGTTCTTGATTTGCTTGGCCTTTCAGATGCATTATCATCATCTTCATCTGGGTCTGCAGCCTGAATCATCACCTTGCACCTGTTTGACAATTATTTATAGTGAGAGACAAATCAGGCAAATCATTAGACAGCATTAACAAGCAGAAGCAGGTGGTGAGGCCTAGATGCACTTATGCTATCAAGTAAAAGTTTGCAAACCTGATTAATGGATAAGTTAATACTGTAGCAATACTTTTGGAGACAGCACCAAGCAGAAAAGCTGAGAAAGCAGAAAGAGCTACTCGGGAATTATCCTCTGCCGATCCTGCATTTTTGCGTCGCTGCCTCTGAATTATCCTTTGCTTGAGCTGATCAAATACAGTGTACTGCAGAAGACAGATACCAACAATCATGAAACAATCACTTGATCCTTTCTCCTTTTATTTACTTTGTTGGCCATCATTACAATCTAATCTGACTGTTCTTCTACAAATATGTCAGTAAAATACACTAATAAAATCTAAATGTCTGAAAAAAATCATATCAATTCTACTAGCATTGTTTACTTAAATGACATGCACCTCTCCTGGCCATTCCAGCAAAGAAAATAATGGTGTTGTAATCATCTAGTCGTCTTCTTTAATCAAATGACACCTTTCTTGTGTGTATGGAAAAAAATATACTATTGTTTTCACATGACAAATCTCGAAACATTTAATGTTTGTCAGAATGCATTCTTGAACCACATAACATCTACAATACCAAATAAATGCACTATCGAGACATATTTCATGGTGATTTATAAAACCAATTTGAGGTTATAGATATTGCTGTTTTTTTCTATGATCTTGGGTCAAAATTAGGAAACCTTGACTTTGTAAAAGGGCTACCCAGTGCCGTAGGCTCCTGCACTGCGGGGTCTGGGGAAACCTTGACTTTATACAAAACAAAAATGGCCTACACTTTGGAATGGTGGGAGTATTTCAGCTTTGTCTCCTTACTAAGTTACAAAATATAGTTTAGAACATACAGTTATGCTGTAAAGGTGATCTTTGATTAGACATGCACTTTTTTTTACTTCTCACTTCAAATAATAAAGGAAAATACATGCAATTATGCGAAGTCGATGATACTGCAAAAGCGTTTGAAGGCAGCACTGTTATAGAAGCAGAACATTTATGCACAGTTGTTTTGATGACTGAAAGGGAAGGCAACAAAAATTGCAACAATTTTGCACAATATTTTCCAGAACCAAGATCTTGGTGTACATATTTTTATTAGTGAAAAATCTTGACAGTAGAAGATATCTAAGTGCTCCCATTACTGCTTCCTTAGCAAAGTAAGTTCTGAGTTTTCCCTCTTGTAGTTCAAGAGGTTCTCCTGTTTTTCTTCATGGAATTCAGGATAGCCATATTCCTATCATCACACTTGATAATTTATGAAAATATTGCAGAAGCAGAGTATATATGTGCCCAAATCAATAGTCCCAAGATTTTTTGTCCTTGCCTGTGTTTGTTTGTGATTCGAAAAAAGTCTGGTTTCAGACAATAAAACTGAGCACCTTCAGACTCTGTTCGGAGTATAATATCCCTTCAACACAATCTTCAGTGTCTATGTTTAATTGTTTAAAAACAAAAAGTTGACAAAAATTGAACAGCATAGCTCACATTATCAATTTGAAGTCCTATACAACATTCATTGTACAAGAACCTTGCCAAGTTTAATACCTGAATAGAAGGATTGCAAGTCAATATAATGGAAATGCCCAAGCCATCGAATGCTTCCATCCAAGTACCTTCTGAAAGAGTTTCCCTCAGCCCTTTAGACTTTCCAAAGGCACTTGTCTGCATCCTAGAAGCTGCTGTATCTAATGGCTGGTAGGAAAGAAGCACAAGTAAGATCAGGGAGCTAATATTAATTTTCAGCAAACCTGCATTGCTTACCTGTGTCGCGATAACAGTGCAAGCACCAGCAGCAGCTGCAACTAACAAGTTGGCTGTTGTTCCAATAGACTTTGCTCCGCTTTTCTCCAAGTAGAGTCTTTTAAAATAGCTATACCCATAAAAGTAAAAAAACGAGGAGACAAAAGACTGAATGTTCTTCGTGTTAAGGCCCTGATATAGGGACAAAAATTGTCTTTTACGAACTGCTTCCCAAAAGACATCTGAAAGGTTCCTGAAAAAACATTTGAAGCCACTTAGTTTATGTGTGGAGTAACTAGACATGCACAAGATAGATGCTGGACATGTAGTATGTAACAACATACAGGAACAGCATGAACAACAAAAACTCGGACGGAGGGGAACTACCACCACCCACAGTATTGTTTGGAAAAAGAAATCTCACTCTTCATAGAAACAAGCTACACGCAAAATTCTTTCCCAGCTAGCTTGGTTATGATAATTTCTGTCCATATTTAGTATTTCTCACCAAAGGTGATTTGGCGTTAAACCCAAAATTCTTTCCCCGCTAGCCTGGTTATGATAACTGCTGACCATATTGTTAATCCCTGGATACCAGGAGAAACGAATTTCGGAACTCATTCACGTGCCCGCCCATATCACTTAAGCAATTCAGTCTACTACTAGTTCTAATAATAAAGGTTATAAGCAAGGAAACCATTTACCCTCTTCCTGTTTTACAACGGCATGACACAGGAGGCTGTGGATAATAAGAACGCATGAATTGGGACCACATGGGCAGAGACGGTTCGATTCGATCGCAACCGCACAGAATTTGGGAGTAACTAATGTCAAAAGTTCTAACTGACTAAAGCAAGACTCTTCAAGCCGTCCCAATCACTCTCGTCGCGGACTGCAAAGCACGATCGTGAGAGGAGAAAAAAAATCAGGTAACCTCGATCATCCTCTGCAGAGTCAGATCCACCAAATCCTCACGGACCGACTCTCGGCACCAGGTTCCGACGAGCCCCGTCGTCGTACGGGTCAGGCCGGTGGCGAGAGAAGAGCGGTAAGGAAGGAAGGGACGATGAACCAGAATTGAGAAGTACCTGTACTTCTGTGCGCCCTGGTGCGTCTGGAGCTCGGCCTGGAACTTGGTCTTGCAGGTGTCGAGCGGGTAGAGCACGGTGGTGCTGACGAGCGAGCCGATCGCCCCGGAGGTGGCCTCCGCCAGGCTCTCCCAGTCCACGCCGTCCCCCGCCATCGCCCCGTCCCCTTCGGCCCTTCTTCCTCTACCTGCCGCTGAAATCCTCGGGAATCTCCTCGCTCCGTTCTGTTCTTGTTCTCCTCTGCTGCCTATTTGAGTCCAGGAAACAAGTTGCGAGCGAGGTGACCCGCGAAGCGAGGGGGGAAGGTGTGGGGCTGCGGCCCCGGTCAGAGTAAATAGAAGAAGGGAACCAACGGAACCGATGGAGAAGGGGGAGACGTCACGGTGGATGGGCGACGGGTTGGATGGGGACGCCAGCCGCCACGCCGAGCCCGTGCGGGGGCGGGTGGGGGCTTTGCTGTTCGATACACCGCGCGGCGCGATGGTATCGCTCGCGGGTGTTTGGTGGCGTTGTGCGTGGCTGTAGCTACTACGTGCGCCGATGCAGGTTTGCCATTTGCCCAGTTGCCTGTACAAGGCGGGCGCGCTGAGCTGTTTGGTTGGTGTGGACTCGGTGGCAAATGCCGCGCGCACCTACTACCGCGCTGTCGCGTGGAATTTTTGCATTTTAGTCTTTTTTGAAATATTTTTTTTAAGAAATAACCCCCGGCGAAATATTTTCTAAAAATACACCGTTTTTAGGCGTATTAGGGCATGACGCTGAGGTATGAGGCTTTGCGTCAACTGACATAACGCCGAGGTCCTCGCCACGTCACCAGCGACCGCGGTCGTCGGCCTCCGCTGGCCCACAGCTCAGCGTTGTGTCAGCCAACGCCGAGTCTCATGCCTCGGCATGGGACAGATGTACGCCTACATTTGGACCAGGCATAGACGACCCACTTAAGCGCTGTGGCCCAAGAATCTCGGCGTGCGACCAGTTAACGCCGAGGTTCATACCTCGGCGTGGCCTGACTCAACGCCAAGGTCTGGGCATTAGACCCGCGCCGAGATTTACGACATTAACTGTTCGCATTTACATCAGTGCTCTGGGCATTAAACCTCCTCCCTCCCATTCTGTTCGTAGCCGGTGCTTTGTTTCTCTCTCCACTCCGCCCCTCCCCCTCAAACCCTAGGTCTATAATCCTCCTCTAGGTGGCCCGATCTCCCTCCCTGACGGTTCTCTGAGGTAAATCTCCCTCCCCTCCTCCATTCTGTCCGGTTAGATTTTACTGCATTGTCTCGAAATTGCTTGAACCATGCTTATATGGTGGTGTGGTATATATATTTCTTCCGGACCGATTTCGTTGATTAGGATGGTTGTTTAGTTGGCTAACCTAGAAACATGGTGACAAAGTTGGTTTGGATGAACTTCTTTATTTGTAGCTGTAGAGTAGTTGGATGAACACTTGTTTTAAATTATATTCTTTTTTTCTTAGCTTCACTCGTTGTTATTATTAATGGATTGGTGGATTGTGAACTATGCTCAGTTACAAATTTATATTAGTTGAATTTAGAGTAGTTGAATTTACTTGTTAGATTATATTCATTTTTTCTCAGCTTTACTTGTTGTTTTAGAGTAGTTGAATTTATAGATATTTAGCATTTGCATTGTCAACTATGTTATGTTATTTACAAATTTATAGGTATTGAGCATTTTTATTTTTGTTAGATGCAAAACTTGTGGCGGATGCAGCTTTAGAAAAAACGAGGTCGCCCTAGAGAATTGTACCCTAACATGTCTAGCAAGGATGCCCTTGTTCCTCCTGCACTCCCTGTTCCAAATTACGACTGTGGAGAATCGGCTGATATTGGCCAATCTCGCCATGAGGACACAGCTGCCCGTTGCTACTACACATGCGGTGGATTCAACGTAAGTAATTGCATCTCTTGCATTGCGTCTTTATTTATTTTACTACTTCGCTAACAACGTCGCTACGAATCTTTTTTTATAGGACCATGAGCGGTGCTTTTTCTTTCAGTGGATTGACGGTCCAGATATGTTCGACCCAAGGTATCTCCAATTTGACGAATGGTGGAAAGAGAAGCATAATCCACCCGATCAATTCGAGCGGTGGGTGCCACCTCCCCCTGACCCCCAGCCAATGACAGACGAAGAGAAGAAAATAGCCCAATTGAGACGGTTTCAATCTCCGCCTCGTTGCAAATACGAAGATTATTCAGTGATAAGTTCAGACAGGCCTAACCAGTTCGAATGTCCTAACCCCGTCGGAGTAAGTGCAAATTGTATGTCTTCATGTCTTTCTTAGTCTTTCTGCATGTACTAATTTTTAACTTTGTAGGTGGATACACCTTGTTGCGAAAGTGTAACTTCAGGGAGTGGCTCTAGGGTCCTAAGAACAAATGGCCAGAGCCGAAGGTGGACAAGAAGAGAAAAGTGGTTACCCCCACTCCTCCTGTGATGTGCAAATGTGGTGTCAAAGCGCAGTATGGCCTACTTCCTGTAGAGCTTGGAATAGGATATTGGTGCGGCCATATGGTTGATTACGATGAGATTCGTTCGTTCTACCTCTTGCTTCTTGATATTCAAACTTTGTTCTTTTTATTGACTTGTGTATAATTCTTCCGTTCGAGCATAGAGCCTGAGGAAATACAACTGGGAGGTTTTTAACCATGTTAAAGACCGGAGGGAATACATGGGTACACTCAAGCATAAGCAATTCATGGACCAGAAGATGAGGTATGGTACTCATTTTGTGGACAACTACATTAAGATGCAGAAGCAAGAGCAGCGTGCTTATGCCCACCGATTGGGTGTCCAAACCCCAAGAGCTGCTGCTTGGAAGAAAGACTGTGAGACAGTGAAAAAGAAGAGAGCATAGGAGGCGGTAGTGCATGCGAAAATTGAGGCGGAAAGAAAAGAGTATGAGGGCATCAGAGGCCTAGAAGCTCACGTGTGTCTCAGTGAGTGTCTTTCAAAGCTCGTGAACTTGATTATGGTTTGTCTTTCTAACTGTTTGTTTTGATTACTACAGAGATTAGATGCACATGGAACTGGGATGTTGAGGTCGCTCGTTCAGCTTATCTGGAGCAGACGGCGGAGGAGGCCGAGAAGAGATATTATGAAAAGGAGAAGCTGGAGGAGGCCGAAAAGAGGAGTGTTGAGGCGGTGATGGCAGACGACGATGACATTTCCAGATTGGACGAGCTCATCGCCCTAGCAAAGGCTGATTTAGCGGCGGGTAAAGGCAAGTTTCTTACTCAATACGCTGAGGACGAGGAGTATGATGAAGCGTTCACCCAAGCCCTCAATGAATTCGAGGCCGCTTACTACAAAAAAAGGAAGAAGAAGCCAACACAGCTGAGCGTAGCCATACCACAGAGTTTGTGGGAGAGGATAGTGGTTCCGAAGATGAAGACTTGCTTCCTGGTTATGTTTCGGATTATTAGGGCCGATTTGGTACATGAATTCAGATTCATCGCCCTCGCCGCGAACCATTATGTGACCATGACCTATATTTTGTTGTAATGGACTGTTGCCCATGACCTTTAATTGTGTTGTAATGGACTATTATTATGGACACAATACCTCTCTGCCTATATATGTGTATGCATACTAAGGAAGATTTCTAAAGTCACATAAACCAAAAAATCAAAAGTAAAAAAATCCACTGCGCTGAGTTCGGTTGTCTAGGGTTCAAACCTCGGCGTCAAGTCACCTGATGCCGAGTTATTGCATGTCGGCGGACTGAACCATCGATTTCCAGTTGCTCCAGATGTCGGCGTGAAACCAAGGTACGCCGACCTGTATGACGTCGACGCCCGACCAAACAACGCCGACCCCTTATTGTGGCCCAAGACGCTGAGGACTACGGCCCACATGGGGACCTCGGCGTTGAGTCGAATAGCGCCATTTGTGAGTATGTTGGCGTGAAGTCAGCTAACGCCTAGCCTGAGCACCTCGGCACCGTAGGCCACCGAATTCTAGTATGACCAAGGCTTCAGCGTGAAGTCAAGTGACACCGAGCCTGAGCATCTTGGCGTTAAGTTAGCTAACCCCGAGCCTGAGCACCTCGGAGTCGTAGGCCACCGAATTCCAGTATGGCTAGGGCTTCAGCGTGAAGTCAAGTGACGCCGAGCCTGAGCACCTCGGCGTTAAGTTAGCTAACGTCGAGCCTGAGCACCTCGGTGCCGTAGGCTACCGAATTCCAGTATGGCCAGGGCTTCGGCGTGAAGTCAAGTGACACCGAGCCTGAGCACCTTGGCGTTAATTCAGCTGACGCCGAGCTTGCACACAACTTGGCATAAATTTATATCTTGACAGAATTTGATATCATAAAACAAGCCCAGAATTTAACATAAATAAACAAACATAATCCAAACATTGTGGCTTAGTCCATACACAAACATAGTCCATAGCTCATCCATTGTAACAACCCTAAAAATCCAAACACTGAAAATCACAACCAACAAATTTTTTTTCTAAAAGTATCCCATTGTTGGTGAGTGTCATGTAGGAAAACACCCAGTTGCATAAGTAGCACCAAAGTTAGTTGGAGCATTTGCATTTTATTTACAAGAGTATGATTTGCCTCTTATTTAATTTTATGTAATGTCTAATAAAATCGAATAATTTTTTAACACATGTATATATATAAGTATACTAACCCTGGCATGGTAACCAAACCACCTTGAGACCCTAGTGAACCTATCATGACACTTGTGTCATGGTCACTAACTTGGATAGATTAATTTGATCATGGCATGGCTTGAAAAAGAAATAGAAAAGGAAATAGAAAATAGAAAATAGAAAGAAAAAGAAAAGGAGAAAGCGGCCCGAACAGCAAGGCAGCCCGGCCCGGCCTGCCCCGTGGCCCAAACCGCCAGGTGGCCGACCTGCTCGCTACCCGCACCCCGCCACGGCCCAGCTGGCCAGGATGGTCCAGCAAGGCCGCCGCACGCCCCGCCTGCACGCGAGCCGCACGGCCCAGCAAGCCGCGGCCTGCTTGCGCCGCATGTGCCGCGCCGCGTCCGCTTGCCTGTGCCGCTGTCGCGCGGGACCCACCTGTCATAACTCACCTTTTCCCTCTTTTGCTCACCCGGCTGTCATGTCCCGCTCCCAGAAATGGCCATAGCGCGCCATGGCTGTCTGCCGCTTGCCCGTGACCGCCCGGATGCCGTCCGTCCGTCCGCCCGGCCGCGCGAAGCCCTAACCCTAGTGCGTGCTCGCCCTTGGCCGCTCGATGGGCATCTGCCATCATGGCCGCCCATCCACCATGGCCGCCGTCGCTGCCACTATAAAAGAAGGGCGCCGGGTCCGTTAGGGTTTCGCGTGCCCGCGCAGCCTTTCTCACTCACTGGCCACCACTTGCTCACTGCCTGAGGAGAAGAGGAAAGGTAGGAGGAGAAGAAGGCGGGGAGCAGAGGAGGACGGAGCCGGAGTGGGAGCCAGACCCGGGACGCTGCTGCCGTCGCCGCTCGAGGTGTCGGACAAGGACACAGAGTAGCTGCCTGACTTCACCAAGCGAACCGCGAGCCCAGCTTCTCCTTCCCTGAGCCGAACCATGAGCCACGCCGCCGCCATCGAGACAGCTCGGTAAACTCGACCTCCATGGCCGCCGCCAGTACACCATCCACGTTCTCTCTCTCTTCTCCCTCTTTCTCTCCATTGACTCGAGGAACGTGCTCGCCTAGTCCTAGAACGCCTTAGTGGCAACTTCTTGGGACCATGGCTCGACCATAGTGGGGTCACGCAATTCGCAACCCCGGTCACCATGGCGCTCGGCCGCCAGAGAGCCGCCGTGACGCTCGTTGTCGCGCGCGCTCCGTCATGCCCCGGTAGCCTCGGTAGATAGGTCTTCGAGCTCCAAGCTGCTCGAATTGGAAGATGGTGAAGAAGAAGGCGCCCAAATTGAAGCCTCACCGAAAAATCTCGCCGCCGCTGCCGCCGTGCACCACGCCGTCGACCAGCCGCTTGGGAACCGCTCTCCCCAAATTAGGGCCATATCCTTGTTCATCGTAGCTTTGCGATGTCGATGTGCTAGTTCATGACGCTTTTTGCTTGTCCAAGCGCCCCACAGCCGTAGCACCGTCGTCCCGTGCTGCCACGACGCGAACGTCAGCTAGCCGCGTCGCCTCGGGCTCGCCGCATCCCCGATGTTGCGTGCACATGCCCCTAGGGGAGCCCTAGCCGCCGCCTTGGCCACTCTAGCCGACTGGAGGTGCAGCGCCGCCCACCGCCGGTGACAGCGCCGCCGCGCCTGTTCTACTCGCGGGATGAGGAAGAAGGGGATTTTTCCTTGAGCTTGTGGACCTCATCACTGGGTCCACGTGGACCCAGCTGGACCAACCACAGCCTGCCACCCAGCTGCTCTGCTTGCGGTCCATTATGGACCAAGTCCATGGACCGGCCGACCGTGGACCGAGCCCAACAGAGGACCAGCCCACCACGTGGCCTGTCCACACGCTGACACGTGTCCAGGCTGGGCCGGCCCAACCGGCCTAGATCCGGCCCTACTCGAGCCCATTCAGGCCCAGTCTGGGCCCGGTCAGCGTTGACCGTTGACCATGGGACCCACCTGTCACTGACTGTTCCCTTCTCAGCCAATCAGAGCTTGCCACGTGTCAAGCCCTAAATAATCTAGTTCTTTCTCTTTTTCATAATATGATTTAATCTTCTAAAATTCATATCTCCCTCATACGAACTCCAAAAATTATGAACCAAGTGCCCAAATTTTTATAAAAATGAGCTCTACGTCATAGGCTTATGTATGATTGCATTTGGAGTTATTGAATTTCATTTGATTCTTTGTGATACTCTATAGGAGTCGCTAACGCGACTATTTACGTCTCGTTTTAGAGGAGGAGCTGTTTGAGGAGGACGACTACGAGTACGAGGAGGAGCTCGGTGATGACTTCGCAGGTGCCACACCCCACCCAACCTTGTAGATCCTATTACGCATGTCATAATATCTAGTTTGCTAGTGCTTTATTTATGAATATCACCTGATGATAGGTTGCATGGTAGATTTGCTTGATGAGTCTTTACCTTGTCGCAACCTTACTCCTGCACACCCGCAGATAGGCTAGACCATGCTTATTTACTTATGATGCTTTACTTCTATTACGCTTATATCTGTGTGATGTGATGCGTGGTGGAGAGTATGGTTATATGGTTAAGGCATGTGGTGCCACTTTACTCGAGGAGAGTGCTGCGTGCGTCTTGGGTGTGTGGTGAGGGTTGAGTTGATCGGACAGGATTCTACGATGAGCCTTGTGGGCGAGTCTTGCTGGGGGATGTGTTCTGGGCATTCCCGTATGAGGTGCTTGTGGCGGACACATTGTGAGGTATATGGTGATCCTGGGGGTGAGAGCTTTCGTGGAGCGAGGCCCCGGGTAGGAGGTGCTGCTGTAGCACAGACTGTTGTAGTCCCTATGATAAGATAATCCTGTCTGATCCCCCCTAGGACCTGATATCTCTTGAGAACCGGAACCTTGGGACCTACGTGCTCACCGCTCGCCCCTGTATAGGCGGGGACAGATGTCTGACTAGTTAGGACGGTGTCACTACTACTAGATTGTTAGCAGATAGTGTCGGGAGGTACGAACATTGGGACCCACACCCTCCTTAGACAACATAGTGACCTCGGAGGCCCGGTACTATGCCTCACAGTCTCGGTGTGCCGGTGGTACCTATCCGGGATGTCCCAGTACTGAGTGGTAGGGTGGCATCGCACCGGTTAGAAAGCAGCCGGAATCAGCTTAGGCGGGGCACCGCTGATGATGGTGATCTTGTGGCTATGGGAGTACACGCTCTGCAGAGTTATGAAACTATATATAGTCCGCGGCCTCGGTATGGCCTTTCCCTCGACCTACGCTTCTCGGGAGTAATGAGATGAATCCCTCTATTCTTCCCCCTAGTGTTACCCTTCCGGCTGTGAGCCACTAAGACAGGCTCCAAGAGGGAGTTAGACCTGTCAACTGAGTGAGAGGGTGAGATGTGTGTGATGGTGATGGAATGGGTTGGATATGTAGATGAGATGGGTTAAAACTTGATAAATTATATTATATAATATTGATCACTACTTGCATAGGAAACCACAGCCATATATTAGATCGCTTTGATTATATCCTTTGCATCCCACCAAATACTACATAGCAAAAGCAAAGCATAGGGTGGGAGATGTGGCCAGTATAAACCGTACTGAAAATTATTTAGCAGGTGAGCCCGACTACGACTACGATGATGAGGATGAGTAGACCTCTCGTTCCTACACTGAGGCTTCTTTTGGAGATTTTTGTTGTACTTCCGCTTACCGCAGTTGTCCCAGAAGCTGCTGCTACTCTGATGATTCCACCAGTGTGGCGATGGACTATTTATGTAATCCCTTCTAATTGTACTCTTCTATTTGATGTATGGATTCCTGTATCGACTGTTGCTGGGTAATATGATGGTTTGAGCTTCAAACTACCATATTGTTCGCCATTCTGTGTATTTTCCCTTCGTGGAGAATTGAAGATGTTTCATCCATAGTTCGCACACCTACACTTTGTAGCTACGACATAGTCCATACAAATGACACAAAGGCCATGGTCGCAACACCATTAGTTACACATTCCATGCATTCTCATCTACCACCCTCCATTCATCTACCACCATTTCATCGTGCATACACAAAAGAGAGCACAAGTTCATCATGTCCACCCTCCATTCATCTACCACTTGACAAAGAATTTAAGGCATTTGTTAACAACAATATACCAAGTTTTATGGTATTAAGAATGCTAGTGAAGTGGACGTACCTTAACGTTACTGACGAGCGATACACTTACCCTTCCCTAATGCGTAGGTACCTGGAGTGTACCTGTCCACTGGTCGGATTTCCCTATGCGGTCGTTCGGATGTCGAGGCTTGACTTCCCATGGGTGAATCATCAAGCTGTGACATGCCAATTTCTTCCCATCGGTCCCACTGTGCATCTTGTCCTTCATGCCCTTCTCCTTGTCCTTCATTCTCATTGCCTTGTTGTTCCCATTGGTCCCATGGTCCTCCTTGTGCAGTTGAAGGGCCTGCACCTTGTTGACTAGAGCTTGCTCCAACATTTAGCTATGGGGCTATGACATGCTGTGGGGATATGACCTGCGGGGCGTGTCTACATCCAAGGCGGGCTGCAACTTTACGGAGACGATGCATCGAACGTTGCAATTTGAATTCAGTAAAAGTTAACTTACATGATCATTATTGTTTTCAAGTTGCTATTTCTAGGAAAGTGGTAATGAGTACCTGAATGTGTTGGCGTAACAAACTGGCCTCATTTAGATCTCCCATAGGAACCATCAATGCCACTCCTTGCTCCACAACAGTCCTCATTATTTTCGTGCTCTATGCAACAAACTAACTTATTTAGTAACCATCAAAGGCCACGATCTCAATCGGTACAAATGGTTTAAAAACTTACCGCTCTAGCTAACACTGGGGCAATCTCAACTTGGCGGCCTTGTCAGATACCTTCGTCATATGGGTTGTTGCCTTCATTATCGCTTGCAATTTCTGCAATGCCTCCTCTGTCCAAGCTGGTTTCAACTGCAGCCGTGACCGTTCACCAAGCCAAATGAGGTACTCATCGAAAGCGTTCTCACGATGCCTAGCGAATATGCGCATGTTGTTCTGCTCCATCAAGTTCCACTCATTGATGTACCACTGGTGCTCGAGATGCCAATTGGTGATCTTCTTCTTCTTTTGTCGACTGAACTTGTGTAGTGCCCAGGAGGTGGAGAATTCTTTAGGAGGACAAGGCTGCAGCTTACCAAACTGCCGTGCTACACGGTGAGGTAGATGGTACTCCACTGCATAGAAACAAATGAGAGGGCATCGCATCTTCCATAAGGCCTCGTCTTCCTTGCATAAGGTGCTCAAATTGAGACCTGTAACTGCAGTCCTGTCATATGGTTCCTATTCAACCTGTACAAATAGTGCTCATCATTTTGTGCTCACTATATTACGTACTGCGATGATGTCGAGCAAGTTTGAGAAGCTGATCTAACTTACATGTTATGGCTGCAGGGTGTCTAGCTCATTTGTGTAGCTGACGTACACGTATCGTGACACGTGGTAAGTTCCATGGGCTCTCTCATAGAGGTGTGCCATGGTAGGGGCAATGCGGTGTCACCTACTGGAAACCAAGGGTTTGGTGGATCAAGTTGATGCGGTCTCCCAACTGGAAGCCTCTCCCACATCCAAATCTGCAATAGAAATGTGAAGGTGGCTGTTAATTTCTTTTACATAAAAACCAATGGTTGTTGTAGACAGTTGCACAATATTGATTTATTACCTGCAGCAGTGTGATGCATCCTGACATTATTGTGTGCTCACCTCCAGTACGGCGGCAAGCCTCACAAAGCTGACAGTACAGGAAAGCAAGTATAGCAGAGCCCTAACTCCTGTTCCCGGCATCATCCCAGTTCCAAAGGCACGGGATGTACATCCAAGAAGCAGTGTCTCTAGTGCTGTCGGGGAATAGAACCGTACCAAACATGTGTAGCACGTAAGCCCGATAGTAGTAGGTCACAGTGGCCTCATCTGCGTCGTTTGGATAATGCCCAAACTCTTGACGCAGCCACCTCAAGGATATTCCACTGCTGCACTGTTTCCTTCCTGGCCCAAGTGCAGGTAGGGCCTGACCCAAGAACTAGGCCACATGATCCTCCCATCCTGCAGACTCCGTGTCTTCGGTCACTGGGAATCCTCGGATTTTCACTCCAAGGATCATGGCTACATCCTGAAGAGTGATCGTCATCTCTCTACACGGAAGGTGGAAGGTGTGTGTCTCTGGATGCCACCTATCTACCAACGCTGTCAACGCCGCTGGGTTGAACGGTGGCGTGCCTCGACGACAGACACGAGCAACGGTGGCAAGGTTCGCCCGCTTCAGGAGAGGCATGTACCGGTCGTCGTAGGCCATGGTGATAGCGGCGTCATGTGTCATTGGCCTCAGCACTTTCAACACCTGCACAAAAAAACAAGACAACCAAGCAAATGTTGTGTCAATGAGAATGTGATGAAGGTATCATACAAAAAATAATTCTTCTTTACAACCATGTATGAAAATGTAAGGGTTATACCTCTCCATTCTCTATCCTCCGAGCCCGGTGCTGCTCATCGAACCTTGAATCAAGCAGTGGGTACTGATTCATTTTGCAAGTGAAGTAATCACAAAGCAATTAGTATTTAAGCAAGAAAAAAGCATCCATATGTAGTAAGAACTAATACAAAGTAAATAACAACATAAGGAACCAAACACTTGTAAGTAAAACAAGGAACCAAACTATTATATGTAACAAGCAGCTAACATGGATGATACCTGCTGTCTAAGTAGTTCAGGACATTTCCTTCTATTGTGGCCCGATTTATGGCACTTTGAGCAACAACTTTTTTGGGTGTCCTCTAAAAAATGTGTCCCAACCTTACTAGCAATTGATCTACCTGGGGTGGCTCGGTCCATGTCCATCCTGAACCTCTTGTGCCACCTAGATCCTCTACTCTTCCACAGTAAACCAAGATCAGCCACATACTTGGGGCCATCATAGGTAGGCCACTGGCTCTCATCTAGAAATAGCTCTAACTGAGGATTCCATGTGGCCATTAGGTTCCTCAGAGAGAACTCCATAGCCATACGGGGAGGGACCTCAGCGTCAACACGTCTAATGCGACAAGCTGTAATCATGTGAGAGCAAGGCCTATGGTATATGGTGGGTTTTCCACAAGAGCATTTGTTCTCATTGATTATTACTTTATGTTTTCGATCATCTCGATCTTCACCACTAATGTTAGTTCCACCTGCCTCAAGAATCTCATATCCATGGTTGATCGGATCAAAACATGATCCCTTCTCTTTTTTAGACTTCTTCTTTGAGAAAGCTAGTTCCCGAGATGCTAAAAGTGGCCAAGCTTTGTTATCGCTCCATAATTTTCTCGCATGCTTCTTCCTCGCAACAAACCAAGCATTTGACTTGTAGAAGGTGAATGATGCAATAGCAGTCACGGGCAGACCACGGCAACCTCTCAGAATACTATTGAACATCTTTGCCATGTTACTAGTCATGAAGCCCCATCTCCAACCTCCAGTATCGTATGCAAGCGTCCATTTCTCCTTAGACGCCATTAGGTCATTCAAGAACTGCCTGCCATCAACATTTGTGGCCAACTTCAAGGCATCTAGCTTCTTTTCGAATAACTCTACCTCTTGTTGCCTGCAAACCTCCTCAAACAACTTGAAATTGTCCTTTGTGTGGTCACGCCTTATAAGATTCTGAGCAAGGTGTCTTATGCACCACCGGTGATGTATTTGCCCATAACCTGGCATCTCTTCTTGTACAACATTAAGAATGCCAGCATGCCTATCCGATATGATACAAACATCGCGTCCTGGCCCAATCACCACTTGTCTTACGAGTCTCAGAAACCAACACCAACTGTCTGTGTCCTCTTTTCGAACAATCCCAAAGGCCAGTGGGACAAGTTGGTCTTTTGCATCTGTCCCGATACAAATAAGCATTGTGCCTTCGAATTTTCCTGTAAGAAATGTCTCATCAATTGAGACAACAGGACTACAATGCTTGAATGCTTCAATGCTCTGCCCGAAAACCCAAAAGGCCCTACCAAAAACCTAGCTGCCATTCCTAGTTTCACCCTCCTTAGGTAAATACTCGAAGTGCATCCTAGGATTTACAGCTCTCATTGCATTCAACATTACAGGAAGACGCTCATATGCTTCTTCCCAATTTCTAAAGATTAATTCTAGTGCACACTTTGCCCTCCATGCTTTTCCATACTTGACATAGTAATTGTAGCATTGGAAGATGATCTCAACCAAACCAGAAACCGTGATGGTTGGCATATGCTTCACCACGGGGCATAATTGCCTTGCAATGAACCTAGAATTCAACTGCAGGTGGCTCTCTTCTGCCTCAGCCGTGGCACAAAGATGTGGTTGCTGGACCGAGGTAATCTTCCATTTTCCTGCCCTGTTCTGTCTAGCACATACTCTCCAACTACATTGTTCTTGTTCGTAAGCCACAGTGTACCTATTGTTCTTCCATGAAGTGATGACCCTAAAGGGACGGTTGTGGAGAATAGAGTACTCCTGCAACCATGATTTTAGTTGATCCATGGTACCGACCAATAGGCCCTTGTGTATGATAAAGCAACCGCTATCATCAGGGACTGCTTTATCACTTGGCCCTCCATCAGCTACTGCCATATGAGCATGACTAAGGTCCTCGAAATCACCAACTTCTGGATCCCTCCAAGGCAAGACCCTAGACAATATTTCTATTTCCCTAGCATTGAGATGATAAGCAGGGCGATCATCATCAAAGTCCTCAGCCATGTCCTCTTCGAAATTTTTATCATCTCCAGCGACTTCAATGTCAACCCGGTTGGTAGCCCTAGCATCATCAAAGTCTTCTTCACCACTAAGATCATCTTCGTCGCTAAGGTCATCCTCAATAACATCATCTCCGCTATCATCATCCGAAGCATCCTCTTCACCACCCAATACATAATCATCATCCTCCTCGTCAATTTCATCACTGGCCTCAACTTCACCAACCACATTCTCGTGATCATGTCCATCGCCCTCAAAAAACCCTTCATCATGATCAGGCGATGCATACCAGTCGCCACCATCGTAGCTTGGTTGTGTCAGATAAACCTCTTGTTCAAACATTGCACCATCACTAGTAAGAGCTGGGGAACATGGCCATGTTAGAATGTTATCATTTTCTAAGCTAGACTCCTTAGTTACCACTAAATCCAAAGAACGAACTTCTGAGCCCAATACAACTGCCTTGTAATCAATCCAATCAGACTCGGTAGAAATTTTGAACAACCTCTTTATCCGTGGACCTTTGGATGACCCAACATCTATCAAACCTTCAAACTTAAGATTCACGTTGACTTCATTCCAACCTAACTTTTTCTTCACTCGATCCACTATCTGGTTTAAAGAGGGGGGTTTTAGAAAAAATAAACAACTCTTCGGACATGTCCACCAATTTTAAACTATCATTTCTTGTCCTAAGAACATGACCTCCATGATGCAACCTCACTAATCTGTCCATCTACATCCAGCACACAACAACACTTGTCACTTAGTAGGAACTAGTTGCCACAGTTTCAAAAATATGACATAGCCTAATAATTAATAGTACTAATTCAAAAATATGACATAGTTGCCACAGTAGGAACTAGATGCTCTTTGGTTGAGGTCATATCTATATGACAGGTTAAAAGGATAAACAACCACTCTAATATCGTTTGGTATAAGTAATAATAACCCACCCATGTCTTCGTTTTGCTGCCTGAATGAGATTGTCCAACAACCCAAAAAGTAAGAGCATCTAGAAACCTTTGATTGAAAGATGGGAAACACTTGTGAATTGTTTCTTTCCGGTACATCTTTACACCGAAATACATAATTGACACTTGTAGTTTGTTATCAATGTTTTAGCCTCCATTAGTGCCCTATTTTAGTATATTCATCATAATTGTTTCCTGATGATTGCGAATTGTGTATTATTTACTAAAAGTGGTACACTGAACTGTACTAAATCGTTTATTCGTTTTAATTCTTGGGCATCAATAAAAACACTCCCATTTTCTCAATAGGTTCTACTCCACCTACGGCCATGTTGCCAAGCTAGCTGAGGAGATCAAGAAAGGTGCCGCGTCAGTTGAAGGCGTGGAGGTCAAAATATGGCAGGTCAGTGTCAGCAATGATGCAGCCTTCATGTTTGATCGGCCCGTTTGGCAGGAACTAGAGCCATTGTGTTTCATGACTCTGAAATGATCACTCGACACCAACAATAAATCTACAACTCCATGTGGCCACAATGAGTACATAATAATTAATTATTTATAAAATTAACCAAACCCTAAAACTAGAAATTCATGTCACCACCATGAGTAGATAAAAATTATTAGTAATAATTTAACCAAACTCTAACCAAAGGGCACCATGGGAATCATATTCTAACAACATGATGACATCCAAGTGAGACCCTAATCATCCTCCACTGCAAACAATCATCCTAATCCTACCATTTCGCAAATGAAGTTATATATACACCACACCACCATATACCAATGAATGAGGCACATTCAAGATAATGCAGGTAAATCGATCTGGACAAACTGGAGCAAGGGATGGAGCTTTACCTCGGCCAACCGTCGGGACACAAGATCGGGCCACCTGGAGGAGCATTCACCACCTAGGGTTTGCAGGCGGCGGAGTGGAGAGAGAGAGGGAGGCACCGGCGCACGAACAGAATGGGAGGGAGGAGGAAGAAGGGGCCTCGGCGCGGGTCTAATGCCCAGACCTCGGCGTTGAGTCGGGCCACGCTGAGGTATGAACCTCGGCGTTAACTGGTCGCATGCCGAGATTCTTGGGCCGCAACGCTTAAGTGGGCCATCCATGCCTAGTCCAAATGTAGGCGTACATCTGTCCCACACCGAGGTATGAGGCTAGGCGTTGACTGACACAACGTCGAGCTGTGGGCCAGCGGAGTCCGACGACCGCGGTCGCTGGTGACGTGGCGAGAACCTCGGCGTTGTGTCAGTTGACGCCGAGCCTTATACCTTGGCGTCATGCCCTAATACGCCTAAAAACGGTGTATTTTTAAAAAATATTTCGCTAAGAAGTTATTTTTAAAAAATGTTTAAAAAAAGATCAAAATGTAAAAATTCTACCGCTGTCGCCGGCTCCACGGTCCACGCCCACGCACGATCAGGCAGCCAGCGCCCGGCGGCGTTTGATGGAATGATGGGGGTGGGTGGAGAGTGGAGACGGCGAGGACGGACTCGGAGGACGACCGGCGCGCGCGGTAGGTCCAGATACGCCATGTCCGGCGAAGATCGCCTCCCGTGGTCACTGGTCAGTCCTCTGCAGGTTTTCCACGCGATGAGACCAGGCGCACCTCGGACGAAACGGGGCGTCAACAACATGAACCTCGTGCCATGTGCCGTCGCAACTTGGCACTCGTGGCCGTCCAATACGACGATCGATGGTTAAATATCTTTTTCAGCGCCGTCGCGTCTCAACTTCTCGAGTGTCTGTATTCATCGGACATCCGACTGCCGTTGCCACAGAAAAAAGAATCAGTAGTGACTGTCCATGAAGCAACAGGCAAATCTAGACACCACCTGTTGCGGATTGATGGTACAGTGTGTATATATATACGATCATCACATGTACTATAATAAACGAGCTACAGTTTTTTTTTTCTTCCCAGTTAATTCTGAATGTATACATCAGTTTTATGTAGCACATAGACACATGTCGTAAATCCGTTGTAGGTGTTTATGGCTGCCCCACACCAAACTAGATTTTTTTTTCCATTGCCACATGACCGTTGTGACCATGGTGCGACGGCTCTTGCGAGGGCCAGCAAATATGTCTGGCTGTCGACATGAACGATTGTTTTTTTAAAAAGTAACATAATATTGATTAAGAGTAACTTGTTGTTAAGATAGATACAGAGTTTAAGCTTACAAATTGAAGTGCCAAAAGAACATAACACTCTTGCTGATGTGCTACAGAATCACAAGCTCCCTAAAAGTTATGCTGATTACAATTAACTGAGATAAGAGTCTGTTTGGCCAGATAATCCGCCATTTGATTGTGTTGTCTATTAATATATCTTGTGAACAACTACTAATATTTGATGCAAAGAGTTACAGATGATCTATGTCTTAATTCTCTAGTCCGGAGTGTGATCAAGATCATGACCATTTAGGAAGTGTATCGACTATCTGATAAAATAGTGCATTGATTGAAGTACAAGGCCTCCAAGACCACAGCCGCTAGGGCTATAGCCCGCTTCTGCCATGAGGACATGAACGATTGTTGTATAACACGAAAAAGACTTGCCTAAGTTCATGTGAATTTATAAAGCAAAGTACTAGATAACTTCCTGTAATACTTATTGAGCCAATACATATTTGATCCAATCCATGAAAAATCTTTGGTCAACCAAATCCAAGCACAGTAGTATTTATGACGCCATTTAACTAGTACCCGCCGTACAACAACTTGTAAGTTGCTCAAATATGTACAATAACTTAGTAAACTGATGCATATAAAGTCAAATGTTGCAAATTATTTATTTACCAGTTAGGTGCTAGAATTAATGGATAATCTAACCAGTATGAACATCCCAATTACAAACCTGAAATACTACTAGTTTGGTTGAAAAAAATTTCCACATTTGCAGAAGTTTTCAACCTTCTACTTTGGACAAAAAAGATATAATATTTCTACCTGGCCTACTTTAAACATCTGATTGCAATAACACTAACTACGATCGCAAAACATGTGAACCCAAAAGTAGTGGAGTTCACTGGGCAGCCACCGTGAGAAATAGGGCGGGCGGTTTTAAGGTTAAATACTCCTTCCACACTAGAAAAAGTTCATTCCTGAAATTATCTTGATCAAAATGAATTGCAACAAGTCCAAGGCCAAGCTAATGCAATTGTTCAACAGGTTCTTATGTAGCATCCAAACCCTCAGTCTTTAGAGATGTTCAGTACTGAACTACTTGGTTTTTTTTCAGAGCTCAAGGGGACAACCGGACAAGGGCCACCAATCAGTTTTTTTTTTTTTTTTTTTGATCTGATCACCAATCAGGTTAGAGCTGCCTTTAACAGCATAGACTGGCAAGAACTCTTGGGCTGCATCAAGTGTTTGGCCCAATGCCTTCAGCCCAAATGCTTTTGCAAGACAGTGTGCACCAAGTCACAGCGTGAAAAATTAAGTCATTCAATCCATATCCGTTGCGGATAGTAAATCATTTCTGGTTTTGATCCTACTCCAGAGTAAGATAATTTGGCGAAATTTTCTTGGTTATTGTGCTAAAGTGGTGACTTTAAAAAAATGAAAAGATCGATTAGAGGTTTTGTTGTGGACTCTTTTTTTTTTTCTTTTTTGTGAGAAGTTGAACTGTTCTTGGTGTGGTTTGATTCAAGAAAATCTATCAAGAAACATAACTAATCCTGATTATGGAACTACCAACCTGTGTCATAACAGGGGTGAAGACGTGTCACGGAGACGCCGTATTCCAAAGAAGAAGAAATAGTTACTTAATCACCATTATGTAATAGTCACTTACATGTGGGTCCATGGGACTCGTAGCTACATCCCTTTTATAAAGGCCAGGTCATTCCTTGTAAGACAATTAAGAAATTCGTAACCGAAAACTCACGAGGGACACAAGAAATTCGTAACCGAAAACTCACAAGAGACACAGAGGTGTCCTCTGCTCGTCGTCGTCCGCGATATTCACCTCGTTCTCTCGCGTCTCCGGCGATCGCCGGCGGGCCAAGGGCGTAACACCGAAAGAACACTATCCAGTCGACGTAATCAGCCTCTAATTTTTAACTAGTAGCCAGATCGGCACGGAGCCGCCGGGACGCGCATTGCAGCTCCTGTGACGACTACGACCGAGCCCGCTTTCCTCGCCGGATGCTAGCCGAGTCAACGACTCTGCTGCCCTGCCGCTCCCACCTGCACACGGAAAACATCCGTTTCCTTCCATTCCCACCCAAAATTCCAGCGAAAAAGCCCACCAACCAAATGCCGCCTGGCCGCCGCCCCCACCTGCTGGCCGCCGCCGCCGCGGCCGTCCTCCTCCTCCTCCTCCCCGCCCACCTCGCCGTCGCCGCCGCACAGGGGTTCCGCGGCTTCTCTTACCTCCTCGACTGCGGCGCGTCGTCCCCCACCACCGACGGCCGCGGCCTCCGCTGGGATCCCGACGGGGACTACGTCTCGGCCGGCACCCCCGGCGCGGTCTCGCTCCCGGGCCTCATCGACCCCACGCTCGCCACGCTCCGCGCCTTCCCGTTCCATCCCGGGGCCAAGTTCTGCTACGAGCTCCCCGTCGACCGGAACCGCCGCTACCTCGTCCGCCCCACCTTCTTCTACGGCGGGCTCTTCGCGTCCTCCTCCGCGCCGCCGCCGCCTGTCTTCGACCTGATCGTGGACGGCACCTTCTGGACCGCCGTCAACACCACCGACGACGCGCTGGCCGGCGCCGCGTCGTCCTACGAGGGCGTGTTCCCTGCGAGTGGCAGGAACATGAGCTTCTGTCTCGGGGTCAACCCGGACTACACGGACGCCAGCCCGTTCATCTCCGCGCTGCAGGTGATCCAGCTCGATGATTCCGTGTATAACGCCACGGATTTCCCAGCCAGCGCCATGGGGCTCATTGCTCGCACCAAGTTTGGCTCCACTGGCGGCATTGAGAGGTGAGTGAGACCTGCCTTTGTGGCTTAGTTCAATTGCTGAATGGGGTGTCTCAAATTTAGTGATCTGTAGTCGACAGGACTATGGTAAGTCTGTAACCGATAGCATCATTTGGGCTAATCTCTGGTGCACCTAACCTATTACTTTCTGGTTTTAGCCTTTCTTATCAGAGTTTAATTTACATCATCTGTTGAAAAAATTTATTGGGTAGGCATAGGTCGATTGACTGCTTTTGTTTTTTGAGAATTTTGAGTGCTAATGTGCTCCACATAATTTAATTCTTCTGTGTGAGATCATCTGTGATGTATCATAGAGATATGATCCTCTTTCACTTGTTTATTTTCTTATAAACTGTTTTATCTTTTAAGATATATGGTCATGGTGTGCCTTACTCATAGAGCATACAGGGAATTATTATAAAGGGCGTACCCAGTGATGTAGGCTCCCGCACTGTGGGGTCTGGGGAAGGGAAAATAGCCAGCAGCTATCCCTGCACAAATGTGCAGAGGCTGGGGCTTGAACCTTGGACCTCTTGGTCACAGGCGGTAAAGCTCTACCGCTTGCACCAGGGCCGCCCTTCATACAGGGAATTATTATAGAAAAAAAATCAAAGAGATGGAATTTGCGACATATAGGATCGATTAAGAGTGCAAGTGTTATATCTGTTTATTAATTTTCTGAATGCGTACGAACCATGGGATTTGTATGGAGTTCTGACTTGATTCCTCCTTGTGCTTAATTGTAGGTACCCTAATGACAGTTTTGATCGCTATTGGCAGCTAATCCCGGACAACAAGTATGCTGTCAGTAGCACCCAAGATGTTACATCAGCTGACTTCTGGAATCTTCCCCCTCCTGATGTGTTTAACACAGCTTTCGTGGCAAAACAAGATGCACCCCTTGTGCTACAATGGCCTCCAGTGTCTCTTCAAAATGATAGCTATTATGTTTCCCTCTACTTTGCTGATACATTGCCTGATAATTCAAGGACCTTCGACGTATATATAAATGATTACCTCTTTTTCAAAGATCTAAATGTCACGTCAGCTGGTCTTTCTGTCTTTGCAACACAATGGATTCTCTCAGGCTTGACCACAATTATATTGAAACCTGCTTCTCCTTCTGCTCTTCCTCCACTTATTAATGCTGGCGAGGTCTTCGGGCTTTTTCCTGTAGGAAGATTGACATATGCACGGGATGGTATAGCAGTTGCTAAACTTCTTGCCTCTTATCATTTTTTCTTTCTGTAGAAATTTCATGGATAATGTAATACAATGCATATTAAGTTCAAAATCCCTTGCCATGTTATGAGTCACCGGAAACTCTTGTATGACTAGCACAACAGTGGCATTACTGTCAATCTGATTCCTTGATGTGAAATGTGGCATTACTGTCAATCTGATTCCTTGATGTGAAATGCATTATGTTTCATTAACACCACCTGGTTGTCAAATAGTTCCTTTAATTTATCAGTGCACACATCTTTTAGGGAGTCACATGGAATCTAAAATATTATTACTGGAAAATAAATCTGTACTGCATATGACAATCTGCATACGTTGCCTTGCATTATGTAAATAGTCTATTAATTACTTCTAGGATGCTTTTGCAGTACTTGCCCTGGAGAGTATAAAGAAAAACCTTCAAAATATACCTGAAGATTGGAATGGAGATCCATGCATGCCTTCAGGATATTCTTGGACCGGAGTTACATGTGATGAAGGATCAAAAATACGTGTCATCTCATTGTGAGTTGAATTCATTCTGCTTCCATCTGTGTAGTATGTTCTTCCCCCTTTTGCAATGACATCATTGTACTGATTTATAACAGGAACTTTTCAAGTATGAGCCTCTCTGGATTTCTGTCACCTGATATTGCCAATCTGACTGCTTTGACTGATATGTATGTTTTCTTTTAAAAAGCAATTGAATTATTGAATAAAATAGCAAAACATTAAAATAAATAACAATGTTACCATGAACAGATCTTTCGCATACAACAGACTGGGTGGGCCTATTCCGAATCTTAGCAACCTAAGAAATCTCCAACGACTGTAAGACCCTTGGTTATGTAATTTTCAAAGTAATCGTCAAAGTTGTATGTGTGTCTGTACATTACTTAGGAGAAGGGTTTATCTTGTAGGCACCTGCAAGAAAACCAGCTATCTGGATCGGTACCTGAGACATTGGGGACAATCAATACATTGCGTGAAATGTGAGATAGTTTCATCACTTTGTGCTTACAGTTTTTTATTCTCATTTTCAACAATTTGACATGAATATCTTTCATGTTGAAACAAATTATCAGCACCAGCATAGTGTGTTAATGATCTTCAATTTTGTTGTGTTTTCATGCTTGGAATTCCTGCACATCTATTCTAACAAGTAAATATGTGTTGCATGCTTGAAGAACACAATAAATTGACAGTAGACGTAAACATGTGACATGAGTTAGTGTTATATGATGTATATTAGTCCTTACTTTGTATGGGTATGCATTTCAAATTTGTTATTATACATATAACGGAATGATATAACATCTCTCTGCAAGTCCGACATTATATAGGATCTTACTGATATGCTCTCTGTAATTCACAATATCTGTCCAAATTATGGGGATTTACTTCTTACAGTATCTTTCTGTTTGGAGTATGCCAATGGTTCAAGCAAGCCATTGAAAAGGAGAGTAGCATGTTATAACATTTTGTTTTGTTAGTTACATGATTTAACATCCTCCCCTTTGCCCTACATGACCAATTGTCTGACAGATAATTCAACATTTGCTTTTAATTGTGGGGGTGGCTTTATTTTGCAGTCTAAAACCTAACTTCAGCAAAATGCTGGGGATATAGCGCAACTGTTTGCCCCATTGTTTTGTGACACAGTTTTACAAAATTGTGGTCAACAACCATTTATTCCTTTCTTTCAAGAGAATGGTGCTGCTGTGACTTGTACCTCTGATGCAAACTTTAATAGCAGCAAGCTGGAGATATAAATAGGAACTGGAATTGGAATAGAAAACAGGAACACCTTTGCTAGTCAGGCCATGCTTCAATTCTCTTATCGCCACTACAATTTTGAATGGAAAATTCTATGAAGGGCCATGGGATCAATGTGCTAGCATTATAGTAGACAAAATTTTTGGTGCGGACCGAATGTCTGTCCATTACAGCTGCAGAACATCTGCAATGAAATACACTATATCCTGCAGCTGCAGAACATCTGCAATGAAATACGCTATATCCTGCCAAAAGTGAAAGAGATAAATGCCGGATACTACCTTTACCCCCGCTTGAAAGTAGCTGAATTTGTTTCTAAGTACGAACTCTATCCACAAGTAATGCAATATGAGTTCCCAGCACCAAAAATGAAAGTGTCCCTAGTACCAAGTCAATTCTGGAGTTTGTGACATATAATTGTAATGCTTCCATGTTGTCGATTAGGTGTAGAGTGCCTGAGATTGGTGTTATCTCTCCATACACCTTGTAGTCTCGATGCCAATACTCCAGTCAACATATGCTTTTGAATTAATCTATAGTAATGCCACTTACCAGATGATTTTTTTCTTCATTAATCAGATTTTTACAGAACAATACTTTAAATGGAACAGTTCCAGAGAACTTACTGAACAAGACAGGATTGACTTACACGTAAGTTCAATGTCACTTCAATTCTATTAGCGGTTGGTTTACATTTGTGTGTGTTAATTGGACTTATCTTGATCATATTTCAATATTCATTCAACTAGCAGATTTCTGCCCGGGAATAGCTTTTCTCCACAACCACCTCATTGACAACAAGGCATTTTGTACAACGAACTACTCTATGTGTACAAAAATGATTCATAGGTAGCAGGAAGTTGTTGATTCTTTTAGTGTAGTTGTAGATGTAGCAAAATTCTGTAACCATTCTGTGCACATAAAAGCGTGAAAGCAGTGCAGCGTTTCAAACCAATCAAGGGAGTTCGCAAGCCTTATAAAAAGGGAGGTTGGCAACATGATGCCAAGATATATATTCGTTTTGGTGCCGTAGTTTAATTTACCCGTAATGTATGCATTAGACAAAAGATTGCGACACAGTTGAGTTCGACAGCGTTTACACTGGTTTGAGCTATGCTTGCAGAAGCTAAGCATGCATTTAGAATGCTGGACTTTGCTCCTTTGGACTTTGCTCCTTAAGTCCTTAGGTATTGCGACTGAAACGTTTCTTAGAAGATGCTCAGCAAAAGGCAGTTTTATTTGAGCAGTTAAAGTATGGGGAAGTTTCCTGGCAGTTCTTTCATATCCTAACTTTGCGAATGCCCTTCCTTAGCAGTAACGTGACCTTGGCAGAAAGGACTGTATCTGTATTCATGTCTAGTTCAGGCTGCGTTCCTGTTAGGGTTTATTCTGTTTAGCATTTCGCTCAGAATTCTTGGGACGTGGAACTGAAATGAGTTACTGAAATCTATGGGAACTCTTGCATTCTCGGCTGGTTCCAGCATGGCCAGCTGTTCGATAGCATCAAAGCGATTGCAATAGGACGTCAGGACGTGGCCCTCTGTAAACGGTTGGATTAGTAACTCACAAAAAAAACTTCTCATTGGTACACGATATAAACATTTATTTAAGTCGAAAACATTTCTTCTCACAAATATTCATATATAAGACATTGTAGCACAAATTTAAATGCATTCTTGTTGCTTCTTAAGTCTTACTCCCTCCGTCTCAAAATAGATATCATTCTCGTTTTCCGAGAAGTCAACGTTTTCAAACTGTCGGCAATTATATATTAAAATATATAAATATTTATGCTAAGTAATTAGTATCATCGGAAAGATCTTTAAGTCTAGTTTTTTAATAAATTTATTTAAAGATATAAATATTGCACGTATTTTGTACAAACCTAGTCAAAGTTGAAAAAGTTTGACTGATACGCTTCCCATAACGTTATCCTTTTTAGGACGGAGGGAGTAACTATTACTCCCACTGTGGTGTGTTCATAGAATCACTACTCCCTTATTTCAATATTATAGGCCACGTTAACTATACTGAGTAAGTTTCCTTAAGTTCAATCAAGTTTATAAAAAAATGTACAAAGATCTTTAATATTAAACATTAAGTTTTCAATGAAATGTGTTTTGATAGTGAATTTTGGAACACGGCGTACCAAAATAAAACATTTGAGGCGCAACAGAGATCAAGTATTTAGAAATTTAGTTGAGAGGGAAAGGAATTGAAATCTAGAAGTTCGATAAAAATATACTTTGTCTCCTAAACATATTTTTATAAACTAATCTACTTCCACTCTACTACCACGTAAAAAGTCTCTAGGGGTTTCGTGCACATGGTGTGCGCGCCCGTTCCTCCGGAGACAGGGTCCGTACAAACTCCAATCCCAATCGGAGTGCGAGTGGATGAGATAAATCGTGTCCGTCCCGCTCGCCGTGGGTGTGTGCATATGCATAAACGCCAAATACAACCATGAAAGCAGCACATCAAACAAAACCCTACCAAATTAATTTCTCAAAAATAAGAAATCATTTTTCTCTCACTAAATTGATAGCAATTTAAATTAAAATTGCACTATTTTTTTTTAAAAATGAAATCATAAGTTTTATTTAGTTTGCTTATATCAATATATATGGACCTGAAACTTGCTAAAGCGAGTTACAATGCCATGCCACGTGATTGATTTAGGAAAAAAAATAACCTAAATTCACTTAGAGAATCTAAGAGTTTCCAAAATCTACTCCCGATCTTGAACTTTTAGCAAGATTAAAGAAACTGCTCTCCAACCACCATCTTAATTTCCAATCTTTCTACACTTGGGAAAAATGGCCCATTTGCGCGAAAATATACGCGCGCACATTGATTAGCCAATCTGGAGGTAGAAGGATGTAGAAAAGAATAAAGAATAGGATAGGGTTCCCAATGCAAATATAAAAAGAGATTAAAAATATAAAAGCAATTAGGGTAATTTGGAAATAGTCTTTCTTGATGCAAAATGTCTTCTATATCTTGGGAGTGAGATCATGAAAACTGTTGCAGAAGGTCAAGAAATATACTCCCAATTGTTTTAGGCACTTGGAAAATTCAATGATTTACTAGTTGATTTAACACTATTGGCAGGTTGAGCAGACAACACACATTTTGTTTTTAATGATCCGGATGTGAGATATGATGCCAGTGATGGACGACCATGACAACTATGAAGAGTTTCGCCGAGGCTACTATTTGTGAGGTTTGCGAAGTTGGATATCCAATCACTATTTAAAAATATGAGAATACTAGGAGGTAGAGATGGCAATGAGGATTCCAGTTTTGATATGGTTAAAAACTAAAAGTTTATTAAAAACAAATAGTAAAAGGCCAACAAAGGTTGAGTTAGATTTTTTTGAGATAAAAATCAAAAAAACTATAGTAGGCTCAGGAAGGTTGGGCGTCCCATGTTTTGGCCCTAAAGCTACTGCAGCATCAGGTCTTGGCTTGGCTGGACAACGAGGCCCTAGAAAGATGTTTACAGACCCTATTAGCTTCTTCTTGCAATCCAAGTTTATTTCCTTCTTGCCTCTGCTACCATCCACCACCAAATTCCCCTCCCTTATGCCTCCCATGGCCACGACCGACACTTACTGCTAGAAGGACGTCCTCAACACTTAATGCTAGAAGGACGTCCTCGGTTCACTAGATATTGTTCATTGAAAAGGGTTGTTCAAGACATACAAGATGAATAACTTCCCTAGGTTCGACCTTTCCTAATATAATCAGAAATAATTGGTGTAGAATTTAAAATTATTAGATGATGATTAATTAACTAATCTTCCTAGTAGTTATTGCATATCATCTAGATTTGTTTCAGCTTATATGCACAAAATACAATGTTACACGTTAACTCTTCTTGACAATAGATGAAAAGATAACATGCATTTACATTTTACTAGTCTTTCTAAATTTTAAAATGGACTTATCTTCTAATTATACTATTTATTTCTTCAGTCTTAACCCACCTACAGTAATCATACTATTCCTGAATCACTATTAGTCCCACTAGGGTGGAGCAACTCTCTTGATATGTCCCTCAACTCCTTCACACCTCAAATGGCCCATTGGGTGGTATTTATAGCCCTCAATTCCAAAACTAACCATTGGTAGCAGACAACACAATATGCACACTCACCGGACTGGTCCGATGGTGGTACCAGACAGATCTGGTGCAACCACATTCGCTGGCCATTAGAAAAAGATCTTTAGAAACCATCTGATGCTCCCATTTCTGTGTCTTATCATGTTTCATTAAAACAAAACTAGAGGAACTCAACATACTTGTTATGTTCCTTTAAAACAAAAACTAGAGGAAGTCAACATGACAGGATTATAACTACTTCACTCTAGTCGATCATATTTTTACAAAATAAAAGGATATTTGAATTTAAACAAATGTCGGCACCATGCACCATATAGTCTCTTTTACTATTATACTAGCAAAACTTGCCCGTGCGTTGCAACGGAAGAAAAACCTGTTACATGTTCATGTGACACGACAAAGTAGATGGTACATATCTGTTTATTTATATTTCTGTAAAATTTCAAATCTATGACCATACTACAGCTAATATTGACAATAGTAAGAGAATGTTATATTAAGACTGCATCTATTTAAAATGCAATCTTGTTTTTTTCCTCTCGCGGCACAGCACAAAAGTATTTATACTCCATGACTTTCTTTGAGGACTCGAATAATATGCAAATTTAATCTCTCATTACAGTTAGTTTTTGATATGTTAAAGATTGGTTCGACCACCTATGATTATGTTCAGAAATCGTTTTGAGACTTGTCCCATAGCAACTCTTGTCACAACATACTGTTCAAGATTCAATTTCGTTTGCTAGATCATTGGCTGTCTACATTTAGTAAGTATACATTTTGTTTCTACCCAAAAACTACATCAATAATAATTTGATAGTATATGTCTTTTTTTAGACAAAAGATAAATATTGTTTTAGAGTAAATGTCTATATGTCTTATTTATTTTTTGTTTTTGCCATTTATAAGACAAAAAAAGAAAACACCACGACGGGATTGGAGAAGAAACAGGCAGTAAACACGCGGAGTAGGCAGGCCTAACAACAATCTAGCCAGAAAACCGATTGGACAAAGAAATCATACCTTTATTTTTTCGGTTTCTTTTATCTTCTTTCCCTTCCTCTTATTTTCCTTTCTTTCCCAAACGTTATCCCGCCACTCGTGGAAGCGCAGGTGCATTGCATGCGACCGCAAATCTCCCAGCTATCCGCAACTCTTCAACCTCCAGCCGCCGCGCATCGGCGCATGCCGCTCCAGCTTCCGCACGCCGCGCAGACTGGTCGCCGCTGCGCACCCCACGGCCAGCGCGTCCGCGGCCGGCGCCCCAGCATCCCGGCGTCCGGACACCTCTAAGGCTCTAACTAAGCGTCCGCGTGTTGCACTTCAACGGCCACGCCCGCACGCCCCGACCCGGTGCTGCACCCTCGCTTGCCTTGACGGTCGCGCCTGGCGGCTCCTCCTCGGTGCCAGCAACAACGGCCATCTTCTCGCGCGCGGCGTTGCTCACACCGAGCGCGTACGCATCTGAGCAAAGCGTATATCTCTTTCGCGATTCTAATCTGGAGTTCTTCGGACTTCTTCCCTGCCCTCTGCCTGACACACACGAGCCATATAGGATGAAAAAAAAACGAAAACGGAAAGAAAAAGGATACCGACGCTGTATCGGATCAGGGCGGACAGAAAACAACAGGAGCGGTCAGAAAGAATTAGCGGACAGAAAAGTAGGAGGAAATTTTCACGATTAATTATTATGTAGAGATTTGTCAATAAAGTGATACGTACATCTAGACAACCATCGCAATTCAACGTATACAAATTTTAATTCTAAACTACTCAGAGCACACAAAGTATTAAACTTAATATAACCTAAAGTATTTAAACGAATAATTTTAGCTCATCCTTTTCAGTAGCAATGGGGAACAATTGCTTATTTTCAACACAAGTATTTCGATCCAAAACATAAGAATCAATTTGCTTTCACAAGTTGTGGCATAGGAATAACAAAAGCCCTATCATACAACTTGTCTTTATCACAAGGATCAGCATGCAATCATCATGTGACAAACGTAAAGCAAGAAAAGGTTATAATATAGCATCTTTGGTGTACAAATCCAACACATCAAGGGAGCTCTTACCCCGAGATAATTACCTGTTCTTTTTTTCTGACACATTGTCCTCCTTTTTTTGGTACATGCTGCAAAAAATTTAGTTTGTAGATTTGGATGATTGTAACATCTAAAATTGCCCATTCTTTTCTAAAGGGCTCATTGTTTCTTCTCTCTACTTTTATGAGGTCTTTTAAAATTCTAGTAGCATAGGCATAGGTTTAAGTATAATTTTGCTACTATTATATTCGAATGAATATTTACTTTTAGTATGAACATATTATTACGCTGAGCAAATGTGTCTGTGGTCTAATGGTAGGATTGTCTATTATGACGCTCGTATCTTTTTTTAAGTTTTTCTCAGGATTGTCTAGGTGGTAGGCGATGTCCCCATCGATATCGAGACGCCTGTAGTGACTTCGTGAGGTGCTCATAGGGATAGAATTTTTTTCGTAATCGTGGTTGGCACGTTTTGTATTAAGAGAAGTTAGAAGTTCACAACCCAATGTTCCCGTAGGCGAGCAGCCTTCAGAGCATTGGAAACACTTACACAGGGCACCGGCTTGAACGGTGGAGCTAAATGCGACTACTCTTAAGAAAAATAATTGTGCAACAATGACAGGAGAGCGTAAGCACTACGAAGCGAAAAGCGTGGCGATGCTTGGGAACCGGCTGCAATCCAGGCGTCCGCCTCCTCGCCGATTGCTTGGATGATCTGTGCTTCGATTCTTGAGATGTTGTCGAAGGTGCGCATGTTCCGTTCTTTCCACAGGCACCATGAGATGAGCAACCAGCCGAGTCAAAGGCCTTCCTGAGGGCGTTTGGGATGTCCTGTCGCACCGATAGCCACCAATCAATGAGCCTCGAGCTGGCACCTGGGCATAGGTCCGCCCTGCCGATCCTGGATAGCATATGGTGCCAAATGGTCCTAAATAGCACGCACCAGGCGAAACAGGTGGTTAGCGGTCTCAGGAAGCTGATCGCAGAAAGCACAGTCATCGACCCGTGGCGCCTCCTGCGCTCCGCGGTCCAGAGGCGCTCGTGCAGTGCCAGCCAGAAGAAGAATTTAACCTTGGGAGGTGCCACCGCTTTCCACAACTCCTCTGCGCCGGCCAGCGATGCCCTGCCAATGAAGAACGCCTGGTAGGCGGAGGCACTAGAGTAAACCCCGTTCGCTGTCCAACGCCATATCATCTGGTCCTGCTGTAACGGTTGCAACTGTACCTCCTCCGTGAGGCTCCACAGGGCGGCGAATTAGGTGACGAAAGCAAGTGTTGTCGCCCTAGACACGTCCATAGTCCAGCGCCGGTCCTGGAGTGCCTCCTTCTCCGTGCGTTTGTACCCCAGATATGTCCATTGGGATAGAATTTGCATACGTGTGTTCCCAGGGTGAGTGTGCTTGTGTGTTTTGTGAATATCTACGTTATACTGTGTAATTAAAAGAATATTATTACGCCGAGTTCTGTATGGCCCGGCGTCCTATCTGACATGGCATGGTTAAGTATGGACTGACAATACGTCGAGCCACGAACTTCGGCACTGTGTTCTGTCATGCCGAGCTTGGGGTCCATTGTTAGAAAAGATTTGCCAGGGGTCTATGCATAACAAAAATCCAAAAAAGACCAAAATGCAAAAGTTCCATTTATCTAAAAATCCTCTTGCATTGACCACTTGACCATAGAATGTTTTCATTTTTTTTTCTTTGCCTGAACAAGTAACAGCGTTCAACCAGTGAACACCAAGTAGAGAGTTTTAGGATAACGGAACCACCATAGAATGTTCTACTGTAGGTGAAGATGAATGAGTTCTTTGATTGATTCTGGCCTTTTGGGGGGAGGTCGAATTCGTCACTGATCGACTAAGTTAGCACTGTAGCATTATATACTGTTACTTACACCGAAATGTCAATTATTCGACGTCACACTGTCGACCAGTTCATCAGACTACAAACTCTGATCCAGCCGGGCACGCCACGCGACACGTACAACAATGAAGCCGAGACCGAAACTTTTAAGCACTCATGCGAAGACTCCTGCTGTGCGCTCGGCCACATGCTGCGGCGGCGACCACGAGCAGCGCACCGCCGCCCCTTCCTCACGGCGGCGGCCGCCTCGGTCCACATCTGCCTCGTCCTCGTCCTCCTCAGCGCCGTGTCCGCCGCCGCCGTCGATGACGCGGGCACGCCGGCGATCCTGGACACGGTGTGCGCGGCGACGCAGACGGCAAATCCGGAGGCCTTCGATATCAGCTTCGACACCACCATGGAGACGGTCTACCAGAACGTGAAGCGCTCAGGCTTCGGCGCCGCCGGCTCCGGCGAGGGCAACAGCACGGTGTTCGGCCTCGCGCAGTGCATGAGCTACCTCTCCCCCACCGACTGCCAGCTCTGCTACGCGCAGAGCCGCGTGAAGCTGCCGCACTGCCTCCCCGCCGACGGCGGCCGCATCTACCTCGACGGCCGCTTCCTCCGCTACGGCGGCGAAAACTTCACGGCTGCCGCCACCGACGCCAGCGACACCGCGGTGTGCTCCAACGCCACCTCGCCGGCGGCCGGGTTCGCCGCCGCCGCCGCCGCGCTGGTGCGGAACGTCACGGAGGCAGCGCCGGGCGCGAAGGACTATTACTACGCGGCGGCGGCGGCGGCGGCGGCGGCGGCGTCCAGGAGCGGCGCGCCGCCGGCGTACGCCGCGGCGCAGTGCTGGAGATCGCTCAAAACGCCAGCGCGTGCGCCGCGTGCGTGGCCAGCGCGCGTGACCAGCTTGTCCGCAAGTGCCTGCCGGCCGCGCCCGAGGGGTACGGCCTCAACGCCGGGTGCGTCGTCAGGTACTCCACGCGGCCGTTCTACCTGCCGGCCAACGCTGCCAGCGACGGCGGCGGCGGCGGATCGTCCGGTGATTACATTTTCTACCTCGTGCCGTCCTCTGAATTTCCCCGTTTCACACTTCATTGTTATGGAGAGAAAAAAGGTCATCGCTTAGACTTTGTCGTCTGTTCTTGGTGCAAAAAGTTTCACGGGGAAGATCAGTGAAACGTGCCGTGTCTGAATTTTAGCGATAGCAAGTAGCAACTCCAAATTCTACTGCTCCTCTACTCCTTCGTAGAACGTGGATGCGAGCTAGCGTCATGTAGTACAGAAGATCCAGAGTACTAAACTGCAAAATCAGTAGAGAAGAAGAACACTGGCCGCCTCCCCTCCAAGAATTTCTCACAGATTCTCTTGGGTTTTCTTCATGGCAGCACGGCGCATTGCTGCCATCGTGGTCGCTTCGGTCTTGTCGGCACTGGCGGTCGTCATGGGCATAGCATTCTTCTGGATCTGGACAAGAATGAGGTCCAGATCACGAGATGATCTCCTCCACGACGGTATGCAATACAACGCAAACCTAAAATAAACCGCTTCGGTGCGTGAAATAACGAATGAACATACAGACATGGACGGCTCCGGCGGGATGATCCGCGCCATCGCTGCGTCGCCCCTGAGCTTCAAGTACGAGGAGCTCCGCACAGCCACCGACGAGTTCAGCCAGACGAACAAGCTCGGCCAGGGAGGCTACGGCTCCGTGTACAAGGGCGTGCTGGCTGACGGGCGGGAGGTGGCGGTGAAACGGCTCTTCTTCAGCACGCGGCAGTTGGCGGAGCAGTTCTTCAACGAGGTGAAGCTGGTGAGCCAGGTGAAGCACAAGAACCTCGTCAAGCTTCTGTGCTGCAGCGTGGACGGCCCCGAGAGCCTGCTCGTCTACGAGTACGTCTGCAACACCAGCCTCGACCACTACCTCTTTGGTACTATATATACTGCTTGTTTTCTTCAAAAATATATACTACTTGTAACACTCGATCAATTGGCAACACAACATACAGGCAATGCAATTTGGATGGACTCTGACGGCTGACAGCATTTCGATGCATGTAATGTATTGCAATAATGCAGACGAGTTCAAGAAGACCGCGCTGGATTGGGAGCGGAGGTTCGAGATCGTGCTGGGCACGGCGGAGGGCCTCTCCTACCTGCACAGCGCTTCGGAGGTCAGGATCATACACCGGGACATCAAGGCCGGCAACGTCCTGCTGGACGAGAGGTTCAGGCCAAAGATCGCCGACTTCGGCCTCGCCAGGAACTTTATGGACGACCAGAGCCATCTCAGCACCGGCCTCGCCGGAACTTTGTGAGTGCAATCATTTTTTTTATTGAATGAGTACAACCAATTTCATGACTGAATCATCAGAAAAGTAAGTACACAAAATCCATGTGCCTCTATCTTTTCTTTCTTTCTTTTTCCTTTTCCTGATGACTGAAGAAACTAATACAACTCTCGCTCATTAATTTATAATTCCAATTTTTTGTGCAGTGGATACATGGCTCCAGAGTACATCGTCCACGGCAGCTCACGGAGAAGGCCGACATCTACAGCTATGGCGTGCTGGTTCTCGAGATCGTCACTGGCTGGAAGAGCCACAACTCGGTGGCGTCGTCGGAAGAAGGCCTTTCACTCGTGGCACTGGTATGGTATAGAGCAATGCTACAGCACTCCCGTTACTTGCCAAGAAGTAATAGCTCAGATAAATCTGGGCCATTGAACCTTTACAAGGCACAACAGAATTTAATCGAAGCAACAATGGTAAAAGAATTCTTTTTAGAAAAAAAATGCTTGAAAGGCTCTTGCTGTCACTATAGCATGTCAGGGGAAAAAACCTGATAGAGGTATGTTCTTTTTCTTCAGATATGGAGACACTACAACGCCGGCACCCTGATGGAGCTGCTGGACCCGAACCTCCACGAGCCGTGCCCAGAGGAGGACGCCCTCTGGGTGTTCCACGTCGGGCTGCTGTGCGTCCAGGCGTCGCCGAATCGTCGGCCGCCGATGTGGAAGGTGGTGGAGATGCTGAGCTGCAGGGATCACACGGTGGTGCTTCCTCGGCCCACTGAGCCTCCGTTCATCAACGTCAAGGGGTCCAACGCCAAGAGCGACAGCCCTGGGTCGCCCTTCTCGCTGAACCAGCAGGCTAGGTAAAAAGTGTGTATGGCGTTGTGTTAGACTGTTAATAACATTTTTTCGAAATATATAGAAGTTGAGGATGTTTGACTTCAATTTTATGATCATGGATATTTTGTTGATCAGGTGACGTACTTTGGTGGCTATGTGCAAGTCTTCAGAGGAAAGATCCCTGTTTGTAAGTAAAACATCCGGGAAATATTGATCAACCATTAGTATTCTTGAAACATTCAGAGTACAACTAGTCTATATGGTTATGAGGAATTTTCGTCAGTGATGTAGTAATTGTGCACACCTGAAACAAACTAATATATTTTCAAGTATAAACGTGGACATTTAGTATGCAGGTTAATCCTAGATGGTGTATTTAAAAATCAGGCAATAAAAAGGCATATGTCTCTCTTTTTTATTAAAAACCATCGCTTTTGCCATGTACCATTCACAGGGATTGAATTGAGATGTATCACCTAACAACAGAAATACAGAATAGTCAGTTCACAGTTCCCAGACTTTCCATCGTAGACGGAGAAGTCACAAAAATCCACATACAGATTGCAGCGTAATGCCGCCATCTCATGAATACATAAACCAAGTGAAAATCATACAAATCTTGCTACTACAGAAAATTAAAACCAATCAGCCGCCGTAGTTTCTGTGAGAAGCTGGAGCAGTAGTAAACCCCGGTTTCGGTTTCGGATAGTCAAGCACACACACCCCCTGAGAGAGAAACAAGACTTTTATTACTTGGGAGCTAGAATTGGTCCAGATGGACTGACAATTTGAGTTCAGCGCTGAAACAACTGATGCTCTCCTTGTCAGTTCAGGCAGAGATTCAGATTTCAGAGCTGGTGCTGCCGCTGCCACCGCCGCAGCCTGGAATGCTAAGGGCGTCCTCAACGGCAAGAACAAATCGCTGGTTGATTGATGATATCTGAAATCAATAAAAAAGGGAGAAGCGAAGGGTGTAGACATGCAGAATGAGAGAGGGAAGTTTCTGTAAGTATGTGCTAGTTGCTCTCCCTCTTCAGCAGCCAATAGGATTTCAGCATAGCTAGCGTTTTGAGCATTGTTGGAGATGGCCTAAGCTTTCTGGCTGTGAGATCTGGTTAGGTCGCTGTTGAACTGTTCATGCAAGTTTGTCGAGATTTGCTGCTACTTTCTGGGTCGTATACTAGTTGTTGATGTAGAATATGATGTCGAGCACCATGTTTTTTTTAATCTTTTTCACCATTTCTTTATCTTTTTTCACCTTTTGTTCTCCCGATCTAATTTAATCTTATGGCCACAAATCTTCAAAATTTATGATGGGAAGTTGAGGTAATAATTTGTCACGTAAAAAGTTGTGCACATAAGTTATGAGCATAACTTTATAACTTATATTTATTTATTTATATCTCCTATAAAGATAAAACTCACTAGCTAATTCTCTTACATCTCCTTAAACATGTCATCAAGAGGGGCCGATCAAAACCAGTTAGTTTCAATAAGTATCCACCATGCAAGATTCCAAATTCACTAGAAGTTGTAATTTAGCCAAGTACACATATAATTATAATAATTTCTCTTCATCCACTAACATGTATTTAGTTGTCTACAACGATGTGTCAAATGAATTTAAGACAATGTCATTTATATAACTATAGATATATATAGTTTAGGGTTTAAAATTATCTGAAATAGCTGCAGCAACGCGCGGGGTATCCACCTAGTTTTTTGAAAATAAAAAGTTATGAAAATTACCTTTAAAAAATTATGATGGCAAATTGTGATACATTGTTCTGTAAAAAGTTATATACATAATTGCTGTACAACTTAAAAATGAAAAGTTATGGAAATGTTTTTTTTTTTGTAGAAAAGGAAAAATTAAAAGTTATGATGAAATGTTTTTTTGAGCATAAGTTGTGATGAAATGTTATGTTGATATAAGTTGACACGTAAAAAAAATTGTACATTCATGGGCTTCAGGGATCAGTGGCCCATATCGCAGAAAACTGGCAGCTTTCTGCAGCATGATACCGTTGCTTAAATCCTAAAAAAAGGGGACATTCCTTAAACAAAAGGCTAATCAGGCCCATTATTTCCCGTCAGCAGCAGAAGCACCGAAAAGGCGAGCACGATCCAAAGGCCAACGGTGAGTCCTATGCCTTCGTACGTGAAAGAGAATGTTTACGGAAGCTGGTGACAGTGTAAAGCCAGGGTACAAGATTGAATACTGCCAAAATACTAGTAGTTGTATATTGGAATGAAAACTAACGCGTTCTAATGGTAGCCGTTGAATGGAATGGAAACATAGCATCACCTCGGTTTCATCATAGCAGTCTACGACACAGTCAGGGCAACCATTGCACATGTAGCGTTACATTAAAATCATGCGCTAATTCTGATCAGTTTTTGCCCATGATTAAAATCAATGTGCTTGTCAACTTATCAGACGCGTGCTAAATCAAATACTACGTAGAGTATCTCTATGTATCTGGTGTGTGGCACGTGTTTTTTCTTAAAAAAAACCAAGAAAACAGAAGCTCGCTTCGGCTCGGAATGACACGTCTAGCAAAGTCAAATCTGCGCACGCCATTCAATACACAAAATGCGCCCGGCCGATCCTTTGCCGTTGATTTGATGCGTGACGGATCCTGATCCACCCACCCACCCCACGTCGCCACTAGAATCGCTTTTCCTCCCCGACGTGACCCGGACCCGACCCGACCCAATCGCAACCGGCCGTCCCGCTAATGCCGTAGACTAATCGCGATTAAAGGAAAGGCAGGAGAAAAAAGGGGGAAAGTCCAAGCGGCAGCAGCAAAACAAAAACCCCGCACCGCAAGGCAAAAAACCACAATAAACAAGGCACGCCACGAATCCGATCCCGATTTATTTCGCCCAAATCCGTCACGATTAATCCCCCACGCCGGCCGCGTCATGCTCCGGCCATTCCTCTCCCCTCACCACCGCTCTGCCGCCGCCCCCATCGCAGCAGCCGCGGGCGCCCGCGCGGCGATGCGACCCGCGTCCTCCTCCTCCTCCCGCTCCTCGGCCGACGGAGGCGGGGCCCACCACCACAATCACCACCACAACCACCACGGTGGCGGCGGCGGCGGCCACAGCAGCGTCTCCTCCGTCTCGCCGCCGGCGTGCGCGACGTGCAGGCACGCCCCGTCGTCGGCCACGCTCGATCTCCTCATCCTGCTGCTCGTGCTCTTCTCGCTCGCCTTCCTCCTCGCCTCCTCGGTCTCGCACGTCGCGCGCTCGCTCTCCCCGCTGCTCGCCACGCCGCCTGCCATCGCCGCGCTCGCCTACGCCACCGCCGCGCTGCCCTACCTGGCCGCGGCGGCCGTGCTCGCCGCCACCGCGTTCCTCTCGTGCCGCCGCCTCCCGCGGCGCCGCTGCCGCAACCCGCGATGCCGCGGCCTGCGGAAGGCGCTCGAGTTCGACGTCCAGCTGCAGACCGAGGAGGCCGTGCGCGCAGGCACCGGGAGCACCGTCGGCGGCGCCGACGCGGCTATGTGGCGCGAGATCGAGGCGCTGCCGTGGAAGGGCGGACAGGGCGGGAACAACCCGGACTACAAGTGCCTTCGCGCCGAGCTCCGCCGGATGGCGCCGCCCAACGGCCGAGCCGTGCTGCTCTTCCGCAACCGCTGTGGCTGCCCTGTTGCGAAGCTCGAAGGATGGGGCGCCCCTAAGAACAAACGGCGCAACAAGAAGTGAGTCATGGTTGACTATATTCCCCATTTATTGCAAATTCTACATGACTATTACTTCAGTACACCAGCTAAACTTAGTCGCTCTATTTTCATGGGATGAACGGAATTTCACTGTTCTCTGACACGTGAGTTATCCATGGCGTTGCCTAGTCTAGTGCAGTCCTGTCAGTTATGTTTGTTAATGGGATATCAATCTCGTTGCTGTATTATGCCCTGTTATTCTGTATGTGCAAACAATAAAACATGGTCCCATTGTTATGCATCATGGTCTGTTAGTCGATTTCTATAAGCAAATAGGTAGCCGTGTGGCGACTCTCTAATTCTGAGTCACCTAGGAAGCGTGCTTGGATTTCGCCCTGTTTGTTTGTTTGCCTTGTGATGGTTATTGAATTTTTATTCCTCTCAGTCTCATCTTCATTTTCTGAATTCAGTGGACTTCTGTTCATTAGTTTTCTGTACCATAGGTTATATGTTGTGACATCTTGTCGGTCATAGATTTGCAAGAAAATGAATTAGTCTTCAGATATGAATGGGCTGTTACCAGAAGTTAGGCAATATACCAAATGAATGCCAAAAGCTGTCAAAAGCAACTAAGGCTATTTGACAGAGACATGCCATAGAAATCTCACTGCCTTTCTAAGTAGGTTGGCAATGTCAATGATGTTGCAAGTCACCTGGCCTTTTGGTAGGTGTTTTTTCCCCCTCCTGGAGTGGACTTTTTAATTGAACTGTTCTAATCGTTCCACGCGAATGTATTTTTTATGTTCAAAGGGGTTGCCATTCTTGTAACAAATGACCTTTGGTAATGTCTAATGTTCAAATGATCTTCTATGTTTATTAGCTGATATGAAACATAAGGCTAGGGGTCAGTGCAGTCTTGAAGGCATTTCAGTTGATTCTTTACTTGTGTTTGAGAGGCTTGAACTCACTAGAAAATAAGCTCATTTGTGGGGCTTGTGACCTGTAAGACTTCTTAGAGCTGCTGATTTTATATTTTGATTACGGATATGAAAAGTTATAAGCAGGAATACAGTATGTTTGATGTGTTGAGAGTCCCTGACCTGGAAGTGAGCTTTTCTTTTTGTTTGTATTATACACGAGAAAATTTATAGGCCGTGCGAGTAGCATGGAATTGTGCTATATGGTTGTGAATTATGCCACTATCTTCATTTCTGGGTCTAGAAATTTGTGAAATGAGTACCAGGAGATGCCAGTACAGTCTGATATGGATAACATTGAATTACTGGTTTTGAAGATTTGACATGTATACTTTGTCATCTCATCAAATTCAGTTATTGGATGTCCATAGTTTGTGTTTGCAAGGCCTCTTTCATACTAGTGATGTGTGTGATCTAACTGGGAATTTGATTTGGCGTGACTGAACTGTTCCTGTGAACCAATCACTTACCTGACAAGCACAAGAAAGCTTTTCTAGACCTGAGCTCAGCAATTTCTTACATTTTGTTCATTGTGGCACAATTTTAGCATGTTCTTACTGTTGTTGAGCAAACCAAAAGACTATAAAATCCTCTAGATACCAATAGGGAAATATGGATGCTTTAGTTGCACCTTTAACTGTTTAAATTGTGTTTTTATGGCCCCTTTGGATGAAGGAAAATTTTCCTGTTTCCTGCGCTGATTGCTGTGGAATTCCTACACTATTCCTATGAAATTCCTGTGAGGGTATGGGTAAAAGCTGTGCTATAATTTCTGTTATTTTGTATGTAATTCTCTGTAGATGAGGGTACTGCTTGTTGGTATTTTTTTGAGAGAAATGCTTGTTGGTATTTTTTTGAGATTGTCTGTGTTTTATTTGCGTTTAAGTTTTCTTGGCCTATAATTTCTTTTTATTGCCTTGAAATGTCTAGCTATTGGTGTTTGGGCTAATAAAGAGATAAACTGTTTACCTATGATTCATTTTTAGATGACTAAAGTACAAGCGATGCTGCACAATACTTTCTACTCTCTGTGGTGGTTTACCCTTGTTTTGGACATGGAATGATCTTTTGAATAACCTTTTCCAAATTGGCATTTTGCCGAAGTTTTACCTGTAAAAGTATCTGTTAAACTTTTGGCTACTAACATACATCTAAGTGTGTTGATATATCACTTAGAAATGATATTAGTATATTTTTCTTTTGATGTGCTTATGTCTCATGATATATATATACCATTTTTGCGTAATGGTAAACAAAAGAATTTGAAGACCATTTCAATAGAACAAGTAAAATCGAATAGATGTGATATATCTTGTTTCCTGATATACATAATCATGCCTGATAATCCATTGTTGTCGCAACTCTTGTGTCAGAAGAATGCATTTCTATGTTGACCGATACTGGCAACCTAGTTCACTGGAAACTATAGAAGTGTTTAGCTAGGACTGTTAGGTTATGGAGCTCGTGTGGCCATGTTTTCTGAGTCTTGAAATCACCCTTTCTATGTGTAGCTATGTTTCAGGAAGTTGAATGTCATGCACTTCACCTTTGTGCTGCCAGATAAAATTTTGTCTGTATTTTATCTTGTTTCTCTGATGCTAAAGTTATACAGGAAAGATAATTTCGCAGGGCCTTTTTTTTCTTTCTCAAAATTGGCCAGTCCTTATTTGGGAAAAAATTGATTCAGTAATGCCTTGAGAGTTCATTCGTCGATACACTTCTTGCCCTTGCCTATTGTTGTCAATCTTGACATACATGTTACAAATATACATGTATGTAATGTATTTTTTTTCATTTTGCGAAGCTACTAATCATTTTTTTGTTTCTTGCTTTTTTTATTATTATTGTTGCAGGGGCACACAAGGTTCGTTGCATGACCGAGGGGTGAGGTGAAAACAAGTCTGATGTCGCCAGTTGCAATTGCAACACTGTTGCTTTAGACTGCCATGTTGAATAATCCTTCCAGCAAAAGATACAACAATTACAATTTACAAGTGGGTTGTGCCATGATTGTATTGTTAGACGGGGTTCGGTGAACCCCAACAGTTATAATGATACAAAGACAAAAGACGCAACAATAAAGAACTGTTAATAAAGGACAATAAAGCATAAAACATTGGCGTCGTGCTCATGTTTCGGTACCGTTCCCTTTTGCCTTTTTTAACAGTGGAATGGATGTAGGAACCCATGTGCTCAGGCATTCTGTCGCTCGTGGTTGCTCGTTGGCCTCTCTCTCCTCTGTATTATAGCCTAAGGGCAAAATATCACTCGTGCTAAAACAAGATGAAATAAGCTTACTCCGTACATCTGAACATCTTATTTTTACTTCTAACGTTTTACCATTCCGCCTTTGACCCTGAGCTAGCTTATTACTGATATACATAGGGGCATTAAAGCCTGAACAATATAATTGAGCAGTAGCTTCATTTTGAAAACTATTCTGATATTCAGCTTTTCTTATATATAATATGACATATTCTACCTTTGAACCATAATCCAGCTTATATATAGTTTGTTGTTTGGTTCCACGATTTAGTCCTCCACTCGGTTATTCAAGTATAATAACAGTCTGTTTGCAACTGGAACAACTTCGGTCCTAGTTTATTACTTTATTTCACTTAGTGTTTTAAAAATGACTCAATCATTTAGCACCACAATCTGAAACAATAATAGAAGCCATGGACTAACTAGAGTGGTATGTTGTCGGTGCTAACAACTGCAACAAAACAGTATAATGATGTCCCAACAACGTTCAAGGGAGTCTGCACTCATGTCACTCTAAAATGTCGTGTTTTGCATGAAAATTGGCATTAATCCTTTGCCAATATGCCTGTTAAGGTTGCTCATTGCTAGCAGAGCGAGGGAGAGAGTGGGAGACGAATCCGTACGAACATGAGTCTACCAACCGATGAAAAATATAGAAACAGGGGTCTATCAAAATCCGGTGCCTGCGCCGCCATTCTCCCACGCCGGGCTTTCTCTCTTCCACGCCGCCGCCGCCGCAGCACGCCCCCACACAGCGTCTGCTCGTGCCGCCGCTCGCCCGTACAGCACCGCCGCCACTCCCACAAAGCGCCCGCTCACGCTGCAGCTTGCTGCTACAGCACCACCGCCGCCTCGTGCGTAGACGAGCGAAGGGCGGTACAGCTCTTCCAGCCTCCAGGAGCCGGAGCTGGAGCCTCTCCAGGAGCCGTGCCAAACGGGCACTGTATTTCTTTAAAAAAAATTCTAGGACTCATTTTTTCTGTATATAATATATCAAAATTTTCACATCCAAACGCCATCACCTCGCACTTATCGGTGAAACCGCGCCATGGCCACGGCGGCGCCCGCGCTGCCCACCTTCCTCCGGCTATGGCCGACGTCGCCCTTCCTCCTCTCCCCCAGCCTACACGTCCCCAGTTCAAGGCGCCCCACTCCGCACCTGAACTCTCTTCGCCCTGCGAGGCCGCTCTTCCCCATCTCAGGTTCGTTTGGTGCTTGCACTACGGAACTTGTGTGCTCGTCCCGCCTATGTGCTGGGTAGGCTCGCGTTGGGGTCCCTCCCTCGTTGATAAAGCCTCGTGTGCTGCAGCTGTGGAGAAGACCAACGAGGCTGCTGCGGCCGGGGAGGGCGAGCTGGAGGGGATGCCGCCCGAGTTCTACGACGAGGTATGTGCGCATCTTGGCTCGTTTATGAATTTCGTTGTTAGTTCGTTGAGGAATTTCATCGCGCGGGTGATAGTATTTGGGTATCTTTGCTCGTTCATGAATTTCGTGGTTAGTTCGTTGATGCATTTCATCGAGCGGGTGACATCCCATCTCGTTAATGTGAATGAGTGCTAGGATCAACAAGCATGCTGTGAACCAGGAAATATGACAGAGTATTATGCTAGTGTCAGAAATATTTCCTTTCTGTAGAACTAAAGATGTTCTTTTTTTTTCCCTTTCCTTCTTGTCTTTAGATACATTGGCAATCCACCAGGGCTGCAATTTTCATGATGCCACCAGAAATCCTCTGTTGCTGTAATTAGCCATTTCCTTCTGTTAGTCTATTTGCTAATGTGGACCGTGGATAAAGACTGCCATAAGCCCTAAAATCTCAGTATTGTTCTTTCGCTTTTGTCTTTGGTACTTCCAAATGCATATCCAAGATGGTTCGTCGTGTGCAAATTCTGAATCATTCTGCTTCCATCAACTTTTGGCCTGTAGGACTAAGTTATTGCAGTCTTGCAGTCAAGAGCTTTCCTCACAAATTGCTCACTCTGCTCCAACTAGACATAATAACTTGTGTCAGTGCCATCCATCTCCATTCACTATGACTTATGTTCGAAGTATTATCTCACCTGTACTGTGATGTCTGAACCCTAAGATTTTATGGTCATATTCGTACAATGTACACACTCATGAGATTTCATTTATTTTTTATGTTTATATGAGTTGGCAGATGGTATGAATGATTTTACTTAATTTCAGAAGCAATTATTTTTGTCAGCAACCATACAAACATACACTTCCACATGCAGGAGTGGCAGGCCCGTCAGCGGGAGAGGACTAAGGAGTGGCATGCATATCGGCAGAAAGAGGAGGCCGAGGAGGAAAAAATAACAAATGAATACCGAGAGATAGGCATGCGGTTGAAAGCTTACCCACAAGAAGAAGTTTGCAAAGCTAGGATTTTAGTTTCAAGGTTCATAAGAGCTGGCGAAGATGTTGAGGAGGTAACATCGCATTTTGCCTTCCTAAACATGCAACTAAATCCTTCAATTTTCTATCTCATGTTTATCTCCCTTTATCTTTATGATACAGCAGCTAGACATAGTTTAGTTGATTATGGAAATTGGAAAGTAGTCACAATACTGGAAGAGTGTGGGACAAATTCACCTAAATATTGCTCTTTCATGGGTGTTTCAGTGACCTAGAAAGCACTATAGGGAAATTATTGTAAGAAAGGTCATTTACACTTGCACTGTCTTGAATGAACAAGTTAAAGTCTTCAAAATTACTCATTGAACTCACAGATGCCTGCGACAAGCACCGCTCCAGTCTCATAAGATCTATTCTCTTTAACTGATTGGGCCATTGGCCATAGCTGCCATCAGAATGCAGCCAACCAAAATCCATGTAGCCATGTTACTTTCACTTGTCAATATATTCACTATCTGACTCATCAAAAGTGTGAACGTCAATGCATTGTTGCGTTATTATTCCCATACTAATACATAATTATAATTAATTAAAAGACTATGTGAACTAAAATTACAGTTAGTATTTCCTAAGCTTGAGTTTTTCTACCTTGGACACTGTCTTTCAAAAATTCATATTGGAGAAGTTTTATTTTATATTTTTATTGATGAACTGGCACGGCTATGGTACTCATATGCAGGAAATTGAGAAGGCTGCTGAAAGAGGAGAGCTTACTGAACTTGTCCTTATGGTCATTTGGAATCGACTTGATGTTGCTCGGCGTGATGTATGTAAACTCGTTCTCATAGTTTTGAATTTAAAATCAAAATATTTTCTTAAATATAATTATTTTCTAACAGATCTTAAAATCCCAAAAAGGCTATGTTGTAAGATCTTAAAATCCCAATGTGCCATATATTAGTTATATAGACTCTTAAGAGTTATGTTTTATCATCAATCATTGAACTTTCTATAGCACTACCACAGCACTAAATATTGTAACCTGCAAACACTGTTTACCTCATTTGCATTCTACTTTTATGTCAGCAACCTGGTTATTATTCACTCAACAAAAATACAAACAGAGCAAACTACTTTCTAGAAGGTTCAAGTATCTGGGTTTGACGCCCTTACGCTTGCTGCTGCTTTGCCTTTGTATGATTGTATCCCTGCCAACATGGGCCAAATCCTGAACTGATCCCTGCTTAATAGTCCAATGCACAATATCGGCCCAGTAGACGGTAGTCCCTAACATTCTATTGTTCTCCAGTGGATCTTTATGCTTTCCAAATTTCTCAGCATGGTAGAAAGATGTTTTAGTTGTTCCTTTTCTCGTAAGTTAATAATATGACTGGACTATACTTTTTGGATATTTGACGTTCTATTGTACCTTCAGGATGAGCGGGATGCCATCAGAAGCCTTGATCTCTTGTATAGAAGGGTAGAGGCAAGTGACTTATCTGTGCCTTTTATCATAGCTAGATGATTTTGTATCCATATAATTTCGAGTATGCAGATATTCTACCTTTTCTTGCAATTAGCCATTGGTGTGTGATGGGATAATCAGAAATCATAATCTTAATGCAGACAGAGATTCTAAAGAGTGAAGCAACTCCTGCCATGAGTTTGCTCAATGAACTCCTTAATCTTCATGATGGAGGCGACAATGAGAAGTGGTTAAAGAAATGTAGACAGCGCATGCTTGAAATCTTTCCAAGAGAGGACCCATTCACTGTGGTCTTTCCTGCTGGGTTCAATATGGATAATGTATGCTATTTGAGGCAAATTGACCTTCCCATATCTTCTTTTTTTAGATAAAGGAATTTTATATATTCCGGCCTCTGCAAGAGTTTTGCACTCAACCATTCATTATTATAAATTCCGGTCCTTCCCATATCTTCTGAATACTCAGCACAATATCTTTCAAAGTCGAGCACAACAAATTTACAGAAAAGGCACTAACAAATTTTAGGTTTTGACTTACACGTCACTGTTCTTAGACATTGCTACTGCATTTTTTTGACTTGTGCAGAAGTATATAAAAAGAACGATCTGCAGGGAAAGACCATCCCCATGCCCATTGACTTCATACTTGCACAGAAGTATAATATAATATAGTAAAAGTAGGACAGAACAAGACACCTGTAATTGGTTCTTCAACATATATATTGTTGAGCCCTTTGTCATGGAGATCTCTTAGTTTTTGTTGAAATTTTTGAAATCATTGACATAAGAAACAGCTTGATTTCTTTCTGAAGAAAAGCATAAATGATAATGAATATAGACATTATGGCCACATCACCTTAGCAAAATAGTTGAGTCTCAATAAAATCAATATATTCCTTCTGATTAATTATTGGATTTTTGATCTACTGCTTCCTTTTAAAATGACTTCTCTATCTTTTCTTGGCCCTAATGTGGTAAGAAATATTCTGAATATTCTTTTTTATATATCATTCCTTTTTTTTTGCCAGCGTGAAGGGCGAATTGAGCTGCCGCCTCAGGACGATGATCTTCTACTGAGAGTGGACTTTGTCAGGGAAGTTGATGAGCTGTTGAGAGAGGTTCAAGCTGAGCAAGATAAGAATAAGCAACAAATTGGATTTGACCCAGAATCAGTTGCGTATATGCTGAAACAGCAGGAGAAGATGCAGGCAATACGTCAGGTGGAATCTCTCCTGGACTTGGCATCCTCCTTGAAATGGTGAGGATTGAGTAGGATCGAACAACTATTCTGTCTGCTTAGAAGCTAGAAGTCATTGACTTTACATTATAATCAACAGTTAAGAGTTTTCCATAAAAAAGGTCAACAGTTAGGGAAATCTTGGTTTTCAGCTAGTTAGATCAATAACCGTTCTGCGTAGAGCCAATGTAATCTACTTTGACATCCATGTAGAGATATATTACTATATATCAAAGTATGTATGCACTTCTAATGAAAAAACTATCTGAGCCCTTGATGTCCGGTTGAATCTTCTCTATTGCACTCATTTTGATGTTTGTAATCAACTGATGTGAAGTGTGTCTCTCGCTGGAGGTAGCCTCCAGTTCCATTAGCAAATCCCTGCGTGAACCAGGTGAGCTGCAAGCCAAGTTCTCGTATCTGGTGCACAGATTCAAATTGCAGAAAGAAGTAGTGATTAAAGTTTAGTTCTGAAGTATTTGGAGATTTGGAGTTCACATGGTGAGCTGCAAGCCAAACAAGTTATATCCTATCTGTTGCTCAGATTCAAATTGCAGAAAATGTTGGTGGTTTAGTTTTGAAGCATTTAGAATTTACATGAAAACGAGGGCTGAGAATCTGGAGGGATACTTTTGAACAGCTTTAGAAGCCTTCCCAGTTTCCTCCTTTCTGCCGCTCAACAGCTACCAGCAACCGACGAGAGCCAGCCACCACAGCACTGGCACCATCCGCAACTTTTTTTTTCTCTTTTTATTTCTCCGAGATTTCTTTATCAAATTGTTGTACACACATTTTTTCCACAAAATTTATGCCATAAATCAAACAATCATGGGGAACCCACTAATTGAACAGAATGTTCCAAACTCACATGAGAATGTCGACAAAGACTCAAAAAGGGGGAAAATCAAAGAATGTAGACAAAAGGAAATCATCCTTGTTTTTCTTTCCTCGAAAACTTGGCAGGAGCACTGCCATTATATGTACAAGCAAATCATCCTTGTACAGTGTAATTGAAGTATTTTTGTTCTCGAACAGCACAGCGCGTCATTTCATTAAGGTAGAAGAAGTTTAATTGTAGCATGAACAGTTAACGCTAGAAAGAAGAATTTGAAGTAAGAAAATTTAGATCACGCCTGCAAGAATTAAAGATCACCAAGAATTCCATCATACGTCAATAACTCAATTAAAAAGAACATGGTATCTGGTCATCCTGTGCCCATACATGATACACGTTATTATTCTTCAAACTTTATTAAACATTTTTTTCAAAAACATTATTAAATATTGGACTTATTTTCTTTTCATCAAAATCCTTAAACTCACATTAGGGCATTTTTGTTCTATGCAAAACTGCAGCTTGAGTGAACTGTCTTATCTGACGCGGTGCACTGAGTTTTCTGTAAATAAACAAAATCAAATGATTACCATGAGAAAAGTATGTTATGTTGCAATGTGTCAGATGATGCAATCTGCGGGGACAATACAAATGTGATATCCATAGTTGCGGCCAATACACATAAAAATCATGTTAATATTGTTAGGTTAGAGAAATGGACTTTTTCCATTAATAAATACAAATTCATAAACAGGGAAGGAAGCTATCAGCTCACCTCTCAGGGTGTTTAGGTTACAAAAATGCAGTAAGAAACTAGACATGTCATCCATCTGTGAAAATGAGGGACTTTATTATTATCATAAACATTCTCATCTACAATTTGCGACTTACTGGAACTGAGGAACTCTCAAAGTTGGTATCCACAATGTTTCTAGTTATTGCTGAAACCACACAAGCTTCACGTTTCACATCAGAAACTATGAAAGAACCCTCTTCGATTCAAACAAAACACAGCTATGTGCGTTCACTTGATACGAGGAAAATCCTAGCGCTTGGTGTATTTCAGGATTAGACCCTCTTGAAAAGAAACCTGGAAATGCAAGTGATGTATCAACCAAGCGCAACCACATGGATCCTTCTGCAATAGCTGGTAAAGTAGCACTTGCTGACTCCTCGTTTGCATTGAAGCAGATATATAAATCACCTCCAGTTGAGTCTGGCAGCATCTCGTCCAGCTCCGCATTTATGTGCGTGCAAAGAAAGTTGCTAGTAGGATCCTCCCAACATGGTTCAGATAAATCACTCCCATACCAATGTATATTTTCAAATTTTAGAAATTCTCTTCTCTGGAAAATGTCCGCTCGTCGACTCCTTAGTGCAGATAGAAATGAAATAAACCCTGCAACTTCCTTAACAAAGGTGGTCTTCAAAGCTTTCCAGTTCAGAGGCCCTCTATCCTTGTATGATGTTGAACCAGCAGCGGAGTGTCCACATTCATCTCCCATGTTAAGAACAGGAATACCAAGGGAAATAAATAGAATAAACAAGAAATTGCGTATCTGCCTTAGCCTCGTTTGAAGGACTGCATTATTCTCTGATGGTCCTTCTTCACCACAATTCCAGCTGAACTCAGAACCAAGCTCATCACAGCTGAAACTCACTAGATCAACAAGAGTGAGTCCGGAATTCCTGGATACATAATTGAACGAAAAGGCTGGGCCCCTAGAGGAAAATAAGTCCCCGCTGCCGCACAAACGTGTAGCAAGATCACTGATAAGCGCTTCTCCCTTAAGAAACTTGCGCACATCCATACAGAATCTTGTATTCATCTCAGCCCATCTTTTCCAATGAGGGAATGGAAATTGCACATTAGATATGTCAAGCGGAGACCAAGGATCTGCAATGATCTTAGTCTTTGAAAGAACAGGATCAAATGCTATGGCTTCAAGAAGTGGAGGCCGTGAAAGGCCCTCACCACCTGGACCTCTGACAAGGAAAGGGGCATTGATGAAGCAGAACCCATCAACATGGAAGTCAAGCACCCAATGGCGGAGGCTGTCCAAAATCAGCTTCTGAGTCACCGGATGGTTGCAATTCAACACACTTGCCTTGCATCCAGAAACTCCGTCAGCAATGTAGTACGAGGAACCATCGATGCCTCGGAGCGATATCATCTGACACTCCGCTCCTCCTTCAGCAGTATGCGTGAAAACAACCTCCAAGAGAACCTCTATTCCATTTCTGTGCATTGTTTTCACCATATCCTTCATAGACTTGATAGCTGAAACACTGGCGCATTCGCTGCTATACAAGCTCATAGGTGAAAAGAAATGGTACGGAAAATATGGTCCCTTCTCTTGGTGGAATGGGAACACTGGCTCCAGCAAAACTGCATTGACACCAAGACGCCTGAAGTGCTCCACCTTTGCAGCCATGCCAGAGAAAGTGCCGCCGGCATTGTCTGCCAGCCCAATCGACTTGTCCTTGGTGAACAAAGCCACATTTGCCCGGTAGACCACCAGCTTCTCCAATGGCAAGCACGGATGCTTGTCCCTGCCCCAATTGTAGGTGGGTGCATTCTTCAAGGACGCGAGGCACCTGACCGCCGGCACAGCCAGCCCATCCTCATTAACAGAGTCGGCAGGGACGAAGTCCCCGATCACCTTGGCGTACGGGTCCAGCAGCGGGCGGTCAATGCCAAACATGGCGAACAGCCCGCTGCGGAAGCCGTAGCTGACGTACCCTTCCACGCTCTCCATCGAGATGTGCCAGACATCGCCCGTCCGGTGCACGTACGGGTCGAGCTCGATCTCCAGCGCGGGCTCGTCCCCGCCGCCGCCGCCGAACAGGCAGAGAACCATGCCCTTGGCTCTCCTGCTGTACACCGCGAAGTTCGCGGCCCCGTCCTTGGACCGGGACAGCCCGAGCGGCGAGGGGCAGCCCCGCCCGACGCCCACGGGCACGCGGAAGCTCGTCCCGCGGTGCGTCCGTATCTCCGCCCCCGTCGCGTCTGCCAGCGTGAACGAGACGTGGAACGGCGCGCGGGCCCCGTCGTAGGACAGCTCGGCCGCGAGCGCGCCTCCCGGCCCGGCAGGGGCCAGAGGGACGGCCTCGCCGGAACCCGCGGCGCGGAGCACCAGACCGCCGCTCCGTCCATGGGAAGGGGCCTCGACGGCGACCGCGTACCCCGCATCGCCCCCGTCTCTCCCGGCGACGGCCACGTCCACCACGCCATCGTCGTCGGTCCGGAAGCGGTAGCGGCTGGAACGCGCCGCCGCGCGGGCGACATGGAGGAGGGCGCCGCGGCGAGGCGGAGGGCGACGGGGCGTGAACCCGCGCCAGGAGGAGGAGGAGGGCGAGGCCGGCGGCGCGGGGAGGGAGGAGGCCATGATTGAGCGGCGCGATCAGCGGGTGGGGAATTGCGCCGAGCGGCTGGTGGGCATAGCGTGTTATGCGAGGGAGAGGGGGCACGAGCACGAGGCCTGTCCGCCTGTGGGGTGGAGTGGAGTGGAGTGGGGCTGGAGGGGGAGGAGCCGAGGCGCGGCGCACACGTGGAACTGGAAAAGCGGAAGCGGGCGCGGACGGAGGAGGACGAAGCGTCCAGGCGGGGCGACGGGGTCCGTCCTTTTTCTCCGTCCGGGTTGCGCTGGCCGTTGGAGAGCCGGGACGAACGGGGCAACGGGCCCATGCCCCACGGGGCCACGGGAGGGCGGACGATGCCCGAACGGCTGACGTTGCTTTTTAGCTGACGGAGGATAGCTCCGTCCTTGGCTCCTTGCGCGCGCGGCAAACGGCTAACGAAATCTCGCGGATGCGGCCAGTGTTTTCTTGGTGCTGTCATACGTGAACGCCGTCAGGCCGTCAGCTTCTATGAACAGAGTTGAGGCTCTGAGCTACACTTGAATTTAGATGGTGCTTCGTTTATACGGAGTAGAATGTATGAAATCCTATCGTATTCTTGTTAAAACCGACAGGCGTAAAGACATTCCTTCATCGGAATATTTCGGTAGGTTTAGGATTAAGGTCGTTACAGCGACCAGGGACTAAGGACTAGACATGCATAATTAGTGCCTCCTTGGTTGGAATTTAAATTTTGTCAAATCAAAATTATGGCATGCCAAATTGATGATCATTAATTGGTTTGTTGCCAAAGAATTGGTACTACCAATTTTTATGCTAAAACTTTGATAAGTCTCTAGAATGTTCTTGAATTACATGTAAAAGATAAATTTGGCAACCAACCAAATACATACATATGTTTTTTTTTCTAACTTTGTCATGCCTGATTGATTAGCCTAAGTTTTGGCGTACCATAATTTTGGTTGGACAAAAATTGATACCCAACCAAGCAGGCCCCTAGTCTCAAATAGCCCCTCAAGATATACTAGTGGATTAGAGACTATTAGTCTCATTTTTAGTCCGACTATTAGTCCTATTTTTAGTCCTTATATAATTATGTTTGATAATTTAGAAATTAAAATAGACTAAAAATTAGTCCCTAGTTTCTTTGGAACCAAAGAGGGCCTCGGTCTCTTTTCCATTTTGCACCACTTCCCGACGTGTCCCTCTCCCTAGCTGGATGCTACACCCGAAAATTGTTATTTTTGTTCAGGAATATGGTACGAAAACGTTTAATACAATAAACTATTCTAATGATATTTTAAATTTGAAACAAAAAAATATTTATGAGCTTATCAGTTTCGAATTCAAATTGCGTGCTCCATAAACTAGATTCCAATTCCTCCAAAAAAAATAAAGGATCTACACGGGCCATAAAAGGAATTTTATGTTTCTTCCCCTATTATAGAGTACAGTTATGATTTCTTTAAAGGAGATCAACTCAGCTTTTAGACAGCAAACGAAGTCTTTGTAAGCTAGGAATACCATCAGATGTTCAACCACAAAAGCTCGTTACAGTGAGCAGTCCAAGGACATAAAAGAAGCGACCCAGTTAAAACTCAACTAAAACTGATTAGATTGTGTTTTTTTGCTAATCAAAACCATCGACCTGATCAATACACCCCTACAATTTCAGTAAAAGTCAGTTTCACTATATTCATTTGTTACGTTGACATCTTATTCAAAGAAAATAGAATTTATTTCAACAGACTGATTGAACTGTAAAATTTCCTATTGCCACTCCTAACACTTTCCCTATTTATTTAGGTTCTTGTGTGCAATGTACGTCTAGACCCAGATGAACCAATTACTGAGCATGTTGAGCACTACTTTGCTGTGAATCACCGTGATCATTACCTCAGTCACCAAGTTCTAACTTTCATTTGATTCTTTCCACTGTAGTACTGTCAGGGTAACTTTTATTACTCTTCAACTGAAGCTGAAAGAGTGGTTTCTTTTCCTGCACTGTTCTTTTTGGATGGGAGATTCCATGTCATTCCAGTTCAAATTTGCCTTCTGTAGTAACTTCATAAATCTGGTCAACAGATGGTATACAGTGTAAACCAACTTTCTGGCTTGGTTCAGAAGAAAAAATGCTTGCAAAACTGGTTAATCTACTACAAAAATAAGCATGCTAAAATCCCTGCAAAAAAATAAAAATAAAAAATAAAGGTACATCATCTCTGTTGCAATTTTGCAAACATATTCTCTTGTACGGAATGCCTTCTATCATCTAAAATGCTATTTCTCTTGTACCGAATGAACTATACCATCTAAAATGCTATTTCAATGGATTCATAAAAGATTGCAAGTGGTAGGAAAAGCGTAGAAAAATGGGACCTATTCTGACATAAATTGGCATACACTTCTGCTTTGCTGGATGCCATGGTAAAGAACACGTTAGAACGGGAACAAGAACTTGACTTTAAATTTGAGAAAGTACCTGAAGGGTGCTAATGTTTGCACCCAGCCTTCCAGAAAAATGATACATATACGCTTGTCGCCATGGATGAGGAACAGAATAACCCCATCCTTGTAACAAAGTGCCAGCATCTCATGAACACACCAGCAAGAAGCAAATTAAATTCCAGTTCTGGTGGTACTAATGAAGGGGAGTTCAGCCAGATACCTCCTACCTAAAGTGTGATTCTTTCATGAGAAAATATGAGTTTTTCCTATTCCAGTAATCCTGTAAATGTGAACAAAAAGGGAATACTAAAGGAGGCAGTAGGATGGTGAAACAAGCTGTATTATACATGATCCGCAACTGCATTAGTATATCAAGATCATTTGAGCAATTAAGAACTTTAGTTTTCCAAATATTCCACTGGAACTTCGTCCAAATTTTGGTCAAACAATTCTGGTACTAGAAAATCACTACGATGATATGCTGCAAACACTGAAAATATTCTTGAAATATTCAGACATTCGGAACTTGAGCTCCTATTGCATGACCTTGTGCAATGGAATGCACCGTTTTGTTCAAGATCCAATTAATTAGCAAAACAAATGCAGATTTACATTCGAATTTTGTTCTTTCTGAATTTAATATGTTCCTTGAAAAGAAGAGGTGCAAAGGCAGAAGCATAGGCTGAAAGGATTAGTAATTCTGTTAAAGGTTATCCTGCTGTTGCCTTTAACAGAATTACTAATCCTTTTGTCCAAACATTGACACAAAAGAAAGTTCCTGGTACACAAAAGAAACATTGGACAAAAGTCACCTCAATCTGATCATTCTTTCCAATATGTGACACACTATGTACATTTCATAACCTCGACAATATCCTTTCTTACAAAAAGAAATGATTAGTTCCTGGTACATATACACATCTATAATGAAACCTTGCCCAAGGATCCATCCGATTAGCGCTTGCAATTCACGAAGCTTACCTCCAGCGATGAGACCTCGTAAAATACTTGATACTGCAGCTTTAGAGAGCCCACCTTCCATACACTGGTTCAAACAGCTAAGTGCAACCAATAATTTTCCCTCTTTACAGAGACAATCAATCAAAAGACTGTAGGTGATGTCATTGGGAGCAATACCTTTCTCAATCATCTCATGAAGCAGGAGATAGGCCTCATAAGCTTTCCCTAGGAGATTGAGATGGCGGATCAAAGTATTGTATGTCACAACATCAGCGGCAAACTCTTCACTTCCAAGCAAGCAAAGTGCTTCATGAAGCTTCCCAAGTTTACAGAGACTGTGGATCACAATGCTGAAAGTCCAGCTATTTGGAGCAATGCCCTTCTTGACCATATCGACAAAGAGCTTGGCGACAGCCAACCATCTCCGCTCATCACAAAGCCGCCGCATCACAGTGTTGTAGTTGACAACATTGACATGCCATCCAATCTCTGCACTGCACTCCAAGAGGCACTTTGCAGCCCAAGCAGTTGACCTGCGGCAAATTCCATCAAGGAGGATATTCAGAGTAATCTCATTGGGACGCAGCCCAACAGACAGCATCTTATCTACCAATTCAAGGCTCTTATCTACTCTGCCATTTTTGCACAGTCCATCCATATAAGTACTGTATGTGATTGTATCTGGTGTCCACCCTTTTGCACTGCTCTCCTCGAGAAGTGCATCTACTTCCTGGAAAGCACAAGCCTTGCATAGAGCTTCAACCAGGACGTTGTAAGTGGCTGTGGTTGGTGCAAAACCAGCTGCAATCATCGTTTCCAAGAGATCCATGGCCTCATGTATCATCCCACTCGCACAGTAGGCGTGCAAGATGGGCGTATACGTGTAAGCATTGGGCTGGCACCCTTCCTCCAACATCAAGTCCAGCACGCCAAGCGCCTCAGCCACCCGCCCGGCACTGCACAGCCCAGATATCAGCGTCGAGTAGGTGACTACGTCGGGTGCCACATCGTTCGCCGTCATCCACCTCACGACCTCATAGGCCGCGTCGAACCAATGCAGGCGGCAGGCGTACACCCCGACGAGTACAGTGCAAGCGGCAGCGTCGGGCACGATGCCATCGGCGGCCATGGCGTTTAGCACCGCGAGCGCGGCTCCCGGTTGAGACGCCGACGAGAACGCCGCGGCGGCCGTGGTGAAGCAGGCGGCATCGGGGCGGCGCCCCATGAGGCTCCGCATTTCGTCGAGCAGGTGGAGGGCCCGCTCGGCGCCGGCGCCGGCGCCTGGGCGGTCACCGCCAACTGAAGCAGCGAGCGCGGACATGAGGCGGTTGTAGTCGTACGGGTGTGGGGACCGTGGTCGTGACGGAAGAGGCGGGGGCGGCGGCTGGTCGGAGTGCTCCTTCGCGATGGCGGCGAAGCGGAGTAGGTAGTCTCGAGCGGACTTGGACAGGCAGCGTAGGTGCAGGAGGCGGGCAATGGGAGGGGAGGTGCAGGGCATAAGGAGCTGGGGGAGACTGCGGCGGCGACATCTGAGACTAAGAAAGGCGGCGGCGGCGGCGGGCTGCAGCTTTGCTGCCCGGAGCGGAGGAGGAGGGCGCGAAGTTAAAGGCGGGTAAACGGCGCGGGCCTCGCTGTCGGAAATGCACACACGTGGTTAGGTTTGGCAGAAAAATGAGAGGTCAGATGATACAATTTGATTTTTTTTAGTTGCTACCCGCAGCGAACGCAGCCTTCCGCTTCCGCTCTTGGAACTGCGGCGCGCCGCCCCACCGGCCTCCCACTGCGTGCCCGCGGGCCGCGCAGAGCGCAGACCACCGTCGCCTCCCGCGCTTCTCTCCCACTGCGTGCCTGCGAGCCCCGCAGAGCGCAGACCACGCTGGCTCTCCCGCTCCCGCACACGGAGGGTGTTCGACGAAATGCCCGCTCCCTTACAGGTAGTCGGCAGTCGCGGGCACGCTGTTGCTACTCGTGGGGTGTTTCTTTGCGCGTAGTTTGGTTTCATCTAAACCTGATATATATTTCCAGATATGCAATTTGGGCTTCAATATTTCTTTAAAGGGCTAATTTATATTTTATTAATCACTTGTGCTTTACTCTTTCTGCCTTTGTGCTGGGAACTACAGCCTAACGGTTCAAGCGGCTCGAGTTTTGTACATGGAGCCTTCAGCAGCGCTTTTCTTAGCTGACGGGAGAATAAATGAACCAGGGCACTTTGTCTCTTGACAAACAAGAAGCTAAACAAAGGAAGTTGTTACCTCTCTGGCACTGGTGAGTTGGCATCCTTCTCTGTTCCTTCAATACAAAGGTATATGAGGGTTTGAATGCTTGATGGATGCAGGGATTTGGTTTAGTTTAGTGTTACTCTTGATTTAAGCTGATTTGGGTGGTGGGTTGGTAGAACTGCCATTACAAATACTCTGTTTTCTGCATGATTTAAGGTGTAGAGATGTAGGCAATGCCATGGAATGAAAAATACAATGTATGTTTGTCCTGAAATGTGGAACTCTGCAAATATATGTTGCTTTGTTTTTTTTTTTCAAAATAGAACCATCTGAAGTTTCACTCTGCCAGTCTGCCATATTCTGAAGCTTTTGGAATATCCAAACTCATTTAATTATGGTTTCTGTCTAATCTTAATTGTGTTATCCTGTAAGGTTGGCCTGAATAAATGTTCCGTACATTTCTGATTAATGACTCACTATTACTTCACATGTGTTGGTTTTTTTTTTCTTTTAGAACCCTCTTTACTGAAGCTGCAGAAATTTGAACAGAAGGGGTGTGCAGTTTGGATACCTTTGTCAAATAACATCGATTTAGTTTTGAGGGAAATTAATTACAGTTAGTTTTGAGTGATTACACAATATTGGTCAAAATGGTTTTGGTTCTACATCGTGTCTCTTTGAAGTTTAGCAATAGTTTTAGTTCATATTTGAGGCAGATTACAGTTTTGGGAGGTCTGCAATTTTAGTCTTTCTATTGCCTCCATTAGTTATTAGTTATTTAGTTATAAAGGTAGCATTATACTTGACATTGCACCTACATGAGAACAATGCATTCATGTCTTCTTCTGGCTGATAAGAAGAATCATAATCAACTCTGACATGTTTTACTCTTGACCTTATGCTATAATAAGTTGCAAGTGAGAATCCTGGAACTGATTGGTTAGCAATCGGTACCTTCCTTTCTTTTTTGCATGTTGAACCTTGACATATGGACAGTCCATTGTATCCAATGTCAAGCTTAAGTGGCTGGTTGATGGTGGGCATGACAAATGGGCGGGCTTAGCATGTGGACAGAGAAATGAATCATTTTCCTTTTGCAGATGGACATTTTGGCTAAGTACGAAAAAAAATGATACACCTTCATGAACCATTGCACAATACAACTTTATCTAGGTTCAAGACAACCGCTATCATTTTGGTTCAGTATTGGATAATCAGGAGGGTGTTGCTGTCATTCTTAGTGTGGGAGGAGAGTTTTCATGCCCATGGTATTGGCTGCACGGCCTTATGTAATAAGATCTTAAATTTTTTTATGGTTTCCAACACTATCTTTTGTATATTTTATTCAAAAAAGAGTGGTAAAATAGAGTGGAGATTGTTATGTAAAGTCAATAATATACTGCAATCTATCCAAAATTCAAAATAGTCCCTCGGCAATTATGACTTTTGCTTTGTTTTCTAATATGCACGGCAAGCATATCTGTGCATAACTTTTTTTTAACCCAATTGTTTTTTTAACGCAAATGGCAAGACCTACCTTTTCATTTAAGTATAGAGAAAGAGAGTTCATGTCATACGGCCTTCACGGCCAAAATAGGAGACAGATGAGGTCTAATCCAATCGTTACATAGAACACACAACCTGCACTTTTTTTTTTGAAATGTCTTAATTTTAGATTGGAAACCCAAAATCAGGTTGAAAGGAATTAACACAAGTATGCCATGCGTGAGGTAACAAAGTGATACTCCTCAGTCCCAATAAATATGCAATTTTCGCTTTTCAAGGAACCAATATTTTTAAACTGTCAGTAATTATATATTAAAATATTACTAAGTAATTAGTATCATCGAAAAAATCTTTAAATCTAATTTTTTAATAAATTTATTTGAGACAAATATTAATATATTTTATTATAAACTTAGTTAAAGTTGACATAGCTTGATCGGCATGTTTTCGAGGTTGCATTATCGTGGGACTGAGTGAGCACCATCTTAGGGCGTGTTTGGTTTGGCCTACTAAACTTCAGAAGCTACTAAAAGGTTTAGTCCCTTTTAGCAACTTTAGAGTTGCTAAAAACTACTAGAGAGGACTAAAGCACTTTTAGTCTAATTTAATAAAGGTGTTTGATTAAAAACTACTAAATAGAACTAAATAAGACTAAAGTTTTTCTTTTTTTTTTGAAAATCCATGGGACTAAACTTTAGAAGCTACCAGTTAAACAAACAGGGGCTTACCATACACGACTGGTGGCCCTTGGCGTGGTTAGCCGACAGTAGCATAGGAACTCTATCTTGTCTTGTCGGACCTTTGTTGACAATCGGATGAGTCATCTTTCGAAAAAACAATCGGATGAGTCAAAAGAGGGAATGACTAGTGTAGGCAGTGAGGAAAATAACCTCCGCACCTACTTGCACCAGGGATGCAGGGATGGAGAATTAGGAAGAGATACAAAAAAAAATGGGGAAGAAGAGACGACGAGACGGGAATTTTTCTCGGATAAAGGATAGTATTTTATACTCGGCTTTATCTATTAACAGATAAAATCAGACTAAATTATTATAATAAAAAAAATTAAAATAAAAGAAACTGATAAAGAAAAAATATCTTAACAAGGAACTCTAGTAGTCCTACGTGATAAAATGACTTGCTCCGTGATGTCGACTTCACAAGAGTATGACCATCAACGTTAAGACAATATCGCCACACCCGTCTGTCGAACCTAATAAAGATACTGAAAGGTTGGACATCGACACCTTGAAGACACTGGATGTTGTATTCTGGCAACAGTACGAAACATCTGGTGTATATGCAAAGGAGTCACCATCTCGTTGTCGACACCAAAGTTGATAACCTAAGGAATCTTTCAAGAGCGACATCTGTAACAAGATAATAACATCCGCAAACATCATGATCGTCACGACGAAACGAGAATGAAAAAAGAAAATATTTTAATTCAGATGCAAGACTAAAATGCTATTTACTTCAACTACTTGAATCATAGACGCACAACACTTAGGCCTAGGTATCATAGACGCACAAATCTTAGGCCTAGGTAAGGTTCCGGGCAAAATCAGCATTTCGATTAGTTGGATTTTCAATGCCTAGAGCTAAGAAAAAGGACATATTTGATTGAAGGGTCCACAAAATTGCTAAGACAACAACTTTATCTGGTCATACCAGACAACTAAAATCAGATACGAGAAATTATGACGTACTTCCTCCATGCTAAAAAGAATACAACTACACGTCTCGCCGCTAAAAGTCGGGCGAACAAGCCAAAAGCCCAAGCTAGAATGATGTTTATGAGGAAGCTAGGGTACGAGGTGGAGACAGTGTGCCTTGACGAGGCTTTATTCGAGGAGTTTTACGAAACGACGTTTCAGGTGGCTTTGGGTGGTGAGGCTGAGGTGGCGATGCAGGTCCCGTTAAACAGTAAGAAGCGCGGTGCGCGTCGTGTCCCGTTGTGCGTCGTGCCACAGTGGCCGTTTGAAGAGCCTGTGCTATGTGTTATTAGTGTTTTAGGGATGGGGTAGGCGAGCCAACTTCCTCCTGTTCTTTAGGGATGATAAATATTCTAAGCTAAAAAATATTGTTAGGGATGATAATTAGTTTTTTAGGGATGATAAATATTACTTTAAATATTTTTTAGCTTAGAATAATAATAATAATAATAATTAGTTTTTTAGGGATGGGGTAGGCGAGCCAACTTCCTCCTGTTCTCTACCAAACAGCTGCCTAATCTTTACGGTGTCAAATTTGCCTCGTGCCGAAGTTGCCTTCGGATACGTTTTCCCGGCGTCGCGCCATCTACTCCAGGGAGCCGTTGGGTTGTTGTTACACGGACCCAACGTTCGGTTTTAAACTAACTACGGGTGTGTTTAGTTCCCGTGAATTTTAAAAGAAAATGTCACATCGTATCACCTTAGCGTACTGTAGTATTTCGTTTGTATTTGATAAAAATTGTCTAAACTTTGAGTAACTAGACTCAAAATACTCGTTTTATAAAGTATAACAAAACCGTGCAATTAGTTTTTGATTTTATCTATATTTAGTACTCCATGCATATGTCGATATTTTAATATGATGGGTGATAGAAATTCTGCATAGTGAATTTTAAGGTGATATGTGAGTAACTAAACGCAGCCTACACAATGCGACGTGTTTTTTGCACCCACAGAGGCCGACTTGTTGGGGTCAAGTAAACACGCACAGCGGCTGTAACGTGGGTCCACCCAGCCCCGTGGGCCGTGAGAGCACACGAGCGAGCAAAGCTGTCCCGCAACAGAGCCGAGCGACCGAGCGAAATCCCCCAAGATCTGCACCGCCACCACTGACAAGCGGACCACAAGCGGCTGGCGTGGTCCGTGTCCGGGCTCCAATCAAGCGAAAAGCCGACATAAAAGTGTGCGGCGTGAGCGTAGAAACCGCGGAAAGGCCCCGGAAATTCTCGGTATTTACCGCCTATGGCTAGGCAGCAGCAGCCAGCCCAGCCGCTGCCCCGCGCGAGCGCCAGCGGAAGCGGCAGGCGAGCAGCAGCGGCACGCTCAAGGACGGGGACAAACACAGGCGCGGCACGCGCGGGTGCCACTGCCACCACTGACAGAGGTCCACCAGGCCCATCCCCGCAGCGTGACACGACCCACACAGTACCTGACGCGGAGGACCCACCGAAGGTGGGACCATGTGTCAGTGACAGGGGCGAGACAGCAGAAAAGGTAGTGAGGGTGAGAGACTCCACGACCCGTCCGTTCACCGAGCCCCTCGTCAGTCGTCACGCCGACCGAGCGGCAGGATGCTACCACGCCTCGGGGCGAGCACCAGCAGGAGGAGCAGGGCAACAACCCTTGGTAGTGGTAGATCCACCACCACCACCCGCCCGCCGCTTGCTCGCCCACTCCGCTTCGCTTCGCTTTGCTTCTGCAGTTCTGCTCTCTGCTCGGCTTGCGGGCGCAATGCGGTGAGGTGAGGGGAAGGGAAGGGAAGCGGGGAGCTGCGGCGGTGAGGAGAGGAGAGGGGAGGAGACGGGACGAGATGGGGTGCGCGCAGTCGCGGATCGAGAACGAGGAGGCGGTGGCGCGCTGCAAGGAGCGGCGGCAGCTGATGAAGGCGGCCGTCGCGGCGCGGAACGCCTTCGCCGCCGCGCACTCGGCCTACGCCGCCTCGCTCAAGAACACCGGCGCCGCGCTCTCGGAGTTCGCGCAGGGGGAGGGCCTGCCGCCGCAGCCGCCGCTGGGGGCGTCGTCGGCCGAGGCGGCGGCGCCTGTCGCCGCGCAGGCAGCAGCGGCGGGTGCCCGTGCGTCGGCGTCGGGGGCCGACGCGATAATGCCGCCGCCGCCGCCGCTCGACTCGCTGCCACCGCCGCCGCCGCCTCTGCCGGATTTCTCGCCGTCGCCGGCGAAGATCCACCGCTCCATCAGCATGCCACTGCCGCCGTCGTCTGGCAACAAGAATCCCGCTATGCTCCACAGCGACTCCATTAGGGAGGAGGACGAGGAAGAGAGGGAGGAGGAGGAGGAGGATGACGACGACCACCTCGACGACCGTCGGCAGCGGTTGCGCCACCGCCCGCCGGTGCCCCCGCCCTTGTCGCCGCCGCCGCCGGAGACGCCGGTGACTCCTCAGCCTCCGCCGCCTCCTCCCCCGCCCTCGTCGGAGATGAAGGCCGGAGTTGACACGTGGGACTATTTCTTCTCCATGGACGAGGGGATGGCCTCCATTGCCCCTGACGACGAGGAGATCACGGCGGAGCTGGAAGAGAAGTACGTCCCGCCTTCACCACCGCGCCCGCCTCAGTCCCCTCCGCTGGCGGCCGTGCCGCTATCTGAGGAATTTGAGGAGGAGCCGCGGACGCCGGAGATGGCCACTCCACCTGCGTCTCTGCCCCCGAAGCCGCCGAAGCACTCGTCCAAGAAGGGAAAGGGGAAGCTTAAGGCGGCGCACCATCAACACACAGAGTCGGCGCCGCCGGTCACGCTGGTCACCGGTGGTACGGCGGGGAAGGTAGCCCCCGCCGAGATGCAGCGTGTGGACCTCCTCCGCGTGCTTGCAGAAATCGACGAGAGGTTCTTGAAGGCGTCAGAGAGCACCGGTGAGGTATCCAAGGCGCTGGAGGCCAACAGGATGCATTACCACTCCAATTTCGTCGACAACCGAGGTCAGTGACTTGATTGTGCCCTCATACGTGCTATTTTTGGATGTTTTAGTCTCTCAGGTGGTGGCCTTTCGTGTCTCTTGTTGTGTGGATTTGTCAAAAAAAAAAACATTTTGCTGATAGTGATAGTGATGCGATGGATTCTTTGGTAGTAGAGGTCAAGAACTAGTGTCAAGAGGTTGGTGGTGGTGGTGGGGCTGTTGCAGAGTCAAGTGAGCTCCCACACTCCACTATCCCATTTTCCCCAACAGGTAACATGCGGGCGTACAAGACGTTTTGTAACTACTAAGCAGCTGTTGGTTCACAATGCTTTTGGGACAATCATTTGTGCACTATCGCTTCATTATTGTTCTGTCTTACATATACATAGTCTGCATCTTGATCAATTGATGGCATATTGTAACTGTGTACTGAACTTAGAATGCAAGGTCCATAGTGATGTGATTTTTCTATACAGTTTGTCCTGTGTGTAAGCTTCAGTCTTGGCTCTGTTTTCTCTTTTATGGTGCGGTGGCAAAACCAGATTAGATCAATTGTGAAGTAAGGGCTTGTTAAAATTGACAAGAATGAAGAAAATAAAGCATATGATATCTTCTTATGAAGAAATCAAATTCTTAGACAAATAATAAATTATCACTGATAGTATTGTGTTGCTAAATTATCACTGATATGTTTATGATTTTAATAGCTGATGAAAACTGCCAGTGCGATAAAATTTGTAGAATCATGGACAGGAATCATAGTGGTGGGTAGTAATTGTGTTAGCTGTTTGAATTTGTATGCATAACACGTGAAATATTAATTGTGACTAAGGATAGATAACCAATGTGCATTCCTTTTAGCATACAAGCAGGGAAGATTTAAGTACTATCTGTCTAAACATGGCATTCAGAATATGTATGTTACTATGTAAATATGTGGTTTTTCATTAATTATCTGCATAGTGTGGTACCTTGTGACTATGAGGTTCCCATGTGCAAAAGGCACCTCCATTTTTGTCTTCCATCTGGTCACATATGCTGGGCAGCTGGAAATTCTTCCTCATCGTTGTAACTAATTTTTACTTCCATTGCATTGTAGTCTTCCATCGTTGTGACAATGTCTGTCTTCAGTTATGTTTGGGAAAATGATGGTGGATGCCATCACAGTCACCTGTGTGAGCTTTCTTTTGTCCAACTGTTTCAGAAATCAGCTGCCTAGCCTCTACCTGCTGCCTAGGCACCAGGTGCCACTTTGATGCATAGCAACTGATTTATGCTTAGCTTTCCTGGTTGGGGATTAAGCACTAGGTCCCACCCCTGGCTGCCTAGCATAATACAAATTAATGTGTTATTATACAGAGATAAAAAGAGACAAGTCTGACTTATTCTTTCATAGTAGCAAAATTTCTAGTGATGTTGTTAAGGGCCTGCTTGGTTGTCATTCTCCTATGTGATCCAATGAACTAAAATGTGTCACCACTGCCAGTAAAGATGACATATCTATTTTGATTATTTTGTATACAAATGCATAAGAGTCCTTAATCTCTTTTGCTAATTTTCTCTATAAAAAGATTGCACCAGCTGATCAAAAGTTATGCTGCATTCTTTTAATTTGCTTAAGCATTATTCAAATAATAAAAAATACATCCTACCATGCTTCACTTGCACTTAGTGTAATATAGCTGTCTAGTTACACTCCCTCATTTGATCATGTTCACAATAACTTTTACAGGGCATATTGATCATTCTGCTAGAGTCATGAAAATAATTACATGGAATAGATCCTTCAAAGGAATGCAAAATGGTGATGATGGGAGGGATGAATTTGAAAATGATGAATTGGAGACCTTGGCAACTGTAGTAGATAAAATCTTAGCATGGGAGAAAAAGCTCTATGATGAAGTGAAGGTACATCTCATTACTTAATTTTTTATACCTAGCAATATGAACTTTTATATTCTGTACTGGTTCTATGCTATATAAGAATATGCGGATGGTGCATCTGCAAAATTTCTTTTCCATTTTCTGCTGCAAGTATGTTCTGTTTTTTAACTTTTTGCCTGTCCTGGTTCCTTCCTCTAGTTCGAAGCACAAAAGGCGCATGCCCAGGCACTAAGACAGTAGCAGCACAGTAATAGCTCCTCAAGGAGTAACCAGGTGCAGTGCCATGCCACCATTGTCAAGGCGTGCAACTTTACCTCCCAAGTGCAAGATGCATACGTGATGCAGAAGCACTTGGCCCTGCCTGCCAGACGATCTTGGTGGAATCCAGTGGATTGCGCTTCCAGTAGCTAATTGGAGGGGCCCATGAGTGGGACTGCTGAATCTGTTGCGATCCTTGACCCCTTACTGCTCTCATGAATCATTTTTCAATGCCTATCATTAAGGACAGACATAGCCGCGGGGCGGGGGGGGGGGGGGGGGGGGGGGGGGAGCTGTGGGGCAGGGTAGGGCAAGGCAAGGATGAGGCAGCAGTTCACTGCTTCTATTCCACTCCTACATTGGGTGGTTCTCATGGAGATGGTGGTTGAAGATGAAGCATGCCATTATTGTTCGTTTAGGTGGCTTCTGTAGATCAGATGGGAAGAGTCCTGGACCCCAGTAGCGCGCAACTACATGGTTTGGGATGAGGCATGCTGTGGGCTTGTTGAGCACGGTTCAACCTCTCTGACCTCATCTACGTCTGCTGCCTTTTATCAGGCGTACATGTGCCTAAGTTGATTTAAAGATTTTGTGCCTAAGAGCAACTCCAAGAGTCTAGGTAAATCTGAATAGCTAAATTGGCTTTCAAAAATTATTTAGCCTGTCTAGATCGAAAAGTCCTGTAGCAGCTTCTCCAAATTGGCTGTCTATTTTTTTAAAAAACTTGCCATGACGTTTGCCGCCACATCATCAAACTTGCTTTCTATTTAAACTTGCCATGGCTGCCGAGACTCATGCACGTCGTCTGTATATGCACACCATGCCGTGATGGATGGGATGGCGAGCGAAGGTCGCTTGCCTCTTCTACCGAACGACAAAACTGGGATGATGAGTTTTGTAATTTGGAGATCCAGGTGACAAGTCTGTTGGAGCGTATTATTCTCTAGTTTTACCGAAGGTGAGTAGGATAGCTAGTCTGTTGGAGCGTATTATTCTCTAGTTTTACCAAAGCGAGTAGGATAGCTAGTCTGTAGGAGATACTAGTGTGGTACTTTTTAGTGTACTGTGGAAGATCCACTGGAAAATATGTCATGTCAAATTATGTAGTATAAACTTTTATGCAATTATGCTGCATGAGAGTAAGGATTTTTTAATAGTGCACGTAATCATAACACTTAAATTATGGCAGAGAATCAGAGTAATATAACTTGTCTCAATATATGAATAGAACATATGGTCAATCATGTGAATGGAGGTTTGACATCTAAATTTCTATGTGGCTATTGTAATCTTAAAGTTTGAAGTGGAGGTTTGGTGTTGAATTTTCTATCTGTTTATTGTAGTCTTAAAATTTGAAGTTTGCATTCACTACACCACTTCTCAACATGGCTGTACTAATATGTTTTACATGTTCCCTAATATAAAAAAGGGCAGCCCCAGTGCATGTAGCTCCCGCTTGCACAGGGTTTGGGGAAGGGTCGGACCACTTGGGTCTTTTGCACGCAGGCTTTCCCTGCATTTCTGCAAGAGGCTGTTTCCAGGACTTGAACCCGTGACCTCATGGTCACAAGGCAGCAGCTTTACCACTGCGCCAAGGCTGAAACAAAATATAGTACCAATTGCATAAGTTTTCTATAACATTTTTGCTTGATTAGAGAAGGATTAGGCAACTCTGTTGTAGTTATAAATTTGACATTGATGCTTGTTTCATTTGAAGCATTTGAACTGACATGGCTGTTGCTAAAATTTTCCCTTGTCCTCGTCTGTACAGGCTGGTGAGATTATGAAGCTTGAGTATCAGAGGAAGGTTGCTTTGTTGAACAGGCAAAAGAAACATAATGCTGCCATTGAAGTTCTTGAGAAAACGAAAGCTGCGGTAACGCACTTGCATACTAGATACATAGTTGATATGCAATCAATGGATTCAACTGTGTCAGAAATTCAGCATCTCCGTGATAATCAACTTTACCCAAGACTATTGGATCTTGCTGACCGGTACCTTATCTGAATTTTTTCCCCTATCATGCATGATGACAAACACTAAACTGTTGAGATGTGTTTTTACTTTTTAGAACACCAATACATCATTTCGTTTCTGTGTTTTATATGGTTGCATGCGATTTTTATGGCACCCCCTGTATGCAGCACTTCTCTTCTGATTCAGTAACAATCAATTTTGAGCTTACTCACAGCATCAACAGTTTATTGTGAACCTGATTTGCTGTGCATGGACATGAATTATGTTTTTTTTTAGTGACATCACATATTGTTACTCACTCGCTTTGTTGGTTTATTAATTTCTGTTAAATGAATGATCTAGTAGCCCAACAGTTTTATATAATATATATTTTCTGCTATCATTTCAGGATGGCAAAAATGTGGGAGGACATGCACACGGATCATGCAAGCCAGCTGGTTATTGTCTCAAATCTGAAGTCAGTTGATATTTCTGATTCCAGTATTGAAACAAGTGATTATCACCACAGCCACACACGGCAGCTGCGAGATATTGTAGATAAGTGGATCACAAATTTTACTGACCTCATGAACTATCAAAAGGAATACATAAATGCTCTCTATAGCTGGTTGAAGTTGAACCTTATACCCATAGAGAGCAGCTTGAAGGAGAAAGTAACATCGCCACCCAGGATGCAACAACCTCCTATCAAGGCCTTTCTTCAAGCCTGGAATGAGCACCTAACCAAGCTGCCTGATGATCTTGCCAAGACGGCCATTGTCACTTTTCGAGCAGTCTTGAATACCATATTAAGTGTTCAAGATGAGGAGTTGAAACAGAAGGAGATATGTGAGCAGACTCGTAGGGAGTACATGCGTAAGGCCCGTGCTTTTGAGGATTGGTACCACAAGCATTCGCAGCGCAAAGCGTTCGACGTTGATTCAGAGAGCGGCGAGGGGATAGGACATAAGGATGCAGTCACAGAGAAGAAATTCGCGGTGGAGAGCTTGAAGAGCAAGCTTGATGACGACATTGAATCCCATAATAAGCTATCAAAGCAGGTCAGGGAGAAGTCCCTCTCGATCCTGAAGGCACACTTGCCAGAGCTGTTCCGTGCTCTGACCGACTTCTCCAGCTCCTCTTTCGATATGTACTCGAAGCTGAGGCTGATGTCGTTGATGCAGGAGCAGGGAAACAACTAGATGGATAATATGTACAGGAGTTAGGATCAGCAATATCCCTCCCTCCCCCGCCTAGTGTTGTAATGCATGTGCTCTCCTACCCCATTTTGCGGTATGTGCAATAGGCTAGTGGCTCTTTGGATGAGGATGGTTGGGGATGGTGCCTGTTCTTGTTTAATTTATTGAATTGATGAATTCCTCGGGTACTTTAGCGTGGACATGCTGGATAGTTAGCTTGTGATGAACTGGTTACAATCTGTGAGGGTGGAAGCCGTGGTCTATGTAAATGACAAATTTTGTTGTGATATTCACTCTCCAGTTTTCTGAGGCACCCGTGACAAGTAGAGAGAAACCGCACTGACCTGAATTGACATTGCGTTTTCTACCAATTTGGATTCTGAACCTGATTTGGCTGTCTGTTATCAATTTATCCTGTCGTTCTTCGGTCACGACGAAACCATGCTGCGAGAGAGAGAGATCTTTCTTTTGAGAGCCCGCGAGAATGGGACCTGGGAGTGTGGACATAGCCATGCTTCTCCCCCCCAGTTTGATTTATATTGTCGTTCCATAAGAGTTTGGTTTGCAGGTAGCTTTAATTTATTGCTCAGTCTGAACCCTAAACTGGATGGGAGTGGCGTTTTGACTTGAGAAAAAACAAAACAGCCAGAGGTGTGCCGTGCTTGCGCAAACATGACTGAAAGGTCGTCTTCCCGTGTTAATAATCACTGAGAAAGCATGGTCTATATACAGTACATTGTACACACATGTACTAATTTATTTTGACCTGATAAATCATTGTATTATACACCGCTGACTCGCAGAGAAAGAGAGAGATGCGCACACTACAATAATGACTACTGTAGTAAAGACATTTTTGGTTCGCAAAAGAAAAGTAGTAAAGACATTTTTCTTTAAACAGATATATGCCCATATAAGATGATCATCATGTAACAGTGTTGTTGCATTTTTGTAATTGGTCCTTTCCCGGTCGTTTTTTTTTCATTTCCACATATATATGCCATTCTTGCATTGATTAATTATCGCTTGTTGTTCTGCCCTCTGGTATACAACAAGTCATGTTTTGTTTCAAGCTCGAAGGAGTAATAAGATTTTGATGTGTGGTGGTGATGGCTAGTGTCGTTGATTCCTTTATCTCTTCGTCTTCGGCCTGCAGATATTTTTATGACACGAAATGACGGATATTATTAGTGTCTATCACATTATTTAGAATGGTTACTACATGTGCAAAATACATCTACAAAGTTTTAACAGCCCTATAAATTCTCAATCTTGTATCATTAGACTGGTGAAGTTTTTATGATAGGATAATAATAATTATGATGTAAACTAAGTACCACTAGATTCTTTGTCAACTATATTTTCATAATATACCTATTTAATGTTAAAAATCTTTATAATTCTTTATGTAATATTTGATCAAACTTGAGATGACTTAATTCTCCAATATCTTTAAAATGACTTATAATTTAGAATGTTGAGAGTAGCATACATGAAGTTATCCGGTCTACATCCGGAGTCGGAGAGCTCGTAGTAACATAGTCAAATGGTTTAGGCATACTCACTTTGGACAGCCGCAGATGAGCATGGCGATGCATTTATTGACGATGTGTAGTTTCACCACCTTCTCCTTCGCTGCACTCCACAGCCTCCCCAGCCTCGAACCGTCCATCCTCTCCGCCATATATATTTGCAGCAGCTATGAGCCTATGAACTTAATTGGCCGGGTTTGCTAGATATAGCGGGTGTTGAGGAGATTGATCAGATTAGATATGAAGCAGAGAACGTAGATACATGTATGTGTACGCTCGCTCGCTAGTTAGGCTTCATTGGGCATGCAAAGTTAGCACAACCACACAAAACCACATCTTGCAGAGTGCAAAAGATACCTTAGCTTGGTGCTGAACTATATATATAGCCAACTCTTCGTCTCTCTTCCCAGTGAAGATGCTGCTCGCCATTGTAGGTTGTCGGATTGTGCTAGTTACAGGCTACAGCTGGGGTTTGCTGGGCTATCTTTTCTAATGATATGCATTATCACCATGGTGGGCCACAATTTCTTGTAATATAGCTGCCGATATTTGTTTGTTGCTTACGGAGTACTACTGTAGGGCTTAAAATTCTTCCTATTATGTGGTTCAAATTTACAGTTGTTCAAGTATATACGAAGGGGCTGGCCTTGCATCCCTTACTAAGGCCCTATTTGGTTGTAACCTCCTAAAAACTAGTCACTAAAGTATACCTTCTAAAGTTTAGTCCACCCTATTTGGTTAGATCTACTAAATTAGACTAAGCATGACATCATAATTTTTAGAAGACCAAAGTACCCCTAACCTAATGCTTTTAGTCATTTTTACGACGACTTTAGTCACTAAATAAAGGACAGGAGTGTCCACCTAGGCTTTTAGTCACTTTTAGGAGGGTTTAGACTACTAGTTGTCAGATGGCCTTTTAGTCCAATTTAGGAGAGGTGTTTAGTTACAAAACTACTAAAATTAACTAAAATAGACTAGAATTAGAAGCTACTGGCTCAACCAAACAGGGCCTAATACGATGCATATATAGTGCATCTCAACTTTATACCAGTACGTTGAGATGCATAGCTGCTGTGTAGCCTCAATCCGAACATGTATACGGCTCTCCCCTCCCTCATGTTTTTTTTATGGCAAATCCCCTCCCTCATGTTGTTCGGTAGACCCTATATTTTCTGTAATAATTCCAAATTCTCCCGATATGTATTGGTAGGCACTTCGTGAAATCAAAGAACCAATGAGAGGTAATCAGGTAACAGATCACTAAAGCTAGCATCGGACCGAAACGAGGTTTCAGCATTAGCATCAAAAGATCAAAACGCAGCACTGTGTGCATGCATTCTGGTTGACAACACTGAACACTCATAGATAAGCATTCATACCACAACACACACCTCTATAAATTTGCATCCCGGAACTGGGCATTTGACCCCTGCCTATATGAGAAAAATCAATTAAGAACGGTGAACATTATGGTTGTCAATCTCTGAAGCCTGATTGTGAATGAAGGGAAATGAGAAAATTTTAGACATAGTTGTGACTGTGACCGCAAGAAAATTAAAGGAGAAACGGTAGGATATTGGAAGCATTGCATGTCTGCCATTGCCAGTAGCTACGGTAAGCTTCTGAAACTGCCCCCCCCTGGCCCTAATTTCAGATTCACCTTCTGTCAATGAATGTAGGGACTCGTACACAGCCCAATCACACCATCTTATCCTACGTATACTTGTATAACAAATATGTAACTCATCTCCAACTGGCCACCACACGACTTGATGATCACTAGTTGACTACTAGCTACCCCTATGTTCTAAAGTAAGTGTGATTCTCATTTTGTTTAGTTTTGACCAAACATATAAGAAAATATTAGTATTATTAGAGGATTCATTGAATATATTTAATAATAAACTTATTTACTTATATAAATATTGTTAATATTTTTTACATGTCTAATCAAAGTTAACAAAAATTTGACCAGCGCAAACGTTACATGACAACTCTTATATTTTAGGATGGAGGAGTGTAGACAGCAATTGGCCTTGTAATCCAATTTCCTTTCTGTTTGTTAGTGCATCAGCCACATGTTCACACACCCTAACAGCATGGTTAGTAGTAGAGCCAAATGTTTGGCTATAAGTCTAGTAATTAGAGCCAAGCCATACAATAGTTGTCTCCTATTTGTCTCTAAAACTATTTTTTATTATTATGTGATACTATGTATTACTTTCTCTTTCTTACTTCTCGTATGCTTCTGTGCCTAGCTTGGTGTTATAATAAGACCAAGCCCTCTTCTCTTTTCTCTCGTCTCTCCTCTACATCAGTGAAAATGCTAACTAACTTAGTTATAAGCCTATTATTATATCTGCTCTAACAGCATGTCAATCATGTGCTCTCTCGTCGTCTAATTACCCCTCAGAATAAGACATCTTAGCCACAAAAAGTATGTGGCTTCCGATGGATAACTGTTACCGTGATAGCAAGATTGATGTGTCCTCTTTGATCTCCATTGATACTAAGGAATAGCAACAGATCCTAAACCACCTTGGTGATTGGACACTATTACTGTCGTTCACATTACCCCATATGGCCACATATATATAATCAAATGCTTCCTCCGTTCTAAAATAAATTAGACTAACTATATACTTTAAATATATATTTGTCTAGATATATAACTAGAAGTTAATTTTTTTGAAGACGAAGTACATATGTATACTCAATCCATCTTAAAATAACTACACATTTTTCTTGTCTCGAAAAGTTAAATATTTTAAAGTTTAACAAAATTTATAAAAGTTGTAACATTATTTATACTTATCATTTATAATAAGTGTTAATGTTTTTTATATATTTGACTAAATTTAAGAATATCTGTTTTTTCAAAATATGAGTTAGATGTGCTATTATCTTAAGATAGAGGGAGTATATGCAAAATGAAAACCACTTCACTAGTGAAGTTATTTTTTTTTTTTAGCTCCACCAGCAGAGTTGGAGCTATTTTAGTAAATCATTTGACAAAACAGCTCTACATGCAGAGTTCCTTAAACATGCTTTCACATAATCCGTCAAATGTCTATATGATAGGGCTCTCCAGTTTAAGGACTTTATTTTCTAGGCAAAAGTCCTTAAACTCATTTCCAATAGAGAATGACACATATGACCCGTTTGTCGTTAACTCTTCTCGATTGATACATTGAATCAGGAGGAAGAGCATCGGCCATCAAGCGAGTCGCCGTGGTCGCGGCCACGGCGTTGCTAGGCCAGACGCCCAGACCTGTTACGACACTGTCGCTCAACCAACTTTACGTCAAAGAGATTCTGCCTTGTCTGGCCGCCGGCCCCGGCCGCCAAATCGTCGGTCGAGGTCGGCCCCAGGCAGGCAGCGACGTGGCTTCCTCGCGCGCCACTCTTAGTAGCAGTGTCAAGTGGATTTTAATTTAACTAAACTAATAATATACGGAGTAAGTACCAAATTAATAACAATAACTACTTCTTCGTTCTAAATTATAAATAGCTTGATTTTTATACATTATTACTGTGACTTATAAGTTAAAACCAATGTCGTATTAGATTTGTATTAGCTTATAATAACTAGAAATATATTAGAAATTTAGACGGAGCTAAGTGCCTAGCTTGCAGGGGAAAACATGCTGTGGATGTGTACTTCAGAGACTAGCGGGAAAACTAGCTTAACTATACAGGCTGCACACACTAGTCCCAGTGATTGATCTGTCTGGTAAAGAATGAAGCAACGTTCAAGGGTCCTCCGTCGCTTGCGTGTTCTGATCGGCGCGACTAGTGGGCTCATCTAAATAATCCTAGTAGGTGTGGTAAAGAATGAGGCAACGTTCTAGAGTCTTCCATCGCTTGCGTCCTGATCAGCGATTAGTTGGCTCATCTATATATATATATAGTGATCTGCCTATTGATCTACTGTCTACTGATCAGCTGATGACTCCACGAATATCCTTCAACACAGTCTGATGAGTGCCCGATGCATAGTACTTATATGCTCGGTTTTGTGACTGAAGGAAAGGTTTTACCCCTTCCGCTTTAAACTATACACGACAAATTTTATCAGCAATCCACGAAGGTCCGGAGTTCTTATTTGAGTCATCCTAATACTTATTTTTAGAATTACACGGTACAACTAGACATCCACTACACACAACACAAACATACATCTATAAGCATAAGTACGCAAACTCTACCTCTTTGAGCCAACAAATCTTGAGATTCATGAAGTCATCGTAAGTGCGTCGATGTCGACAGGGGCGTCGCCTGCCACTGAAATCATAGCGTCGATAAATCTAGAAAAGTACGAGCACCCGTGCTAAGTCGAGAACTTAAACCCAGATGAGCAAGTCAGATTCCACCGCAAAGAACCTGTCGCTTCGTCCTAGTACTTTTAAAATACATAATATTCAACTCTCTAAATTTGTCACGAGTTCTTATCTACACTCTGCTACTTTCAAATTGCACATTTAGCTCAACTTGTCTCAAATACTCATTTTGGCCCCAATACTTTCTAAACGCACACAACTCTCTAAACTTATATTATTATGCCAACCCGATCCATCTCTATCCCCACGCTACATTCTGCATGCCCACCACACTAGTGTAGCCACACCGCACTGCATCGCATTCATCCACCCACGTTAGTGTACCACATGAGGACTGGGACATGCGATGAGAGCAAATCAAGGATGTGGAGACCTAGCTTCCTAGCTAGGATGTGCTTTGCCACTTGTCATGCTTATCCGAGCCCACTGAAACGTTCTTGATTTTCCATGAAGAGAAAATTCACATATTCGAAATATAATATGATAGTCCCAGGAGATCACTCCATCACATTATCATATAATAGTTGATATTGTAGTCATACATCATAAGATTACAAGTTTATATGGTATTACAACACTTGAGAACACACCTACTACATGGTTATTCTAGCAGAAACGTATACAGAAGATCGTCAAGATATACGTAAAATGTTGGCAGATGAAGGCTCCTCCTAAACAGACAATCTCCAGGGTAGACATGAAGCAACAATGGGCAAAGGCTTCTCCTTCACAGCATTCATCAAAGTAGACGTGGCGCGATGTAGATTTCATCCTCTGAATCAAACTAGAGCGTAGGAACGAGACCACTTAATTCTTCCTATTTGCATGGTTGTTGTTGAAGATAGCATCCAAACCTAATCCAAAAGTATCAGTATGATTTGTACTAGTCACTGGCTCTCATCCTATGCTTTTACGTTTTCTTTTCGTTAAGTGGAATGCAAGGGTATATGAAAAGGCCTATATGGCTATGCATTTCCTATGCAAGTTCATCAATATTTTATAATAATAATTAATTTATCAAGTTTTAACCTATCTCATTCACATATTCTTCTATCCCATCACACACATCTTACCACACTCTCACTCTCATTGGCCAACGCCATAAACCAATAATACCTAGGGGGAGAAAAGAAAGAACTCATCTCTCTACTTGAGGGAAGCATAGGTCAAGGAAGTGTCCATATCCATATCCGAGGACGCAACTATACATATAGATCGATCAACTCTGCAGAGCGTGTACACCCATGACCACAAGATCACCATCATTGGCAATGCACCCCACCTAGGCTGATACCAGCTACCTCCTAACTAGTATGATGCCACCCTACCACTCAGCCATGGACCACCCCAGAGTCGCCCACTGGCACGCTGAGATCATGAGCTATATTATCAAGCCCCATACCTCCCACACTATCCGCTAACACTGTCCTAGCTAGTTGGTCATCTGTCCCACCCATTTAAGGACGAGTGGTGTGCACAAAAAGTCTCATGGTTTCGGTTCTTCCCGATATATAAGTCCTTAGGTAAGACCATACATGACATCTTCTCATAGGGGTTAACCAACACCACGTGCCTCAGCGGCACCTCCTTCTCGGGGTTTTGTCTCATAAAGACACTCCACCTCGAAACCTCCTCCTCAAGTCACATTTGCCACATGTGTCTCTCTTATGGGGATGCCTAGGTCGCACCGCAAGACTCCTCGAAAGACTTGTCGTAGAATCCTGTCTAGTCGAATCAACCCTCATCATACACCCAAGAAACACACACACAACACTCTCCCAAGTGACCAACAAGTCTAGCACCTCGTGTCGATCCAAATCCTCAGCTTCCACCATATGATTCACATCACAGATATACGGTATAGCTAGTAGAAGTAAGCAGTAGTAATAAATAATAACTGTGCATTTGGGTGAGCAGGGTAAAGGTTGCGACACGGTAATGGCCAACAATCAATTCTAATATGCAACCTATCATAGTGTATTTGCATAAAAGTAAAGCACTAGCAGCTAAATATGATATGATTATATGGGATTCTATGAGGTTGGGTGGAAAGTAGCACCTGCTCACTCGTCGTCTCCAAGAACCACAGTGTACATGTAGTTGCCCCCTCCATGTCTTGTTTTCAATCAGGTTCTCTTCCTCCAACATGCTCTGGTGCGATCAACATTATCCTCGATGCAACTACCTCGCAGAGCCACACACTAGGCAAGAGAACAATCAATACTCTAAAAAGATGGCAAGACAGTAGGAAGAAAAACAACATCGATGGAGGAGCAGGGGGAGGCGCTGCTTGAGTCACTCTATTGGAGAGTAACGCAAGGACCATGTTGCGAGACTAGAAATGTGTTTTTTTTTTTGTGGAGAAGGAGTAGCTGTATAGTTCTTTGTATGGTAGGATCACGTACCTTCTTTTATCAACTTGGATTTTGAACCTGATTGGTTGTCTTTTATCTCAGGATCACAACCAATGATTCTGTTTGCAATTGTGCCAGAAGGAGATATCTTTTTGGGCGCCTGCGAGAATGGGAATTTACTTGGTACGTGACTTGAGATGTGCATGATCCTTACAAATTTACATAGTTTACAATGTCCCGTCTGACCCGGTCATTACTTGACACCCCTTTATTTTTTCATAATCTAAAAAACATAGTTATTTTATGAAAGAAAAATTATATTATATGATAGGTAGGTACATCAAAATATTACGAGCACTTTAAATTTTAATAAAGTATCTATATTTTGAAAAGCACAACTTAACATCTAACCTATTAGATGCTAACGTATTGTTTTCATACAGCAGTCAAAACAGAATATAATATAAGAAATAAAAGAGAGAATATCGGAGGAGGAGATTTCCCTGCGGCTAGTACCCAGCAGGTTACGCTGTGTATGTGCACCCCACACCCTACGTGACAGACTAAAGGTGACATAAATATAAAGTACATCTGATCCTAAATGTTTGCCGCGACGTATGTACGCTGATAATTTGATTTGATTTATACAAAATGCATAAAATATTTCTATCTCTAAATAAATTTATTAAAAAATTAAATTTAAATATCTATCTGGTGATACTAATTATGCATCATAAACGATAAACACCTAAGGGCGTAGGGAGTATATATGAAGTTCAGTGTCGCTTTGAATAACTGTTTGCTTCATTTGATATCATTGTATTCCGGTTCCTTGTTTAAATTGGTTGTCTCCGGACACATGATCCTTACTGTTATAGGCATGCGACTGCGACGAGCTGTGACCGGCTCTAGCCTACTTACACGGACGTACCTGCTGGCTGCTTGCATGGTTTTTAATTTAATGATGATGAGAGAAAACGCTCCCGGACGTTTGATTTGGAGCGCTGTATTGTATCCAAACACGCCTGACAAATATAGCAGCCTCAGCCCTCAGTGCGGTAGTACGATATCCATCCCTAGCTACTTTCTTTTCTGTTTGCTGGTCGTATTATCCTGCTTCTTACTTTTCTTCCCTGCGATCATGCAATAATCAAATTTGTAAAATACCATGACAGACCAGGATGAAACTTACTTGTATTGTATGGAAATTAAATACTATGACAGACCAGGATGAAACTTACATTGTATTATATTTAATTAATTTAGAAAAAAAATGTAAGTTGTTTTCTAAGGAGGAAAAAATCGTCAGTTCGACGGCTCCATGGTGAGTCCTCTCCATTCGATTATATATTTTTTTATAAGAAAGACTTCATTCGAAAAATGTAGATAGATTAATTAACGTAAGGCAGAAGCTTCGGCTTTGGTTATCCAACTCCAACCGTGGCAGGTGCACGGCCTTGAATAACAGGGCCGGCCCATGTGGTGGAACAACGGGCTGGGCAATCACCAACGTTCATGATGCGTTACAGCCCAAAGCCCAGGACCAGGATAGGCCCGAGCGAGGACTGGAAATACTCTGTACCTGTCGATCTGGCATTTCGCCACGCAAACACAAACTCCTATTCCCCTGGTTCATCGCGTGCCGTTCTCTCTCCCTCTCTCGCCGCGTCGGCGGCTATGATCGAGTGAGTACTACCATGTCATGAACCGATCAAAATCTTTTTCTGAGGAACTTCTTAAGCAACCATCCCAATACTTCAATAAGCTGCCAATCTTACTTCGAATGAGCTTAATTGGATTTTGAGGGTATGGTGCGAAGGAGAAACTTCTTAAGCATGAAAAATGAACGAAGAAAGGAATGAAGAGAGATGTTTTGATCAAACGACCCCGTATATTTAGTTTATGTGGAGCAGCCTTGTGCTAATGTTGACGTTGAACCAATTATTCATTCGTTGAATTAATTGAAGCTATCCTATACTATGTTTCACATGCCGTGGCATGTTCTGAAAAAAAAAAACTATGTTTCATGATGGTCCTATGTTTCATGACATACAACTGCAAATGAAGGAGGCCCCAAGAAAACTAGGATCAAATTAAGCAAACTTACCACCTCAACTGCAGTGGACACCAGGAGCAGTCAGTTCATCAACTTTGAGAGATTAAAAGTTGAGCACCCAACGATCGAGAGTCGAGACCATTGGGTGCTCAACTTTCAATCTCTCAAAGTCGGCATGAGTTGCCATGTAATAGCTAGGCTAGTGAGCGTATGCTCCAGAATTAGGTTCTATGTGGTTTAAACCTTGAATCGTGCGGGCACACCAATACGCCAGAACTGCAAACTGTATTGCTTTTGGTAATACAAAAGCGGGGAGACCCTTTTCTCTAAAAAAAACTATTTATATTTTAACTTTTTTTTTTATATACCGCCGTATCAGCCTAACAAGTACTCGTATGCATTGATCACGTATGAGTATGACGTATTATCGGTGAGACGTGCATGCATGCCTCCACCCGCGCGCTACACGTAAGCGCACTGCACGATCTCGAAAGAAAAATAAAAGAGAAAAATACATTCGTACTGTATAAGGTAAGGCTTACATATATATGGGTGGTAGGTACAAGAACATAGTACATACGTACGGGTACGGCCGTACGGGCCGTGTGCAATGCAAGCTGCGGAATATACATGTACGTACGTTTGGGTTGGCTGCAGCTGCAGCTGCAGGTACCACAGGCAAGCAGCACGATGCAGGCGGCGATGATGACGAGCTTGCCGACCTGCTGCCCCGCCGCGTTCCGCATCTTCTCCAGCTTCGTCTTCCCCGCCTCTCCTCCCATGGCGTTTAGGTTTATCCGATGATCAGCTAACCTTTAATTGCTCGCTCACCGTCGATATATCTAGATAACGATAATGCAACCTCATTCTGCGCCCAACACTTTATAGGCCATCGATCGAATTGGCAAGGGAATGCAACTGTTGGCAGGTAACAATGCTTGGCCAGTTGGGCTCCAACTCGATCAATCCAACTTTCCCATCGGAGAGAGCGACGATCCTCTGTAGACTGTAGTGCTCTTCTGTTTCCGAGTACGATCGACGGACACACGCATCAGCAGCATAGCAGTGAACCGCCTCGATCAGTCGACAACCGCGTTATTAGTTCAGGGCTTCATCAGGGCAGGCCCCTTCGAAATCTTCTTTTTTCAGACTTTCTGTACCAACGGTGCTGCTTCACAACCGAAAGCTATAGTTTCGCCGCCTGACAATGCCAGACCCCTCCCTCGATCTGTTCACCAGTGTCCAGTGTTGAGTTCTTCAACTGGCCGGCCGGCGTCCGGCGAGTGAGAGAACCTCTCTCTCTCTCTCTTTTTGCATACGGAGTATATGCTAGTCAGAACTTTAGCTGGTTTGGTTTAACGAATTCAGGGTTATGCTACAAAAGAAATAAAGCCTCACTAGTTGTCATTGTCATCAGAAACGGATTGATTATTTGATGGCTTATTGATGCATTTTTAAAAAAAAAATTAGTAATCCAGCCGCGACTAACAGGATGACTCAGACAAATATGGGTATATTTGCACAGGTATGTAACATTTTTTAACGTGGTCGCTTCAACTTTGTATTGCACGTCCTTCACGTGCTCTGCAACTTCCTAACGAAGCCATGTTAGATTACAGTACACATGCTCATACGACATACCAGAGAAATTACCATGACAGGAAGATTTGACAGGGCAAATAGCCGAGGTATTCGATGTGTCCGTACTAAGAGTTACAACTGGCCGGCCGAGCGAAATCGAATTAGGTCTTGTTTAGATACTAAAATTGGTCTCCTAATTCTGTATAGTGAGTGTCCCATCACACTGTAGTAATTTTATTTTTATTTGATAATAATTGTCTAAACATTGATTAATTAGGCTTAAAATATGTGTCTCGTAAAGTACAATAAATCTGTGCAATTAGTTTTTTATTTCATCTATATTTAATACTTTATACATGTGCCGGCATTTTGATGTGACGGGAAATAGGAATTCTACATAATGAATTTTAGATATCAATTTTAATATCTAAACAAGGCCTTAATTTATTCTGAAAACAGGACACAGAACACAATGAACAAACATCCATTAGTAGCAACAAGATAACTACATCAAAACATCACAACAGCAAGAAACAGAGTCACATAACTGGATCCACACAAACTTTGATCACTGGTCACTCATTTATCCATCACAGCTTGTTCCAGATCGAAATAACCATTATAGTTTAGGACTTCATATAAAAATCTATACATCAAGAGAGAGCGCAACTTCTGGCTAATCTTGATGAAGATACTAGCAAATACTGATAAGTAAATTTAGAGCAGCATAGGAATGCTAGCCGGGGACTCCATGGTCTCGTCATCATCGACTACATCCCAGCTATCATCTAAGCCAAAACTGGCATAAGAAACATCATCAATCCTGGATTCCACAGCAGATGACCAGCTGCTTTTAGACGTTGATGATTCAGTCAAGCTGCTGTCGGATCTTGCTGATTTCACCAAGCTAGACAATCTGGGTGAAACTAGTTGCTGCGGTTCATCAAAAGTGGAGTTAGACAGGATCGGTGAAGCTACTCGCAGTTGTTCATCAGAATCAGAAGCCGATATAGGCAAGATTGGTGGAATTTGTTGCAGTGATTCATCAACAGTAGACCTTGACGAGATCAATGGAATATGTTGTGATTGCTCATCAAGAGCTGAGCTAGCCGAGACAAACGGAACTTGTTGCACTGGCTCTTCAACAGCCAAGCTGGACGAAGACAATCTCGATGAAATATGTTGCCATTGTTCATCGACAGGAATCTGAATGTCCACTCTTAGCTTAAGCTTTGTTATGCTGTCAAAGATTCCAAGCATTTCCCCACTGAGA
>CM041639.1:37824302-37839677 GCA_023333625.1 Bothriochloa decipiens | reverse complement strand
CTACGTAGTCGAGGGCCAGCTACCCTAGATCGCTACGCCCTTGACAGCTCTCCTGTCATGGCATGTGTTTTGAAATTTGTGAATTGCATTATGATTGAAGTTTCACTTCATAGTCATCTTTTTGTTCAGTTGTATGGCTTAGCTGACGTAGTAGTTACAGACCGATAGTTTGGTTTTGGCTGTTCTTGAAAACTCCAGTAACTTGCATGTGAGATATTTGATGACCTATAGCCTATAGGCCTCGCAGCTAAAACTAGTTTAGTTTTTATTATCTTTCTTCTACTCAAGCAAAATTCCAACATTGTCAGTTTCTATATTAAATATGTTTCACACTCTCAGAAAGAAAAGGAAATTTATTTTTTAGTTGTTACTACACACTGGAAGCAGTGCTACTTTACCTCCAAGGAAAATGAGTTAACACAAACTTTGAACATGGGAAAGGTGCTTGTTGATGTATTTATACAATAATTCACTAGGTGGTGCATTTATTGTATTCAATACAAATTCCACACTTATATTTCCTTCTAAAAGACATTACTTTCTCCTTATGTTGGGATATGTTCCTGATTTGTTGTCTGTTTCTGTTGGCAAGTATCAATTACTGATTCCTCAAAAAAAATTATCAATCTACTGATCTTGATTCTTGAAAAGGAACATGATCAGGAGCCATAAAAAATATGCTATTGTTTTGTACAACATTTAGCACTCTCCAAACTGTTTCATATTTTTCAGATTTAGTTGTTGCTGAAATGATCAGTGAACTCTTTCTTTGTAACTTGTAACCTTATCCCATGTCATCATGTTTGTAAGTTGTAACCATCAAAGAGTGCATGCTAATTCTCACTTCTCACTTCCTTTTCCACAGTGATCAGTTGCATGTGTGATTTTCTTTTCTACCTTTTGTCAAGCTTATCAGTCTATATTGTGAACTGCATTTTATCGAGACTGTAACAAGTGATGATACTATCTTAGATACTGGCCTGCAGCACAGGTGTAACTGTGTAACTGGAAGTTCTATCTTAACACTTTGTATTAACTTAAGAGTTAGCTGATAGAAGCTTGATATCTCCTTTTGTGTAGCAGGTATCAACCTTTTGTTACTAAAGCCGGTTATGATAAGTTGCCCTACTACATGCCAAGTTCCTATATAATTTCCTATACAAATCAGTACAGATGATTTAACACAGATTCTAGCATGATGTGGCAACCTCATTGAGGTTGAATATCAGTTTTACTTAATCAAGGGGCTGTCTGCACTATGATTTATGTAGACGTTAATATAGTATATGTCTGTGTGTTTAGTAAGAGACTTGAATGCATATTCTATAACATATGCATATTTGTATTTTTGTTTAATTCAATAATCCTTTGTTTATTTCTTTTTACTTGATTTATGGTTATTATTGGTTGCTGAAGTTATTGAAATCTGCCTTTCTCCTCAGATCCTGGACTGTGCTCTTGGGCACAATGAATCGGCACTTTTTAGGCGAGCTCAGTTGAAAGCTCTAGTTTCAATCCATAGCAAAGAGGTAACATTATTGTATCACCCTGCTTTAGAAGTTTTCATGTTCAACCAGGGTTATGTCACAGTTAGAGCTTCTACCGTAACAGGCTGGCAAGGGTGGAGAGCTCACCCATGATGAGACTACAATCATAAGTGGAGCCTTGGACCTGACCGAAAAGGTGTACATCATCTTCGTAATATGTGACCTATTTTTCTTTTCCCAATAAAGAAGTAATGCTTATTTCTCAAGGGAACATTGGTCCAAATGAAGTTAACTTGGTATAAATCCAGAAGCTAGTACACTTGTTGTTGTGTAAAATGGTTGTTTCTTTGGGATGAATTTGGTGGTATTAGAAAAAGTGAACTATGATTCTCTGTCTTTTATATGCTGTCTCTCAATAATAAAGTAGGATATGTACAAATATTCTTTTTTAGACCTAAAATTTTTGTTTCATTCTCAGGGTTTCCCATTCACTGCTATGGTGCTCAACTAGAAATGGTTTAACACATATTGCAGTTTTTGTGCAAGTAAACAACTTGCAAGTCCCCTTGTTGAATTTGGTACAAGGTTCAATTTCATATATGCGTTGAATGCTTAGAAAGCAAAGTGATATGGTGATTCAGGTTTTGCAGCACCTTGTACACTGATGAAAAGTCCGCTTAGTTTGGCTGACAAATACAGAGCTTTTTTTAGAAAAGGGAATATATTAATATCCCAGCTTCTGAATCGAACAATTACAGAACTTTAAATGTATCTAGTTGAATTTGGCAGGAATCTTATTACTCTGTGTGTGCAGACTGCTGCAGAAGCTATGACACCTATTGAGTCAACTTTCTCACTAGATGTGGATTCCAAGTTGGACTGGTAATAATACGTGCCCGCTTATTAAACCACAACTCGTAACTCATATTCCTTATTATTATCTTAATTCATTTTCTCTGAGCTATGCTCTTATTTTGTTCTGTTATTGGTTTCTGTTTTACGGCACTGCTATTCTCTATTAACATAAATTTGTGTGTATAATACTATAATTTTAGTACTGCTAGTTAGGGCACCGTAGTGATGGTTAGGGTTGTGATCATAGTACATAAGGATTGATGCCACTCAATTTTTTGTGTTATCCAACACTTTTTTTTCCTGGAGGCAGAGTCAAGACAGATAGTGCCAGATAATCCCTTGTCCCTCCCATATTATTTGTTAACTTTTATGCAAACTTTCGGTCAACAACAACAACAAAGCTTAGTCCCACAGAAGTTGAGGTAGGCTGGTAGGCTAGAGCTGAAACCCAACATGAGGCACTAACAAGAAGGGAAAAGAAAGAAGAAAGGAAACAAATATATACAGATGGACGGAAATTCTGCACTCCATTTGCATCCCAACATGGTATATTAAGCAGTAGGGGTGCAATTGGAGTGATCGTGGAAATACTGATTGCTAAGATATTGAACAGAGGACATGCAGTGTTTTCTACCAGCTTATATGTGTCAATTGCCTATCATTATTATGTGCTTAAGCGCAATTACAATAGATTTCCTTCATCCCTTAGCATATTCATCACTTGGACACCTCCAAACAAATATCACTCATCTGATATCCTATCTCATAACTTCGCCTATGTTGACTGGAAGACTTTCTTGAGTCGTCTCAACATAGCCGGTCCCAAACCCGGGTAAAGGAGGAGGGTTGTGTTTAGGTGTGGCGAGCCAGACGTCAAAACCAGCCTTTCTTATGGAGATGAGACCAAATAGACTCCCGTTGGGGCGTAACCCTCTTAGCGACGCGCCATGCCGGATCCCGGGTATGGTGACAAATGAGCAAGGGCTGGGTCGTCACCCCCGTGACGCGCCGTGTCGTGATCTGGGCACGGTGTCAAGAGAGCAAGGATCGGGACGTCGCATCCTTAGTGGCGCGCCACATCGGCGCCCGGGTGTGGTGAAAAATGAGCAAGAGTCTTCGCATCAGCGACGGGTGCGAAGGGTAAGGAAGCTAGTCGAACCTACTAGGATTCGTATAGGTAGCTGGAACGTAGGGTCCCTCACGGGTAAGTTAAGAGAGTTAGTTGATACAGCGGTTAGGAGGCGAGTAAATATCTTGTGTGTCCAAGAGACTAAATGGAAGGGGCAGAAGGCGAAGGAGGTGGACAACACCGGCTTCAAGCTTTGGTACACAGGGACATCTTCCAATAGAAATGGAGTAGGAGTTTTGATTGATAAGAGCCTTAAGGATGGTGTGGTGGAGGTGAGAAGACAAGGGGATAGGATCATCTTAGTTAAGCTCGTCATTAGCGATATGGTCTTAAACGTAATTAGTGCGTATGCCCCCCAAGTAGGCCAGGATGAGAGCGCTAAAAGGCTTTTCTGGGAAGATTTAGATGGCTTGGTTAGAGTTGTACCTAATAGCGAGAAGCTCTTTATAGGAGGGGATCTTAATGGTCATGTAGGTACGTCAAGGGTAGGTTATGAGGCAGTTCATGGAGGTTTCGGTTTTGGCAGTAGGAACCAGGAAGGAGAGGAAGTCTTAGACTTTGCTATAGCCTTTGATCTCATGTTAGCCAACACTTTCTTTAGGAAGAAGCAGTCTCATTTAGTGACCTTTAGTAGTGGCCATCACTCTAGCCAGATCGACTTTGTCCTTACAAGGAGGAGGGATAAACGGGCATGCTTCGATTGTAAGGTGTTACCTGGAGAGTGCGTAGTATCTCAACACAAGTTGTTGGTGGCTGATTTCCGCTTTCTAGTGCAAGCCTGTAGGGTTAAACAACCTAAGATTGCAAGAACAAAGTGGTGGAAATTAGAAGGTGAGACAGCAAAGGTCTTCAAGGAAAGAGTTATTGAAGAGGGCCCTTGGCAGGATGAAGGGGATGCAAACGACATGTGGGAGAAGATGGCAACTTGCGTTAGGAAGGTTGCTTCAGAGGTGCTTGGAGTGACCAAAGGGGGTAGAGGCGATTCAAAAGACACTTGGTGGTGGAATGAAGATGTGCAAAAGACTATTAAGGAAAAGAAGGAATGCTATAAGCGCTTGTACCATGACAGGTGTGCCGACAACATAGAGAAGTACAAGGTGGCAAAGAAGGCTGCAAAACGAGCAGTGAGCGAAGCAAAGGGACAGGCATACGAGGGTCTATACCAACGTTTGAGTACGAAGGAAGGAGAGAAGGACATCTATAGGATGGCTAGGGCTCGTGATAGGAAGACAAGAGACTTCAACCAAGTCAAGTGCATTAAGGATGAGAGGGAGCAGCTCTTGGTGAAGGAGGATGAGATTAGACATAGATGGCGAGAGTATTTTGATAAGCTTTTCAATGGTGAGAGTGAGAACACCACCGTCCAGTTGGACGACTCGTTTGATGACACCAATAGGCGCTTCGTGCGGCGGATCCAAGAATCGGAGATCAGAGAAGCCCTAAAAAGGATGAAAGGGGGTAAAGCAATGGGCCCTGATGGTATTCCAATCAAGGTGTGGAGATGTCTCGGGGATATAGCTATAGTATGGCTAACCAAGGTGTTCAACAATATTTTCCGATCGAACAAGATGCCTGAGGAGTGGAGAAGAAGCATATTGGTACCAATCTACAAGAACAAGGGAGACATCCAAAGTTGTACTAATTATCGGGGAATCAAGTTGATGAGCCACACCATGAAGCTATGGGAGAGAGTCATAGAGCGTCGTTTGCGAGAAACAACGCGGATATCCATGAACCAATTTGGTTTCATGCCTGGAAGGTCAACCATAGAAGCAATCTTCTTAATAAGACAAGTTATGGAGCGGTTTAGAGAACAGAAGAAGGACCTACACATGGTTTTTATTGATTTGGAGAAGGCTTACGACAAGATACCAAGGAATGTTATGTGGTGGGCTTTGGACAAGCATAAAGTCCCAGCAAAGTATGTTACCCTCATCAAGGACATGTATAACAATGCTGCAACTAGTGTTCGAACAAATGATGGTAACACAGACTACTTCCCGATTAAGATTGGGCTTCATCAAGGGTCTGCCTTGAGCCCATATCTCTTTGCCTTAGTAATGGACGAGGTTACAAGGGACATCCAAGGGGATATCCCTTGGTGTATGCTGTTCGCCGATGATGTAGTGTTAGTTGATGAAAGCCGAGCGGGGGTAAATAGGAAACTAGAGTTGTGGCGGCAGACCCTTGAGTCTAAAGGTTTTAGAGTAAGCAGAACTAAAACCGAATACATGAGATGCGACTTTGGCACTGCTGCACAGGAGGAGGGAGACGTGAGTCTGGGAGGTCAAGTAGTGCCTAGGAAAGATACCTTTCGGTATCTGGGATCGATGCTACAGAGGGATGGAGATATTGATACGGACGTCAGCCATAGAATCCAAGCTGGGTGGATAAAGTGGCGCCAAGCTTCTGGCATTCTCTGTGACAAGAGGATACCACAAAAGCTAAAAGGCAAGTTTTATAGAACAGCGATTAGACCCGCTATGTTGTACGGAGCAGAATGCTGGCCCACAAAGAGAAGACATGTTCAACAACTGAGTGTTTCAGAAATGCGTATGTTGCGTTGGATTTGTGGTCACACGAGGATGGACCGAGTGCGGAATGATGATATTCGTGATCGCCTAGGGGTAGCACCTATCGAAGAGAAGCTTGTCCAGCATCGGTTGAGGTGGTTTGGCCATGTCCAAAGGAGACCTCCAGAGGCACCAGTGCATTATGGAGTTCTAAGTCAAGATAATAATGTGAGGAGAGGCAGAGGAAGGCCAAAGTTGACATGGGAGGAGGCAATAAAAAGAGATTTGAAAGAATGGGATATACCTAGAGATCTGTGTCTGAATAGGAATGCTTGGAAATTGGCTATCGACGTGCCTGAACCGTGACCGAGGGTGGTTTGTTGGGTCTCAAATCTAGCCTACCCTAACTTGCTTGGGACTGACAGGCTTGGTTGTTGTTGTTGTTGTTGATATCCTATCTCATATTTTCCAGAGTCTGTGTCACACATTTAGGTCTGGATAACCATTTGTCTATCCAATGTTGATCGGTTGGGCAGAAATTATCTGTTCCATGTGCTTAAGTTTTTTTTAAGGATAAATTGAGCACTTGAGATGACTAGCACCTATATGGTTCTATCTTGTACTTTCTGATATATATTAGCAACTTGCAAGCCCATTATGTAGTACCTGATAGGTTTTCCTTTGTACATTTGCAAAGCTAAACTTAAAGTATGCTGTTTCATGTGATAATAGACACTTATGCACCGTACATATCCATAGTGTTATATTATTTGTATTTTGTCAATAGAAACTCTTGTAAACTACAACTACAACAGTGTATTGGTTTATTTGTTTTCACAGGGAAGCGATTGGGAAAATTCTTGCCCGTGGTCACAGTCGTGTTCCTGTATACTCAGGAAACCCTAAAAACATCATCGGTCTCCTATTGGTAAGATTCATTGATGCTGTTGATTATTATCCAGTGATTTTGTATCCTTAACTAACAAAACTTTTGAACTTTAGGTGAAGAGTCTTTTGACTGTTCGTGCTGAAACGGAGACGCCAGTTAGTGCTGTTTCAATTAGAAGGATTCCAAGGTGTCGGTTTATGTTCTTGCTCTAGAATCTTTATCTCCCAGTATGTTATACCATGCTCCAGTGGAGTTTTGAAATATTGTCTTTGCTGTATGATGCCTGTAAGCTAACCTGTTTCCTCCCTGACAAATATTTGATCAACCTTTTCCAGGGTTCCTTCAGACATGCCTTTGTATGATATACTCAATGAGTTTCAGAAGGGAAGTAGTCATATGGCTGCTGTTGTGAAGGCTAAACCCAAAACTGAACCACTCCGTGATAAAACTGGACCAGACAGGGAAGCAGTTGAACCAGCACAGTTGACTGTTCCCTTGTTATCTAATGCTGAAGAAAGTGCAGACAATGTGGTTGTGGATATTGAAAGACCACATAACAGGCAGGTTAATGGAAACCCAGGATCAAATGCAGTGCATAGGTCATCAGAGGATATTGAGGATGGTGAGGTCGTTGGTATCATCACACTTGAAGATGTATTTGAAGAGCTCCTACAGGTAAGTTGTAAAAATGTATTATTCCTCGGGGAGGTCGTTTTATTCTTTTATATGATATATATCTCGATTCTTATTTACTTTTGCAGGAGGAAATAGTGGATGAGACTGATGAATATGTTGATGTTCATAAGAGGTATGCCTTAACTTGAAATATACTAGTATTCTTCTGCCACTCTTCAACTCCTGCCAAGTAGAAAGCAACTAATTCTCGCCATCTCACTCCCTTACAGGATCCGAGTAGCTGCTGCTGCTGCTGCATCATCAGTCGCAAGGGCTCCATCCGTTAGGAGATTAACAGGCCAAAAGGCTGCAGTAATTACAACTTTTATGGTACATACAGTTATATAAAGTATGATCCATGCAGGCTATAAAATAATAGTTTGGTATCTGGTATTCACAGTACTAGTGTCAGTTTGTCATCATGGTGTTAAAATCAGTTTGTTTTTTTAAGATGACCTGAGCCATCTATTGCAGTGTTGGATGCAAGTTGTTCCTGTCCAAACATTTTGTTTCATCCCTTCTGTTATTATAAATTAAGTTTATAAATTAAGTTATTAAAGTTGTTTTGACCAGTTAAATCTTCATCCACTAGGAAATTAAACAGCAGATCTGATGGGAAAATTTCACCTTGAATTGACTTCTTGACCAATAAAATCAACACATTCAAATTGAGTGAGGTTGTTTTAAGTTCAGCTTCTAGATAGCTTATAGGCTTTGTGGGTTCTTTGAAGGTGTCACAAAAAATGTTCATCTGTTTGTTGATGGTTTTGCCGCTCATTAATCTCTTCCCCATATTCTTTTTACACAATATTTACATAGGAAGCTGAACTGCCGATATATTTCGTGTAATGTATTTTATAATAAATAATATATGCTTGGTTACTTAAGAAATCACATGTTAAATGAACTGCCGATAATAGTCTCTTGCTCCAAACTTGTAGACCAGCTGGATATTTTTTGTGTACTTACTACTTGCATTTCGAAGTGGTCTTATGTTGTAGTTCAGAAGTACCATAAAGTTATAATGACTTACTAACTAACCCTGTTGATTTTGCAGAACCTTCAGGGAGCACAGAATCGCCAAGGACAGCAGCCTCCTGGAATTCTCAAGAAACTCACTGAGGGTGAATCCACTCCATCAAAACTAGTAAATCTTGTGGAACCTCTTCTGGAAAAGAGGAGGTAACTCTAAAATGTGTCGAGCAACTTAGCCGATAAAACGTGGAATCAAGCCTGGAAGAGCCCATGGTTCTTGCTGTATTATAGCAAGAGGTACATACAGATGAACTCGTTGTAAATTCTAACAGGAGCTATGTGCTTTTGGTGTCATGGACATCAGTGTTGAATTCTCTCTCTTCTGCGTCCCCAGTTTTTAGTTATGGACTTCGAAAGTAGAATAGCCACTTTTGAATCTGTTTAATGACCGCTCACGTAGCAACTGCTTTATATATATGCTTCAAATTCGTAGGTTTTCTGGTTATTCATAAGATTTTTTTTTATCGAAACGGACATGCTCGTAGTGTGAATCAGTCGAGAATACAATGTTGCTATATTTTTCTTAGGAAAAGGCTATTCCACGTGGACCACATTGGATAATACAGTAGTAGCTTGCATCTAACGCGGCGCCTCATGGTCGTAGGATACTTGGGTTGCCGCCTTACCGGGTTCTATTTTATGATGATGATGATGAACCAGAATCTTCAACTGAATTATACAGGGACCTTGGTTGCCAAGAAACCTTTAGCTACGACGTCAAGTTTCCTGACGTTGTTGACTCGGTTTTTGGACGTGGTTCGATACCGACTCGTCCGGGCACTACCATATATATAAGGAACACGACGTTGAGGCACATCCCAAACTTCCTAAGTTCCTATACTCAGCCACCAAAAACCAACACCATGTATTAGCGAAGCTCCCATCTGAATCCGAGCCAGACGCCGAAAAGGCGAAAAACCTTCCAAAAATAATGTAGCCCCCGGCGCATAAATCCTCCCCTGAGTTGAACAGATCTTCCTCCGCCGGCGTCGTGGGTTGACCAGACTCCGCCGGCGTAGTGGCGATGGCACCGGCGATGTGCTGGTGCGGCCACTGCGGCGCGGTCCGCCGCCTTCGGGCCGAGGGCGAGTTCGCGTCCTGCGTGGCGTGCGGCAGGGTCCTCCTGGAGCTGCAGCTGCAGGAGGATGCGCCACGGAAGTTGCGGCGGCGTCAGAAGAGGGCTCACGATGGCGCCGTGGGTCGGGACGTCGGTGGAACGACACAAGAACGCGGAGACATATCAGATGCTGAGTCCGCCGTCACCAGTACCGGAGGATCGATGGATTGAGAAAAAGTACGGGAATTCTCTCGACACAATCGATACAAGATATGATCCACTATAGATTGTATTCTCGTCAGTTAAAAAAGCTTGTTGTTTTAGCCTTGTTTACAATCTAAAGTCAAGACATTTCTTACTTATTACTGTTACCCTTGTTTATTTGCATCTTTAGCTTACTTTTGAAGGCAAGTTGGTAATTTCTCTATTCTCTCTACCGGAATTTTCAAGTCAAAGTCTACTCAGGTGACCTCCATTTTAGAGCCAAGTGTGATAGGTAGGAATAGAGATTTGATGAAAATAATGTCATCCAACAGTTTTATAATTTGATAAATTAATATAGCCATCCTCTATTATAGATTTCTCGCTGGCCAAAGATGAAAAGTGTGGTAATTTCTCTACTCTCTGCCGGAACTTTTAGTCAAAGGTCTACTCCGGTGACCTCCATTTTATAGCTTAAGTATGATAGGTATGAAATATGAATAGAGATTTTGATAAAAATAATGGCATCCAAGTGTGAGGCTGACTATGCTGTGATTTTGAATTTTTCTATATATAATAAATTCTTACCGCGATGTCGACGTAGGTGTATAGTAAAAAAATTCTTTTATAAAAAAAATGTGTAGCTCGAAAAGGTAAAATGAAGAGCACGACTATGATGCCACTTGCCCCCTCTGCTCTCCGATCTCAAACCATGCCGAATTTGAGCGGCCGGCCAAAATTCAACTGGTTAAACAATGTCCAGATTTAACCGTGCAAAAAGAGAGAAATAAATACAATTTAACCGCGCTGGGTGTGAGTGGGGAAAAACACAACCAAGTCAAAACCAAAATTAGTACTAGCCCTTTTACAGTTCAACGGCCAAAATTTTGATTGGCTTCTACTGATGACGAACTAAACATCTCTCTCGTTCCCACTGGAAAACACCTGTGGGAAGCGCAACAGGCACATTGCAGAGGATTTCAAGCCTTGGTTTGGCAAACGGCACAAGCCTTGGCTTTGGCAAATGGCACACGGGCTCTGTTTTGCTCGCTGCAGAATTTTTCAGCCCCAGCGGCAGCTACAGCAAACAGTTTTAGCAGTAGAGAGTAGACGCAGCCAAAAATCACAGACGACCAAGCTAGCAGTACTGCAGTAGTAGTACCAACAGAGTACCACACGGCTCAACATCGACGTCCTCAACTCACAGCCGAAGTTTGACGTGTACATGGAATTATGGAGCGTAGCGTCTGAACACAACAATATTGTATTATTGTTCATCTTTTAATCGGATATCAAATTTAAAATATTTACGTAAGATTTTAGAATGGTTACTTACTCGAACCAATCTATGACATATGTGGATTTTGAGTTCCCTGTGAAAATGTCCTTTATGTACTTGGTTTCGTTGTAAGAAAATAACGAACTGGACAGACCACCAACCAAATAGGCCATGGACGTTGTGATATCTCATCTCCATGAATCAGTGCCAAGAAAATTTGGCTATGTGTTGTTCGTGTCATTCACACTATGTGGCCTGTCACCGTGTGACAAAATGGCTTAGTAAGGTAGGAAGAGCGCTATCTCGCTTCCTTGATTATGGAATTTAAATATTGATATTTTTCTAAAACTGGATAAAACTTAGAAAGGTTTAATTAATATGTCTAAAATCTAAAATTATATAATTTTTTTGAAGGGACGGAGTATGACACAAGACGGTCGTCTCCTCTTGGTCCTGCCTTGATCCGGCTAGCACTCGACGTTGGTGCCTCTCTCACTAATGAGTATGTGATTAGATTGCTGGATGCTGGTTATTTGATTAGATTGCTCGTTAGTAGGAGACAAACAAGAGTTCACTGGACATGGAATCCCTCCAAGTAGGGGAGCAGCGCTGGTGCATGACAACTGCACACACAACAGAAACAAAACAACACCACATGGTGGCCGGCCGTGGCTTTGGCGGGTCTGCGGTGCCGTGGCGGTAATGCTGACTGTGCCGGGCCCGGTGATGGCTTCTCCTCTCCGGCGGGGTTCGTCGGCAGGACGTCATGGGGCCACTGCCCTTTTCGGGTGTGGGGGTGACAGAGGGGCTCCCTCCCTCTCTGCTCGCCCTCCGTCTCCTCTTGATGGTTGTCGTGTCGTGGCAGTGGCTGGGGTTATGTTGGCGTTGGGGGGGCGGTCTTCGTCTACGCCGTCCCTCCCCCATGTCTCCGACTGCTGCCGTGGGGCGGTCGTTATGAAGACGGAGGCCATGGCGTCCTCGGGGGTGCTGGTCCGGGGCTATGTTCCAGATCCGGTACCTTCGGGGGGTGGCGGTGCCTGCGACGAGAGCTCGGCCGGCGGTGGTGGTCGACGGCGGCTACGGCTTCGGCGGGCGGTTGGTGGAGGTTCATGGTGGCAGATGGCTGGTGTTCGGCAGGGGGTCTTGCGGGGTGATGGCGCAGCTTTGCGGCTGCTCGTGTGGTCGGCGCGTCGACCCTGGTGAGGTTTTCTTCTGGATGGCCGGCAGTGACGTTTTGGTGGCTGGCGGGGACCCGTCATTTTGACCGACGTCTGTGCTAGGGTTTCTTTGGGCGTAAGCCTGGCGACGGCGACACTTGAGGGTGAGGTTCCCCTGTTGAGGGCGTCGTGTACCCAGCACACCACGGGTGAGAACCTTGTCCTGCCGTGGATGGACGATGGCGGTGCTTGGGCGTCGTAACCTTCTTAAAGGCATCGTTGTGGTGTTCGACTCGGTTGGGATATTTTGGGCAGTGCTAGTTCGTCGTTTTCATCATCATATTCGTGGTTGGTGCCAGTGGTGGAGTAGACTTAGTTTGGATTTAGTGCTGTAGTTTGTTTAGTTTTTTTTGTTAGTCTTTAGTTACTTCCAATCTTTAGTGCTTTTTTTGGGGCGCGAGTTGAGTTGTCCTGGTACCTAGGTGTGCAGATGGAGTAGGATACCCTCCAAATTTGTATATGTGGTTTTCACCCAGTTTTCACTTCAAAAACTGGACACGGCACTTATCTTCTTTTTCTTTATTCGTCTAATAGAAATCGCGACAAAGCTTTTGCCGTCCTTTAAAAAAAGAAACAACACCACATGTTTATTCTAACTAGCGGATAGGCACATGCGGCACGCACGTGCTTGCCGCATGTGTGGACAAAGAAAGAAGGTCGCAAGGATGAAATCACAATATTTTTCAAATAATAATAATAATAATAAGCATAAGAATAAGAATAATTGGGTTTCGATTGATGGTTTGTTTTCTTTTAAGCAAATACCACTGTATCATGACTGATAAGTTTAAGTGAATAGGGTGTATCCAACAAATATGTGGTTACAAAATTATGCCAAAATCAATTGAAACAAGCTCCAATCATCGAGTTTGTCCTCTAAATGTACTCCTATTGATGTTTGAGTCCATTCCTTTTAAAACCAGCTTATACATGCACTAGCAAATGAAACTACTGAAACATAGATATTTCAACTCAATTAAAATTTGTGTCAATGAACCATTTAAACTGGAGCACAAGGATCATTACGTTTTACAATGAATCACCGCTTCTAAAACAAAGATATATATTTGAACTAAAGTTAGTGTCAGTGAACCATTTAAATGTGAGCACAGGGATCAATACGTTTTACAATAAACCTATTGCCCCTTCTAAAGTACAGGACACTTGAGTTGTTTATAAAAATAAGTAAATATTATTTGTTTATAACTACTGTAGCATTTTGGGTAAAAAAAAAAATTATGACGACAACATATTTTTTTTTGGCACCACAACGTAACAAATATTTGCAAATCACTTGTGCTCCTTAGTCAAGCAATAGCCTAAAGAAAATAGTTTGCTGGAAACTTCATTTGAGTAATTTAATACACATATATCTCAGTTATATATATAGTAGCAGGAAAAAGAGGCAATACATGCGTGCCTAAGCAGAGCTTAGCATGCTCATTAAGCTGCAGAAACAAGTTTAATAGCCCACCGTGCTAAGCACCGGATCGCAACACACTTTTGGGAGTCATCATCACCTACCGTCCTAAGGTCTATACAACCTGCAAAACACACAAAATGGTAAAGAATCCAAGCATCTATCTGTACAACGTCCAATATAGACAACAATAACTTTCACATGTCCACATCAGTGCTTACAAGTAACAGTTATAGTTATTCAATTCCACTGATAGAAAGAAATTTCTTCAGCTCTATGCAAACTATTCAAGTTTAAGGGGAGAACATAGCAAAAGAATCAGATTGCGCAGCATCCATAATTATTCATGTGTGTACAATACCAGTTGTCAAAACAATCGTAAACCAATGTGATCCTACAATGGAAGAACACATATTTTAAATGGTAGATGCAATAACAAAAATATTGTAGGCATGTTGGCAAGTAATGTATCATAATAATCTTCCTCTTTCATTATGCACGATCAAGTAGCTTGTTTGATACTGACGACATCTAGGAGCTCAATTTCTTTTGGGTATTTCCATGCAGTTTACAAAACCTGCAAGTCTAATAAGCAAACCTTTTCTACACTTTCCTAAACTTGATGAATTGACTATTTCATCAATATACAAGCATTATCCTAGAACTGAAACTGATAGAGTAGTTGTAATGTACCTTGCTGCAATATGAAAAGTGGTCTCCAGATTACCAATTTGTCATTGATGGAATTATTGAGAAGTAAGCACACTACTTTAAATATTAAAAATAAATTGCACGTGAAACCTATCGTACAGGGTCTTCTACTTGCGCCTGATGCCATATGTGAGTTCGCACCTAATAGAAGCCAAGGGCGATGTAGGAGATTGCTCGTGAGTGGAGAAGGAAATAGATGTGTTAGAGAAAGTGCAATAATTGGCTTATAGCCTAGCAAATAATGATGTGAAGGAGAGAAGAGATGACAGAGATGTCAATAAACTTTGCATGGCAGTGTTTTTCTTGCAACATTGATTCCTTTTGAATTATGAACTTTAAATGGAGAGAAGTATCAGGCAATAGTCGGACATTCTTTGCTAAAAGGAATTGATGCTGACCTATCTAGCTATTTTCTGAAATAGTTTAAAACCAGATTAGCAAGAATCTGTATACCAAGGATACTATAGCACCAAGGTCACATATAGGAAAACCTTGTTTTTATGGACACTTTCTACTTGCACACCGTTACCATGTTATCTGAAGTGTACTTGATTCTTTTACAGAAGACACATTGTTAGCCTGCATTCCAAATAGTTAGGATATTCAGAGAAGGGGGAAAGCAGCAAAATATACAACCTTTGAGCTTCTTTGCATTTTTTCAAGATAATGCAGGATCCTTTTCATCTGTTGCTAAAAAAAGGAAACAAAATTGGAAAGCTCCTTTTGATGTGTTGCTAAAAAAAAGCAAACAAAATTGAAAAGGTATGACTTGATCATGAATTCATGATTCACGCACAATGAGAATGGAAAGCTCCTGCATATCTGCTCTTCATCAAACACAGCTAACAAGAATTCACATTCATATTTTTTTAATCCATAGTGAAACTCTTTGCACAAGAGAAAAAAA
>CM041639.1:37783562-37823902 GCA_023333625.1 Bothriochloa decipiens | reverse complement strand
AAAAAAATATGTATTAATATTAATGTTAATAAAATAGATTACTCAACAATGGTTAAACAAATCGAGAAGAGGAACACACCCTACGTTTTCTACCAAATGTGTGTGTAGGGCGTTCAGTCCGCCTTCAGAAGGATTAGATTGGACGCAAATGATCAGTGATTGAATCTACTCATCAACAGAGAAAGTTCCATCTCGAAAATCAATGGAGAAGATCCGTTCATTGGTATAGAAAAGGCACGAACCAAGGAATGTGTAGCAGCAGCAGTGTTGAACCCAACATGCTAATAGAAGATATTAAGGTATCATTAATCAGAACATAGTTTAAGCAGCAGCGGTTGCAAACTCTGCCTGCGCATTAATTCGAAGGAACAAACATACCTCAATTGATGACGCGCGTAGCCATGTGCAATGGTGCAGTGGCCGCCGCCGGCTATACGTAGCCGGATGAAACTCTGCCCTCTGCGATGCGCCCCTGTTGTTTGCGTCGTGTGCAGAGATGGCTGCCGGCCGGCCGTCGCCGTTTCGAGCCCCTGTTCGTCAGCCTCGGAGTTATACGCGGGCAGAGCCTAGCGGCTCAACCGTTCGACTTTGGTGCTGTACTCCGGGTCTCCGGCAAGCCGCGGGCGAGCAGAGTCACAAGCCACGCCGAACGCAGTGGCCTGGGCATAGCGGCAGAACCAGCCACGTCGAAGTCGCAGCTCGTAGGCACCAGCGAACTGTTGAGAGGCGGGATCGTCTAATAGCGGACGACAAAGCCGCGCGCCGCCGGAGGAACTACGAAGTCGCTGGCAGGCGACGGCGAACTGTTGCGGAACTGCCGCCGGAGCAACAACGAAGGCGCGGGCAGGCGACGTCGAACTTTTGCGGGACCGCGGCGAACTGTCCGAGAGAGGCCGAAACGCCGTGAGTCACGCGAGGAAGCTGTTGGATGTGGATTCGCGTGGGGGAGATGCGTTTTTCGCGGGGAGGCGCCGATACGTGCCGCTGGAGTTCGACGAGGAGGGAAACACGGTGTCAGATAAGGACGTCCTTCTCTCGTAACCATTTGATGGGCAATCTGAACATATTGGACGGATGAGATCTGGGGTGGTTGTCTCCCAATTCCTACGCTCTTTTATAGGATAGATTTCAACAGCCTCATTTCTTTTCGCCAGTTATGTGTTGTGCTAGTCCCAGCTGTTGCTTCACTCAAGGATGGGAAAGAAGAGAACGGAACACCCGAAGGCACTCCAATGTGACCGTGGCCGCGCATACTTGCCTTGTGTCGAACTTTCGAGTCACACCAGGAAAAGCGAAACAGGCTGTGTTACACTACACTTCCTTGTGTGTATGTTTATGTGCCAATTTGAGCCAACTGAATTTGGGTATATTGAATTTGAATTTGGGCTTTGTTTGAGCAAAAGAGAACCTGCCTTGCTGTACGTTCTGCAGCCATCTGAAGGCACTATGCTAGTAGCATGTTGCTAAAGCTTATCAACTGTGAATTCAGAAAAAGGTTTGCCTAAGGTAGTCCTGTACCAGAAAACTGGGAAATACACAGGGTTCAGAATCATGTTTCTGGTTACAAGTCATACATAGCAGAGGAATAAGCTCTGGCCTTCCGAAATAGTTAGATTGCAAGTGGGCACGCAGCAAGATTCGTGTTCAGGTGGGGCGGGGGGCAACAAAAGCATATCGATACCGCAGGCAATGCCTACCCTTGGGCTCAAATCATGCTCTTGAACGAAGCAAAGACTGAACTGCACACAAAGCAAGACATCGGTTCATCGGGCCATTCTACACTCATCACTTGCTTAACTCGAAACATCAAATGGGGACATCTGTGTAGGTAAACAACACCCAAAGATACGGCACCATGTGTGTTTTGTTTTCTCCTCTACTTGCTTGTTTGCATCTTAAGTCAAGACAACAAATATTGAAACAAACTGAACATAACATTTACTGCACTGCACTTCCGTAGGATATAATTCTGACATGAAGAGTTGTGTAAGATACAATCCAACCAACTTAATTTACATATATGCATTGAGCGGGCCTCTTCATGAACCTGTCTTTGTTCGGCAATAATATGATGTGATTTTTAGCATGTTGCTAAGAGTACCCAACTTTAGATCAGAAAAGACCCCTTTCCAGATTGTAAGATTGCGACTGCATAACGAAATTCAGAGTAGTAACACATAAGCTTTACAATCACATTTCTGATCACTACTATTTGCACTCAAAAAGAAAATTCCATTGTCTGCCTTTTCTGCATATCACATGCCTTGCTTTACCTAAAACACATTTCTGCATATAACATGCCTTGCTTTACCTAAAACACATCAAACTGGAGCACACAAAGAAACATCAGCAAGCAAATCCAGCAGTTAACATTTCTATATTTGCTCTTGTCAAAAAAAAACATTTCTATATTTGCATACCTGACAGTTGCAAGACACACAACCACAAAAGAACAATGAACAGAACTGAACATTAATAAGAAAGCAAACTAGCACTGAACAATATAATTGGACCTGCATATTTTGTTCAGCATTAAATGTTCTTGAATAGTCATGCTATATATATTTACATGTGCCTGATTTTCACTCATCACTAGCTCTGACCGGACTCGATCTTCCTTGCTTGAGCAAGATCAGGCCAATACACTTAGCTGAGAGATCAAATGTTTTACCATACAAATTGCTCCAGCTAAACCTCGCCTTCTCTGCCTCCATCAGATTTACACATGGACTGCGCTACCCATAGGTCAATATCTCGCCACAAATCCAGTTCCCAGACCATCCTATTCTAATTTACACAATTGAGCACCAGAAACTTACAGAACATGGAACCAGCAATCCTCATCCATTGCAGATGGCATTGAGGAGCACATGCCCCAGCATCACGTCCACGAAGTACTGGTGCCCAATCTTGCCGTCCCGCCACACGAGCCTCGCTGGTGCTCGCCCGTAGTGCACACCGTCATTGCAACGGTTGTCGTAGTGCCATGGGAATGTCATGTCGAAATTGTCGATCACTCCACCAGTGAGCACCCCGTACTGCCTCATCTTCTCAACGAGCACACCATTGAACGCCTCCATCTTGTTTGGATTGAATGCCAGGTCCCTAGCATAGCCCCCAGTGGCGATCGTCGTCCGGTAGAACACCCTAGGCACGGCGTGCCCACGAGACCGGACTTTGGCCATGACTCCAGACCAGAACTGTGCTGCAAAATCCGCACCCTGCGTGTAGGCGCGAACGCTGGTCCAGTAGCAGCCATCGTGCAGGCCAGAGTTCAGGACCACGACGTCCGGAACACGATCACCAGACATGAAGTAGGACCGGATGAGCTGCCGGAAACCTCTGTTCCGGAGGGAATGCAAGCCGAGATAGTTCATGCTCATGTTCCAGTGGCCGTTGAAGATGCTCGTGATCCTCACAGTCTCTGCCCCGCCACTGGGATTGGTGAACACTGCATCAAACCGGCGCGTCACGGCAGATGTGTCCGTGATGCCGAGGACGAAGGTGAGGAGGTTCCGGATGGTGTCGACGTGGTTGGAGTCGCCCCAGAAGAAGAGCCACTTGCCGTCGAGGCACCGCCACGCCGCATCGGCCGAGAAGAGCTTGAAGGAGCAATGCGCCGAGTACACCCAGCCGTTGCTCTCCAGCGCGCCGAGCGGCCCGTCGCACCACGGTGCCTCGCACGGGTGGTCCGGCTCGAGGCACCTGTACCGCCCCGCGGCGTCGACGTCCTCGCAGCTGTCGTTCTTGGCGAGCCGCGTCCACCGTCCCGACCAGACATCTCGAGAGAAGTCAGCGGCGCGGCACGTCTCCAGCGCCGGCAGGGACGCGTTCTTGTCCGGCCGGAACCGGAGCGGGATGCGGCGCAGCTCGGCGCGGTACTTGAACCTCGAGGAGGAGAACTTGAGCCCCTCGAAGCTGCGGAAGAGGAGGACGACGGTGAGGCGGAACTCCCCGACGGCGAAGCGCGGCGCGACCTGGAGGCGGAAAGAGTAGGAGCCGTCGCCGTGGTCCACGATGGGGGGCCGCGACTTCCAGGCGTCCCCGGAGAGGTCGACCTCGAAGTAGTCCCCGCCGAGGCAGCGGCGCCGCCCGGCCTCATCCAGCGCCCAGAACGTGACCTCGTGGATCTGGCCCGCGCCGAGAGTGGCCGCCTCCCCCCTCGCCGCGGCGGCGTCAAGAGCCCCGACGATGGAGATGTTCGCCGTGCGCGCGTCCCGGCACGGGGAACCCCCGGGCGCGAGCCACCGTGCGAGTAGGTCGTCGGTGAAGTTGGGGCGGTCCGGCACGGAAAGCCACGAGAGCGAGTCGGTGCTGCCGCCGACGCCGACGCCGATGTAATGCAGGTACTGCTGGCGCAGGCGGCGGTGCGCGCCGGCGCCGGTAAGGGAGGCGTCGGCGGCGAAGAGGATGACGACGACGGCGAGGAAGGACGCGAGCGCGAGCTTGGCTGCGGAGGGGCCGGGCTTCTTGGGGGGGGTGGTGGTGGTCGCCCCCGCCGCCGAAGCAGGAGGAGGAGGTCTTCTTGCTAGGGTCGGCCCCGAGGTGTGGCTGCTTCTTGGGGGCGTCCCCGGCGGCGAGGGATGGGTGGTGGGGCGCCGAGTGGGGCGGCGACATTGCCGGGCTACTTGGGGCTAGGCGCGGTGTGGCCTCGCATGCGCCCGCACACGCGGGCGCTGGTCGGGCGGGGAGGGGTCGGATTGGGGTGGTGGCGAGGCGAACGCGCGGCGGAGGGTTTCGCTGGCCGCTCGGGGTTTTTTTGGGCTTGCTGCTCTGGACGATGCCGACACAGGTCATACCGGGCGTGATGATAAAGCCACACCAGAAATTCAATGCAAATGTGTTTATTGAAAGTAGAATGTGTTTTACAGCGGTCAGTGTCTGATTGAAATTGATGGCGTAACGATTACAGTTGGGCCATAAATTGATTGCCTCCTATACGTGTGGAGCCTGTTAGTCCTAAAAACACGGGATCTTAAACGAATCGGATTTTTGAACGGATATATACGTAAAGATTACTTATTCATTTCTATAAGAACTAACTTAATTACCAATAATTTGGATAAATTACAAATGGATACTGATACTATATACCCAGTATATCCAAACTTGAATATTTATTTGTATATAAATACGGTAGGGTTACTGAACTTTAGTTTCACATAGGAATAGTACTTATAGGAAGCCTTTGGTTATAGTTAAAAAAATATCCAAACTCTTTTCACCTCATATTGAGACTGAAGTCACTCTTGCTAGCTCATTAGCCAATAACTTAAACATATTGTTTGTTATTGCATTTAAACGACCTTCAAACGTGAATTGCATTTAGCCAATAACTTCTTCATAGTTTTTCTAATCTTAGCTAACATGTTTTTTTCCTTTATATACAACGTCCTAATACCTCTTTCTATTTTAGTGGGCACCAAACATGTTTCTCATCTCCTTTTAAATAAAATGAGGGTGATATTCTGTTGCATGAGGCTCATCCCAACCATCACATTTGAGCACATCTGTAGATCCTTCATTTGTATGAATATTGGAGGAGATATATCTCGTATAGCTATAGCAACTCTCTCAGTATTTATAAAATAACGGTAGACTATTCTAATAATACATCAATACAAGGCAGATGAGTATTAGATTACAATACATAGGATTGGATACTCTAAGCTGTTTGGAACGGAGGAGGGGAAAAAAGTACAATAACATGTGCAAGCGTAGAGAGAGAGATAGAGCAAAGATTCGATGTTTTATTTTGTTTTATTTATGTGTTGCGCACTGCTACCATGGTTTCTCAACTTTCCTTTATTCCAAACACTATAACGTGATTCCTTTCCTTTGAAATTTTACAGAAATTGATCGATTAGCTTTCATAGAAAAACATAGAAACGAGGAAAAGATCTTGCGTTTTAAAGAAAGCCCTGAAAATTCCTTTTCAGAATTCTTTGACCCACCAACAAGAGAAATTCCTATTTCTCTCGTCCTCTTTCTCCGGTAATGATCCTGCGAAAATCATCTGCCGCCGGATACGGTGTATGATAGAGTACCGACGATGACGACGGAATGATGAGTCGGCCCACGGCCCCTTCCGCTGCGGCGCAGAGGATCCTATGCGATTCGATCACGTGGCGGGGGTCCAAGTCCCTTTCGAGGCGGTGCTGGGCCCGCGCTGTCTGTCTGGCTCGCACTCGCCTGCTCTCTCCCGCCACAGGACCGCCGACCGGGGACGGCCATTCTCCATCTGTTCGTCGAGGGTAGGAGACGACGAGACGACCCACCTGAGTTCCTGTCTGGCTGACTCATCGCACGATTTCATCTCCTTTTCTCGGTTGTGCTTGTGCGGTGCGCCTCGCGTCCGGCTCCTGCTGATCCGCCGACGCCCGCGCAGCCTCAACTCACGGTGCATCAATGGGAGGGAGATCGGTGCGCCGCAGGTGGCGCCGTGTCGTGCTGCCCCAGCTGCTTGAGCTGCTGCCACTGCCAAGAAACGCGGCTCGGAAGTGGGGCGGAGTAGGTCGTAGTAGCCGCTGTGAGACTATCTGCACCGGCGGCCTCTATCGGCTCCTGCAGTTCGCATTTGTAGTTTTTTCTGCTGCAGCAGGGACCTGTAACCCGGCCGCTATCGTTGCGGTCGGCCTCCGAGACGCTAGCTTTGGCGGTCGTACGGAGGGAACCGTAAAGGACGTTGCGGGCCCGTCGAGGAGAAAGAAGACGGGGACGACCTCCCATCCACAAGGTCCACCATGGACGCGGAGAGAGAAGGACGCGGACGGCCGGGCACGAGGACGAACGAGGACGCCGCAGGCACGAGGAAGAAGACGCCACGAGCTCCATGGCCGGGGGCCTCGTCGGGCCCGCCGCGAGGAAGGTTCCGGAGGAGGCGGCGGAGAGGTGGCAGTCGGCCTCGGGCTTCACATCCACGTCGCCGGAGGAGGAGGGATCAAGATAGAGGCGGAGGAAAAGTGGAGGCCGTCGGTGTTGGGGAAGACAAGCGGGAGCAGGGCGAGTGTCGCGGACGCGGACGGTCTACCTGCGTCGCGGGCGGGCTCCCTCCGCTCGCTGCGTCGCGCCTCCCTCTGCTCACTCGCCGCCGCCGGGGTGCCCGGGATGCGCCGCCGCCGCGCCACCTCGTCTGCGGGGAGGCGGCCTCCACCTCAATCGCCGCCGCCCGTCCACCCTCGCCTCACGGGCTGCCCGCGCCACACCCGGCTGCCCGTGCTCGACCTCGCCTCGCCGCGGCCGCCCGTCCACCCGTGCCTCGCCGGCCGCCCGCGCCACGCCTCGCCGCCCGCGCCTAGCCCCGCCGCTGGACGTGTGGGCGAGCTCCGGGAGAAGGAGGGAATGGCCCCAGGAGGAGCGGCGGCCGGCGCCGGGAGAATGGGGAGGGAGAGGGGTGCGGCCGTGCGGGTGGATAAGGAAAGGTAGAGGAGAGAGAAGGAGAGAAAAAATAAAAAAATCCTGATAAGTGGGTCCCTGCTAATATAGAGGTTGAGATAAAGGATGGATGAGGGCGGGGAAAAATGATGTGGAGGAGGAAATTTTAATAACTAGAACGAAATATATTTTTTAGAGGTTGGATTTAGAGTTTTATGAACGCGGATAGTCCGATAGGATTGTTCATTTCTTTACCGGACCAATTTTCTTTTCAGCTCCCAATGGGTTGGTTCGCGCATTCATGAGAGTTGGTTCGGAGTTGGTTGGCTAGGCCCGTGGCAAGGTCGTACCGTGACAGACGGACCAGCGGCAAGTGGTTCTTCCATGCAGACAGCTGACGGAACGGAATGCAAGGAAAGTTCGGCAGATCACGGTTGGTCGGTCACTCGCACTATAAAAGTGGCACAAAGGTTGACAAACAAAAATCGTCCCTGGCTTTGAGGTGTCTAAATTGGGCTTTTAATTTTAGCATTTGATACTATATAAAAATAAGATTTTTTGTCATATCAAAATATCGGTACATACATGGAGTATTAAATATAAATAAAATTAAAAACTAATTACATAAATAATTTTATTATATTTTATGAGACGAATATTTTAACCACATGGTCGATAGATGCTCTGAAATCGTGTCGAGTAGCTGGCTGCCGGATCCATATGTGGAGGACTACAAAATAACTGCTGTAGCCTGTAGGTAGATCACCGACTGGAGACTGGCCGGCCGACGTCGTTTTCCCTGGGCATTCCGCTCATTTTAGAACGCAGAATAAAACGCCAGCTTCCTGTGTCCGACAGACAAGAGTCAGCTAGATGCAATCATGCTTCGTGCCGCGTAAACACATGTAGCGTTCTCCGTCTCCTCGTATTCGCGAAGGCCAGGCAGAGACGCCGTGCTTTGGCAGCTGGAGCCATTTGAATCGCCGATGATCTGGAGGCTGGAGCTCAGACTTCATCAGAAGCCAGAACAAAAGCGGTGACAGAGGGAGAATTTGTCGCCCTCGCCCGCCTTGTTTTGCAACGAGCAATTGTTTTTTTTTTTATAAGAGGATGCAACGAGCAACACAGAATTTTGAGTAACAGATGCACAATGTCCATCAGGGAACTGCTCAATCAGCCCAGCACGTACATAGCGCACCTTTTCTTTTTTTGAGAAACACGTACATAGCGCACCTAGACGGGTGAATTCTGCCTGGACGGCCTGGCCCAGATGGTTCCGGCCGCCAGCCGACCAGAGCAATATATGCATGGGCTTAGGTAGGCTCAAGGACTTAAGGGCCCATGGGCTCCCCAACTGCTCTCTGCTCAAAATGGGCCAGAAGTAAGCGTATAACCTCGGCTCGGCTCCGTCGGCATAATCCAGCTCTAAACCCTGCCATTTTTCAAAAAAAAAAAAAAGGTTCTAAACCCTGCCAAAAAAGACTCCACCTAAATAAAGTTTTTAGAAAGGCTCCGCCGGAACCGACCCAATCTAATCACATGCAAGTATGCACCGATAGCTAGGCGATGGATCTCGTTATTAATAATTAACAAAGATAGATAAAGGCCACGTACTTCCCCATGACAAAAGTGCACTTGCGTTCTGCTGCAAAAGAAAAAAAAATTGCTAAAAAAAACTCGCCAGCTCGGCGACAGCAAACTGACTGTGGTGCTCCTAAATGACGCTTGCTTCTGCTACCCATCTTGGAGGGATGTTCTCTCTTTATGCTATTCGCTCGCATTTATTATTATTATTAGTACCAGGCCTTGTTTAGTTACATTTAAAGTTTTAATTTTTTTACTCTTTCTCCATCACATCAATCTAGAGACACATGCATGGAGCAGTAAATGTAAGTAAAAAATAACTAATTATATAATTTAGTTCTAAATCATGAGATAAATTTTTAAGTCTAGTTAATCCATGATTAAAAAATATTTGCCAAATACAAACGTAAATGCTACAGGAATTCGAATTCTAATATTTTAAATTTTAACGTGTAACTAAACAAGGCTCTAGTATAGTCTATGCGTAATACTACAAGAGGGTGGGAGCCTCCTTTCACAATTTTCATCAATGGTAATCGCGACAATGACCTGACCGCAGCCATCGAGCCACATCAATCCGATTGCTCATGAGTCATCAAGATGTCCCCACTTTTGAAATGAAAACTCGATTTGGTTGCATGCAATGCAAGAGTTGCTTCCATTACAAGTCAAATGGTCCATAAATTGCCGGCCGTTGTCGGTGAGTACGTATACGGAGCACATGTATAAAAAAAAAAAACCGGCGAAGCGGCCACCTGCTGCCTTGTCCATAGTCCTCTCCTAGCTTCTGCCGCCGCGCCCTGGCCGTCGTGCGCCGTCCATCCACCCATGGCAAAAATGTTGGTTCCGCACGTAGTAGTACTGTGCTCCACCAATCACGGCGCCCGACACCTGTTGACCGCGCTCGAATCCCGAGCGCCCGCACGGGATCCACCAGCACACCGCACCGTGGTCACCGACGACGCTTTGCTACCCTATGATTCGTTCCACCCAACCTACTACTGTACTGTAGCGTGCCGTGTCCCCTGATCCCCGGCGCTGGCTGGACATGTACACTGGTTCTCAAAATTGGGACTGGAATTCTGTAGTGAAATTTTTATAGCATTTCGTTTATATTTGGTAAAAATTATCTAAAATTTGAGTAATTAGGCTTAAAATATTCGTCTCGCAAAGTACAATAAAACTGTGTAATTAGTTTTTGATTTCATCTACATTTAGTACTCCATGCATGTTCTGATATTTTGATGTGACGGAGAATAGGAATTCTGCATAGTGCCAATTATGGACTCTGGAGTCGAACTAAACAACGACATGTATAGTTCTGGCCGGATTTGGCATTCTGCACAGTGCCACGTCAAATCAGCGTACTATAGTATTTTGTTTGTATTTAATAAAAATTGTTCAAACTTTGACTAATTAGGATTAAAATATTCGTCTCGTAAAATATAACCAAAATGTGCAATTAATTTTTAATTTCATCTATATTTAGTACTCTATATGAGCATTTTAATATGACAAAAATAAAAAATCTATATAGTGAATTTGATGACCATTTAGGGATCTAATCTAAACAAGGCCAAGGCGTGCACGAGCCGCGCGCGGGACAAAGCGTGCAACAAGGAACGTCACCAACCAGCCGCCGCACAGCACAGCCTCCCATGTTGCAGGGGTTCGGCAGCAGCAGCAGCCGCCGCAGCATCTGCCATTCCCAGATCTGGATTCGTACAGCGTACTACATGTCCCAAGACACCATAGAATCCATGCACGCACGACCTCGGCGGGCCTGGGGGCGTGCGTGATTCCATTCCGTCCACCATCATTGGCACATGGCACGAGCGAAACCGCTACTACAGCGGACAATAAAGAAAACAAAAGGAAAAAAACGAAAGAGGATCAGCATGCAATGCATGTAGCGCGAGGCATCAGTTAAGTTACACCAATCATTGCTCATTTGACATTTCCACTCTCTTCTCTCTTATTAAGCACTGCACTGCCCTAGTAGTAGTTGTACACCAATAATAGCATAGTAGTAATTCATTTCTTCATCTTACAAAAATGGGGGGAAGAAAAAAATTAATAAGTTGACTTAGCCAAGAAGGAAACTACGGCACCACCATCAGCTATACACACAGATTATTCGTGTGGCGGTGCCCCACCCCAGCTCACAGTGTCTCCCCTGGAGCTCACATTATACATTTTTAACCCAGGGGAGTAGCTATGGTTTTATTATTTACCATATAAGAATAACAGTAATAATAAATTTAATAATAATTAATTTGACAGATTAAGCTAATCCGGCTGATTCCGACGAGCACCTGCTGCATCTGGAGTTAGTAGTTGTGCTTTTTTACCCCTCCTTTTTCATTTTTTTTTTCTGGTTCATTCACGATGGTGAAGTCGAAATCAGACGCGCTTCTTGGGTGGCGCGCCCGCGCCGGCGGCCTTGGCGGCGGCGCCCCTGTTCTTGCCCTTCTTCTTGGAGTGCGCGGACCCGGGCGTGGACCGCGGGATGAACACGCCGGTGCCCTTGCTGCCGCACTGCTGCTGCTGCTGCCACGCCGCCGCGTTCCCGCCGTAGCTGGCGCCGTGGTGGTACAACGCGTAGGCCGGTAGTGGCGCCAGCAACGACGCGCCCCAATCCTGCTGCTGCTGCTGCGACGGCACATGGGCGCCGCGCGACGATGCGAACCCCTGCATGCAGGTTATTCTTTTTGGTTAGCTAGAGCCAATCAATCCAGGCCGGTAATTAGCTGGCGGTTTCGCACCGTCGCACATGGTGTGACGCGATCATGGCAAAGTTTTATAAAAATACGAAAACAATGGAAATCGATTGGTGGCCGGCCGATGATAGCTGTATGTGCAGGAGCAACTAGCTAGATAGCATCAGTAGCCTGGCGGGAACATGACTTGCGTGCATGCAAAGATTTCGGCACCGGATCTTGTCCGCTGCCCGGCCGGGCGGGAGAGGATTAATAATCAATTAATTAAACAACAAGGCCGTTCATGGGCACGGGTCGCATGCATGCATGATGCATGGCATGATGATGAGGTGTAGTGTGCAAGCAATGCTAATAAAGGTTGGTTGATCCAATCCTCGAAGCAACATCGATCGGTCGCCACCGGACACTCGACGACGACGGATCGATCGCCGGCCGGGGATCAATTGTCGTTGCAAGGGTCGTATATATACTACTTACAAATAAAAAAAAAGTTTTGGAGCCACGCACGCAAGTGGTTAGTCTTGGCAATCATGTAGGTAAGGGTAGTGATGACAATCGAGCATAGTTAGTTAACTTACTATTTATTAATCGAGTGCTTTGGAGCCACGCTAATTAATACTCCTAGTACTACAGGTAAGCGCCGTGTGCGTACGGGGACAGGGAGCATACAGTATGCATATACTTAAGCAGGGTGATTAACATGAGATTCATTTGGAGGTACTCCCAGTCCCACTAAGCACGGGGCGCATGAGGATTAAGAGATCGACATGCTGAGCTGAAGCTGCAGCGACGCGGTCCGCGGACAGCCATGCGTGGTGGTGCCGTGTGGTGGGAAGGCGTACCAGTACCTTGCAAGTTTCTACTTCAGGCACGGTAAGGAAAGGGACACCGGCAGCTGCGGGCACGTCGTACTAGCAACGACAACGCCTCGCCTGTGCACGTCTGATCTGCTCGGTCAGGCTAGCTCACGCCTTGCACAAAATTAGCTGTTCCAATCCATCTACTCGGGCCATGTTTAGATCCCTCCAAAAGTTATAATTTTTTCACTCTCTTTTCATCACATCAATATTTAGCTGCTTGCATGGAGCATTAAATGTAGGTAAAAAAAATAACTAATTATACAGTTTAGTTGAAAATCACGAGATAAATCTTTTAAGCCTAGTTGGTCGACGATCGAATAATATTTATCAAATAAGACGAAAGTGGTACTATTTATCGAGTTTAATTTTTTTCACGATCTAAACAAGACCTCGGTGTGATCGTCCATCACATAGTACTGCTACTGTACTCCCCAGTCCCCTGACAGAACTATGTGCCACCCATGACTGTATATACGGCCGACACAAACATTTTTTTCCCGCACGTATATATACGGCCGACACCGGAATTTCACATGAACCGGCCGGGAGATTCTCCTCGGATTCAATTACTGGATTTTATACGATTTTTCAGCTAGCTGGGTCCTCCTCCAGATAGGTTTGCTGAGGCTGGTGGGCGGTGGCGGCCAGCAGCGTTTTGCGGCAGCATTTGTACTAACCTCCAAAACGGTCAATTTCCCACAAAGAAAAAAAAATGTGGTTATACTGTAATCTCTCTTGCTAATTCAAACGAGTAGTGGTATCGGCGAGTAGCTACAGCTGTACTTATTGCGAGTATCGGAGCTCCGTACTCCTGGCCGAATGCTTATCCTCCTAAAATTCTGTACGCACATGCGCAAGTGTCCTGTAGATACTCCAGATGATACGTATCGTGCTCTGATGCTACAGCACTAGTTGCTCCGAGGTCCCTAATACTACTTGGCCACTGCACAACTAGTAACTAGACCATGATCGAGATGCCCTGTTTCTCCTTCTTATCAAGTCCTTGATTGAGTTGTTGTTGTTCCGCTTAGAATCGGGTGAGCGGAACGAACGGTCAAGCCGTTTGGTGAGGTGAGGTTGTGTGCAATCGCAGCCATATGCTGCAGCCTGCAGGGGTTTGTTTGATTTGAGCTCGTTTTCAAGTTGCAACAACCAGACAACTAACTACCGAGAAGAGAAGCTCCGAGGCCGCAGGCAACAGAAGCTATGGCGGCCCGCCCTGGGCCTGCCTGGTCCCCACCCACACACTGACGAGCACACGTGCACGCACATGCTTGGTGTTGAAGGAGACGAAGGGAGGGAGGGAAAGGATCGAGGCTCACCTGGAGGGGCTGCGCCGCGGCGGCGGAGGCGGGGATGAGCTGCGCGGCGGCGGCGAAGCCCGCGCACTCGTCGTCGTCGGTGATGAGCAGCGATATCCGCTTGCTGAGCTCGGCGAAGAACACGTCGTCCTCCAGCATCGTCTCCACCTCCATCCTGGCCTGGTCTTCTTCCTTCCTGACGCTGCTGTGCTGTGCTGACTGCCGAGGCGGCGGCGGCGAGCTCGGCGGCAATTGGGGGCAGACTAGAGGCAGAGAGGAGAGAGCAGAGGGCTTTGCGCTGTGGTTGTGTCGCGGCGGCGGCTGGTTCTGGCTGCCGCTGCGCTCGGACGAAGGGGGCCGGCGCTTTAATAGCGAGGCTTCTTTTCTGGTGTCATCAGTTTGAGGCCTGGGGATGGGCCCTGGTACAGCAGCTGGCCAATCCCGGCTCGGAAAGGTCGTGGGCCCCACGAATGTGGGGGACGCCGGGCGCGGTCCCCGCACATGTTCGCAATCCGCTCCGTTCTCGCCGCCCGGTCCCACCGTCCCAGTCTCGGCGCGCGCCCTCCTCATCCGGAGGCCACCGGCCACGAGGCCCCATCTGTCAGATGATAAAATAGTACTACTCCTGTGTGTGACGTGTTGCTCGTTGAGAAGTGGAAGCGTCTGAGTTGAGCTTCTTTCTTTCTCGCAGCGCGGTTCCTACGATACGACTGAGGAGCCCCTATATGCGGCCCGACACGGCTGACAGGCCGGTTGATCGGATCAGACGACTTTGAACTGCAACCGCTCGTCGTCTGTCGTCTGATCTTTGGCCGGATTAGGGATCCCACGATGAACCATTTCGATTAGTAGTACTCGTAGTAGCAACCTTCGCGAGGAAGCAAGCAAACCACGCGTACACACGACGACGTACACCGGACGTCGGCATGAGTGCATGGCATTAACGACGCGCGATGGATGCGTCCTGTCCTCTGCCTCTCCAAGGGAGAGGGACGGGTGGTCTGGGTCCGGCCGGCATTATCCCTTGCCGAGCTCTCGAGCAGATCAGGCGGAAATAAAAGCGGATGAGGCTGCTCCGGCGCGGAGTCGGCCACCGAAGCGAAACCAGGCACGGGCACCGGGCAGCCACCAGCCAGCCGTCGTGGAACCCGCGCGATCGGGGCCCGGGATCTCCGCTGCCCACATGGCCCGATGCCAGCGCCAGGGTGGCCGCACGGAGGCGTCCGGATCGGCCACCGCCTACACTTTCCTCTCGGCATCAGACATCAGCAGCATGTTCTTGTAGGCCACGCAGCACTGACACAATCAACTGTTGCGAACACAAAAAAGGCGCCCCATGCCTGCCGTCAGTGAGAAAGTACCAGTGGTAAAGCGGGCTCGATGGATCGATGCACACTGATTGGCAGCCGAGGTGGTGCTAATTATTGGTGCCTGTCTGTCCTAAATGCCTACGATTATACAGAATCACCAGAGGACCCGAGGCAAGGCAGGCAGCGGTGAAGAATCTTGGCCTGAATCGCTCGAATTCACCGGGGCCGGGCACCTGTCGTCTCACGGTCGGTCCCCCGCCACTGTGGTCGCCATCACCGGCGCTCGGATCCGTTGGCTCGGTTGCTTTGCTCCTATCCTAACGGGATGGATTCCGATAGGTGGATTGGAGTAAAACTGGAGCGAGCCAGGCACAGGCAGAGCCGCCGCGCGCTCCACGTCCATAAAGTTAGCCATGCAGCCCGGGCCCGTCGGCCCGGCACGTGGGAACTTTTTTTATTAATAAATTTATTTTTTAAAAAAATTACAAAATTAGTCTCTATTTTTAAAAAAATTGCAGGAATAGGCCACCAGTCGCCCGTTGGAAGGGCGAAGAGGGCCATGTCGCCCGACCAGTGGGCGACTTGGCCGTGCACTGGCATGGGTGGGCCCCACGTCGCCCGGGCGATGGGCGACGTGGCCCATGTCGCCCGGCCAGTGGGCGACGTGGCCCATGTCGCCCGGCCAGTGGGCGACTTGGCCCATGTCGCCCGGCCACGGGGCGACGTGGCGCCGCTATATATAACGCGGCCGGCCGCGGCCGGCCGCTGCCGGCTGGGAGAAGAGAACAGGAGAGGAGAGGAGAGGAGAGGAGAGGAGAGGAGAGGAGAAGAGAAGAGAAGAGGAAGAGGAAGAGGAAGAGGAAGAGAAAGGAAGAGGAAGAGAAGAGAAGAGAAGAGAAGAAGAGGAAGAGGAAGAGGAAGAGGAGAAGAGGAAAATTTTCGGTAAGTAAAAAAATAATTTTATATATAATTATTTAATGTGTGTTATATTAATTGTTAGATAATATAATTAGCAGTTAAGCGATTAATATTATATTTCGGTAGTATTATTTATATTTTTATTTTATATATATTGTTAAATTAAATAGTTATAGTTGAAATGATATTAGTAATATATTACTAAAAAGGTATTTTAGCTGAAATTTTTAGATTACACAGATGTCGGAGAAGTTAGGATTTCAAATTTATTATGGAGAAGGAGAAATTATTCAAGGTGTACACGGGGTTGATCTGTCAGGATTTGCCTCAGTAACTAGATGGGTGTCTAGGGCAAATGAGAGAACAATTAGTGGTGTGCAGAATTGGTTGATGCGAATATTTGGGCTTGACAGCAACCAACATGACGTTAAGGTCATGGGTATTGTTAGTCGTGCTCGGGAGGGCACTTTTTGGGAGTTAGTACCGCTTAATGCAACATCAACATGGAGAAAATACGTCAACAAAGCTGTAGAACGTGGGTGGCCTCTAGTCCTTCTTATTCAGGCATATACGAAGGAGGTTCATGAGGTACACGGTGTAGAAGAAGAAGGAGGTCCGAGCCATGACAATGACAATGATAATGAGGAAGATAATGAAGAGGGTGATCATCACCTGTCATCTATGGTACCGACGGGTGAAGCGGACGAAGGAGAGCGCATAGAACATATAGTTGAAGAGATGGCGATGGAAGATATGGAGAATGAGAATATATCTGAAACTGAGTCATCTGAAGATGAGAATGAAATTCCTGTCCCACTGGAGTGGAAGAGTAACAGTTCGAAGAATTTGATGATCAACGAAGGAAATTCTGTGCCGTGGGAATATCATGAGAATGAACTAGTAGAGGGAGGTATGTACAAAGGCAAAGATGAAGTGATGAGTGCCGTGAAGTACTGGTCTCTGTCAATGAAGCGGTCTTTTGTAGTTGTGAAGTCCAACAAGAAAGTATATGATGTTAAATGTGTGTTTTCGGACTGTCCATTTAGGGTACATGCTTATGAGCAAAAATGGAGTACAATTTGGAAGTGCTCTATAGTAACAGAACATACATGTGAGTTACAAGAATTAGAGAAGTCCAATACTGCTCTTACATCGAGCTTCATTGCAGAGTACATGTATAATCGAATTGTTGATAGTTTAAGGTATGAGCCGAAATCTATAGTGACTACTATAGAGGAAGATTTTAAATACACCATCAGCTATTCGAAGGCGTGGCGAGCGAAACAGAAGGTCATTGAGAAGAGATTCGGTTCGTACGAAGCATCTTATGAGAACCTACCAAGATTGTTAGAAACCATCAGACAAAGAAATATTGATACATATTATGATATCATGGATGTGTCTGATCCAAAAGAGGCCGGAAAGTTAATACTTCGTCGAGCCTTTTTTGCACTAGGTCAATGTATAATGGCATTTCGTCATTGCAGACCTGTTTTATGCATGGATGGTACATTTCTAACAGGAAAGTATAAAGGTCAGATTCTAACTGCTATTGGTATTGATGGGAATAATCAAGTACTACCAGTTGCTTTTGCTTTTGTGGAAAGTGAGAACACAGATAGTTGGTATTGGTTTCTAGAGCGTGTGAAGTTAGCAGTGGTGCAAGGGCGACCTAATGTTTATGTCATACATGACCGACATGCCGGTTTGTTGAAGGCGATAACGGATATGCAATATGGTTCAGTGGAGCGTGATCTTCCTCCTCGATGGTCGGACATACAATCAAGATGGTGCATGAGGCACTTGGGTGCAAATTTTTTCAGCCATTTCAAAAATAAACACCTTATGAATATGTTTAAGAGGTTGTGCAATCAGAACCAACAAAGAAAATTCAATGCAATGTGGAAACGTCTTGATGAATTAACAACAAAGCAAACAGAAGAGTTAGCGACTCGTACGAATCAAGACCCGAATGATATGTCTGTTCCTCTTTCAGGCCTTCCAACGGATGCCTTGAGGAACGTGGTTCGGAGGTCGGGGTCATCAATCAGGTGCTTCTCAGATTGGATTGAGTATGAGCCAAAGGAGAAGTGGTCATTATTATATGACACAGATGGGGCGAGGTTTGGAATAATGACAACAAATTTGGCGGAGGTGTACAATTGGGTCATTCGAGGCATGAGAGGATTACCTCTTGTAGCAATCGTAGAGGGTATTTTGCATGGAACATGCAAGTACTTCCGTGAAAGATATATGGTTGCTTTTAATGCGATGTCAGATAATACATTGATTTTTTCAACATTCATGACAAATTACATGAAAAAAAAGGTGAAGAAGGCAAGCTTGCATCGTGCACGTCCTATGGGCACAGCAGAGAATCGCTTTGAAGTTCTGTGTAGGGATCGGGGCCGTCGTGGTGGCAATCGAGAGAGAATTGCACAAGAGTGTGTTATTCGTTATAACTCATGCAGCTGTTCGTGCATGAAACCAAAACTTCTACACAGGCCGTGCTCACATGTTATAGCAGCTTGTTCACTTACTAATTTGTCCCCGAAGCCGTATGTCTCACATTATTTTACGAAGGAGGTAGTCATGACAACCTGGAATGCAGAGATTTATAGTTTCGCAATATTTGGTAGTTTTACAAACAATCCTGAAAGTAACTACCTGCGGGGGCCCGATAAGGACAAATTAAGACAGAAGCCTGGTCGTCGTAAGACACGGCGCATTAGAAATAATATGGATGACTCAGAAGTGGGAAGACTGGAGCATCGGTGCACCAAGTGCAATGGCACAGGACATACTTATAAAAAGTGCACGCGTGCAACCACCACAGAGGGAGCTGCAGAAGCAGGACCTTCAGGGAATCCGCAAGACGGCCGGCGCCCTCGTGCACGTCGTGGATTTCGGAATCAAGGCGAAAATGCTCTTTAAAAATAATAGTATGTCTGCTTTTTTTGATTTTTTTGTTTCATAGTATTAATTATATTTATGCATTATTTTTTTACATTATTAAGATATTTTAGGTATGGCGATGGATGAGGGACACTTGGAGTTGTTGGACGCACAGTTGGACCAGCGCCACCGGTCCTACTTGAGTGCTGTGACAGGTGCTGAGCTACCTGTTCTACGGCCTAGGGTACCTCAGGAGTTGTGGCGGCTCGACGAGCGATGGATACCGAGGTATGCATGATAACACGTTCACTTATTTGTTTTACTCATACAGACGATTTGGTAATATATATTTATATATAAATGTTGTATTTGCTACAGGCTACGAGCAGCTGGTCTACTGCCTCTGTGTAGGCTTGTGCAGGCTAGTGCTGTTGAGGCCCCGGCCGATGCGGTGACACGGTTCAACTTTGACCGTTCCTTACTTGCGGTATTGGTGGACCGCTGGAGGCCTGAGACGCACACGTTCCACTTTCCTTGCGGGGAGATGACTCCCACACTCGAGGACGTCTCCTACTTACTTGGTGTCACCACTGCTGGACAGGCCGTCAGCCGTCCAGACGTGGAGGCCACTTGGCGTGAGGACCTTCTAGTCCGTTTCGAGGGTGTTGTGCGTCGACCAGACGCTCCAGAGTATCAAACTCTTGCTGAAAACCAGCATCACGGGCCTACGAAGACCTGGCTCTTGCAGTTTCAGGTAAATAGATAACACTATGATATAGTTCATTAACATCAAATATTCATATGTATGTTAAATGAAATTTGAACTTCTGTTTTCTAATTCAGGCCGAGTATATCCACCCTGCGGCGGATGAGGCCACTGTGTCGAGGCACTTGGAGGCCTATCTGTTGTGGTTGTTTGGTTGGATAATGTTCACATCGTCGCATGGGAACTCTGTCGCGAAGCACTTGATCCACTTCGCGCGCGAGATAGCGGACGCACCGCTCGACGCCGTGCCGCAGTATAGTTGGGCGTCCGCTATCTTGGCAGCCACGTACCGAAGTCTTTGTGATGCGTGCACAAAGACCGATCCGTCAGCTATCCTCTCTGGTTGTCCACTATTACTTCAACTCTGGTCGTACGAGCGGTTTAGTATTGGACGACCAGTCATGGATTTCTCGACTTACGGAGCAGGGTTGTACGGGGAGACGGAGGAGGACGGCCCTACGATGGGTTCGTTGTGGGTCCGGCGGCGGGTAAGTCTTCTATATCGCGGTTGAACCTGTTTCTATTTATTTTTGAATAAATTGCACCTTACTATTATTTTCTATACAGCCTACTTGGGCAAACATTCAGGTTCACAGAGCCTATCCTGAGTACATGGCGGCGTTCGACCGGATTAGGCCAGACGACGTCCGCTGGACACCTTACAGCATGGAGGAGATTATCGTACGAGCGCCTAATGGGTTGTCGTCGTTCTGCACGAGGGATCAGGAGTACTGGATGACACGTAAGGCTGTCGTTTTCGACATCTTTGTCGAGGACTACGCTCCTCACAGAGTGATGCGGCAGTTTGGTCGTAACCAGACGTTCCCACTTCCGGTTGCCCATATTGTTCCTCTTTCCGTGCACGGGTAAGTATAAGACAATTAATTCGTTCTGATTGAGTATTTAATATATATAGAAAGATAATTAATATGTTTTGAAATCCATAGTTACGTGCGAAGGGGTTTACCGGCAGGCGTTACTTGGTCCTCTCGTATACAGCCGTGGGTCGACGAGTGGGCCAACGCACTACATGATGTGACCTACGAGCCCAGACCGTTTTCCTTGCAGGCTTACGGGGACTACTTACGTTGGTATATTCCTCGCACACGGATCAGAGTCACGTATACACCAGCGGAGCCACGGACCCACATCCCCAGGTTGACGGACACGTACCCTGTGCACAGAGATCAGGCGTTGTCGTTGGTGGTACGATCTTTATGAACTTCAACCCACTTCGTTTAATATTTTTCTTATCGTAATTACTTCAATGTTCTCGTTTTGTTAATAGGCCGACATGGGTCACCGTATCACTGTGGATGGTGGATCGCTCTTGCACCGGTTGAGGGAGGGCATTCAGATGACCAGCCACGAGCTTACCGCTGCGGTCCAGAGGATGTACGACTCTGCTGCAAACATTGTCAAGTTGACGTCGTGCCGGCCCTGCGGGCGACAGCCGGATGTCGTCCCTCGACCTTCACACGTTACACACAGGCCTGACGGACCGACGGCGCCACTACCTCCGCGGCCTACGTACCAAACAGGTGAGTAAGTTATATTTTCTTCGTATGTAGTAATGCTAACTTGTTCGTTACTTATAAGTTTCATTATTCAGGTCCACCTACGTACTCTGCCGGTTGGCGTCCGGAGTTCGATATCATTGGATCATCTTCGCAGCCTGCTCACATGCCTACAGGTACGATATAGTGGTGAAATTTAATTATATTATCTAATACTGCTTTATTCGTAACATTACATTCACTCTGCATGGTCAGGTATGCACTTTGACGGTTCGCGGCATCAGTTCGATTTCGGAGGTTCCTCTTCACACGCTGTACCCATGGTTCCAGGTATGACCTACTTTTAAAAGTTCGACACGTTATATATTAGTTTTACCATCAGCGTTATCATAACGTTGGTCTTATATGTTTAGAGACGACCCGTTACGACTACGAGGGATCGGACATCTCTGAGCACGCTGACACTTTTCGTCAGCGATCTCCGACACCCTTCGACCTTGAGAGTTACCTGCAGCAGGAGCCGGCGGACGTACTTGCGTCATCGCAGCTACGTGAAGCACCACCACAGACACAGCCCTCACAGGACGAGTACGCGACACCACCTGCTGCTGGAGGCCGTCCTGCACGTGTTACAGTTCCTCCTTCGCCGCTTACTTACTCAGCCAGCCATGTGCGAGCGGGCCGCAAAGCACCAAAGCCTGGCACGATTAGGGGTGTTGCACCTAAGCGTGGACGATATTAGTTTTGTATGATTTGCCGCCGATGTTGTTTTCTATGATATTGTACTGATAGTATTTTACTTTTTAGAACTTAATTAATGTTTCATTGTTGTATTTTTTCATCTATTAAACTTGGGCGAGCACACGACAATGGCGTTTTCGCACGCCAATTGCATGACTGCGTATTATTTTTGCTATTTCTCTGACTTCGATATTTTTTCTGAAATTTCCGAATACATAAATAATATTTAAAAAAACCGAAATTTTTCCTGAAATTTCCAAATAAATAAATATTATTTAAAAAAATCCAAAAAACCAGGTCGCCCTTTGGCCGGACGACCTGGGTCTGGTCGCCCTTTGGCCGGACGACCTGGGTCTGGTCGCCATTTGGACGGGCGACCTGGGCCTGGTCGCCCTTTGGCCGGGCGAACTGGGCCTGGTCGCCCTTTGGCCGGGCGAACTTGGCCTGGTCGCCCTTCCAACGGGCGACTGGTCGCCTAATCCTGTAATTTTTTAAAAACGTAGACTAATTTTGTAATTTTTTTTAAAAATAAATTTATTAATAAAAAAATTCCGGCACGTGGCCCGTAAATTTGGCCCGGCCCAAGCACGGCACGGTCCATTATGCAACGGGCCCCGGCCAGCCCCGTCCGTGTAACAGGCCGTGCTTGGGCCGCCGCTCAGGCCCGCGGGCGGGCACGGCACGGCCCGTGCAATGACAAACGGCCCGGTCCGGTCCGGTGATCAAATCTCAGCAGGCAAGTAGGCAACAGCCCAGCAGGCCAACAGCCCAGCAAGCCAACCAGCCCAGCACGCCAGCAGCCCACCAGCCAGCAGCCTTCTGCTCTGCCTTAACACTACCTTCCCCTCCCAGCGCGCCGCCGCTTCTTCTCTGCCCTTCCCCATCCCACTTCGGACCTCCTCCGCGCCTCCTCCCTCGCTCGTTGTCCGCCGCTGTAGCCCCACGAGCGCAGCACGCCCGCATGCCATGACGCCTCCTCCGCTCCACCTCGGCCGCCTCCTCCACGCCTCGTCGCACCCCGCGCGGCGGCGCATCCGCCAGCTTCGAGCACGACGGCAGCGACTACCTCCATGCTTCCTCCAGCTCCGAGTCGGCGCCATCGAGCAGCTCCTCCGAGGCTCCGACTTCCCCACGCGCGGCCGCATCCGCCGGCGGCCCCAGCCCCACGCAGCTCCCTGCGGCCCGCGCACGGGGCATCCGCCGGCGGCCGCCTCCATGCCCATCCTCCGCGCCTCCTGCACTCCTTCCTGCTCAAGGTCGCTATCAGCCGCGACGGATCCGGCCCCGAGCGCCGTGGGGCGAGCTCGGAGCGCGCCGGCGGGGCGGTCGCCGCCGCCTGCGTCCCCTCCCTCTCTTTCTCTCTGTGTGTGTCGCCATTTTCCGAAAAAAAGTGTGCTGCCATTTGGTGGGCCTTGGGCCGGCACGGCCTACCAAATGTGTGGTGCCTGACGGGCCGGCCCGGCACGAGAAAAGGCCCATAGGGCCGTGCCTGGGCAGAAGGCCAGGCCCGCGTGCCTGGTAGGCACGGCCCATAGGGCCCGCGTGCCTTTTCGGCCCGTTGCCTATCAGGCCGTGCCAGCCCGTTGCCGTGCCGTGCCATGCCGTGCCGGGCCGGCCCGTTGCCCATCTTTACACGTCCACCTGCTTGTAGTGCTCCTCCCACTAGCTTTAGCTTGGCTGGGGATGTCAGCATCCGATGTGGAGCCGAGCTGGGGGCGCCGGCGGCCGCAGCAGGCCACCCGACCAGCGAGCGGGCGGTTGTGTGGCTGCCGTGCGCGCGCAAGCGCTCCCTGGTTCGACGGACAGCCGACGCGCGCCGGGGGCCGCTCGTTGTGTACGGCCGGCAGCCGCTGCGGCGGTCGAGTGCGGGTGCCGACGAGGTGCAAGTAGCCGGAATGCAGGATGGCTGCGCGCGCGGCTACTTCAACTTGACCGTGACCGGCGACGGCGACGGCGACGGCGACGGGGAGCCGTCAGCGCATCAGGTCGGTAACATGCGTTCCGCTCGGCGTACGGACCACCGGGGTCGTCTACTAACAGGAAGAGCTGTCAGTGACGAGGTGACAGGTGCGTGCCGCCGAGTGACGAGCGCACGTTCGTGCTTAGTACGCCCCATCCGCTGCTGGATGATGCTCCAGCTATCCGATGCGGTTCGTTCGTGGTGTTCCTCAGCGTTTCGTCGGTCGCCACTCGCCACATCGTCGGTCCGGTGGTCGGCAGCGCGGAATTTCATTTCAGAACGTTGCCTTGCCGATGCCGAGGACTGTGCAATTTTTTGTGTGCCAACTTAGAGTTCCCTGGAAAGTGAAAATGACGTGCTCTTTTTGTGCGGACTGCGGCGTGTCGTACGTGTTTCCCGTACCAAAGATATGGATACAGGTTACACCATCTACTGTTAGAGTAACTTCAGTGGAATGACCAAACAGGCTTCTATTCTAATTTTTAGAAGCTTAAGTAAAAAAAAAAAACAATTTCAGTGGGCATCCTATTTAAACTCTCGTTTTAGAAAGACTCTCAGAATTTAGTTTCAGGCCCCTAGTAATAGGAGGAGTTGAGCTGGAGTGATAGGATAGGGTGTTGAGCTGAAATTGGAGTTAATTTTAGGCCACTATTGTATGCCGACCAGCATGTAAACGAAAAAAAAGGGGCTCAATTTGCATGCTTGGCTGGAGTTGCTCTTAGGGTCTAGTGTCAACGGTCGAAATACTTATTCCAAATTGCTCTCTTAAAAACAGAGTACGAGGAGATGTCTTTTTGTTCTAACAATAATCCTGTCAACAGTCTAAATACTTATCCAAGGTTGAATTATGTTTGGCCGTGTGTTATGTGGCTACCGTGTATTTTGAAAAAGAAGATTAATTATGCCAAAACTTTGGTGGTGCTAAACCAGTTATATGCTTTGACCGGGATTTATTTCAGATGCTTATATGACTCAACTAGAACACCGAATTTTGGTTTTGATTAACTGAATGATTAAAAAGAAAACTCAACATGATCCAGGGTAAATATGTACGGCATATTAAATGATAACTCCAAGTGGATCTTGCATGTTCTTATCTTCAAAAGTGTGGGTGGGCCTATGGGACCATGGGACCAGATCACCAGTTCCATTCATATTTTTTAGTACGTATCAAGGGTGGGTGGGGCTACTTACTGCACACAAAACATCAGCTAGTTGTCTAGATGGCACATAGCCTATCAACTATCAAGTTCATTACAAAAATTGTGTACAGATGCAACAGATGAATGGAAGGATATAAGGATATATTTAAGCTGGGTTCAGAGCACTAGTGAACTTTACACACCTTTCACTCCACTAGCCTGACACTTCAATGAAGCAGATGACCTAAACACAATGGCGATGCTTTTGTTCAAATTTACCTGAAACACAGCATTCCACTTTAACTCCAGATTCCAGATAGATGGTCTACCACATGTCAATTGAGTTGTACCCGGGTTGATATATAGTAAGCAGTACACAAAATGTTACAGTAATAAATGTGGAAAAACATGCTTTGTTATGCCCACAGAACTATCATGCAAGGTACATTAATTGGACAGAAACATCACCGAGATACTTCCCTGAAAAAAAAAATTGCGACATCACAATACTAGTAAAATGTGAAGGACAACAACGGCCATGGAACATGGAAAGACAAAGACTATGTCAAGCTGTCAAGAGCCTCGATGCCGAGCTCTGGAGGCCCTTGGCTTCTCAGATTGTAGCTGGGAATGGAGGATGGCGCCAGGGTATTGCCTGGCGCCTGCAGCAAGGGATGAGATTGGAGAGTGCAGCAGAGGAGAGTGAATTAGGGTAATACTTCTTGCTTAACCATTAACTGAATCATTCGATTACATATATAGGAGCTCGATTACATATATAGGAGCTCTGCTCCTTGAACCTGGTGCTGAGGCATTCATTACCTGCTAGACTTAACTCCTCTAATCACCTACTCTTACTCTTGGAACTTGCATTGGCCTTAGGCCCCTTCGCGTGGCGCGCCGGATTCAAATCCCTTGCCGCCCGCGCCATTGGCAGCTGTTGTGCCTCGGGCTCGAAGCCGGCGGCTGTACTGTCGCCCCCCACATGACACAAACAAAGTATAAGGATGACAATTGACCAGGGAAAAAGTGTAAATTTAGCTGTCAAGGCACAAAACTATGACAATGGTAGTTTTCAGATGTCGTGTTCTAATATACTCCCTCTGTCCCAAAAAGAGTATCGTTTTTGCTATGAATCTTGACAAATGTTTGTTCATATTCATAACAAAAACGATACTCTTTTGGGACGGAGGGAGTACTATAACAAGAAAAACCAAGCAATCAAATGCCAAATGAAGGTCGTCACAGTTCATTTCTAGACCACATCATCACAAGTTCACAACCATCAACATAACTATACACTTCAAGATCGATGTTGTTACAGGATTATGGACAATTAAATAACATAGTGCAGCAGAAACGATGCCATCAAACTCTCCTTTATGGCTCAGGACCTCTAACTTTGATCTCCATTAGTTTTTCAACAGGCTGTCTGCATATTGGGCATTTATTTGATTGAAATCGTAGAGTTTTTGCACATTCACTGCATAAACACTGGATAAGAAAGGAACAATCAGATAAAACCTAAGGTAACAAACGCTAGATCTAGAAGATAAAAGACACATACAACAAATTATATACTTACCAAATGTCTACAAGGCATAACAGCAGTGCCCCTTGGTTCTGTCAAGCAGATAACACATTCCTTCCCCGTGTCATCAGCATTGGCATCGGCAACATCTGCTTCAGTGGAGTTGACCATACCAAAAATTTCCTGTAGCTCATACCTCACGCCATCAATCCACAAGATTTGCTTCACAACTTTGACTTGAAGGTCGTTGTTATGCTTCTCCAAAATAGCAAGTGTAATCTGCGCACGGGTGGAGTTTACTGATGGGCCACCTTCCTCTGGAGATGGATATGCTTCTGCATAAACAACAAGTGGGAACACTTCCCCTGACGAACTCGAAAGCTCATCCAGAGAAAAGAATCCCAAGTCAACACCAGATCCAGAGGGCTGGATAAACCTTTGGGCCAACCCTTTCTCAAAGGGTATCTTTGTTGGCGTCTGTAATTCTGGGTATACTGAAGAAACACTACAATCCTTTTCTTCCTTGGCAAAGTAATATATAGTCACACTGCAAAAGATATGAACAAGTTCAAGTGTCAACTGATGTTAAAATGGTAACTAAGGTACTTGATCACTCAGATTAATAGGAGACCAATGTCTACGATGACTAGGCAGCTACTAGAAGCTACTACTCGACAAGTTTAGGGGAGGGGGCGTGCCGGGCTAGACAGTCAAAGAAAGTCCTCAACAACCTAAAAGAAAACGACAACTATGTCGTTTTGGATGGCAACTAGCATGATTAGGCAGCCATACCGGCAATGGATATTGACATTGCTTCCTCAAAAAGAAAATGGAGACTGGCGTTGCATGCATGGCAAAATTTAGAGCTGCTGCCACATGCCCCTTCTGCCTAAAAGTTTAGGCTTTAAGCACAACTGGTTGAGCTAATTCGGACTACAAAAAGTAAATGTAAACGATTTTATGCAGTACCTGACGGCTGCAATTTTGTGCTCAGCAGCTAGCGCTAGTAAAGAAGCATGGATAATCTTTAAATATTGCTCTTATACAATCTAATATCTAGGCGAGTAGGTAGACATTGTTGAGCACTAGAGCCCTTGGAATTTTCTAGTAAAATGTCATTTTTTTAAGAATTGCAAAAGGTTACACCAATGCTGCACTAGTTTGAAAGGCAAATGATGTATGATTTTTCTAAAGAAACATTTTTCAGTAGTCTCGTAAACAATTGCTAGGAGCTGGTAGCCGACCAGCTACATGTACAATCCCGAATTTGATCTCTCTATCAAAAGTCCAACAATCTAACTAAAAAACCTGCCCAGCAGTAACAACAGGACTTTGAGCACTGGTTGCAGTAATAATATACAACAAAATGTGGTGGTTATTGTGGTTGAACTGTAGTTCAGATTGCAAAGAATTTTCAGCTAGGAAAACAATCATATGATAAACCTAAGGAAGAAAAGAAAAAGAAACGAAAATTTAAACTGTTCTTGTTCTTCCATATAACATTCTGGGTAAGTCATTAAACTTCTGAGAGTACTACTCTAGTCACGCTTAACTATTCATCTGCTTCTTTTTCTCTTGGTAATTTATTGTGGAAGTGGAAAACAATTATTGATCTACAAGCTTGAAGCACTATACAAAACAGTAAGTCAGCAATTGTAATGAACCACCTAGAATTTACTAAATGAAAGCATATTCACATAGCTCCATTGTTAGTATTCTGTTTCCAAGCTGCTGGATCGCCAATCTTACTAGGACTTTCTAATAAAGGTAAGTGATGAGCTTTGGTCTAAAGACAGTAACTGGCTAAGTAGTAGCCACATAATTCAGGTCGGCCAAATAATAAATCAAACACTGCCGTTACCATTACATTACAGTGTTTTAAGACACATAGCACCATCAGCACAAGCCGAGCTCACCTGCCGTCGGTTATCGCGTCGAACGTGAAGGCGACGAGGCGGCGGTCGGGGTCAGCGTCCTCGGGCACGAGCCTGATGGTGTCCTTGTGCAGATTGACGTAGTTCTTCACCTTCTGCGCCTGCTGGTGCTCCACGAACTCGGGCGGCGGCCCCGTCAGCGCGGGCGGCTGCTGCGGCGGCGGCGCGGGCGCGGGGTGCCACGGGCCGTGGTACGCCTGCGGGGGCGGCGGGTGCGGGTGGTAGTAGTACGAGGCGGACGGAGGAGGCGGAGGGGGATGGCGGTGGTGCGGCGGCGGAGGGGGAGGCGGCGGGTGGTGGTGGTGGTGGTGGTGGTGCCGCGGCGGCGGCGGCGGCGGCGGGGCCGGGTAAGAGGAGTAGTGGTGCGGCGGCGGCGGCGGGTAGTAGTCGTCCCGGCGGCGGCGGCTGGAGGACGCGCCCATGGACGGAGCCGCGCGGTGCCGAGTAGTCGCCGAGCAGGCGAGGAGGAGAAGCAAGCGGGGCCCCGGAGATTCGGCTGACGCTTGCGCCGGGGGAGAGGGTTTACTTAGGCGCGTCGCGGGGGCAGGCACGGCAGGCGGAGCGCGTCGTCGCGGGAGGGGCGGTGGAGTCGTGTGACGCGACGGGCGAGCGGAAGGGGAAGGGGGACGTGCAAGGCGCGGATTGACTTTCACGGCTGCTCTTTGGTGTTTCCGGGTGCGTTTCGCACAAGGTTGCGCGTTGGCTGTTGCCTGACGGAGGCCGCGACGACCGCGGACGGGGTGAGCCAAAGCGGCTGCTCTGCGCTCGGCAACGACGGTGCTGTTGCGTCGAAAGTTGGAACCGTCGACGGGTGCCGGACACCGGACACGCGGTGCCCACACGTACGATTTTGGCGAGGGAAGTGTAACGACGATGGGGCTGACAACGTTGTAGTCCACGGCCTGAAAATGTGGTAGCAACAAGGATGGTAGTCGTTGGTTCGACACGGTTTGCCTTAATTGTTCAGGCCACCGAACCCAAGTGCCATTAGCCAAGCGGGGGCTTATGGTATACGGTGTTCGATCTGGAAACTTTAGTATTATTAAACGAAGACGACATGGATGTGCCTCCTTGACTAACCACCCATTAAAAAAACAATCTCCATCTCCATCTCCATCCGATCAAAGTTGTACGTGAAAGTGAGATTTTGGCCATTCACAAATCGCAGGCATAACAAAAATCAACTTCAATGTAGGTCTCGAGACCAACTCAGCCCGAGACGTACGCTCTTAACAATCAACCACAGCAACAACACATGTGTGGGATCCCACAATGTGTTCACGCCCAAACACACACAAAGAAAAGGACTTATCCAGAGATCCATCCTTTCGGAGCATTTAAACAGTGGAGAATTACAGATCCCAACAAATTAGCTATGTGATCCAGCATGGCGATTAGGATATACAGGATACTCGATCACTTGCAATAACTCCCAGATGGTGCACAAATACACAAAAGCGAAGCACCCAACGTAAACCATGTTCCTTGTGTTCCTTGCTTTGCTGGACATGTTGTTTCCTCAGTTCACTTTTGTCAATAATAAAGTCGGATGTTAAAGTCATGTTGCTTCCATCTTTGAATCAAACAGAAGTTCGAGTGGTAAGCTTCTCATCATAGCGTGCTATACCGCCAACTGCCAGGTGTCAGGGCCAATCGACCTTGCAACACCACGGCCTCTAACCAAAACAAATTTCCAATTCACAATTCTTTATAAAAGATCAAAGTGGAAACTATGGTTATCTCAAATATTGATAAACCTTGGCAGAAAAGTTAAATGTACCTAGTGGATGGTGCCATCATCACCAACGTATCCGCTTAGGCGCTTACATACTCTTAAGCACCATATCTCCTCAGAACTTTGCTCAGTGCTGGCATCACATTGTACGCTTCATATGATCTTCTAAGCTCAATAATTGAGCCCACCTGATATCATTATTTTTCATATAACTCATTACTAATACTAAATACATGTAAAACTTGTGGATAATTATCAAATCCAAACTCAGTATTAAATGTCTAAGTGGATATATTCCAGTTTTTAGTGCTAATGCCACTTCACATTATGAAACAAAATTATGGAAAACCATGGATTTAAAATTCTTCCGTAAAGGCATTAGAATTGAAGCCACATGGTCATGTGTGGATCATTCAGAATTTCAGAATCAGTTCCCGTTGCCAAGATGGCAAGATCTGATCCAGGACCACCGCAGAGGCCAACATAGACAAAAAGGCTGATGAAGACAGCATAATAGCTGCAGTTCAACAACTAATTTTCATGGTAACAAGGTACTCATTAAGAGTGTGCCTGAGATGTACTCACAATAATCAACACTGATGTGAACCCTATTGAAAACCCTTCATTTATCTGCCTGAGACATCGGTCAAGCAACAAAGAGGAAGTTGCAAGCAAGCTTAGCAGTAGGCCTCCTGAAATGTAAGAGATTATTTTTTTGCTTAGAGAAAAAGACACAAAGTGCAGAAGGATAAATCATAACAAAATTTGACAATGTGGTAAACTTTCTTCAAGGACACCTACCCCAGAAACGCGTTGATGTTTGTATCTTCGTAAGGTAGTCTACTGTTGCTCTTCCAGGCTTTATCCTTGGTACCCTCGCACTCATCTTATTCAGGTAATCAGATATCTCTTTGGGTAAGTTAGCCTGGAACATAAGTTTCGCAGACAAAATATGTGCAAATAAGCATGCATTCCAATAAACTGACTATCAACTGCTGAAAATATTAAGAACTTGAGTGCTATGACACTATAGGACTGAGATCATTATAATCTCTGCCATGTGCATTGTCCAGCAGTGTTCCATATATGTGAGTTGTACTTGGTTCCACAATTACACAGGCAACCATAAGAGATAAAAAAAACCTTAATCACAAGATTATGGTTTTCTTAAAATTAAATGTGTAAGCTAAATCTTTGTGAACAGGTAGCATTTCCTTAAGCATGCTGATATTGCTTATGGAGAACTAAGGAAAATATATCTGGAAGGATGTAGCCATTAAATACATACAGAAAATAGAACATCAATAGAACTAAGGGAATATTCAAATCCCAAGCAACACTGACATTAGAATAATGATATTTCCTGTCCCATGCTATTGAAACGCGAGATTAGCAAAAGCAGGTAGATGGATAATAAGATATAAATTTTTTAAACCACTGGTGAAGTGGAAGATATTAGAAGCAAGAAATAATTTTGCAGACATTATAAGTTTTTTAAGTATACATGGTTATTAAGATGAGACGTGAACTTACAATATCAAAAATATTGAAGACGAAGACGAGAAAAGCATATGTCGAGTAATAAACCCAGGGACTACCACCAGTTGAAGTCTTTGGATTCAAAATTTCCCTCAAGTTTTCCCAAAAGGGCGAGGCAAAAATACTGCAGATATTCCACATTACAATGTTAGGGGGGGCGAAAAGACAGAAATGAAACACACTATGGTTTACCTGGCCATGATGCTTGGAAAAGCTAGCAAGTATGAGGTTGTAAGCAAGGGCTGCATTCCAGTCGGATTGATGTTGAAGGGGATATATGGCTCAACCTCTGTGACTGGGGTGCTTTCATTCCTACAAAAGAAGGGTGAAATGGCTCAACTATTTAATTTTATCTGAAAAAAATGCAGTACAAAGAATAAGAATAAGAAATTGATCGCCAAAAAAAAGAATAAAAAACATTTTAACATTAATTTAATTATGAATAGTGAAATACTAATATGTTCTACCGTACCTGAAGGTCATTTGCAAATTCAAAGAAAGGCGAAACAGTAAAGTGTAAAACTATTCGTAGGGATAACAAAGATAAGAATAAATCACAAAAGAAAAAATAAGAATTCTACCCTGCACCAGAAGCTAATTTGAATCCGTAGTACTGAAGTTTTATCTTTCTGCATCCTTCAGTCACCAGCACAGCCCCCATGGTGAGAATCATAAAAATTCCAGCTACTCCCAAGATGTAAGGCCAACAATAGGAAAAATTCCCTGTTTGAAAGAAAACGACAAAAACTAAAACTCCAAACGTGCAGATAAAGAGGATACAGGACCAAGCTGAAGGTATGGCAGCATGGTTTCAGGATAATTCCTTGAAAACATGTTTCAGAACGCTTACAGAAAGCACAAGCTCAAGTTCATAGAGCTAACCTGAAAACTGAGTTATCATCTTGTGTAGTGTATCTGTGTAGCCAGTCAAAATTCCCACACAGATAATCAAAGATGAACCATGTCCTGCAAATAAAAATATAGAAGAAACAATGAACATGAATGTGCAAACGAAGTAGAACATGATAAGACATATTGACAATAACATTGTCATCTATTTTCATGTTGAATTCATCAATCAAGCCAATGAAACTCCTAACTCAAATACATGCCTTGTTTTTTCTTAAGAGCCCAGTAGCAGCAGATGAAGTAGCTGGAACAAAAAGACCAGGCAGTTAACTATTTATTTTAGGCTTTCACAAACAAATCCCCCCCCGCCCCCCCCAACACTCCAACACACACACACAAAGAAAGAAAAGAAGATACTTCTCATAATTTCAATTTATTTGGTATCAAGACAAATATAGCATATCAAGATTCTTCTAAACAATTAATTATGCCCAGCATCAATATATGACATAACGTGTGTAGAAGTTCATACAAGACACAAGACATTCAGAGCATGGGCAGGTTATAATAAATTACAAATATGTATGAGGTAAAGTATATTACCAAATCCAGATTCTGTTATGGTGTCACAAATCCATGTCATTGACATTGCACCAAGAACAAGCAAAAGACTTGTTACAATTATATGCTTAACCCTGTAACAAAAGAATGAAAATAAATAGAGCTGTAAACATACTAAATGAGTATGCATGTTTCTTACTGTTCAAACAAATTAGGATTCATAAAAACTTTGGTCCCTCGAATTACTTATTGCCCTCAGCTGATAATGCATCAGCATGTGAAAAACAAAGGAACAAAACAATAAGCGGAAGGTGGCGAGTGCCAGCATGCTTGTGGGGAAATTTGCACCAAAAGGTAGTTTACCTGTAACTTGCAGCATATACTGAATACTGCAGGGAATAGCATGACACAGTAAAAGCAGCCACAGTTGCAAAACACAAAGAAAGCCACCATCTACACACAAAAGAAAGGATTCAAACTAGATGAAATGGTATGTCAAAATCCAAATAATTTCCTGTGACAAAAAACCGGTCTCACTGTTCAATATAGACAACTAGACACACATATAGCCTTTTAACTTCTCATGTCCGTCTAATCCTTCCTTGCGGAGCTTTTCAAGTGATGGAAGAACATGACAGAGAACCTAAAACAGATACATTTTGTTATGTTTTCTTTCAATTAAAAGAACATTTATTGTAACAACAGTATCAAAATAACAAGATGCATTTTTTATGAAAATCAATTGGCATAAAAAGAGGCTTGAACTTGTGCTGTTCCAACTGGGTCCATGAAAGTGAACATATTGATTGGTAATTGGTAAACTCAACTCTGAATGTTGTTGTTGGCAGAGTACGTGCATGTTTAAGGTTTCACTTATCTCTTATCTGTAGAGCCAACAGTGGAACCAAGGTCATGGAATTGGATATAGTAGTAGGAATAGGGCAAGTACATTGGAAAGTTTGCAGTATCAGAGGTCGTCTCATGCAATGCCACATAGAACTATTTTGTGATGAGGAGAGAGGGAGGTGAGAGAAAGAGGTCTTTATTTCGTGAAGCAACTGTCTCATGAGCAAAAATTAGAACTATGAGACAGCTCTTTCACCATTGGACGAGTTGATGTCATGCAACTCAAACAATCTATACGATGTCCTTCTTTGGAGCACCAAAAGAGATTCTAAAAGAGTTGCATTTTATAGATTGAATTTCTTTTGGCAAAGGGGCAACCATAAGAAAAAATAAAGAGTTACTGGCAAAATGGTAAGTTTTATGCCTACCAAAGGAACAAGTCAGCTTAGGAATCATAGACCGTTCGACTCAAAATGCTTGCTTGCTAAGCAAGCACTCTTTATATTAATCAACGAAGATAGGGCTTGGCAACAACTTCTTAGAAAGAAATATTTGAGAAACAAAACTACAGGGGAAACACATTGTAAATCAGGAGATTCACACTTTTGGTAAGGCCTTATAAAATTCAAAGACCGTTTCCTAGACTTACCTTAACTCCGCCTATGTTGATTGGAAGACTTTCTTGAGTCGTTTCAACATAGCCGGTCTTAAGCCCAGGTAAAGGAGGAGGGTGTGTTAGGTTCGGCTAACCAACATTTCAAAACCAGCCACTCTCATGGATATGAAACCCACAAAAGATTCGTTGGGGCGTAACCCTCTTAGCGACGCGCTACATCGGAACCCGGATGTAGTGTTAAATGGCCAAAGGCCGGGTCGTCATCCCCTTAGTGGCGCGTCGTATCGTGATCCGGGTACGATGATAAATGAGCAAGGGTCGGGTCGTCGCAACCTTTGTGACGCGCTACATCTGCGCCCGGGTGTAGTGATAAATGAGCAAGGGTCTTCGCACTTTCCTCGACGGGTGCGAAGGGTAAGGAAGCTAGCCGAGCCAACTAGGATTCGTCTAGGTAGCTGGAATGTAGGGTCTCTAACGGGTAGGTTAAGAGAGCTAGTCGATACAGCAATTAGGAGACGTGTAAATATTCTATGCGTACAGAAGACTAAATGGAAGGGCCAGAAGGCTAAGGAGGTGGAGGATACTGGCTACAAACTTTGATACACGGGGACAACTTCGGGTAGGAATGGTGTAGGCATCTTGATCGATAGGAGCCTTAAGGATGGAGTGGTTGATGTGCGGAGAAAAGGCGACCGGATTATCCTAGTCCGGTTGGTAGTTGGAGACTCGACTCTGAATGTGATCAGTGCCTATGCCCCATAGGTAGGTCTTTGCGAGAGCACCAAGAGGCAGTTTTGGAAAGATCTCGATAGCATGGTTAGTACCGTGCCTATCAGCGAGAAACTCTTCATAGGAGGAGACCTCAACGGCCATGTGGGTGCGACTAATGTAGGTTTTGAGCAGGTGCATGGGGGTTTCGGGTATGGTAGTAGAAATCAAGAGAGGGAGGATGTTTTGAACTTCGCGTTGGCCTACGATTTGTTGATAGCGAACACTGTCTTTAAAAAGAGGGAATCTCATCTAGTGACCTTTCGTAGTGGACAACACCTGAGCCAGATCGACTTTATCCTTGCAAGGAGGGGGGTAGACGTGCTTGCTTAGATCGTAAGGTGTTACTTGGGGAGTGTGTTGTCCCTCAACACAAGCTTGTGGTGGCGGATTTTCGCTTTGGGGTACGTGTCCACCGGGACAATCGGGCCAAGATTGCGGTAACAAAATGGTGGAAGCTTAGAGGGGAAGCAGCGCAAACATTTAAGGAGAGGGTGCTAGGCCAGGCGCCGTGGGAAGGAGAAGATGCAAATGACATGTGGCTAAAGATGACGACATGTGTTCGGAAGGTGGCTTCAGATGTGTTTGGAGTGAGTAGGGGAGGCAAACGGGAAGCGAAAGACACATGGTGGTGGAATGACGAGATGCAAAGGGCTATTAGGGAGAAGAAGGAGTGGTTCAAGCGCCTCCACCATGACAAGAGTGCGGCCAACAATGAGGGCTATAAAATAGCGAAGAGGGCTGCAAAACGAGCAGTGAGTGTAGCAAAAGGTCAGGCGTATGATGACCTTTACCAGCGGCTAGGCACGAAGGAAGGGGAGAAGGACATTTATAGGATGGCTAGGATCCGCGAGAGGAAGACGAGACATCAACCAAATCAAATGCATCAAGGATGGAACAGATCGACTTTTGGTGAGGGGTGAGGAGATCAAAGACAGATGGAGAGAGTACTTTGACAAGTTGTTTAATGGAGAGAATGATGAGGGTCCTACCTTGGAGTTGGATGACTCATATGACGATACCTACAGACGCTTCGTGAGGAGAATTCAGGAGGCAGAGATCGAGGAGGCTTTGAAGAGGATGAAGGAAGGTAAGGCGATGGGCCCTAATGGTATCCCCATTGAAGTGTGGAGATGTCTAGGTGCCAGAGCGATAGTATGGTTAACTAAGCTTTTTAACCTCATTTTTCGGTCAAACAAAATGCCTGAAGAATGGAGGAGAAGTATATTAGTACCGATCTTCAAGAACAAGGGAGATGTTTAAAGTTGTACTAATTACCGTGGGATTAAATTGATGAGCCATACGATGAAGCACTGGGAGAGGGTTATCGAGCATCGCCTAAGAAGAGTGACAAGTGTGACCCAAAATCAATTTGGGTTTATGCCTGGTAGGTCGACCATAGAGGCGATTTTCTTATTACGACAGTTGATGGAGAGATATAGGGAGCAGAAGAAGGACTTGCACATGGTCTTTATTGACCTCGAGAAGGCATATGACAAAATACCGAGAAATGTCATGTGGTGGGCCTTGAAAAAGCACAAAGTCCCAACTAAGTACATCACCCTCATCAAGGATATGTACAGGGATGTGGTGACGTGTGTCCGAACATGTGATGGCGACACCAGTGACTTTCCAATTAAAATAGGGCTACATCAAGGGTCAGCATTGAGCGCTTATTTATTTGCTTTGGTGATGGATGAGGTCACAAGAGACATACAAGGTGATATCCCTTGGTGTATGCTCTTTGCTGATGATGTGGTGCTAGTTGACGAGACAAGGGCAGGGGTTAATAGGAAGTTAGAACTATGGAGGCACACGTTAGAGTCGAAAGGGTTTAGACTTAATAGGACAAAGACCGAGTACATGAGGTGCGACTTCAGCGCGACTAGGAATGAGGAGGGAGACGTTAGTCTCGATGGGCAAGTGGTGGCCAAAAAGGATACTTTTCGGTATTTAGGATCGATGCTACAAAAGGATGGCGACATCGATGAAGATGTTAGGCATAGAATCTCAGACGGTTGGTTGAAATGGCGTCAAGCTTCAGGCGTCCTCTGTGACAAAAGGGTGCCTCAGAAGTTAAAAGGTAAGTTTTATAGGACAGTGATTCGTCCGACGATGCTATATGGTGCTGAATGTTGGCCTATAAAAAGACGACATATCCAGCAATTGAGTGTAGCAGAGATGCGTATGTTGTGATGGTGTTGTGGGCACACAAGGAGGGATAGAGTCCGGAATGAGTCGGTTAAGAGAGACCTTAAGGAGTGGAATGTCCCTAAGGATTTAGCTATGGATAGGAGCGCTTGGAGACTAGCAATTAACGTGCCTGAACCGTAATCCTTTTTTCTTGTACCCTCTATGTGTCCTTTGTTTCCTGGTCTCTTTTGGGTTTCATCTCTAGCCTACCCCAATTTGCTTGGAACAAAAGACTATGTTGTTGTTGTTGTTTCCTAGACTTACCTTCTTTTAAACTACATAATGGGGCCCTTGTTACGTCTTGGGAAGACAAATTGTTTGAAGATTTGGCTCTCAAAGAACAATATCCATCTATATACAATATTGCTAGGAGAAAATGTATTACAGTTGCTCAGGCTTTTAGTTCTAGACCATTTAATTTTACTTTCCGCAGAGCACTAGTTGGTGACAAGCTAGCCAAGTGGAATGAATTGGTCTCAAGAATAGCATTTGTGCAACTTATTTGCTAACTAGATTCACGTGGAACCTTAACAACCAGGGATATTTCTCATTTCAATCAATGTACAAATACTAAGTGAACCAACTTATAATGCCTCTATTAAGCAGTATGGAGAGTGAAGTTACCCATTAAAATTAAGATCTTCATTTGGTTGTTTCTAAAGGGCGTAATTTTAACTAAAGATAACCTTGTAAAGCGCAATTGAAGAGGTGATTAGAGTTGTTGCTTTTGCAACAAAAAAAAACTATTCAACATTTTTTTTTAAAAAAAGTCTATGTAGCATACTTTGTTTGGTGCTTTTGATTTATGCCAACCAAGAAACTCTGTTGATTTTTCTGTCACGAGCAAATATAAGCACATAGGAACCGAGCGATAGCTCGGTCAGTCTGTCTTCCCGACGAGGAAGCAGCCAGTCACGCGTTCGAGCGCTGGCTCACGCGTGATTTTCACCGGGTTTTATCCCAAATAAATTTGCAGGTCTTGGACATTTGGCACGCATGAAGCCACAATAATAGTGCAACGTGCGCGTTGCTTGCGGAGTCCGTGGGACTTCGTCGATATCTAGAAGGACGCGTGGTGTGCGTATAGTTTGTAGGTCTAGCGTGTCCTTTGGGGTGTGTGTCTGTGGGTGTGGGGGTGTGAGTGAGTGTGTTTGAGGGTGCTTTTAGATACTACAGCTGTACCTAGTAGTCCAGGCTAAAAAAAAAAAGCAAATATAAGCACATCAATGACAAAAGGATAAGAATTACAAACCTGCATGACAATAGATGCTGAAATTTGATGACTGATCCCCAGCTGGAAAAACGAAAGCTTCAATTCTGAGGAGAAATCGCCTAGGTCATCTGCACGAAGGAAGGTACAGCTACAGGCTATTAGCTTCCCCAAAACAAAACCCCATGCACAATTATCCACGTGTAATCCGAGGGAGGAACAGAATAGACCTGCAGGAAGCGGGGAGAAGCTGAGGTAAGAGTCGGGGATGAGGCGGCGGTCGAACCCCGGGAGAGGGATGAAGTAGCCCACGCGGCTGAGCACGATGAGCGCGGCAGTGACGGCCAGCCGCCGGCGGATCTCGCTGCGGAAGAAGGCCTCCGCCGCGCCCTCCGCCACCGCCCCCAGACGCGCCAGGTCCAGGAACCGGTTCCGGTACCCCGCGCCCTTCCGCCCCGCCGCCGCGCCACCACCTCCTCCCTCTCCGTGCGGCGGGACCGCAGCGGACGCCGAAGCCATGGCGACGACGGCGAGGCGTCGTGGCGTGCGGAGCGGCAGCCGAAGCGTGCCGTCGAGGATGAGACCGTAAGCGCAGAGGGACGCGCGTTTGGCGGCGAGGCGGCGGGGCAGCTGGGTGGGGAGCGCGCGGCGAGAAGGGAACGGGAGTGAGGTGTGCGCCAGCGCGAGAGAGGGGGACATGACGGCGACCGCCGGTCGCGCGGCGGAGGAAGGGTCCGAGGCCCTCGGGGATTCGAGGGACGGGGATGCGGCTCCAGCCGGCCGGCGGCAACGACGGGAACGCTCGGCTGCGTCTAGCGGGTGACTGTACAAAAAGAATCCGCGCGGGTCAGCAGGTCAAATATATGTTTCAGCCCTTGGTAAACCCGTAGTTTAAACTTTGTTTTGCATACTTATCTTAATCGGCACCATCAGTCATGTGAACTCTTTTATATATTTAAAAATTTTTAGTTTGAGACCATTATACTAAAGCTTAAAGTTAACTCGACCAAAAAAATTGAGATCTTAAGGGAATTTCCATGTTTCTAATTTCTTATAGGGTTGTTCAGCTAATTCAATAAGTTAGCTTATTTCGACTGATTCAATAATATTTTGTGAGTGAGAATATGAAACGACCTTGATTTCCGCGAAGGGAAATCCACAGTGTCGGAGTGTAATATGACCATTTAAATCACATTACCCGATAACAGTTGAATCCATAATCCATACATCGAACAAAAGAGAGCAAATAGAGGGAGTTACGATAACTTATTACATCGCCACAGGGCGGAATCAGAGTTCATGCAGCATAACAATAAAAGCTTGAGGTGCGGAAGCTATCTTCTTCTCTCCAACTTGAGCATAGACACGAAACCCTCAATCACTGTACTCCCCAGATGAGTACTCACTCCTTGAACCTGAAACCAAATTTTCAGTACGATTTGTACTGGCCACACTCCCACCCTATGCATT